>OX377203.1:65243069-65285438 GCA_947396885.1 Heligmosomoides polygyrus polygyrus
TAACTCAGCTAGTTTTTTGAAATTTGAAATTCCTGCTAACTCATCAAAAAGTAGAGGAAAAGCGTTTCTTTATGATTACAAAAACGCTTTATAAAAAAGGGGTCTTCATGCAGGGCGGGTGGGGTTCTATTTGTTGTCGATTTTTGCCGAAAATCGACCAGAAATCGAACCTCCTCCCCCCCCCCGCCCCACATGAAGACCCCTTTCTTAAGACTTGTTTGTTACATATTCACAAAACATATTTTTTCTATTGTATGATGGCCGAGCGGGATTTTTGAGTTTCGAAAAATTAGCTGTGTTATGAACATTTATGTGAAATCACTCCGATGACGACGGTGAAGGATTCAGTTCACGACTTCCAAAAATTGATCATATCTCGGCCATTTTTCCGAAAATCAAAAATCCTGCTCGGCCATCAAAAAATAAAGCAAATATGCTTTCCTACCATATAAGAATCTGCTTTCAAGAAAGGGTCTTCATGCGGGGTGAGGGGTTTAATTTTAGGTACGTATTTTTGCGAAATGGACCCGAAAGCGAACCCCTCCCGCCGCGCATGGAGACCGAATTTTTTAAAACTGATTTCTAAATAAGGAAAAAGGACTCTTCCTGTAGTTTCTGAAAAACTAGCGGCATTTTGAAATTTCGAAGAATTGGTCGAGTTATGAATATTTTCGTGAAGCCACTTCAATTTTTTTTCGCTCAAAAATCGAAGCAACCGCCACGCGTGACGGCTCCTTTTTTGGAAAACGATTTTTACACATTGAGAAAGGGCGTTTTATCTACTTTATGAAAAGTCAAAAGAGTTTTTAAAATTCGACAAACTTACCGAGTTATGAACCTTTTTGTGAACGTTCCATTTTATGCTCCGATGACGTTGGTGCAAAGTCGACCAGAGGTCGATTCAACCTGTTCTATCCAGAAAATCACGATTTTTTCACAGTGAATTAATTAGCACTTTGAGATTGTTGTGGCTGGATTTTATCCCTATGGGTAATCTGCTTCGGCTAAACAATAATATTTTCATGAAAAATGAGAATTTTGTAGGCGATCCATCCTCAGCGGAGATTCATCGCAGCGGATAAGCTTAGTTTTTACTGTATTTTAAGCACGACTTAAAATGCTATATGGCACAATTCCACTCTCTGTCGACCTGTCCTTCAGAAGGCAGAAAAAAATTTTCCAGCGAGGAGTCCATCCATATTTCAATTCCGATCGATCATGTCAGAGAGCGCAGTAGCCGCACGTAAACTGCCGTAACTCGGAGATTTTTTGGGGCTCCTCGAAAATTCATAAAGCTCTAGTAGATGTGTTTTCTATGCTTTAAAAGGCAGGTTCTAGAAGTAACATCTTAGATGTGATTAGTGTGTCGATATTTTTTCGGTAAATCGAGACGTCTGATCATATAGAATATCGTTTCAGAGAAACATAGTTTGCTCACTGTGTGTCAAACGGGCTTAAAATTTTATAGGGTGCGATTTCACTTTCTGATGCAGTTTCCTGCAGGAGAGAAATTACTTTTCGAGCAAGTCTGTCCTTCGGTTGCCATTCCGTCATCGATTCGAAGAGCGCTTCAAAAATCTTGTAGGGAAAGCACTTAGGTCGTCCTCAGTAATTAACACTTGAAATTTTATAGAGTGCAATTCTGGAAGTAGATGTCGCTCATCAGGCAGAAAACTACCGTGTCCATGACGTCCTGGGAAAACCTGAAAAAATGAGAATCTCTCATTGACTCTAAATCTGCAGACAGGAAATCCTTATTTTTCACTGCACAGTAATCGGCATTAAAAAAATTTTGATATTCAATCCTATTTTTTAACTCCAGGAAACGCAAGTGCTTGTATATCTTCGCATTGTTGTAGTCACACCTGGAAAAAAACAACCTATTAATAGATGCAAACATCATCTAAAAACCTGAATTTGGAGAGAGTCCTCTGCCAAAACCGAGAGAGTATGACCCCCCTCCAGTCGAGGCTACAGTACGACCCCCTTCGATTCCCGAACCTCAATTTTGACACTGATCCCACGTCCACCTGGTCCGCCCACCACCCAACTCCCTAAGCCTGTTCGAGTGTCCAGTGACTGCCTTACAAGATAGTGGAGACGCAAACATTTGCAACACTTCTGTTTAAGAGGGGGAGGGCAGCATGAGATGGTACAAGGACATGAGATCGACTGTCCACTCGTCGTCAGCTGACAGGTGCCGCACATGCTCAAGGAAGGGCAACCGATTGTTGCACAAGTGCAGCGCTACTCTACGCCCCTCGAAGGTATAACGTCTGCAAGACACATTGATGATGGCAGGCACGTAGCTGCTACTACTCCCGACGATCCAGCGATCATAACTTACCGTCATCTCCCTGCATACCGCTGGACGGCACTATGATTTTTTTCCTGGTAAGCCGACCTTTCAAAAAATTGTTAATATAGGTAGATTTTATGTAAAAGGGAGCGGTGGAGGGATAGCTATTGAAAGTTGATTACAATGATTCGCCGAGATATGGATGCAGGCCCTCCTGACTATGCGGATTATCATGGGTAAATCTTACGCGACACTATTGCACCCATACTACCCCAGAGGCTGAGAAAAGGTCCAAAAAGGTTCGCCCCAGCCTCGCCCAAGAGCGTTATTTGGGGTGCTGATCGCGAATCTGAAAACCGTTTTTGTTACGGTGTGACACGGTAGGCTGTGGTAGGTGCGGATGGGTCTTTGCGCGACTGAAGGAATCGTGACCCCGGTAGCTTTGCTCCCCGCACCCACCGTAATAAGCCGAAATTTCAAAATCAGATGTCAGATTCGTGATCGGCAACCCAAACAACAATCTTTTGTGAGTGTCCTCTGGAAGTTGTGAAAGAGCAGGTGGTATTTAGGGAGTGGATGTAAGGGTACCTGAGGAAGGGAGCCTATAGTGGATTACAAACCTATGAAAAGTTGGGGAGGTGATAAACACCAAACAAGGAACTAACTTTAAAAAACGCAAAGATGGAACGCACCTCACTACAATTTGAAGGGTAGAGATTCTCGCAATTTTCTCTGTACAGAGATACGCCTAGACAGTTCTCTGGATAATATTTCTCTCGGGCTTTTGTTCCTATTAATGCATGCCGTCAATTCGCCGATGTGTGGCTGACTATGGGAATACGCCCCTCGTTGTCCTGTGAGGCGCTGTCTCACGAATGGCCTATTGCTTGTCGATGTTGTTCAATTCGACCCATCGATATTCATGGCGGACTCGATCGCAAAGGCTTCAACAAACGCTCATCAGCGCCGTTGTCCCGGTTTCTGAGCGTATGATGGCGCTCTGATGCACTAGGAGTATAATAGCTCCTTTGTGCTTACCTCTGTGAGTATGATGGCTGCACAGGGTTTATTGGGACCGTAGTGGTCAGTGGTAGAATATAAGTCGATATGACCCCACTCGGCACAGACACAGGCGTGGCCTCTATCCATCATGCGAGGTAACGCCAAGCAAACACTTATGGAGGACTTCTCGTCATGGAGTGGCAGATAAGCGCCCTTGGAGGGGATGAAGGGGACGAGCCGACAGTTCTGGCGGAATGCCAGAACAGTCGTCGTACTTCAAAAATGAATATTTATCAGGCGTGAATCGTACTGGAAGTGTGGCAGCGAAGACGTCTCGAACGCATTTCACATTCCATTTGCTTTGAAATCCAGGAAAACAAAACCTGAGTTGACATGCCGATAACAGCGAGTTCAACAACCTTCCGCAATAGCATTCTTGTGGCGCGGACCAGCTGTGACTCATTTCATTCGCTGATTTCATTCTCTCTCTCGTTGGTCAGGTGAAAGTTGTGGCTGGAGACAAGCGATGAAGACAGCACTGAGTTCAATCATTTTGTATATGATGTTGGTGTCCTGCAACAGTCTCACGATTGATTCTTTGAAGGTCAACAATTTACGAAGGTGGCCTAGTTCATTTCATTCCGGTTTTTGAATGTTTTCTAGCTCTCTTGATGTCGTGAACCGATACCACCCTAACTTGAAAACTAGAGCACTATTTTGCTTTTGAAAGCAGGAACAGACACATGTAGGAGTGTTTTGGAGTTTTATAAAAGGCTAGTCTTGAATGATGGAGAAGATGGACCATAAATGAAGGCAGCATCTGTTGGGAGTGACTGGCGTACTGGTAGGAGGTGCTCGCTCTCGCGTGCACCCGAAATGGTTAAAGGTTCGGGTTCGGTAGAATTCTATAAAACCTTATCCGAAGAAGCTGATATCAGACTCCTCCGGAAGCATAAATCTCCACTTCTTCATTGAGTTACCACCGCAAGTTTCTATACAGGCCAAATGCGTATTCAGATGGTCTTGACGATATCTCGTAAAGTAGGAATCGTAGCGCCCGAAGCACGTCATTAACGACGATCCTTCTCGAGCGAGACTTGAAGGCTTTTTGCGCTCACGTACGGCTCGATTTGTGCGCACCTGCCTCAAATTTCCAAAATAGCAGCGACGCTCTCAAGTCACTGAAGGCAGTGTGGCTTCATCATGGCGAACTATTCTACAGCATCGGTAAAATGGGATCACTAATTGAGTTTTTAAGAGCAATTCAGTTACAGGTTTCCCCATCTCATCGAAATATTGGTGTAATCTAGCAAGTAAAATTACAAATAATTTTTTCGAAAACGCAGCACGTAGGAAACTCATTTTTTCCTGTCCGGTTTGTAGTGATTTCTTGTGGTATCGATTGCAATAGTCAAGCTCTAATTGATGTCAGTTTTCGAAGCATGGAAGAAATTATGGTGGTGTTCGACAAACGAAGCATTGCTTCCGAGCGAAAAAGTGCATCAGTTTGATGAATGACTGATATCAGGTTTGAACATAAAAGATGACTTAATCAATTCCTGCATGAGATCCTCCACGTTTTTGCTTTTAATGGATTTTGTGGGAACAATCTGAATGCACATCTGGTCTACATAATGTGTTTGCGATGGCATCCCATGGGCAAGTCGGTGAATCTCCCAGACAAGTCTAGTACCAATTTGCCGAACCCTGAGGCATAAAGTGCCTGGTTAACTCGGTGGGACTCGAAACATGAACTTTGAATCGGGATGCACGCCACAGCCGGAGCCTCTTCCACTGGACTACCCCGCTCCTGGAATGACATTACTAGTAAAAAAAATGGATCGGCATATCTGCCACCATTTTTACAGTCTGGAAAGTTTTCCGTCGAAGTTTCGTGCAATTGTAAATGCCGAGCAACTCAGCAGTTGCTCAAGAATGTGATGTCTGTGGGCCTTATCGGGGACCTGGTTCTTTCGAAAGGTGTTGCCATGATGACCACGTGCCAGACGTTTTGGCTTCTCTACCGGGATTCATTCTCTTCTTTTGGATGGACGAGTGTTCTAGCAAGCGCAATGAACGGTGCCTTCGGGTGCTGATGAAAGTCCATTAAGGAAAAGAGAGTGTAATAGAACTGACGCCTCCCACTAGGAAGCCGCCCCACATTTTACGTGATGTACGTCACAGACAGACAGGTCCTATCCAAGTTCGCCTCCTAAGTGCTGCCTAACCGAAGTTTCCTTTGTCCACAAGTCCTACTTTTCCGCAAGACTTTTCTTGAAGCCCTTGTGGGATGCTCCAGAAGGCCTACTTCTGCGAGATGGTGTGGAACCAAATAATGCCTGTTTGGTATAAACAATGGCATTTGCAGTTAGCCAGGGATCCAGCAGGGGCAAGCCTTCTCAAGCACGCCTGAAACCATGTCAGCGTCTACGAAGAGAAAAAATATTTTGGTTGGCACAATCCAGACCTATCTAACCGTATCCGCGTGCCGGAAGGGTTCAGCCCCTTCTCAGTAGTCAAACTTCTGCCGCGCTGTGGCCAAACAAGGAGAAAACGGGGAAGCAGAGCAAACCACAACCATCAGTTGAAATGTCCACAGTCCTTCGGCTCACGCAAATAAGTGCCCTATCGTCCACGAAAAATACTATCGCTTAGGTAATACAGCAACGATATCCTTCCAGAGCTTATTTCTCATACGTCGGGATCCTTCGTTTTATAACTAGAACGATGTCTGAGAGACAGAGTAGAGAAAGCGTTTGGCTGGGTAAGTGACAACTCTGAAGTATTGAACCACTTTTAGACCTCTGAATACGACGAACAGGTCAAGGCGTTAGGTCGATCGACAGAACCTCGTTCGGCACAGAAACATTGACAGCCTAACACTCAAAGCTTTATTCCCACGTTGCTTCAAGGAGAGATCGGAGACCACAGAGAGACTTCAATCATAAGGGTAACCGAAATGCTTATTCAAATCATCGAGTCCAAACTCATCGATAATACGGCGCTCGACTAAACGACTCTCTTCAAGGGGGGGGGAGGCAAAAGGAATGAGACTGTCCATGCCGTGCCCATATATGCCGTGGATGGAGTCCGGTTTCGTGCTTCTTGTATTTGTATGTTTGCTTGCTACTTACTGAAGGCCACCGGAGAAGTGGCCACTTTCGCCCTTTCCAGAGGGATGCCAAAACCCCGGTCTGTCTCATGCCGGAACCCCAGTCTGACGAGTCGACTAGTGTCGCGCAAATCTCGTCCGCCGAGCAGCCTAGACTCAATAGTGTCACGGTATAGGGCGACCGCCTCTGTAAGCCACGCCCCTACATAGGTTGGAAGGTTGGCAGTCTCCCTAACTGCATTCTTGCTAGATGGTTGTTGTATATAATATAGACTAATAATAAAGGTTTGTAAATCCTCACTTCCAGGCAGGAGCATGACATGGAGGTCACGGGGAGATCCTTTTGGACTTTTGCTCAAAATTTCTAGAAGAAGTTAGCAGCAGGGGAGACTCCGTTTTGAAGGCCATCAAAAGGTATTTATATCTCGAGATATACACACCGCACCGCATGCACATTGCAAATTTCTCACGAAGCATGCTGGCATGATTTTTTTTTGTACTGAGCACGATTTTTATCATTTCCACTTTTTCGTTTGTCTTCATCGTGGCGCATGAATGAGGTAGGGCATGTAACTAAACAGCTATTTTCAAAGGATTTGAGTCCGTTTACTCTATGCTATTTTTAAACTCTAATTATCGATTGCGAAAAGTACGATTTTCGCTACTCGCGTTAGCGATTTTAAGCGAAGATCGTATTTTCCGACCTGGCGTCTCCAAAAACACTAAGTGTGCGGAAAGTACGTTCTTCACATGAGTCGCTGCCGAGTGCAAACTACCTCCCTTGTGAACCTCGTACTTTTCCGATTTTTCCTTTTGCGCACGTCCTAGATGATTTCTTTGCATTCATGTTTTCGTTATTACGTTAATAGCTTAATCAAATCTTTCACTATTAGTTTATCAAAACAACTAAATTATAGCTCATGTTGTTAATCTTCGATTTTTAACCTATCAATTCACTATTTATTTGCTACAGTTCACTCTGCCATTCATGCCACCGTTAGCTCGTATATTATCTGTACATAGGACGTCCAAAAACAACCGAAAAATAACCAAAAAAAAATTTTAGACTTATTTTCACCCGATGTTAATAGAACTTCGCCCATTGGCAACACTACCGTATACTAGGTAATGTCGGCATTACAAAGGAGCCGAAACGTTGCTTCGAGCATACACTCGAGGGCGTCGACCAGAGCTCACGTAAGTACCCACTTAAAAAGCGTCGTCAACGAGGCTATGATAATCCCACTCGTAGGGAAAAGAGAGCGGTAACCCATACTGAGGTCATCTAACAGTAATAGGGCATATCACGAACCTAGTCCTCAATCCTATAACGATAACGGTTACTTCAATAACGGAGGAATTCGAAGCCCACGTGGATATCACGAACGCGATTCTCAAATCCCTAGAAATAACGCTTCTCACAATTACGTGAGAAATTATGATGACCAACATGATAACGGTCGATATTCGGATTATTCTAATGAATTTCCGCACAACTGAGAAGTCAATGTGACGGCATAAAAATCTTTTGCATTCAAAATAACGCCCTATATTATACCGAAGGGGAAGATATTCGGTTAGGTAAGGTAGACGAAAGTCACCAAAAAGGCATTTTGTAGCAGAATCACGAAAACCCCCTGCCGGAGGTTACTTGAGCAGTAAAAATACCTTGCAGTAAGATTCACGTACGATTTTACTGGAAGAAAATGAATAACGAAATAGCAAGTTTTGTTCTAAGCCGCGTCATTTACTAAAAGGTAAAGTCATAACGATTTCGAAACATTTTTGACATTTTACAGAATATAACGATGTCCGTAGAACTGATAAGGACATAGGGAAATTCGGAGTATGATTACGACAGTGAATACACTCCCGCAAAAACTCATTTCGAGGTAACTTTAAACATTTTCACCAGAAGGTCGGAAAAATAACGATTGGTAGAATAACGATTTAACATAAACCAAATTCATAACGATATCTAATCAATATTTGAAGGAGCTATGCGGAGATACCAGTGCTCGAACTGGTCCCTTGGAAGAAGAGGTACCAGAAATCTGACAAGCACTCTTGACTTGTCAGGAGCAAGATGATGCGATGGCAATGATGACGAACAAGGACTTAAACCTGCTCTCCAATGTGGGTCACGCCGATAAAACGTGCTCCAGAGATGCTATGGTAACGGCTCTAGAGATGCGGTGGCTCTAAGCAAGACCGGTGGCAGTATGCGGGAAGCGATTCGAGCAATGCCTCGAAAGCACATGATCCGGAGGCCCTATGACCTGGCCCTAGGCTTATGCACAAATTTCGCCCTGTGCGTACTGGAAGGAATCCTCCTATAATCGTCTCTATGTCCATTGACCCATCATTTTAATTCGTCATTGGAGTGAATATTTGTTTTTTGTTGTTATTTAAAAATTATTGTGTTGTATATTTTTGTCGAGGCCGACAAATTCGAAAGGAAGGACATGTCACGGTATAGGGCGACCGCCTCTGTAAGCCACGCCCCTACATAGGTTGGAAGGTTGGCAGTCTCCCTAACTGCATTCCTGCTAGATGGTTGTTGTATATAATATAGACTAATAATAAAGGTTTGTAAATCCTCACTCCTAGGTAGGAGCATGACAACAGTCACGCGAGATGAAAACTACGTCTTCTACCTTAACAAGCAGCGAGTCTGGGTGAGACCTGGTGACCTGTTACCGACTTTCGTTCGACGGTATGCTCACGGCGAGAAGCACTTTCTGAGCTTTTGAGTCTGCGCCCATGGACCGGTATACTGGAAGCTGTTTTTTAAAAGCACGATGGACTCCAAGGCCATGGTGAACGGAAAGGGAGAGATGGACCGGCGATTCGCACTTACTCGGTCCCAGCGCTTCAAGAAGGTCCTCCTCTTCGACAACGCCGAACCTCACTGGGCGAAATTGACCACGGATAAGCTTGCTCAGCTGGGCTACGTTCACATGCCGCACCCCCGCGTTGCCTAATTCGCCGGACATCTCTCCATGCGATTACCACTACTTCTTGAGCCTATAGGACTTTATGGTCGGAAGGGACACAAGGACACAAGCAGACCTCGACAACCATAACGAGCAGTGGATCAGCATCAGGCCTAAGCATTTTTGGAAGGATGGGATCAGGAAGATGGCTGATCGATGGCAGCAAGGTCATTGACCTAAATGGCGATTACATTCCTCAGCACCGTTGAGTTGCAATTGAGTTATGAAGAGATAAAGAAATTTGTTGAATTTGTCTCATTACTTTTGGCCCACCCTAATATTGCTTTTAGCTATGGATGGAAGTTCGAGGATCTAAATCAAAACTGTAGCTAATTTGGATAAAAAAAAATATTAGCAACAGAACTTCTGCAGTAGTCGTCTACTGAAAACGTCAAAATGAAAATAACTGAGGGCGGTGCAAAAAAGGTGGAAACACCAAGAATAAGTCCCAAGAGGCTAAGAATGAATCACTATGTTTTCTATATAAGTAGCAGATTGCTCACATCGCCGTTGATCGTCGCACCTAGGTACACAGTAGATACTTAACCCGCCCAAGGTCGGACGACGCTATCAGATAGTATTGCTGTCGCAGAACGCGACTATTCGGTACAAACAACAAAAAAGGTCGAGTGCCTTCGCTACGCACAACATCGACTAAATCGAGCTTCACAATTACAAAACCGAAGTTACAACTATGAAGCTTCGGGAACCAACGATTTTACAACTTATTCAGTTGAAAGCCTTGCATTTGACGTTAGTAATGCATTGTGCCACACGAGCGTTGTAGATGGATAATTTATCCTGTAGACATCGACGTTCCGTGGGCTTGAAAGGCATTAACATGTTGGACCGCCTATTCCATGAAGCAAAAGCCTGCAACGTTATTTTTTAAGTGCCATTTGCTCTCTTTGCAGTAGAGATAGGTCAAAAGTGAGAATGGTTGAGGTGTTTGGTGGGGTGGAGGGCAAGTATAATTCTTTACACCATGCTAATGCCTCTCAAGCCCATGGAACGTCGATGTCTACAGAATAAATTATCCACCTACAACGCTTGTGTGGCACAATGCATTACTAACATCAAATGCAAGGCTTTCAACTGAATAAGTTGTAAAATCGTTGGTTCCCGGAGCTTCATAGTTGTAACTTCGGTTTTGTAATTGTGAAGCTCGATTCAGTCGATGCTTTATTGGCAACTTTTCGGGTTTAAGCCCTTCTTCAGGTCAAAAAAATTGCAGTATTGCAGACTCACCTGTATCACCTGTCGTTCCGCTGATCATTGAATTGCTCGAGCGGGTGCCATTAGCGTCTCCATTCGTCTCTGTCGCATGCCAGAGCGCTCCAATGGATCCTCCTCGCACGAGGGACACGAAGAGCGTCATATTGGTCGTTCAGAGCTTTCACGAAGAAGTCCGAGTAACGCGGGGTGGGCCTCCTGGTGTTCTTTTTTGACATCCCGCGGAATCCAGTCGGTGACGGCTCTCGTCCAGCGGGTGTCTGTGAAGCACCTAATTTTCGACAACTTCGCCAACGCGACAGCGTCTCTGATCTTCGAATGTCGACGAAGCTCCGGAGGCCTTCTCTCACTTGCGTGAGTCGTGTCACTCCGAGCATCGTCCTCTCGATTCCACGCTGCGCTGATCGCGTGTTCATCCTCATTTCGCATAGCCCTGGTCTCTGAGGCGTATGTTAGGGGCCAGGAAGAACGGTGAAGTCGAATAAGTGGGCACGGAGTCGGGAATTCTTCGTCTTCTTCGCGACTTCCCCAAGCCGCTCCTCTCCTCCTACCTAGCACCGGCACTAAGTCGCTGGCCATATTGACTTCGCGACCAAGATACACGTAGCTGGAGCACTCGGAGATGCTCGTTCCGTTGAGCGAGAATGGGCATCAGAAACTTGTCCGTATCTCATGAGCATCATCTTTGTAAGATTCTACTGTAGTCCAACGTTCCCACATACCCGCTCGAAGTCGGACAGCATTCACTCCGCCTGACTAATGCTCGGTGTTATGAGCACGATGTCGTCAGAGAAGCGCAGATGGTGCAGTTGCCGGTCGCTAACCTTCACTCCCATGTCTTCCCTTTTAATTCGCGTATGACGTTTTCGAGGGTGGCGCTGAAGAGCTTCGGGAATATGGCATCCCTTGCCGAGCCCCTATCTTCACGTCGATGACGACGTCGTTGTAGAATGTTGAAATCTTGGTCGTGAATCCACTGTATATCTAGCTCTCGAAGTACTTTGATGTACTGAGTAGAAACACGCCCTAAGTGAGCAGGTCTTCGACGACCGCTTCAGTTTCGACGGAGTCGAATGCCTTCTTCAGGTTGATGAGCGTAAGGCACAGCGGTAGCTTGTACTCTCGCGATATACCGATGAGCTTCGGGATATCGCGAGAGTACAGAGTGTGCTGAATCCTCTCCGAAATCCTGCTTGCTCGCATGGCTGTGCTTCGTCCAGCGTGCTGCCGATCCTATTCAGAATGACTCGAGTGAACAGCTTGTAGACTACGGACAGCAGCCAGATCGGGCGATAGTTGCTAATGTCGTGCGCGTCTCCCTTCTTGTACAGCAAGACGGTCCTGCTGGTCTTCCACTGAGATCGAACCTTGCACTCCGACAGGTAGCGCGTGAAGAGCCGCGCCAAGGTGTTGATGAGCGTTCGCGGGAGATTCTTCAGGTATTCGGGTCTGATCCTGTCGGGACCGGGTGCTGTACGCTTCTTCTGCGACGAGATGACGTGTCGGATCTCGGAAGGGAGAACAGAGGGAACGACGTATCCATCCTGCGGAAGATGGCATGGGGCAGGTGGACGTGGCTATCGAAGAGATCGGGATAGAAGTCGTGGATGACTTTCTCCATGGTCCTTTTGGAAGAGGTGACGGTTCCGTCAGGACGTCGGAGAGGGTCATCTTGGTCTTGAAGTTGGTGAAGTTCCGGCGGACACTGCGGATGCTCAACCCTGCCTCTTCAGCTTCAGCCAACATTCCGCTCTTCTCTCCTTGAGATCTTCCTTTCCCGCCGCTCTGCATAGCTTCGCAAGCTCGGACGTCAGTTGGTAGTTGTCTGAAGCTCGTGCTGCTCCACGCTGGCGTATCAGCTCGAGAGTTTCCGGAGACAGGCGTCTCTTGGTGGTCTTCAAACTCTCGGCTCCCTTAGCACTATCACGGAGATGGTGCACGAAGCGGTCGTATTCCTCGTCGATGTTGTCCATGACGGTATCTTCCCAAAGGCCGGCAAGAGAGGTGTAAAGGTCCCAGTTGATGGTCGTTCTGGGACTCCTCTCCCTGAACTTCACGGCCTTTTCTCCTTGACGCGAAAAGCGGAACCTTGCGCGAAAGAGGCGTGGTCCGATCACGTGTAGAACTTGGGGACAACGGAAACGTCGGTCAGGCAATACTTGCGGTTGAAGATGATGTGGTCGATCTCGTTGTGGAACTGGCTACCGGGGGATTCCCAGGTCCATCGTGGGGAGGGAGGCTTCTGGAACTGCGAGTTTCCATGGATGGTCTTGGTCGACATGATAAACTCAGACAGCCTCTCACCTTGCTCGTTTAACTCCAAACCGTGGGTTCCGATGTGAAGTTCTTCCGGCGACCTTCGTGGCCCGATCTTGGCGTTGAAGTCGCCGACGATCACCTTGTAGAAGGTGTGATCTTCCATATTGAAGTTCTCCAGCTCCACGTGGAAGACTTCGAGCTCTTTGTCGTCGTAGTCGGATGTTGGGGCATACGAGACGAATACAGTCAAAGCTGACTCGGAGCCACTCTTCGGTCGCAGACGTCCGATTCGGGTTGTCAGAGACTGGTACGAATCGATGTTCATGGCCAAGTGCGTGTTGACGAGGACACCAACGCCGCCTATCACATGTTCCGAGGAACAGTTCTTCTCTGGAGTAGTAGGCGGCGTGTAGGGGGTGGTGTCCTCTCGTCTCGGTCAGTCCGATGACGCCTACTTGATCTTCCTGGCTTGCATGATCAGGCCCTCGACAGATGCTTCCGATGCGAGCGTACAAGCATTGTAAGTAGATCGTCATCCTAGTTCTCAATTTGCGCAGCCTGGTTAGACCCTGAGATTTTAGCAGCCTCTCCGTACTCGCCCTTCCCATCCCAGTGTTGCAGATTATATACAACAACATACAGACATGCAACTCATTACAGACCTGGGCACTGTGAGGGAGGGAGGGGGGGGGGGGTGCAAGGTGTTTCTGTTGGCCGTCAACGAAGTGTAGTGTTCCTTGTGGTGCTTATATACATTGGCGAGTAGTGACCACTCTCCCATATCTCCGTGTCGCCATCATTGTCAACTAGTCACTCCGCGTGCACCTATAGGGTGGTAAGCAGGGATGTGCGGAATTTCCGTTTCCGCGTTCCGAATTCCGGTTTCCGGCCGTTTTGAGCTCTTCCGTTCCGTGTTCCACCTCTTTTTTGACCGGAAGGCGGGAACGGAAATGGGCACTGTTCAACACTAGTTTTCTATTGAACACAATAATTTAAAAAAGAGCTTATAATTTAAAAAGTTGGAAAATCAATTAAAAAGAGTTCTCCTTCGTATAATTGTTAGAGAAATCTGTTCGACAACTCCAGTATTAATGTTCTTGAAGTTAGACTATCAAAAAAGCACTTAAAATGGCAACGGCTGAGTACAAAACTAATGTGCCAGCAAAGGCTATGCCTGCATTGTATGTTAGGAAAATGCACTCAACATTTGAATGATTATACAATTCTTTTCCCACTAGTTACGAATAGCTACAAGAATTTTGTAAGCATATAGCGCAGCATCATGAAACAAAGGGTGCAGTGGAGGTTGTGTCATGCGCTTGTCTGCTCCAAGATTACACCAGTATTCCTGATGAAAGGTGAAAATTCAATTTTGGAGGTTCTCCATCTTAGATCCCAAAATGAATTCTGAGTGCTACTTTTGGTGATTCCAATGTAACTGCTAATGTTGAGTATGCAGACATCTGTGCAGTCACCACGTCGTTCGTGATGCCACAGGTTTCTAAAAATGAGAGGAATCTCTTTCCAGGTCGCAAAATGATCTATTTGGCTGCTCTAGTTTTGTACTTCATTCGCAGGAACTAGATATGGAAACAGCGGTGAGACTGCATGCTGAAATAGTGAGGAGTAGTGAGATAAGACCCTGAATTTGTTTTGTTTACTGCTCTAGCCATAGCTAAAATGTTATCGTAACAATATAATAAATTCATGCTTCGCTATTTTATGTTATGACGAGGATGAGCATTAATCTGTTGAAGAGTTCGATGCTCGCAGAGTTCTGAGCAAGAAAAAGTGCAATGGAAGCCGCTTCTGACGCCGTTTCAGATGCACTTCACAAAAGATGGCGAAAATGGGTTATTTCCGTTTCCGCGTTTCGTATTCCGGTTTCCGGCCATTTTTGAACGTTTCCGTTCCTCTTTCGCCTTCCGCTTTTTCCAGAAAAATTTCCGCACATCCCTGGTGATAAGTCTCATTGCGCACTTCATTTTCTCCCTCCTATTGACTGGTCCTTTATCTCCAGCGTTTTTTGAACTTCCTCCCCATCGGATCTGTGAGAATCCTGTAAAGAATTGAGACACTTGCAGTTACGGACTCGAATCACATGTGTGCCTCGGGGTGCGGTGCTTAGAGAATGGATCGTCTCGGTAGCTTTGCGGACTACGCAGAGCTCTTAAATCCTCATCCATTCTCTTTCCAAGTGGTCTAGCTGTTCCACCAATGTAGAATTCATCACACGCCACACAGACCACTCTGTACACAACAGACTTCATTAGGCACATCTGGTTGTCCACCTCACAGATAAAGCACTCCGGCCTCTCACACTGACTCTCGTAATGACGCGAGGTTGTGAGTAGGCGCCGCAAAGATGGAGGTGATCGAAATACAAGACCAATAGGTAGCCCCGATCGTCTGACTACACGGTTAATGTCCAGAGCAAATGAGTCCGTGATTAAAGGCATAATCAGAAGAGAGCCGCCAGGTGATCGTTAAGGTTTCTAACAACGGCACACCTTTGAGCAATATCCGTTTTGTCGCTGAATTTCTCTCACTTCGTCATCCACTTCTCGAGAGTTCGAATATATCAGAAGTTCGATGAGTTATAGTCTCACTCGTCTTACGTATTCCTCGGACGTTTGATTAACACGGAAAACAACGTAAAAGACGCGCTAGATAGAGAGTGACGAGCCGCATTATCGGCCTTTGGACATATGGAGGAGGTTGAAGACCATCTGAGGAGCCTGGACCTCCGAGCAAAACTTTTTGACTCGACAGTTCTCCCTTCCCCTGCTACAATACCGCTCAAATTCTTTGCAAATAAGACGCTTTGCGACGGATTAATCCGCCACAAAGCGTCGCATTGTCGTAACTCTTTTCAAAGTTACTTGTTTGAAATCTAATTAACACCATTAGAAGCCCCGTCTTATTTTCTATCCAGCGATCTAAACATCGTCTAAATCGATTGTACAGTGACCTAGTTATGAAGCTTTTCCTTCCTCGGCTCCGTTAATTGATTTACGACCCCTCCGAGATCCCCAGTGGCATGTCCTTAAGGCTTTCCGTTGACGAGGTTCATCGAAACTCAGAAAACTTCTATTGTTTCAGTAGATCTGTATTTGTTACGCATCAGGTGTCATTGTGGTACTAAATAGTGCTAAATTTGAATAACATAGGCCCGATTTCAGGTAAGCTCAAATGCGCGGAAACCTAAGATTTAGTTAAGAATTACCCAACTAGTAGCCTGCTACAGAAAACAGTATTCTACTATTCCACTGTGGGAACGATGGTCTTTATAAAACGTGTAAAATGGCTTTGAGAAATAAACAGAAATGACTAGATTTTCTTTTTTCCAACAAGGGATTGGTCCAATCTCAATATGCGGCGTAGCATTTCTCCTATCTTTGAACTTCGGTTTCTGCTGTACAGGATAAGTAAGAAAACCATGTTTTTTGATGTCTACAGTAGACCACAAGCACATTCGAATCTAAAAAGAACGAAGAAATTTTGCCCGTTCAAAGTAGATTTCTATGCGGCCAAAGTTTGACGAAAACAACAGAAAATTTTGTTTCAGTCGCTTACCTCTTTATGGATGAGGTTATTCGAAAAATCAACTGGACAGCATTTCTCAGCTCGTTGCGAGCTTTCCACAGATGTAATATTGTCCGTATTCAAATTGAAAACCATTTTCACCACTTCGGCCGCCGAAACAAGTTTGGGGCTGCGCTTCGGCCCGAGAGCGGACACGGCGGCGGGCCGCTCGCTGCCCTTGCGACCTCCCGCGGCACTCCACATGTCGTATATCGCCTATGTACGGTATTCACACCTCCTGCGCTGCGGTCTATCAGTGATCACCCCGGATACGAGTGCCAGGTCGCAAGAGCAGCGAGCCGTGTCCGCACTCAGGCCGAGGGCAGCCCCAAACTTGTTTCGGCGGCCGAAGTGGTGAAAATGGTTTTCAGTTTGAATACGGACAATATTACATCCTCGGAAAGCTCGCAACGAGCTGAGAAATGATGTCCAGTTGGTTTTTCGAATAAACTCATCCATAAAGAGGTAAGCGACTGAAACAAAATTTTCTGTTGTTTTCGTCAAACTTTGGCCGCATAGAAATCTACTTTGAACGGGCAAAATTTCTTCGTTCTTTTTAGATTCGAATGTGCTTGTGGTCTACTGTAGACATCAAAAAACATGGTTTTCGTACTTATCCTGTACAGCAGAAAACGAAGTTCAAAATAGGAGAAATGCTACGCCGCATATTGAGATTGGACCAATCCCTTGTTGGAAAAAAGAAAATCTAGTCATTTCTGTTTATTTCTCAAAGCCATTTTACACGTTTTATAAAGACCATCGTTCCCACAGTGGAATAGTAGAATACTGTTTTCTGTAGCAGGCTACTAGTTGGGTAATTCTTAACTAAATCTTAGGTTTCCGCGCATTTGAGCTTACCTGAAATCGGGCCTATGTTATTCAAATTTAGCACTATTTAGTACCACAATGACACCTGATGCGTAACAAATACAGATCTACTGAAACAATAGAAGATTTCTGAGTTTCGATGAACCTCGTCAACGGAAAGGACATGCCACTGGGGATCTCGGAGGGGTCGTAAATCAATTAACGGAGCCGAGGAAGGAAAAGCTTCATAACTAGGTCACTGTACAATCGATTTAGACGATGTTTAGATCGCTGGATAGAAAATAAGACGGGGCTTCTAATGGTGTTAATTAGATTTTAAACAAGTAACTTTGAGAAGAGTTACGACAATGCGACGCTTTGTGGCGGATTAATCCGTCGCAAAGCGTCTTATTTGCAAAGAATTTGAGCGGTATTGTACGCAATAGAGAGATGTCGTCCACACCGCTGCGACGTCAAAGACGTCGAAAGCCGCGCATAGAGCGCTGTAGATGTGTTCTAAAGCGCAACCGGCGAACTCAGGTCTCGGAGACATTCTTCTGAAGTCGGATTTCGCAGCTTGAGAAGAATGTCTCATCTTCACGACCCAGCGGTGAAAGGAAAGGAGGTGTGGAAGGCTAGCTGCCAATGATTCGTCAGATAGTTTTCAGGCACATAAGGAAAAAAACAGAAACAACAGCAGAAAGCAGACGAACAATGTCAGCCGGATTTTCCATGGAAACAAGCGTCGTCTACCTATCAGTACAGTAAGCACTGACAACAAAAACACCAAAAGAACGAAAAATAAGGGGCGAATCGGAGGTGCTTTCAAGGAAAGGTTCCCAACTCAAGGTGAGGTTTTGCGATTTTGACAGGATGTAAGGGACTGTGAGCGGAGTCCAGAACCACAGTTGATTTGGTACATGTCGCGTAGGTGAGCAGCGTTGGTAGGTGGGAGTGCGCCAGCCAATAATAACCAAATAGAGCACAGTTCGAACACATGCCAGCCCATCGGGATACCGACCGAATACGTCCTCTCTGAACGGCATGTCCATTCAATGCGGTTTAAGCGTCACCGATGCTGCTCACCTACGCGACATTTACTGTTGATTTTTGCTGAACACTTTATTGAAGACCTGAAAAGGAGGATTGAAGTCGTGCGCGCAACTATCATCGACCCCCAAGAAAATTCAACGCGGTGTGTCTCGGCGGCGCAGTTGGTAGGAGGCCCGCCTCATATGAGCGCACCAGCGGGTCTTTCTGTTCGAATCCGCGTGATGCCAATATTTTCGCACATATTACTTTGTTGCTATTACGCCTTCTCGTGATCACAGGATTTAATTTTAGACCATAAATGCTTAACACAAATCAAGGCTGACTATTTGCGCCTTCATGTGTGATAGTTTACCAACAATGTCTATCTGCACCACCACCATATCATACCATATCACCAATAATTCAGAAAATTCACACAAATACGCGTATTACGGTTTAATACTATGAAGACGGGCTATATCGGTGCATAAGTGTGCTAAAAATGTCGTTCTCATCTGAACGTGTTGTCGTTTGATTACTTTCCACATTCACCCCGGATTCCACTTTTCCGACAAGGAGAGAGATTGCGGTCGCGGATTCCATAAAAGGACTTCTCCTGAACGCCATATATGGAGATAGCGGCTGTCAGGAAGAAGAGTCGGTTCAGGTTAGAGGTAGTGTAATGAAAATTGGACCTTTCTACACGTATCATCTAGTTGGATTCATGGGATTCCATAAAAGGACTCGATGAGGAAGTGGATGTTGACTGGACACCTGATGATTACTGTGAGGACGACAACAGCGAACGATCACCGTTAGAAAAATTAGTTCTCTTTAACGACAAGCACGCTTCGGAAGGAAAGGTATTGCACCAACAGACTACCACCTTTTCCTGTTTCTCCCCAATGCCATGCAAGGAAAAACGTTCGATGACGAGGACGACATGGAACGCTGGCTGGCTGGCTTTTCCGAACCAAAACCAGAAAAGTTCTATGCTGACTGGATCGGGAGTCTGCCTGAAAGGTGGAGAAGAGCGACAGAACATGATGGAGGTTACTTCGCCTCTTGATGTGTTTCGCTTTTTTTTGTAAAACTAAAAAAGTGCAGTGTCTTGAAAATGGTGAGAACTTCTGCAACAACCTAATATTTTGAATAGTTAGTTATGTGTAGCACAGTCGGAAGAGGTGCCAGCTGCCGCGTGAACCCGATTCTTGTTCCACGGTTCGTATTTCCTGTCTAGGCCAACCAAGCAAGGAAGAGTAATGCAACAAACTAATATGTGCAAAAATATCTAGAGCATGCGGACTCGAACTGAAAACCCTGCCCGGCGTACCCCTATGAGGCGGCGCTCCTACCAACTGCGCCGCAGAGGCACATCTCGTTGGGTGTCGTAGGGGTTGATTATAGTTGCGCTCACGCATTCAGACCTCCTTTTCAATTCTTCAAAAAAGCGTTCAGCAAAATCAACTGTGGTTCTGGACTCCGCTCACTGGGCCCTACATCCTGTCAAAATAAATAGCATCGCAAAAGCTCATCTTGAGTTGGAAACCTTTCCGTGTTAGCAAGGAAGAAAGGGTAGCAGGGAGGTAAGAATAAGCGTCTGTTTTTTGAAAGACCTGAGCTGAATTTGAGGTCTCCGTTAGAAGTTGGTATATAGACTGCCGGTTTGAATAAATTAGATAAACAAGCCATTGACGGGCAGCGCGTATGTCGGCGAAGGCCAACGAAGAGCATATCCCTAGACAGTCCTACAGAGTAGGCTTTCAATAGTATGCGAACAATTCCAAGCGGACCATAGTATATATTGGAACATGACACCTGTAGCCCTATAGAACGCCTTACGCAAATTATCTTGCACGTACCTTCAAAATAGCTCGTAAGCCTAGAAGATTCAGCAACGCCAGGTAGATGTTGCCGTACGAGGCGTAATTGAATTAATAACATGGTATTTCAACTCCGTAAAAAAACTAAAATATTAGATTAACGGGCCTTCAGTACTAAGAACCCTGAGAACAACTGGGCTAATCTGATGGTGAGTATAGCAGTCCTAGATTATCTTAACAAAACAGGGACAACAGAGAAACTGCCTGGTCACGTTTGAATCCATGGAAAATTTGCAGATCTTCCAATGATGATAGTCCTCAAATTTTCAAGAGCTTTAGCATTGAGTATGCAAAACGCGGACGCAACTAACAAACAAAAAAAGAATTAAAAAGAACTTAAAAATGCAAAAGAATAACGCATTCATCATTAGCAACTAAACGCGCTCTTCTATGCTACACTCGGAACCTACGAAGACTCAGAAAGCATCGAAAAACATATAAATATTCTGTATAGATGACTTCAAAAGACCTGAACTACTGATGATGGCTACAGTTCCTAGCATCCCCACCGAAACCCGTAAACAAAATCTGTATCAGAAGGAGAACTAAAAATCTGTATCAGAAAGCGTCTTCTTCCGGTATTCACCGAATAGGGGCGTGTGCAGAAAAGCCAGAGGATGCATCAGCATCCTCTCATTGGCCTTGAACTCCTTTTCTTCTTTGGACTGTAGTGTCCTAATTCAACGCATATCTTGCTACAACAGAAGCTCATAGTTTCGTGTTCCAACTTTCTGTAAGATCTGCATATGGCTATTAAAATGTTTTCTAACAAGGTTACTTCTCAGAGGCACGATTCATTGATAAAGCAGCCAGTTGACCAGTTGGTCGCTATGTAAGAGCGAATAGCATTTTTAATGAATACTATACATTTGTAATTTTACAATCATGCAGAGCCGGATGAGCCTTTCGTACCCTCAACCTGACAGCCCGCCAACCTAGTGAATTGGCTAGTGCGCTCCTCTCTAACCGTTCGCTGCTTAAAGCACAACTCTGGTCAACTTACGTGAATCTTCTTACTTCTGGGGCAGAGGCGTCTCTACGCCGATCAGACGTGGTGTTAGAAAAGTGTCAATGTAGGACCGCAACTAGTAATTCCTACCATTTAATTCGATCAGCAATGATTTTGGTTTAATTTTTTGTCCTTGTGTAACGTGTCAGACCAGCACCGCTCCGGGCGCCGCCCTCTACTCCGTTTTCCAGACATTTCCATGTTAAGGCCTATCTTACGGACGCTGTTTCCCCTTCTAGCAAAACGTCGCCGGCCGTACGATCGCAGGCGAGGTTCGCTCATCTTGTAAACTTCAGCTATCGGCGCGATACCGAACCATACCGTAGTTTCGGTTGCGGTACAGGCGACTGGCTCCTGCCGTCCAGCGCTGCATCTTCGTCTCCATTACGTTGAGACGACTTTCCGTTCCGTTCGTCACAGGCCAGCACTCAGCACCGTACCTAGCCACCGGTCGAACGAAGATTCCATACATCTTTGACTTTAAGCACTCTGGCATCTTCTTGTAGCAGAGCACTCCAGTCACCGAACGCCGCTTAGGCCAAGCTGCACGTGTGGGTTCATTTCAACCACCAGACGCTATTGCTGATCCCAGGTACTTGAAAGTGAGAAAGTGTGTGAGATATGTGAGAAAGTTAATTGCCATTTATCTCAATGGAGCAGCACTCTATACGTCGCTCTTCTTGACGTTTGGTTTAAGAAGGAATATCTCCAAGCGGTTGCACGAAGCTTGCACCTGCAGCAAGAGTTCAACTTTATATTCGCGTTATCTTCGTGAGCAAGTATTATGTCAACAACGTCCATGCAACCGGTTTCTGAAGAACGGCGCGTAACGGGGTCAATGATGACAACGAAAGGAGTGGGGAAAGCGCAGGCCTAGGTGTACTCCGACCGGAATGGGAAGCTCCATCGAGGTGCCTGCGGAAGCGGGCTCTTTGCGCAAGAGTATAGCATTCGCATCCACTATAAGTTCTTCAGGAACGTCGTGCTTTCGTAGGGCGTGCCATATAACCTCATGCGATGCGCGATCGAAAGCCTTCTGCAATCGAAAGAGGGAAGATGCACCGTCCTTTGATGCTTCTCCACCATAAGGCGGGCGGCGTGTGTGACATCGATGGTGCCACAACCAGCCATGAAGCCACACTGGTTGTCTTAAAGCGTGACGAATTCACGAGCTTGCCTGTGGCGATTTAAATCTCTTTTCATGGAAGCCGAAAGTCTCCATTTGTGTGTCCTATACGTTTAATTGTATTTGTTTATTATTGTACTGGATATCCACGCAGACAGAAGTGGTTACAGTCAGCTGCTATCCAAAAGGCAATACGATATATACACAACGAAAGGAACAAAGCATACCTTTGCGTGGCAGAAGAATACAAACAAAATCACCCTAGTGAATCATCCTTTAAGGTGCCTCTCAATGAGCTTTTCAGTTGTGAAATGGAATTTCGTAAAGCATACTTTTAGCAAAAATTTAAAAAGTCCGAACCAGCTCTTTGCGTAAAAAAAGGAGGCCCGTAGTTGAGATTGCTTTAGGAAAGCGAATTTTTGTCCTGCAACCATGTGTGTTCAAAGAGGAAGTTGTGTAAAAATTTGTAGAATCGTAAGCGTAGTTTCGCACTGATCATGTTGTAAACGACGAGCAAATCGTTCGTCTTCCTGCGAATTAGCAAACTTCGGTATAAGGATTGGAAATTTCGTTCTGAACATTAGAGGGTGAGCGGATGTGTAATCATAACCGTATAGCTCTATCCAAGGCATTCGAGTGAAATTATTTTGCACCGTTCCTAGTCTGGCTTGGTTGCGCTTGGTAGATGAACTGGTGCCATATTCGAGTATGGGTCGGACATAAGAAATGTTAGCCTCTCGTGTACTACGCAGAGACGCAGGTGGAGTGCAGCGGAAGGACTCCCTGCTCCTGCCGTGTCGGCTCGACTCGTTCCTTGTGCGTGGGAGCGGCATGTTCATGCACAGTGTACGTGGATGTGTCCGTGACTGTGCGGATTGTAACTGTGTCGGCCCGGTCAAAAGCTTGCTGTGGGATCACATTGTAAGGCGATTCGACGCAGCTTTAAAAGTCTCGTCCCGTCCCTTCGGGGGCATAGCATACTTGTGCTCGAATAATCGAATTCGAATAATTATTCTATAATTTATAATCTAAATCGATTTTCGAGTATTTGATTATTCGAGTTTCGCAAATTCGAATAATTATTCGAATTTGATTATTCGAGGTTCGCAATTTCGAACAATTAATCGAATTCGATTATTCGAGGTTCGAAAATTCCACGTATTCGAATTTCGAATATGTGGTTTTTTCGAGTGTGGCATAATGATGATTTTTGTGAGCGGCGTTCATTCCGGTGACGATTGTTTTTGATATCACACAGTCGAGGAGCTCACCATTTCGAAAAGGCGTTCATTATTCTACTATACATAGAAGGGTAGTGTGTGTGTACGCGCGTGCGTGTTTCCATCAGTCCGTCACAACTGGTGTGGGGCATGGCGTATTGGCGATACTGACCGCAGTTGATGGCGATCGACTGCGGTTCGAAATTTCAGCCTTTGCGGTAGTCGCTCTCGAATACAAATCTGGAGTTCGTTTTCGAAATGATCGGTTGAATTTGATCGAGCAATTGATTTTCTATGGGGAATTCGTTGAGGCGAATTAATTGCGTGATCGGTCTTGGTCGATATTTTCAAAATCCAACTTCACATTTGCATTCTCTGCGATCACGACTACCATCAAAGTCATACACTTGAATCTTCTACGAAATTTGCATAATAAACACAAATCTCGACGAAAATTTAAAGCGTGAATTTCAGATTCGTGCTGAGTGACCTCGATTACCTCAGGCCTGAAGTTTCGAGCTTGTTGAGTGGTATCCACGAAAAATCTATAAGTCATTATTATTTCTTGATGGCAATCGTTACTGCAGAAACTAACTTAAGATTCGTGTTTAGCGACCTTAATTACTCCCGGACTGAAGCTCACAGTTTGCATACATAATCGTGTTATATATACAAACGTGTTATATCTCGTGTTGTATATGGTTTGGGCTACGTTCCCACCTTGGAGGGCCAAGCTGGGAACGTAGCCCAAACCTAGCTGAGGATGCTTCCTCAGCCAGTGTCCGCCGTCGGCTTCGCCGGCGCCGTGCGTTGGACGTGGGGGCCACGCTAGGCTTGCCAGCTTCGCCGGCTTCAGGTATGGCGGGCTACGCTGGGAACGTAGCCCAAACCTAGCTGGAAGTCAATAATTTTGTAGTGTTATAAAAGGTTTTGTCAGAGCCCACAAAAACGAACAAAAAGGATCAGCCGTAAGGATTGGAAACTGCAGTAAAGATCGAATGCGAAAATGAAGGGGAAATGAAGTGTAAAGGTGGATAGACGCGTACGGAGCACAACCTACACCCAACAAATAAGTATTTCGAAACCTCATCGATTATTCTTTGACTTCCATCCCTATGGTAGTTGATCGATAAACACCCTAGATGTGCCGTCTGTGCCGTCTACAGTTCATGTGTCGTCGGCAGTAACCACCCGCTGTCGCGGCGGGCCTCGTACAGCACGGCTTCGTAATGATGGTAATGATAATAATAAAGATGATAATGATGACTCCGTAAACACAGTAGATGCTATGAGCCGATCAACATCTCCCGTAAACAGTTTATGTGTCGTGAGCAATGCAGACAAACTGGGCTTCGGACGGCGCGGCGAAGCTTCAGACATGACTCATGCCTCTCTCGATTATACATAGTAAAGATTTTCAGTTGAAATTCAAATTTTTCCAAACTACATCCAACGTTGTTACAACTTTTTCGGGAAGAATTCTAGAAGAACGTTGAATTTGTTTTGAAAAACGTTGAATTTCGACTGCGAATAGTATATAGCTCCACGATTTGATTGGTTGGTGATTCCTGGGAACTGAGCAAGTAGAGTGAACGGTTTTTTTTTCGCGAAAGTCTTGCACTTGTGCGTAAATGTTTTGCACATGTACTTCTGTAGAAATTCTTTTTGAAAGATTTTTTGTGGGAAAAAAGTTCTCATTTCTGGCCATCTTACCGGGTTCTTAGAAGATATTGAATATCTTCATTATTTGGATTTTCTAAAAGAATTCTCCACGGATCTCCCTCGATAGAGAGCCTTCGGGCTCTCTTGTTAAGAGGGATCTCGGGCCGCTTGTCGCAGGGCCACGTGGCGCGTCCCCGGGTGGTGGATAGGGGAATTAAACGCGAACCAAATGCGACCGTGTACTGCCCAGAGACACAGGTGGGATGCAGGGGATGGACTCCTTGCTCCTGCTGTGTCAGGTCGATGCGTTCCTTGTGCGTGGGAGCGGCATGTTCGTGCACAGTGTGCGCGGATGTGTCCGTGACTGTGCGGATTGTAACTGTGTCGCCTCGGCCAAAAGCTTGCACTCGGTAGACTGGGGTTACATGTAAGGCGATTCGAGGTCGCCGTAAGTCTCGCCCCGTCCCTTCGGGCAGTCTGGCTGGCTGCCCGGAGTTCTTCGCCCGCACGACAGAGCCCGACTAGCTACCCGTGTGTACTCAAGTCAAAAACAGCAGCACTAAAGGGCCTCATCCCCCTGACCCCGAAAGAGCCCCCATTTCTGCAGCGATGGGAAGGACGAGTACGGAGAGGCTGCTAAAATCTCAGGGCCTAACCAGGCTGCGCAAATTGAGAAGGACTAGGATGACGATCTGTACTTACAACGCCCGCACGCTTGCATCGGAAGCATCCGTCGAGGACCTGATGATGCAAGCCAGGAAGATCAAGTACGACGTCATCGGACTGACCGAGACGAGAAGACACCACCCCTGCACGCCGCCTACGACTCCGGAGAAGAACTGTTCCTCGGAACATGCGACAGCAGAGGAGTAGGCGGCGTTGGTGTCCTCGTCAACACGCACTTGGCCATGAACATCGATTCGTACGAGTCTCTGACAACCCGAATCGGACGTCTGCGACTGAAGCGATGTGGTTCCGTGCCAGCTTTGACTGTATTCGTCGCGTATGCCCCAACATCCGACTACGACGACGAAGAGGTCGAAGCCTTCTACGTGGAGCTGGAGAACTTCTATAAGGAAGATCACACCTTCTACAAGGTGATCGTCGGCGACTTCAACGCCAAAATCGGACCGCGAAGGTCGCCGGAAGAACTTCACATCGGAACCCACGGTTTGGAGTGGAACGAGCAAGGTGAAAGGCTGTCTGAGTTTATCATGTCGACCAAGACCATCCATGGAAACTCGCAGTTCCAGAAGCCTCCCTCCCTACGATGGACCTGGGAATCTCCCGGTGGCCAGTTCCACAACGAGATCGACCACATCATCTTCAACCACAAATATTGCCTGACCGACGTCTCCGTTGTCCCCAAGTTCTACACGGGATCGGACCACCGCCTCCTTCGCGCAAGGTTCCGCTTTTCGCGTCAAGAAGAGAAGGCCGCGAAGTTCAAGAAGAGGAGTCCCAGAACGACCATCAACTGGGACCTCTACACCTCTCTTGCCGGTCTTTGGGAAGACGCCGTCATGGACAACGTCGACGAGGAATACGACCGCTTCGTGCACCATCTCCACGATAGTGCTAAGGGAGCCGAGAGCTTGAAGACCACCAAGAGACGTCTGTCTCCGGAAACTCTCGAGCTGATACGCCAGCGTAGAGCAGCACGAGCGTCAGGCAACCACCAACTGACGTCCGAGCTTGCGAAGCTATGCAGAGAGGCGATAAAGGAGGATCTTAAGGAGAGAAGGGCGGAAGTGTTGGCTGAAGCTGCAGAGGCAGGGTTGAGCATCCGCAATGCCCGCCGGAACTTCGCCAACTTTAAGACCAAGATGACCGCTCTCCGACGTCCCCACGGAACCGTCACCTCTTCCAGAAGGACCATGGAGAAGGTCATCCACGACTTCTACTCCGATCTCTTCGATAGCCACGTCCACCTGCCCCCATGCCATCTTCCGCAGGATGGATACGTCGTCCCCTCTGTTCTCCCTTCCGAGATCTGACACGCCATCTCGTCGGTGAAGAAACGCACAGCACCCGGTCCCGACAGGATCAGACCCGAACACCTGAAGAACCTCCCGCCTACGCTCATCAACACCCTGGCGCGGCTCTTCACACGTTACCTTTCGGAGTGCAAGGTTCCATCTCAGTGGAAGACCAGCAGAACCGTCTTGCTGTACAAGAAGGGAGACGTGCACGACATTGGCAACTATCGCCCGATCTGCCTGCTGTCCGTAGTCTACAAGCTGTTCACTCGAGTTATCCTGAATAGGATTAGCAGAACGCTGGACGAAATACAGCCATGCGAGCAAGCAGGATTTCGGAGAGGATTCAGCACGATCGACCACATACACACCATTACGAAGCTCATCGAAGTGTCGCGAGAGTACAAGCTGCCGCTGTGCCTTACGTTCATCGACCTGAAAAAGGCATTCGACTCTGTCGAAACTGAAGCGGTCATCGAAGCCCTGCTCACTCAGGGCGTTCCTACTCAGTACATCAGAGTCCTTCGAGAGCTGTACAGTGGATTCACGACCAAGATCTCACCATTCTACAACGACGTCGTCGTCGACGTGAAGAGACGGGTTCGGCAAGGGGATACCATATCCCCGAAGCTCTTCAGCGCCACTCTCGAAAACGTCATGCGCGAACTAGAATGGGAAGACATGGGAGTGAAGGTCGACGGCCGGCAACTACATCATCTTCGCTTCGCTGACGACATCGTGCTCATAACACCGAGCATCAGCCAGGCGGAGCGAATGCTGGCCGACTTCGATCGTGTATGTGGGAACGTTGGACTGCAGCTGAATCTTACGAAGACGATGTTCATGAGGAACGGATGGGTTTCTGATGCCCCATTCTCGCTCAACGGAACGAACATCTCCGAATGCTCCAGCTATGTGTATCTGGGTCGCGAAGTCAACATGGCCAACGACCTAGCACCAGAGTTGAGCAGGAGGAAAAGAGCGGCTTGGGGAGCTTTCAAGAGCGTCGAAGAAGTCGCGAAGAAGACGAAGAACGTCCGACTCCGTGCCCACCTATTCGACTCCGCTGTTCTTCCTGCCCTAACATACGCCTCAGAGACCTGGGCTATACGAAAGCAGGATGAACACGCGATCAGCGTCGCGCAGCGTGGAATCGAGAGGACGATGCTCGGAGTGAAACGACTCACGCAAGTGAGAGAAGGCCTCCGGAGTTTCGAGCTTCGCCGACGCTCGAAGATCAGAGACGCTGTCGCGTGGGCCAAGTTGTCGAAAATTAGGTGGGCCGGCCACGTAATGCGCTTCGCAGACACCCGCTGGACGAGAGCCATCACCGACTGGATTCCGCGGGATGTCAAAAGAACACCAGGACGCCCACCAACGCGTTGGTCGGACTTCTTCGTTAAAGCCCTGAACGACCGACGCTCTTCGTGTCCCTCGAGCGAGGAGGATCCATTGGACCACTCTGGCACGCGACAGGGACGAATGGAGACGCTGCTGGCACCCGCTCGAGCAATTCGATGATCAACGGGACGACAGGTGATACAGGTGAAAAGAATTCTATTCTTTTATTTTGCCTCTGGCGATTGTTGTCGTTGAGCTTAATTTACTGCATTTACGTGAACCTACACAACGCGCTTTTCAAGTAAATTCACAATATCAAACAAAATTGGCTAACATAAAAACTTCATCGTCCGTATTAATACACCCCGGTGCAAAACTATAGGTTCACACCCGATTTCTCCAATAGTACTCGAAGAATCCGCTGACTACAGGGCTTAGCGATGTTGCCGTCGTATTCCTCAATATCGGAAACCTCTACAGAAGAATGCTAAGCAGGTTATGTCTTCAGTGCAGGATGTCACGAACTTTTATTGAAAATTTAACGAGTGGAGACCGGTGCAAAATATAAGTTCGTTTCATAGAAAACAAAATTAATCACAAAATGCCCTACCGACAAGGTAAGATTAGTATTTCGTTACATCACCTTTGTTGTAAACAATATCGAGAATTCCATTTGGCATATTACTAATTAGTTTATCAACAGTTTGCTCAAAGTTGGTCCATGCATGAAGTATGACGTTCTTCAGATCAGAAACCAAAGTCTAAGCAGTTCCATTTTTGTGCACTTTGTGTACAAGAATGTCCCACAAGTTTTCTAGTTTTCGGATTGAGATCTGAAAAACAACTAGGCCACTCCAAATGTTGAATTCTATTGGAGTTAAGCCAAGGTGTAGTTGACCGCGATACATGAATGGATGCATTATCTTGTTGAAAAATAAGGTTGTGCCTACGAAATCTTCTGAAATATGCCAGAACTTAATCTATGAGCAATTTCTTCACTGTTCTGGTATTCACTGTTCATTCTACGCGAGACGAACTCCAAGGCAACAAGTTCGTATCCAGAAAGCGCAGCCCAAAACATGAGACTCCCACCGAAAAAGTTGCGCCTGTAGAATACTCGCTCCTCTCTCCTAAGAATTCTTCAATTGTGCCTGTACCCGTCGCGCCCATCAAGATTCCACTTCTCCTACAATACTGGAGAGATCTGAGAAAAGCGGTCGAGTATCCTATAGGCGCAACTTTGGCGGTAGCGTCTCATGGTTGCGCTGCGTTTTCTGGATGCGGGCTTGTCTCGTTCGTCTCGGAAGTTTGTCTTCTGTAGAATGAACAGCGAAGACTATGATGCATTGCTCGGAAATCACATTTTGCCATATTTCAGAAGATTTCGTAGGCACAACCTCATTTTTCAACAAGATAATGCATCCATACACGAATCGCAGTCAACTACAGGTTGGCTTAACTCCAACAGAATTTAACTTTTGGAGTCGCCTAGTTGTCCTCCAGATTCCATCCCGATAGAGAACTTGTGGGGCGTGTACACACAAAGTGTACAAAAATAAAGCCACTTAGGCGCCTTTTATACTTGCGCCGCCCCGCGGCGCGGCGTGATGGTCGGCATAGCTATCGATTTTTCGCGCCGCCAGGCGGCGCCGCATCGCTTCTATACTCCGCCGCCGCAAAACACCACCTTGACGGAATTCTGGGTTACGGTATTCGGCGAATCGCGCCGCTGAGGGGAAGGGCGCGGCGCGGCGCGATCAGCCGCGGCAGACTCTGTGTAGGGTGGGAGATTTCACCTTTTCGACCAAACTTTTCCTATTGGGAAGGAGGAGGGGGTATTTAGGGTGCTGACCACGAATCGTTTTTTTTTTGAAGTTTCAGGCGATTACTAGGTTTGCATGATTAGGAAGTTTGGGCGAAATCGGTGACCATAACCTTAGCCCGCACCTTCTGTAACCTAGGAAGAGAATGGAGATCTGTAGACATTCACGAAGTTTCATATACCACGCTAAAGATATGCTTAGTACACAGCGACCCCAGAATGGCCATATGAGAAAGAATTTTGAGTGGTTATCGACGATGAGTACCTTCCAGCAGTTTTACTTTTAGACCCGCACATATCGCAAAATAAGGAGTGGTTTAGTGCCGTTTGCATTGCAGTGGATTCGACTCAATACCACACTCACCAATTTCAATCGTAGGTTGAGCGAACGACTTCGACTCCAGGCTTAAGAGAGGATTCGTCGCTCCCCATAGGAATCCCACGACAAACATTGACAAGATTCAACAACATTGACATTGACAAAAAAAAAGATGCATTGCGCTGATCAGGCAGACGAATCCTTTCTGTTTTGCTCCCTCAATGACTCATGGACCGTTTTCGGAGTACAGGCCGTAGTGCTCGTGGCCGCGCGCCGCTGACGCTCCCCTATCTAACTGCAATCGCGCAGCGGCGCGTCAAATTCGGGGCGCGGCGCGACTCGCCGCGCCGCTCCCCAAATTGACGCGCCGCGCCGCGACGGGAGTATAAAAGGCGCCTTACACTTCGGTTTCTACCTGAAGAACAATGCCCTACTAGATGCATGGACAATGTAGAGCAAACTGTTATTGATACCTAATCAGTAGGGTGCCAAATAAAATTTTCGATGCAACAAAGGTGATGTGACGGAGTACTAATCTTACTTTGTCTGTAGATACTTTTGTGATTGTTAATGAAGCGAGCTTACATTTTGCAGCGGTCTCCATTCGTTAAATTTTCAATAAAAGTTCGTGGTATCCTGCACTGATAAGATAACTTGCCTAGAATTTATAGCTTCTCTAGAGGTTTTCGATAAAAAGGAGTACGAGCGTAACATCGCTGAGCCTAGGCAGCGGATTCTCGGGTACTAATGGACAAATCGGGTGTGAACCTATAATCTTGTACCGGGTGTATTAATAAGGGCGATGAGATTTTTGTGTTAGCCAATTTCGTTTAATACCGTTTATCCACTTTAAAAACGCATTGTGTAGGTTCTAGTAAGCGTAGTAAAGTAGGTTCAACGACAACATTCGTCAGAGAGAAAATAAAAGAAAAGGATTCTTTTAAGAAAAAAAGCAAATAATGGAGAAATTTAATACCTTCTAAGAACCCGTTAAGATGGCAAAACACGAGAGCTTTTTCTCCTACCAAAAGAAATCCTACAAAAAGAATTTCCACAGAAATACATGTGCAAAATATTTACGCACAAGTACAAAACCTTTGCGAAAAAAAAACCACTCACTCTACTTGTTCAGTCCATTACCTCACAAGGATCGTCAACCAATCAAATCGTGGAGTGATATGCCAGTTTCTTTTCAGTCGAAATTCAAAGTTTTTCAAAGCAAATTCAACGTTTTTGAAATAAATTTCAACGTTCTTCCAGAATCTTCCATGTGTAACAACGTTGAATTTGATTTGAGAAACCTTGATTTTCAACCGAATATATGCGTGTAATATATGCAAACTGTGAGCTTCGGCCCCGGAGTAATCGAGGTAACTGAACACGAATCTGAAATTCATTTTTTAGTTTTTGTCAATTTGTGTTTATTGTGCAAGTTTCTATAGGATTCAAGTGGATTTTGAAAATATCGACCAAGACCGATCATGCAATTGATTCGCCTCAACGAATTCCCCATAGAAAATCGATTGCTCGATCAACCTCAACCGATCATTTCGAAAACGAACTTCAGATTTGTATTCGAGAGCGACTACCTCAAAGGCTGAAATTTCGAACCGCAGTCGATCGCCATCAACTGCGGTCAGTATCGCGAATACGCCATGCCCCACAACAGCTGTGAGTACTGATGGAAACATGCACGCGCGCACACACACTCCCTGGGGGCTAGACATGGGATCCGAATCATGCATTTTCGGATATCCGGCCGGATTTATCCGTTTTCGGATTATCCGAAATCCGGCTCGGCCGAAAATTGCCATCATCTGAATCATCGGAAGATTCGGGGTTTCTAAAATTGTCCTCATCTGAATCATCCGAAGATCCGGGCTTTCAAAATTGCCCTCATCTGAATCATCTGAAGATCCGGGGTTCTGAAAAACGCAATGATTCGGATAAAATCGGATAAAAATCGGATAACAGGGATTAATCGCCACCCTTCAATTAGCATAAAATGTGTTTCATTTTTGCCAAGTCGTTAAACCCAAGGAGTGGGGTTCTTGAAGTCACAATTGAACGGCGCATCACGAATTTGGGTTCTTGTACGACCGCGATGCCTCTGCCGACAAGCAGCTCGGAGCGCAATGGGTAGTGACGATGCTTCATGGGAGGAAGGTCGAGGTTCAATCCTCATGCGCTGCTGCATGCCCTGCTTTTTAAATGATTGGTTAAGATTTGAAGGATTCTGACGTCTATACCATTTTCAGATGTTTTCTGTGCACTTTCCAGCTGCATGCTGTGTTACTCAACAGGATGAATAAATACATATTCAACACCAGTGATACACAGGTACAACGTGCATAAAGCAGCACTGGACACAATGGGCAGAGTATAAATGCTGCAGGCTCCTCTCAGTCTGTTTCCATACATCGGCCAATGAACTCGGGTAAACCATCCTGCTCGGATTTTCAAAGGAGACCATGATGTGGCGTCACATGTGGTTAAAACGAGAAAGTCTGTTGATCCCTGAATTTGACCTAAATGACATCAATACACTCTTTCTTTTATCTTTGCTTGTCATCTGGAAATCAGAGGTCTGCTGGAGGTTCTCTAAAACCTAACACCAACAATGTCGCCGATGCTCGAGTGGTGATCCACTTGCTCACGCTGAAGTGTGGTCGCCTTTAGATAAGCAGCCTTCATGGGAATGACACCAACTGACCGAACGGATGGCTAGCATACCCAAGGACTTCGAAGCACGTCAACTTGAAGCTAACGAAGACGAACGGCTGGAAGTGGTGGAAAACCAGAAGAAGGTTGGGAACAGCAAAATGAACTGATAGCGTGGAAAGGCTGGCAAGCAGTGGACATATGATAACGTTTTCGGCTGGAACTCTTGTTTCAAAGGAAAGGGAACGTCTTCAATTGGATTTCGCTTATGGAACCGATCTTATTTGTCCATATATGGAAGCAAACTGTGAGGAGCCAGTAGCCTTTATGCGCTGCCCGTATTATGACCAGTGATTATGTTCCAAGCACTTTGTTCTGTGTATCACAGATGTTAAACGCTCATACATCGTTATGTTGAAAGCTTTCCCATTGAGTTTTGGTTAAAAAACCGGTCAGTAATAAACAAGTGGCAACAAAGTTGCTCTCACGGCATACATCTGGAAACACTGCACAGCAAACATCTAAAATGGTGCAGATATCAGAGTCGCTCAAATCAAACAATAAGTTGAAATGCAAAGATGCAGTAGCGCAGAAAAGTCGAACCCTCTACCTCCCTCTCATGGAGCAACGTCGCTATCCACTGCGCTACGAGCCGCTTCCCGCCAATTACGGGCGTACAAGACTCCCGAACTCGCGAGGCGCCGATTCCACTGTAACTTCAAAGATCCCTACTCCTTGGGCTTATCGATTTGGCAAAAAAGAAACACATTTTTATAATAATTGGGGAGTGGCCATTATTCCTATATACATATATGGTGGGATGACTCGCTCTCTCCGTTCAGACATACGCTTCAGACCCTTCCCTTATCAGAGCACGAGAAATTTCTTGCGGGGCGTTTCGGAATCGTTTCACTGTTCTTCTTTACAAGACTTCGCTGTGCATTACCAACTCACTATTGAGTTGGTATTGGCTCTTTGGGGTCTTAAAACTGTTTTTTGTTTGTTCTGGAAGCGTAGCATAGCTCTGCGGATGGCTCCCCTCGTAAGGCAGCCAAATACGACATCTTTTACGTAGCGCTGGTGTGTTCCACTCCATTGGTGAAATAAGCTGGGCCAGATATAATGCAACTGGGCATTCATGTGCCTTGCTACCAGGGCATATAAACACTTAATTCAAGGTGAGGCGCTCCAAGCTGCTTTGCGCGCTCATGATTTCAATTGGTCAAGGAATTAAACGCAGAGTTACTGATGTGTTCCGTTTTTAAAAGGTTGCGTGCCCCTATTATATCACTTATCCGGTTGTATCCGAATCGTATTTCTGAAATCCGGCTCGGCCGAAAATGGCGTTATCTGAATCATCCGAAGATCCGGGGTTTCTAAAATGGCCATCATCTGAATCATCCGAAGACCCGGGGTTTTCGAAATTGCCCAAAAATTGCCCTCATCTGAATCATCCGAAGATCCGGGGTTTGAAAAAATGGCCTATCCGAATCATCCGATTATCCGGAAAATCGGTGTCGGATCCAATGTCTACTGGGGACGGCAGCGATACTCATTTTGATGCGTGCGGTCGCGCGCGCGTGCGTCGCCCAGGGCGAAGTCCTCACTGCTCCCGCGGCGGATAGGACGAGTTTTGCGCTAACGTTCTGAGGCTGGGCCAGTTGGAGCGCGAGAATGCCTGCAGAACGATGCGCGTGGGCAAAACGTGAGTGCAAAACGGTAGAATGGCGAAACTTCGTCTTGTAAAGTGGGTTAGTGTGATAGAATGCTAGTGATGCTCACTCGAATGGTATTAAGTCACATAATATAGTGGGGGAGGGGAACCTGGTGAAAGATAATTGACGAGGAAGATCTAAATAAACAATGTAAGTAATGAGCTAATAGAGGTTTTAGACGGACAAAACTTGGGTTTTAAGTTTAAAATTGCGTGTTAAAGGTGGGAAAATATTCAGTTATTATTAGATTAGAATATTCTTTTAAAGAGTGGAGATAGTACATTTTGAGTGTTGCCTGCAATGAAAAGTATACTGTGTAAAGTTCAATAAAGTATATAGTGTGTTCAAGGCCGAGTGCATAAGACTTCAGACTTCAAAAATTGAATATAATATTTTATTTGCGAAAGCTTCAATACTTTTCAATTCATGACAATCTACTTGCACCCTTCTTTTCTTCTCACAGATTCAAAGTTCTAAAGTGCATAAAGTATTCAACGGATGATATCAAAACAATAGCTCGGAAACTGACAAAAGTTTCACGATCTAGCGGTTCCTGAGGATAAATTGGCGGGGTTAAACTTACGGGTCCAAATATCAATGTAAATACAACTCGTGGAGGACTTCGCAACACCAACAAAAACCCACGAAAGGTCAAATGTGCACCATGAAACTGATATGAATCTGATGACGGTAAAAGCACTAGATTATTAGTAGACAATGTAGTGGAATAGGCAGCCTATAAAAACTTTTCGCGGAAAAGTTGGGATTTTTGGGAACAAAACACGATGAGCTTACTTTAAGCGAGTCTCCTGTTTTCTCTGTACAAGGATTTTTCACCGGTTTAGTTCACACGTAGTTTGGGTCCTACCATACCATTCCTGAGCAGTCAGTTAAGAAACCCTCTTCAAATACTTCTTAGGCTTAGAAGACATTATATATCCGGTCCTATAATGACTGCGTCGCATTCCACCGTTTCTCTTCTTTTGCCTACGCGAAACGGTTCATCCGTTATGTTGGTACGTGCCTTCGCGCTCTAGCACGTAGGCGCATAGTGTAACTCGTACGTGTCCCTGTCGCAGCTAGAGGTGCTCCTGGCTGCAGTGCCGCACCGCGACCGCACGCACGGCTGCGAGTGAGTATCATTGCTCGCAGCCCATTACCCTTCTATGTATAGTAGAATAATGAATGCGTTTTCGTAACGGTGAGCTCCTCGACAGTGTGATATCAGAAACATTCGTCATTGGAATGAACGCCGCTTACAAGAATCATCATTATGCCGCACTCGAAACAACCACGTATTCGAAATTCGAATATTATTCGAATTTTCGAATCTCGAATAATCGAATTCTAATAATTATTTGAATTTTCGAGCCTCGAATAATCGAATTCGAGTAATTATTCGATTTTGCGAAACTCGAATAATCAAATAATCGAAAACCGAATTAGATTATAAATTATAGAATAATTATTCGAATTCGATTATTCGAGCACAGGTATATCGCGCAACGTGGATTCAAGAGGACGATGCTCGCAGTGAGACGACTTACGCAACTGAGAAAAGGGCTCCGGAGTTCCGAGCTTCGTCGACGTTCGGAGATCAGAGACGCATGGGCCAAGTCGTCGAAGATTATGTAGGTGGGCCGGCCACGTAATGCGCTTCGCAGACAGAGCCGTCACCGACTGGACGAGAGCCGTCACCGACTGGATTCCGCGGGATGTCAAGAGAACACCCGGGTACCCACCAACGCGTTAGTCAGACTTTTTCGTGAAAACTCTGATGCTCTTCTGTCCCTCGTGCGAGGAGGACACATTGGAGCACTCCGGCACGCGACAGAGACGCTGATGGCGCCTGCTCGAGCAAGTCGATGATCAATGGGACGACAGGTGATGCAGGTGGTACAGGTGCATCGGTAAGGATAGATTTTTCGTTTTTCGCAGGCAGTGAGTTTAGCTCTGGCAATCTTCTTTATGTCAAAAATGAATATCTGGATGTGGTTCTTGCAATGGGGATTTTACCCTGAGCCTATTGCTTCTTGTTCTTACCACTTTACCGCCAAAAATTTGCAACCAATTTATGGGGAATTTGCTTGTGAAAATCTTAAGCATAATCTTCAATGATAGATCAGCAATCTTCCTTTTCCGTAGCAGAGATTATAAAAGGGAGCAAAGCTAGTTCCGGAGATTCTTAACGAGACCTATGTGGTATTGTAGGGCATCGGACGAGGATCACAGAACTGTGTTTCGTTTTTGTTATGAGCCACTGGGTGGTCCGAAAATGGCAAAAAAATGGTATCACGTTAGGGCGAGCTGGCAAGGAAAAGTGACACCTGGAATGCCCTCTCGTCTTCTGAGCTCAACTTACAAAAGGTTTGGAGCTCAAATTAAAGTTAGATTATAGTAGTACGCTAATTTCCTACGTTTCCTAAATGAAGCTGCAGTGTACATTCAAGTGATTCATTTGCAACGTTCTGGCTGAGACTGGATGTCCGAGTGGAGAGCGATACGGACTTGCGGGAGGGAGGTCGAGGGTTCGGTTCCGGGAATGGTCCTGCGATTTGCTGTGTGGACTGCTCCAATCTTTGCAACTGAAGGGTACATTTTGGATGCAGTAGTGTACCGTATTATTGGGTAGTGGTGAATAGGGGTGACGAAGTCATGACTACCGATTTTGCCCACACTTCGCTATGGAAACTATTTAAGAACCAGACCACGAATCTGTCACTGTTTTTCTAAATTATCACTTTGCTTGTATTACTTTCCATCGAAGGTTTTTTTTTTAGAAACGGTTGGTACCGTTCGATTCGTCTCTTCGCGATCTGTACAAACGTTTATACCACTTTACCAAACCGCCGCATTTTCGCAGAGGGTAATCAAAACGAGTGAGCGGAGCAGGTCCCAGGAGTTGCATGTTTTTGGAGTATTTAGAGGCATGACATACCTCGCTAGTGCTCTGTCATGCCAGAAATTCTCCGAGAGTGTGTCGTGTACTATGTATATAGGATCGAAGCTATCAATCGAGAGGGCAGCTTGTAGAGTGAACGTTTGAGAAGTTTTATTAGAAAATCCCAGTTGCCCTACTCAGGAATTGCTTCACTCTGTCCCTGCGAGACTTTGGAGTGCTTTGTGCACAATGTATATAGGATCGAACCTATCAATCGAGTGAGCGGCGCGACAGCTCGCAACTTGCACCGCGGGCGTGTTCTGAGTGAACAGCTCTGTCAAGTTTGAATCTTTCCGGCTGCGACTTGTGAATTTTGTAAGCAGTAGAAAGCTCGATAGGTGCGCTGAAACATAGCAACGTAGCTTATGACTGGACAAAGTTATAGCGAAAGTGCAAGTAAACCTCGTGTGAACGATTTTTTCCGATTTCAGTCGACCACTGTGGGAAGACGCCTACGAATGCGTAGGCAACCAAATCAGATAAGTTGCTTTACGATGAAGTGTCTACAACTCCCAAGATGTTCAAACTGCCTTTCGATATTTTCGAAATTGGCTAAATTTCCCCGTCCAAAGTCGTCTAATGGGTTATGTGCGCTGATTACGAATTCGACATCCGTTTTTGAAAATTCCGCCGATTTTGGTAGGCTTTGGAATTTCTCCTGGATAAATGAGGGTGTCAGGTCAGGATCACCGATTTTGCTCAAACTTCGTCTAAGGGTAGGGTTATTCAGGATGCCGAACACGATGCCGAAGTTTATTTGGCCGATTATACCAGGGGAACACCCATACCGATAACTGAGGGTGATTGTTGATCCTGACCCGACCACCCTCAAACGGCAGGTGATCTACAGAAATCGACAGAATTTTCAAAAACGCACGTCGGATTCGTAATCGGCGCTCCAAATAACCCCTAGACGATTTTGGATGAGGTCATTTGGCCAATTTCGAAAATATCGATTTTCGACGATGTCAATAAATAATAAATAAGTATGGAATTTGACTGAAGGTTAAATTTTATCCCGTTTAAGATACATTCATGTAGCTCTTTCTGCGTTATTTTTTCCGGAATTCTTTGGAAGCCCTTAGAGCAGAAACCTCGTCATATCCCAGGCGATGTCTAAAATGTTTTCCAACGGTTCCTGTAGTTGATGTCCTGAGACAGAAAGCCTAATATAATAGTTTGGAGCTCTAGCAATAAACGTAACTGCGATGGACAAAGCTGCGAAATGACTAAACCAAAAGCCTAACTCCTATGGATTGCTCGACATGGGCTCACAATCACGCGTGGTTATCTTTAACAAAGGGAAAAATTCTCAACTTAACCAGACAACCATGTAGCTCTTACACTATGTAATCTATTACTAAAGTTTGGTTTGCTTACAGTTGTTCTGAATACCAGTCAGCCTTCTCCAGTATGTGGCATGACAATAGAATTAGTTGTAAATCTATTCTTTAAATAAAATTCTTTAAATATTTATTATGCTATCATTTATTGAAATTAAAATGGCCTTTTTTTAATTTTTTTTTTTTTAATTTTATATTTATATATAACATTCAAAACAACGAAACAAACTAACAAACTCTAAGCTAATAACAACTCAAACATGTTTTGTTTCTCCTCTACCTTCATACAAAACATGTTTATGATAATTTCCCATGTAATCCGAGTCCTCAAGACTTCCTCGCTTTCTTTCCGATATCTTTGTTATACCTTTGTCGGCTGCATCTTCATTACTCAGTCCTAGTGATAAGCAAAATGAAGCGACATTCTAAGCAAATAAAAGGGTGCTTCCATTCGCCACCTTTTGCGACGTTCCTTTTTGTTACAAATCAAGCGTCAATGAGCTAACCAGGGCAACGCTTTCAGAGCATTTCGGCGCTTGTCTTTACCACCGTAAAAAGAGAGAACCGCCATCATAGTTTTTCTTCCAAAAAACGCTACTGCTTTGAGCCGTTAACTGAGAACATTGTGGAGCTTAGTGGTTACTTAGCACATTGACGACAATATGTCACCGGTGGCTCATACGTGCCCGTCCGCGTGGGACAATATGTATAAGCCACCGGTGGTTCATAACTTTTCGCGTTATTTTTTTTTTGGTGCCGTCGGTTTTTTATAGATGTTTTTTTCTATTTCCTAATCACCTGTGCTAGGAAAATGTCCAACAGGAATCAGCATGAAAAATGTCGTTGCTTTCATGACATATATCGAATCTGAAACATTTTCCAAGGAAGGAGACCAATTCCACAATCAAATTGATTCAAGTCAGTCTTTTCCGCCCAAATTTCTCTCAGGGTGAGGGGGGTTATTTAGCGTGCTGATCACGAATCTGACATCGGTTTTCGAAACGGCAGGTACGGGTGAATAAGACTGTCGGAGTCATTGCCGATTTCGCCCAAACTTCGTCTACGAGACCATGACTTCGACAACCTTACTCGTCTGTACCTACCACAAGCCGAAATTTTAAAATCCGATGCCAGATACAAGACCAGCACCCCTAATAACCCCCATAGACAAAAGTTCGGGCAAAATCGGTGATCATGACTCCGACAGATTTACTCACCCGTACCTACCGTGCGTAACCTACTGTAATCGGGCGAAATTTCGAAAACGGGTGTTATTTCCGTGATCTGCACCCCAAATAACCTTCTTGGGTAAAATTTGGGCAAAATCTTAGGCAAAATTTGGGCCTTCTGAGCTGATTTGAATTGGTTTGATTCTAGAATTGGTCTTCTTCCTAGTAATTTTTTTAAAATTCGATATATGCAGTGAAAGCAATGACATTTTTGGCTTATCCCTGTCGAACATTTTCCTATCACAGGTGGTTACGGAACAGAACAAAGATCTATGAAAAAGTGCACGAAACAAAAAAGTGGTCCGCTTGGGACACTATGAGCCACCGGTGGCTCATAGCGCGCGCGTGTAGAATCGACGCGCGTCCCACACGGCTGTCTGCAGCAAAACGCGATTGTCGTGAATGTGTTAAATCAATGGAGTAAAGTGGAGAACAGGGGAATTAGTGGGCGCTTCCCTTCTAAACTCAGAGTGCATAGGTTGCGGAGCGATTGGAGGTCGAGAACAAGGCATGCGCGCGCTCGCTTATGCAGGCAGATATACCTAGCTCCCGCGCGATGTTTAGCTTTCTGGCAAAAGTACGCATTCCCAGGCGTTTTTCAGTTGTATGCGGCCCGGATTTACCGTCGCAGCTGGCGCCAGCGAGTCGCGTGTATCCGAACTGTTCTGCTAGCCCAGCCGTACCCACGGCTGGCGAACTGTTATGGCTGTCGTGTGGCGTCGCAAAGCGCAGCGCAACAAGTGGGCCAGCAAATGGAACTGAGAGGACCTCCTGCATCGAATGGAGCTCGAGCTCTTCCCACTTTCCGCGACGACGGCTGATTACGGCCGCTTGACGTTCACTGCTGATGTTGTCTCGCAGCCCAGCGAGTCGCCGCCATGTGTAGTGGAGCCGATGGTACTGGGTATGTGTAACAGCAGACACCGCTGCCGCTAAACTGGATGCCGTACATAGACATGGAATCCGAATCATGCATGTTCGGATATCCGGCCGGATTTATCCGGTTTCGATTATCCGAAATCTGGCTCGGCCGAAAAAGGCGTTATCTGAATCATCCGATGACCCGGGATTTTCAAAATTACAGTACCGCCGCTAAACATTCAACCAAACGACGTTTGCGACGCAAAAGCGCGTTTTTTGCGTCGCATCATGATAACTTTGTTCAAAGTAAAGGTCTTCTCACCGAAATTTACAAGGGCTCCTAACACCACCCTACCTACCAGTGGGCATGGAATTGCCATTAAAAAATGGATGGAGGCCTGATAACCCGTGCTGCAATTAAGGAGAGTTCTAATTACAGTGACCCGACCCTACACCGTCGCCGAGTCTCGCTTAATTATGTTCCCAGACACAAATAGTGCTACCCATTTAAATTTTAAAATTCTTAAACCTAACTAAATTCTATTTTCCTTCATTTAGGTCTTCCTCTGGCTGCGGCAATTCATTTGGTACCAAATTTGGCAGAAAGATATGAACTGAGCCTGCAGCTGCTTCAACCGATTTCGTTTATTTCAAAGGAATGCTCAGTCTAAAGCTAATTGTTGTAGCTTGACATCTATTCACCTTTCAGGAGGAAAAATTGCATAGAAAATTTGCGTTTCGAGTTCATTTTGGGCATTTGCGTGTTCGTTACGATCCGTCAAAACCGTAAGTGAACCTTGGTAAACAACACTCTCTGTCGCCGAGTTTGGCTGCGAATATCTAAGAAATGATTTAGTCCAAAATAAGTCTACGCTAAGAGTCTCAATGTAGAGACTCCATGTATGAAATATCGAGAAGCCAGGTGATAGATGG
>OX377203.1:65285638-65353626 GCA_947396885.1 Heligmosomoides polygyrus polygyrus
CCGATAATGGTGAGCGGCATAAAGTCGGTACCGCAATTACGAGAAGAAGAAATGAGGAACTCGCTGGTCATGCAGCCGAAAATGTCTCTGTAGGGCATGTCAGGTCAGCGCAATTATGATCGAAGAAGGCCTCTACATCAGCGCTCGATCCGGTGTGTCCAAATATTGGCGTCCGAAGTGGTTGAAGGTTTTTAGCGAAAATTGCATAATTACCATACTGGGCTTTCCAGCATTCATTCTGCGAATGACTGAGCGTGAAACGCTGTAGAAACTTAGTCGCACCTTTGAAAGAGGTCTTCACTTCGAGCAGTTGAAATTCTGCCATCTGATCACCTGGCTTCTCGATATTTCATAAATGGAGTCTCTACATTGAGACTGTTAGCGTAGACTTATTTTTGGACTAAATCATTTCTTAGATATTCGCAGCCAAACTCGGCGACAGAGAGTGTTGTTTACCAAGGTTCACTTACGGTTTTGACGGATCGTAACGAACACGCAAATGCCCAAAATGAACTCGAAACGCAAATTTTCTATGCAATTTTTCCTCCTGAAAGGTGAATAGATGTCAAGCTACAACAATTGGCTTTAGACTGAGCATACCTTTGAAATAAACGAAATCGGTTGAAGCAGCTGCAGGATCAGTTCATATCTTTCTGCCAAATTTGGTACCAAATGAATTGCCGCAGCCAGAGGAAGACCTAAATGAAGGAAAATAGAATTTAGTTAGGTTTAAGAATTTTAAAATTCAAATGGGCAGCACTATTTGTGTCTGGGACATAATTAAGCGAGACTCGGCGACGGTGTAGGTTCGGGTCACTGTAATTAGGACTCTCCTTAATTGCAGCACGGGTTTTCAGGCTTCCATCCACTTTTTAATGGCGATTCCATGCCCATTGGTAGGTAGGGTGGTGTTAGGAGCCCTTGTAAATTTGGGTGAGAAGACCTTTACTTTGAACAAAGTTATCACGATGCGACGCAAAAAACGCCGCTTTTGCGTCGCAAACGTCGTTTGGTTAAATGTTTAGCGGCGGTACTGTAGTTTCATCTGAATCATCCGAAGATCTGGTGTTGTAAAAAAGGCAATCATTCGGATAAAATCGGGTAGAAGGATGTTAGCGCCCTGTTGCGGAACTTGACAAGCTGATAACATGACGCCTTTTGGGTAGATTTGCAATCATTCGGCGAGAATTCTCTTGGATCGTGGTTTCTTGAGGGAAGTTTCGCAATTATTTCATAGCTCTTACTAAGCTTTATGGTGCATACCCAACTAACCATTCAAGGTAGTCACTCGATGTGGCCTTAATGACGTTCTGTAGACGCAAAGTGGCTCGGGGGGTTGGGAGTCAGATTGTAAGACAGCCCTACACGACATCTATCACAGCACTGGTATGTTTTAAATACTCCAGTGGCGAAGGATACCAGATGAATCACCCTCAACTGAATCATCCGAAGATCCAGGGTACTCAAAAATCCAATGATTTGGATAAAAGCGGATAAAAGCCCAACTCGCAATGTGGCAAATCGAGCGAATATCAAGTTCCGGTTGAATTTCAAAACATCGCAAGTTAAGTCTTCCAATTGCTCGGACATATGAGTTGGTTCCAACCCTTTTATATTGTTAAGGGTGTGGCTTGCATATTGACCAAGGCTTGTGAAGGCTTGTAAAAGTCATGCTAATTAGTATCGCCAGGAGAATTTATGCATGTCGCATGTTTCTTTCAAATTTATCCTGCCTCCTTGCTAAGTGTGCGGCATGAAAGGTGGAGGTACTATCGGACACATCCCTACTCCGTCGAGTTGACAATAATTATGTGAATAGAGCGTGAAAACATTTTCAAACACTCTTAACTATAAGCAATTCAGTTAATCAGTGTTTCGCGTTGTCCGTCACAGTAAGAGAGACCAAAATCAAAGGACTCATGGACACTGTGGCATATGCCAGCCGGCTGTCTCTTTCAGCTTAACTGTGGGCATTGTCAGCGACTTCGTAACGTTGTACTAGACCACCCAAGTTAGTAATATGTTAGTGGGGAATGCGTTAGGGTACGGATGAGGATCACGTCCCGAGTGAAATGATTCAGAAGATGTGCTACAGGCGTCCGTACAACGAGCATCGGGATTCCGAGGATCTGCCACAGGCTCCGTCCAACGTGCGTTATGATTAAGAAAACGTGTCGCAGAGATTGTTCAACCTGCGTCGAGATTCGGAGAACGGGTGGTAAACATCGTCTAATGTGTGTCCGAATACAGAAGAGTGTCATACAGCACCGGACATGTCTTTTGGTCATTGGCCGAAAAAGCCGCTCCGGCCAACATAGGCCGCTTTGGAGCGTTCCGAAGCGGCCTTTTTTAATAACTCTTTAGAAATCGAGTACTTGAGAAAATAAACATATATTTGAACTCAGCAGCTCAAGCTCTATCTTCTGGTATATAAATCTCAGTAGAGTTGAACAATGCATATAGGCCCGACAGAATCAATCGAGTGGGCGCGACAGCTTGTAGAGTGGACGTTTAGATTTTTTTTCAGAAATTCTCAGCCATCTTACTGAGGAATTGTTCTAAGACTGTCCAGGTTGCCTTTGGAGTCCGAGAACAATGCATATAGAATCGGACCTATCAATCGAGGGGGGGGGGGGACAGTTTGTAGAGTGAGCATTTAGGGAGTTTTATGAGAAATTCTCAGCCGCACTACTCAGGAATTGCTGTACTCTGTTCCGGCGAGACTTTGGAGTACGCTGTGCACATTGTATATAGGATCGAACCTATCAATCGACTGGGGGAGTCAGCTCGCAAATTGCACCGCGGGGGTGTTCTGAGCGCAATAACTCTGTCAATTTCGAGTCTTTCCGGCTGCAAGTTGTGGATTTTGTAGGCAGTAGAAAGTTCAAGAAGCGCGCTGAAACATAGCGACCTAGCTTAAGACTGGACAAAGTTACAGCGGTACGAAAATGCAGGCAAACCTTGTGTCACACGATTTTGTAGGTATGCGCAGTAGGGATCTACACTACAACATACTACAGATGTGGAGCAACAAGGACGCGGGGCCTGAAGACGCTTAACAGACTTCAACAAGCTCCGGATCAGAGGAAGTACTATACATATCGTTTAACTAGCATCCTGATTCAACACTGGACACCAAACAGTATCGAATGGCCGACTAATATTGATTGATTTTATATATTTTCACGCCGATGAGACACTTCCGAGTGGGAATTGCTCAATCCTATACAATAAATGGGAGTGTCTGTGTTTGTTGTTCTCCACACAGAGCCGGGGTACACTTGGGAAGTATAAGTCGCATAAATGTGGTTTAGGGTGAGCGGTTTTCATAGAATCCGTTTTCGAAAACAGCATCATATCATATCCTACTGTCCTGGTGTACATTATATTTCAGAACACGTCTTGCCGAAGTAAAACGAAGAAGAATCAAAATTGAAAAGAATAACCGCTGGGGTCAAGAAGCTGTATTATCCGGGGTTTGGTGGCAATGCTCCAACCAGACGTTTCGCTGCCGCTTTACGTCTGGTAAAAAAATATACACGAAAACGAGAGTGAAAATGTATGCTATTTCACAACCCACACATAGACACAAGTCCAGTATTGAACTCTTGTATGCGGTGCTTCTTCTTCTTCTTCTTCTTCTTCTTCTTCTTCTTCTTCTTCTTCTTCTTCTTCTTCTTCTTCTTCTTCTTCTTCTTCTTCTTCTTCTTCTTCTTCTTCTTCTTCTTCTTCTTCTTCTTCTTCTTCTTCTTCTTCTTCTTCTTCTTCTTCTTCTTCTTCTTCTTCTTCTTCTTCTTCATCTTCTTCTTCTTCTTCTTCTTCTTCTTCTTCTTCTTCTTCTTCTTCTTCTTCTTCTTCTTCTTCTTCTTCTTCTTCTTCTTCTTCTTCTTCTTCTTCTTCTTCTTCTTCTTCTTCTTCTTCTTCTTCTTCTTCTTCTTCTTCTTCTTCTTCTTCTTCTTCTTCTTCTTCTTCTTCTTCTTCTTCTTCTTCTTCTTCTTCTTCTTCTTCTTCTTCTTCTTCTTCTTCTTCTTCTTCTTCTTCTTCTTCTTCTTCTTCTTCTTCTTCTTCTTCTTCTTCTTCTTCTTCTTCTTCTTCTTCTTCTTCTTCTTCTTCTTCTTCTTCTTCTTCTTCTCTTCTTCTTCTTCTTCTTCTTCTTCTTCTTCTTCTTCTTCTTCTTCTTTCTTCTTCTTCTTCTTCTTCTTCTTCTTCTTCTTCTTCTTCTTCTTCTTCTTCTTCTTCTTCTTCTTCTTCTTCTTCTTCTTCTTCTTCTTCTTCTTCTTCTTCTTCTTCTTCTTCTTCTTCTTCTTCTTCTTCTTCTTCTTCTTCTTCTTCTTCTTCTTCTTCTTCTTCTTCTTCTTCTTCTTCTTCTTCTTCTTCTTCTTCTTCTTCTTCTTCTTCTTCTTCTTCTTCTTCTTCTTCTTCTTCTTCTTCTTCTTCTTCTTCTTCTTCTTCTTCTTCTTCTTCTTCTTCTTCTTCTTCTTCTTCTTCTTCTTCTTCTTCTTCTTCTTCTTCTTCTTCTTCTTCTTCTTCTTCTTCTTCTTCTTCTTCTTCTTCTTCTTCTTCTTCTTCTTCTTCTTCTTTCTTCTTCTTCTTCTTCTTCTTCTTCTTCTTCTTCTTCTTCTTCTTCTTCTTCTTCTTCTTCTTCTTCTTCTTCTTCTTCTTCTTCTTCTTCTTCTTCTTCTTCTTCTTCTTCTTCTTCTTCTTCTTCTTCTTCTTCTTCTTCTTCTTCTTCTTCTTCTTCTTCTTCTTCTTCTTCTTCTTCTTCTTCTTCTTCTTCTTCTTCTTCTTCTTCTTCTTCTTCTTCTTCTTCTTCTTCTTCTTCTTCTTCTTCTTCTTCTTCTTCTTCTTCTTCTTCTTCTTCTTCTTCTTCTTCTTCTTCTTCTTCTTCTTCTTCTTCTTCTTCTTCTTCTTATTCTTCTTCTTCTTCTTCTTCTTCTTCTTCTTCTTCTTCTTCTTCTTCTTCTTCTTCTTCTTCTTCTTCTTCTTCTTCTTCTCTTCTTCTTCCTCTTCTTCTTCTTCTTCTTCTTCTTCTTCTTCTTCTTCTTCTTCTTCTTCTTCTTCTTCTTCTTCTTCTTCTTCTTCTTCTTCTTCTTCTTCTTCTTCTTCAGCGTTTGTCCCGCTTCGTGGCGGGGTCCGCTATTTTGGTGTCATGACGCCACCTTTCCAGATCCAGCGCTAGTTCAGGGTGGACACCAGCTACTTTTAAGTCCATATGTAACGTATCGGACCAGCGCTGCTTCGGACGCCCTCTAGGCCGCTTTCCAATTACCTCGAAGTTAGGGCCTATCTTGCGGACGCTTACTTCCTTTCCACGCACAACGTGGCCCCATCATCATAAGCGAGCTTTGCACATCTTGTCGGCTATCGACGCGACATCAAACTTCTGCCAAATGACATCGTTTCGGATGCGGTCCATGCGCGTGACTCTGGCCGTCCAGCGCAGCGTCTTCTTTTCCATGATGCTGAGGCGCGTTTCAACTTCCTTAGGTTAGTCGCAGGCCAACACTCAGCGCCATTGCTACCGGCCGGACGACTGTTCTGTAGATCTTCGACTTCAGGTGCTCTGGTCTCTTCCTATCGCAGAGCACGCCAGTCAGCGAGCGCTACTTGGACCAGGCTGCACTCACGCGTGAATTCATTTCAGTCATCAGATTCCCGTCGGATGCTACTGCTGATCCCAGGTACTTAAAAACTGAAGTGCGTGGGAGCTCGATGCCATTAAACTTGATGGAGCTGGACTCAGTAAAGTCCGTCGTTAGGTATTTGGTCTTCTTCACGTTCAATCTGAGTCCAAACTGCTCCAAGCTATCACACCAAGCTTGCACCTCTCGGTCGAGTTCATCTTTATCTTCGCTAGCGGACATTACGTCACCAGCATAAAGCAAAGTCCAGGGGACCGGCTTCTGAAGATCCCGTGTAATGGCGTCCATCACGACAAAGAGGAGTGGGGAAAGCGCAGAAACCTAGTGTAATCCGACAGAGATGGGAAACTTCATCGAGGTTCCAGCTGCAGCTTGAACTCGACTCTTTGGACAAGCGTAGTGAATTCGCACCGACTCTATGAGCTCTTCAGGAACTCCATGATGTCGCAAGGCATACCATATCACTTCACGCGGTACGCGGTCGAAAGCCTTCTCCAAGTCGAGGAAGGCGAAATGCACTGGCTTCTGTTCCTCGCGATGCTTCTCCAACAGGAGGCGGGCGGCGTGTATGGCATCAATGGTGCCACAGCCAGCTACGAAGGGACAATGATTGTTGGAAAACTGGCGGAGTCACGAATTCGTTCATCGACAACTCGCTCAAAGATCTTCATGCTGTGCGGAAGCAAGCGAATCGGACGGTAATTGGAGCAGTCTTCAGGACTGCCCTTCATCTTCCAAATCGGAATCGTCGTGCTTTGGCGCCAACACTCAGGCACCTTTTTTTCCGCCACAACCTGGTTAAAGAACCTCGCCAACCACTCAGCAGGGTACCAGTACTTTGACTTCCACAGATCAGCTGCAACGTCATCGGGCTCAGTCGCTTTGCCTGGCCTCATCTTCTTCAGAACCGCTTCTGTCTCCTCCACGGTGATCTTGTGAACGGGACCGTGAGCAAAAGCCCCAGAAGATCGGTTCAGCTGTGTTAGGAAGCAGATTAACATCTACTTACTTGAAAATTTGTCCAGCGGGATCATGCGGGATTACACAGCGTGCCAGTTGGCATAGGAGTCCTAATGGAAATGGATTACCACATATGGTACGTAGCGGTGTACAAGATGACACCCTCCCCCCCAGCCTTATAGCCACCTAATACTGGCTGAGTTGTTGTGTGTTCATGTTCGGTTATCTCTTATTAATCCTAGTTTTGACGAATTCATTAGTTTTCGTTGGCAACAATTTTTTAAAGATTCTAATAACTGTTGCCCTCCTCTAATTCACTCCATACTGAAGAAATTTTCTGCCTCTATTACTACGCATTATCAGGTGCATCTGAATCGGATATCAGATATCCGATCCAAAAAAAGTCGTCTATCTGAATCAATCGAAAATCCGGTCAATCGAAAATAACCCTCATCTGAATCATTTGAAGATCCGGGGTTTGAAAAAGTGGCCTATCCGAATCATCCGATTATCCGCAAAATGGGCGTCGGATCCAATGCCTACTATACAGCCCTGGCAGATTTGACGAGCGTGACATGGCGCAAAAAAAACCCTTAATTAAGTCTACGAAAGTTATGCACTGCGTTTTGACAAGCGCCGTCACATTTATGAAGACCTCGATTCCGCACCTAAATACAGATGTTAATTCAAGCTTACAACTACTTGGCCGCCGCGTGGACATCTAACCCACTCTATAGTCCCATAAGTACTCAGGACTGTATGTGCGAGCCGATTGGCGATTTTTGCAGGTACCCAACCGCCTGCGATTACATACACGCAGGAAAAGTGGGTCAAGCCAACGCAAATATGCACTATTTTTATAAGGTTCCTAATTTCATATCAGGAAAGACCAACATTAAAAACGCACAGCTCTCTTACACAGTTAATGGTGATATCCTGCGAACCACACACTGTTTTGTTAGTGTTAGTTATTGAAGTTGTGCAAGCTTTTTTGGTCGCTACTGTATTTTTGTTTCATGAAAGCACTTTTCGTGCAGTTAAAAATAAACAAGTAAATAAACACGCAGAAAATCGCAGGAAACACCACCATACATTTTTGGAGTCGAAACTGCATTCTTGTGTATCCCAGGTGGAGCTTCTCTTCATGTTTTCTTCCGGAATGTATTAAATAGGGGAAGGAACGGCATTGAAGACGAGTTGACCTGAGGCATGCCCTCACCGTGGGCTTCCGGCAGAGGGGCAGGAAAATCAGGAAAATGCGATCATAAAATCACAGTTTGAAATAGAGCTCTACACAAAAGGGTTTCCTTGACCGAGACGGAGACACCATGCACCAAGCGAAGGCTGGGTGGTGCTACGTTACTACACTAATCGATACGCACTTTTTGCATGTGCCATCAGAGACGCAACGAGGAAAATCCAACAGGAGCGCTTTAGTTCCAAGGTGGTCTTGAACAACCTGGCCTTGACACTCACCAAACCAAGGGATATGACTACCATGCTTCAAAAAACTTGGATGTGAGATAAGAGAGCGAAAAGAGGTTGTTCTGAAATCAGTGAGAGAGCCGAAAAAAGGGTGAGCAAAGTGTAGCCCGACGTTTTCGTCAGGAAGCATACTTTCAGTTTGACTGAAGTTGCAATTCATAGCGCAGCTGCAGCAGCGTTAGCGGCAGAACTTTGGAGTCGACCCAACGAAACATTACAGCACGAACTCTGAACAGGTGTTCGCGCCTCACGCGTATTTTGCGGCCGGAAAAAATGAGCTGGTCAAGAAACTCTACGCTTGGAAGTTCTTCTGCCATATCGCGAAGAGCAGGGGTATCAATAGCGCATATTAAATTGACCTCGAAAGACTGCCCTCATCTGCAAACAGATGCACTCGAGCAGGCTCGGTTCGTTGCAGAGTTAGAGATACTAGATCATTTTCACTCTGTTTGGAAGATTGAAACACACCTTCAGTAAGAATTTAGAAAACAGGTAAATGGAAGGGCAGTTGTGCCTCGGAACCGTTACAAAGGCAAGCGAACAAAGCATGGAACTGTCTCGGGCGAATGTCTGAACGGCGAAAACGTACGAGACCGTTGAACCGTTCAAATAGTAGACAGGTAGGTTTCATTTCTGCAAAGTCCTTGAACTTTCATGTTAGGGGCTCCGAAGGTTTAGGCGGTTGTGGGTGCTGACAGCACTTGACACATTTGTGCGAATCCTACTTAGAGATGAGAGAGGTGATAGAAGACAACGGACAAGCAGCTAGCTGGCTCATTGGGGAGTCGCGGTGCTCCATAGGCACATAATCAGGTGTTTAACTCCTGCGAGTTGCCGAATCCCTGCAGTTTTCAATGCCCACTCCATGTTTTGTATTTACTTACAACCTTCCCAAACCTTCCGTAAGCATATATTCCACTGTGGGCCCTCAAATGGTAGTTAGTCAGGCACCAGTCCACGAGACAAGAATGTCAATCGTCATCTTGCTGTGTACAGCTGGGCGGCATATCGGTCTTGAAGCACATCTGGTGAATTAATCATCTAAAAAATCTCAAAGATAGAGGCACATGTCGCGGAGGTGAGCAGCGCCTGGTAGCGGGAGCTGCAGCGGGGTGCGGCGAAGGTGCCGTTGCCTCCACCGTAATCGCGGCAGCCAATCACGGCACCGATCGAACGCACCTCCTCTGCATGGCACTGCCTTCGAGATTGGTGTGTTCGGGTGCATGCTACTGGGGCCAGATTCATCAATGATACCGCTGGTATCATCTTACCGCGGATTCACCATACCGGCCCCCGTATGTGATACAGAGAGATGCAGAGATACAGAGATACGGACACGAAAACCGATATATCGCTACCGGCCGGTAAGCGGTTGATGAATCTGGCCCCTGAACTATCGATGTATCCAAAAGGGATTCACCATACCGGCCCCCGTATGTGATACAGAGAGATGCAGAGATACAGAGATACGGACACGAAAACCGATATATCGCTACCGGCCGGTAAGCGGTTGATGAATCTGGCCCCTGAACTATCGATGTATCCAAAAGGTAGGAGTTGCCCAGATAAGCATAGCCATGCCTCTATCAGGCACTTGGCAAGGCAAGGAACTCCGGGTTGTGAGAAATTCTTAGGCTGTAGCTTGCAATTAGATGGAGCGTGGGCAAAGATTCTTGGTCTGCCCAGCTAAATACAGCCGTACATGGACCGCGTGGTGAAGTTTCTTCGCGTGCCGCATTTCAACTCCCTCCAAAGTAACGACTCACTTCCCCCGTTGATCCACATGTGGCTTGCTTCAGTGGATGAGCTCTGAGAGGGGCGTGTACGGTCGGTGTCTGAGTGGATGGGGCGGTACGGTGCGAAAGTACGGTCGATGTTCTCGCCGTTCCCGCATCCCTGCACACGCTGCACAACTTCGCGACTTGTACCGATAAAGAAATTCCTTTTGGTTGATTGGAGCGGGGTGGAGAGATGTGTCACAAAATTGGACACGATGATTCGCCATGGCATAGTTGTGCGCCCTTCTGACTATGCAATTATCATATGTAGGTAAATTCGACCACGGATCTCCCTCGATAGAGAGCCTTTGGGCTCTCTTGTTAAGAGGGATCTCGGGCCGCTTGTCGCAGGGCCACGTGGCGCGTCCCCGGGTGGTGGATAGGGGAATTAAACGCGAACCAAATGTGACCGTGTTATGCCCAGAGACGCAGGTGGGATGCAGGGGATGGACTCCTTGCTCCTGCTGTGTCGGGTCGATGCGTTCCTTGTGCGTAGAAGCGGCATGTTCGTGCACAGTGTGCGTGGATGTGTCCGTGACTGTGCGGATTGTAACTGTGTCGCCTCGGCCAAAAGCTTGCACTCGGTAGACTGGGGTTACATGTAAGGCGATTCGAGGTCGCCGTAAGTCTCGCCCCGTCCCTTCGGGCAGTCTGGCTGGCTGCCCGGAGTACCCCGCCCGCACGACAGAGCCTGACTAGCTACCCGTGTTGTATTCCAGTCAAACACAGCAGCACTAAAGGGCCTCATTCCCCTGACCCCGAAAGAGCCCCCATTTCTGCAGCGATGGGAAGGACGAGTACGGAGAGGCTGCTAAAATCTCAGGGCCTAACCAGGCTGCGCAAACTGAGAAGGACTAGGATGACGATCTGTACTTACAACGCCCGCACGCTTGCGTCGGAAGCATCCGTCGAGGACTTGATGATGCAAGCCAGGAAGATCAAGTACGACGTCATCGGACTGACCGAGACGAGAAGACACCACCCCCTACACACCGCCTACGACTCCGGAGAAGAACTGTTCCTCGGAACATGCGACAGCAGGGGAGTAGGAGGCGTTGGTGTCCTCGTCAACACGCACTTGGCCATGAACATCGATTCGTACGAGTCTCTGACAAGCCGAATCGGACGTCTGCGACTAAAGCGATGTGGCTCCGTGCCAGCCTTGACTGTGTTCGTCGCGTATGCCCCAACATCCGACTACGACGACGAAGACGTCGAGGCCTTCTACGTGGAGCTGGAGAAGTTCTATAAGGAAGATCACACCTTCTACAAGGTGATCGTCGGCGACTTCAACGCCAAGATCGGTCCACGAAGGTCGCCGGAAGAACTTCACATCGGAACCCACGGTTTGGAGTGGAACGAGCAAGGTGAAAGGCTGTCTGAGTTTATCATGTCGACCAAGACCATTCATGGAAACTCGCAGTTTCAGAAGCCTCCCTCCCTACGATGGACCTGGCAATCCCCCGGTGGCCAGTTCCACAACGAGATCGACCACATCATCTTCAATCGCAAGTATTGCCTGACCGATGTCTCCGTTGTCCCCAAGTTCTACACGGGATCGGACCACCGCCTCCTTCGCGCGAGGTTTCGCTTTTCGCGTCAAGGAGAGAAGGCCGCGAAGTTCACTAAGAGGAGTCCTAGAACGACCATCAACTGGGATCTCTACACCTCTCTTGTCGGCCTTTGGGAAGATGCCATCATGGACAACGTCGACGAGGAATACGATCGCTTCGTGCACCATCTCCACGATAGTGCTAAGGGAGCCGAGAGCTTAAAGACCACCAAGAGACGCCTGTCTCCGGAAACTCTTGAGCTGATACGCCAGCGTGGAGCAGCACGAGCGTCAGGCAACTACCAACTGACGTCCGAGCTTGCAAAGCTATGCAGAGCGGCAATAAAGGAAGATCTCAAAGAGAGAAGGGCGGAAGTGTTGGCTGAAGCAGCAGAGGTAGGGCTGAGCATCCGCAATGCCCGCCGGAACTTCGCCAACTTCAAGACCAAGATGACCGCTCTCCGACGTCCTGACGGAACCATCACCTCTTCCAGAAGGACCATGGAGAAAGTCATCCACGACTTCTACTCCGATCTCTTCGATAGCCATGTCCACCTGCCCCCATGCCATCTTCCGCAGGATGGATACGTCGTCCCCTCTGTTCTCCCTTCCGAAATCCGACACGCCATCTCGTCGGTGAAGAAACGTACAGCACCCGGTCCTGACAGGATCAGACCCGAACATCTGAAGAACCTCCCGCCAGCGCTCCTCAACACCCTGGCGCGGCTCTTCTCGCGCTACATACCTGTCGGAGTGCAAGGTTCCATCTCAGTAGAAGACCAGCAGAACCGTCTTGCTGTACAAGAAGGGAGACGTGCACGACATTGGCAACTATCGCCCGATCTGCCTGCTGTCTACAAGCTGTTCACTCGAGTGATCCTGAATAGGATCAGTAGAACGCTGGACGAAGGACAGCCATGCGAGCAAGCAGGATTTCGGAGAGGATTCAGCACGATCGACCACATGCACACCATTACGAAGCTCATCGGAGTGTCGCGAGAGTACAAGCTGCCGCTGTGCCTTACGTTCATCGACCTGAAGAAGGCATTCGACTCCGTCGAGACTGAAGCGGTCATGGAAGCCCTGCTCACCCAGGGCGTTCCTACTCAGTACATCAGGGTCCTTCGAGAGCTGTACAGTGGATTCACGACCAAGATCTCACCATTCTACAACGACGTCGTCATTGACGTGAAGAGAGGGGTTCGACAAGGGGATACCATATCCCCGAAGCTCTTCAGCGCCACCCTCGAAAACGTCATGTGTGAACTAGAATGGGAAGACATGGGAGTGAAGGTCGACGGCCGGCAACTGCACCATCTTCGCTTCGCTGACGACATCGTGCTCATAACACCGAGCATCAGTCAGGCGGAACGAATGCTGGCCGACTTCGATCGTGTATGTGGAAGCGTTGGACTGCAGCTGAATCTTACGAAGACGATGTTCATGAAGAACGGATGGGTTTCTGATGCCCCATTCTCGCTCAACGGAACGAACATCTCCGAATGCTCCAGCTATGTGTATCTGGGTCGCGAAGTCAACATGGCCAACGACCTAGCACCAGAGCTGAGCAGGAGGAAACGAGCGGCTTGGGGAGCTTTCAAGAGCGTCGAAGAAGTCGCGAAGAAGACGAAGAACGTCCGACTCCGTGCCCACCTATTCGACTCCACTGTTCTTCCTGCCCTAACATACGCCTCAGAGACCTGGGCTATACGAAAGCAGGATGAACACGCGATCAGCGTCGCGCAGCGTGGAATCGAGAGGACGATGCTCGGAGTGACACGACTCACGCAAGTGAGAGAAGGCCTCCGGAGTTCCGAGCTTCGCCGACGTTCGAAGATCAGAGACGCTGTCGCATGGGCCAAGCCGTCGAAAATTAGGTGGGCCGGCCACGTAATGCGATTCGCAGACACCCGCTGGACGAGAGTTGTCACAGATTGGATTCCGCGGGATGTCAAAAGAACACCAGGACGCCCACCAACGCGTTGGTCGGACTTCTTCGTGAAAGCCCTGAACGACTGATATGACGCTCTTCGTGTCCCTCGAGCGAGAAGGATCCATTGGACCACTCTGGCACGCGACAGGGACGAATGGAGACGCTGCTGGCGCCCGCTCGAGCAAGTCGATGATCAACGGGACGACAGGTGATACAGGTGACAGGTAAATTCGAAGAGGCACTATTGTCCTTTCACTGATCCAGAGCTCGAGAAGAGGTCGAAAAAATTGCACTCAAACCTCGCCTAGGAGGGGAGAGGGGTATCTGGGGTGCTGATCACGAACACGATACCCGTTCTTGAGGTTTTGGACGACTGTGGTAGTATAACACAGCTGGGCGCGTTAACAGTGCGATATCATAGTAAACTTCGAGGGCCTCTAGCTCCTTGAGTTGAAGGGTGCAAATTCTCATAGTGGTAACCGTTTTCGCCGTTCAAACATACATACGCATGAGACAGTGCCATGGTGAGTGAAGAGTGAGAGAGTAAAATCCAATAATCGAAGCTTCTTCAAGTATGAAATGCGCTTTTTCCACTCGGAGGAGGCGCTTGCTGCGACGTGTACCTCGAATGGTTCGTTCTTGTGGTCAGTTCTGACCCGCTCATGCGAGCCAATTCCTATAACACTTCACAAGGGAAGTCAGTGAGCTCGGTCCGAAGATTCCGAACGAGACCTATATACAGTACCGCGCATGCCTTTTGGTCAATTCCCGAAAAAGCCGTTTTGGAGCGTTCCAAAGCGGCTTTTTTAAATAACTTCCTTTAAAATCAAGCACTTGTAAAAAAAACATGCTTGAGCTCAGCAGGCCGAGCTCTATCTTTTGACATATAAATCAATAGAGTTGAACAATGCATATAGGCCGGACATAATCAATCGAGTGGACGCGAGAGCCTGTGGAATGACCGTTTGGGGAGTTTTATAGAAATTCACAGCCGCCCTACTCAGAAATTGCTTTAAGACTGTCCAGCTTGTCTTTGCAGTGCGCCATGAACAATGCATATAGAATCGAACCTATCAATCGAGTGCCCGCGATCACTCGCAGAGTGAGGTCGAGTGGGCGCGAGTAGAGTGACCCTTTGGGGGAGTTTTATAGAAATTTCCAGCCGTTCTACTTAGGAAATGCTCCTAGCCTTTCCAGCTTGCCTTTGGAGTGCGCCGTGAACAATGCATATAGGCCGGACATAATCGATCGAGTGGGCGCGAGAGCCTGTAGAGTGACAGTTTGGGGAGTTTTATCGAAATTCCCAGCCGCCCTACTCAGAATTTGCTTAAGACTGTCTAGCTTGTCTTTGGAGTGCGCCGTGAACAATGCATATAGAATCGAACCTATCAATCGAGTAGGCGCGACCACTCGCAAATTGCACGCGCGAGTATGTTCATAGCGCAATAACTCAAAGGCCAAAAATTTGGCCAATTTCGAAAATATCGATTTTCTATGACGTCATCGTCCGCGCAGGCTCGGCCCACGTCCTCGATGGGAAATCGTCGAAAAATCCGAAATTTTCGACGTCGAAATTTTTCTGAAATTGGTCGAGAGTGAAACCTTTTGATAGAGCTCTTCGAGCTGAAGACAACGGTACCATTGCAAGAGTCGAAAGCACAAATCTGGGTGAGTAAGAGCGCAAGATACTCAAACCGCTATCTTACTCCGCTCTAAACTGGCAGATGAGGCCAAGGCAGTTCAGGCAGCTGAGGAGCTGTGAGCATGTCAGCGTAAAGTGCCTTCAGTGTTCTGCTAGCATACGCGTTTGCATGCCGTTAGCACGCCGCGTCTTCCTGCAGGGGTCGACTGAAGTCGGAAAAATCGTGTCACACACGGCTAACCTGCATTTTCGCGCCGCTATAATTTCGCATGTTTATAAGCTATAACGCTGCACCTTCGCGGACTATTAAAGCTTTGCAGTTCCTACAAAACCCACGAGCCGCAGCCGGAACAATTCGATCTCTACGGAGTTATTGCGCTCCGAACACACTCGCGCGTGTAATTTGCGAGTGGTCGCGCCTACTCGATTGATAGGTTCGATTCTATATGCATTGTTCACGGCGCACTCCAAAGACAAGCTAGACAGTCTTAAGGCAAATTCTGTGAAGGGCGGCTGGGAATTTCGATAAAACTCCCCACACTGTCACTCTACAGGCTCTCGCGCCCACTCGTTCGATTATGTCCGGCCTATATGCATTGTTCAACTCTATTGATTTATATGTCATAAGATAGAGCTTGTCCTACTGAGCACAAATATATGTTTCTTTTCACTAGTGCTTGATTTTAAAGAAAATTATATCAAAAAGCCGCTTTGGAACGCTCCAAAACGGCTTTTTCGGGAATTGACCAAAAGACATGCGCGGTACTGTAGGACATTGTAGGGCAGCGAACAAGGATCACAGCACTGAGCTTCGTTTCTGCTGAATTTGCTTGGAGAAAAACGGCATCACCTCAGCGCAGGCTGATGAGTCAAAAGTGACTCCTGGAATGGTCTTATTGTGTCTAAAAATTGTCTTACAGAAGATTGGATCAACTATAGTTAGATCGTTGTAATCTGATAATTTGCTGTGTTATCTCAAAGAAGCTGCTGGGTACATTGAAGTGATTCATGTGAGTCCAGTGAGCGACGGTTGCAGCGACTTGATGACTCAGCGGATAGCGATGCGCACTTGCGGGGGGGGGGGGGAGGGGGGTGGTCTGGGTTCGACTTCCGGGGTAGGGTTGCAAATCGCTATGTGGACTCCACAAATTTCCAGTTGAAGAGTGCATTCGGGCTTCGATAGGTACCTTAGTCGCTTCCTAACCCCCTTTTGGAGTTCGCGTGTAACCCAATCGTATAAGATGCCGGTTGCCGCGTGCACCCGAAACCAGGTTCCTGCTTCGGATTTTCCGCACAAGCCAACCAAGCCTTCCATCTCTCTGGGGTCGGTGAATTGATACTAGACTTGTCTGGAAATGATAGAGCGCTGAGTTGTTCATCGGCCGGACACCCGCAAGTCATTCACCCGCATTCGGCGATTTGTATGCGCATGGCCAGATACACATTCAAATCGCCTCCACGACATCCCGCAGTAATAGAATGCGTGGCGCATCCTAAAAAGAATTGAGTAGCGCCGTCCTTTATTCTTCATCCTTATTCCCGCTTTCAGCTTGTTGTGAAATGCGAAAGAGGCCAGTTTTGTTGCGCGTTCATCAAACCACGCTTGTCTGGAAGTTCTCGTTAGCTGCTCCCCTGTACGACTTACTCTAATGTTTTCCCTTGTTTCCAATGTTTTCCATTAGTTCTGGAAGTCGCCATGTACGACTCTGCATGAACCTCGACATCGAAGATCTTGTGGCATTGTTTTGACTGAGCCGCACACGAGGTTTTACATATCTTTATTGGCCAACGTTTCGGCGGTATCGCCTTCGTCAAAGCCTGAAAGGAAGGATCAAGACAAAATGTGGCTACCGCGCCAGACGTCGCCTCACCTTAGGAATTCGAGACCACCTTTCGATCGCGTAGTCAGTAGAGAGATTGAGACCCTCTTACAAGAAGCCAGACGGACCATTCGGTTGGTAGCAGGGTCGCTGTCGAGACAAAGAACCGCACTTTTTGTGGCATTTCATGAAGAGACGCGTCCGGTACTGTAATTGTAGATCGGCTGGTGCGTCGGCCTTGCATGAGCTTATGTACCACCACGATCTTACACAGCATGTTACACAACCTACTAGGGGTTGTAATATGCTAGACTTGTACTGGCTTGATCGAAAAGTCTTGCAACACCAGCACAACAATCTTACAACACAATACAATATAACACAATATACAAAAACTCAGCCCACGATACAATCCCCATCCAAGTCTAAGATCCTGCCCAATCTTTCAGGCAGCCTTTCAATTCCTTTCCGCCAGAATTCCGACGGCTGTGAGGAAAAGAATTCAGAAACCTCCATTTCCAGTTGATGTCAATCATCGAAGATCCTGCTTCAGATTTCTGAACAGGTGGTAGTCAGAAGGAGTTAGGCTTGCAGAGTGCGGTGGATGGGACGGAACTTCCCAGCCTAGCTCCTGGATTTTCTCGCGACTCACTTTTGCGACATGTGGACGTCCGTTATGTGCAGCAGGTAGATATTTTCCCGTTCTGGACAATTTTGGCGCATGGCGTCGGCCAAGCTCTGGAGCCGGGTAGTGTAGACAGATGCTGTGACTGTGGTCTCACTAGCAACTCCCAAAGCATGTCTTCTGAGTCCCACCAGCAACACAGAAGAACCTTCTTTTCGCGGTGTCCACGTTTCGGTTTTCTTGGAGCCGGTTCTCCGCGTGGGAGCCATTGGCTCTTGCTGGTGTGGTTATAAAGAACCCAGCTTTCCTCACCAGTAACAATGTCCTTCAGAAAGTTCTTTGGCGAAGAAGCAGCGACTCAACAACATCCCTTATCAGACTCGCGCAGCTCATGTGATACCCAAGACCTTGCGGTACCCAAGGATCTCCAGCTGCCTCACGACAGTACATACATCCAATTGTCGCCGCCAATTCGCGAGTGGATGAACTTGTCTTCATCTTGAAGGCTTCACGAAAGCTGTCTTCTTCCACAACAGAGGGTACGAGGTCAATCTTCGAGAGAGATGTCTCCAACCTTGAAGCGTTGATACCAACGGGCCACTGTGGAATAGTGAATGACTTCTTCCTTGAATGCAACGCAGATGTTGGAGGCTGCAGTCCTTGCAGAATGGCCTTGCAGAATTCGTAGTAGACGACAGGTCGTAGTATGCTCGAGAATTTGCTGTGATGTCACCACACAAGATCAATACTGTAAGAGCTTTAACGAATTTAACAGGCAGTAGCGTAAAGAGTTGCAAGACTTCTCGATCACCCTAATATTTTCAGCTCTAAGACCGTCATAGAGACCTTGAAATCCTGTGCTCCCCCATATGCGCAACTGATCATAATAGCGTTACGTTTGACGTAAGATGTGGTGCTATGGAAACTTCTCCAGTCCACCGTAGACTATACTCTCAATGCGGCTGCGATGTTGTAGGCTCATCGTTAGCTGAGATTAGGTGAAAGGAACCATTGGAAGGTAGAAACAGTGTTATTGAGAAGTAGAGCTTCGTTTTTTGTCTTCGAGGCGTCCATAGAATTTCATGTTTCTCCTCAACTGGTTTCCTGATTAAAAACTACCGTACTTCCTAAACATTTTCAAAAGATGGTATCTCACATGGTATCTTATTTCTAGAGGCTCGGGTGGTGGTAATCGGGAACTTTGCAATATGTTCAATAAAGGATTCATTACCCTCTTAAAAATGCAATAACTTTTTAACGAAAAACAATCGAATCTGGAAATTTTCGCAGCTTCTACGTGTTCGTTAATGGCAAAATTCAAGGAAATAAACTTGTGTCCTCACAGCAGGTGGTGTCGTTGCAAAGTTCGCTGTAGAGAAGGCAATTATGTTAGCAGACCAATTCGAAAAATTATTCCAAAAGGATAACAGCATAATTCCCGCTTCCCCTGGTACAATTGGAGTGGAGAATATGAAAGAATTTCCGTAGTTTGCAGTTTACCAGCTCTATAATTTAATTAATAAGTGGTCTGGGTCTTCATCGATTATAAATGATCTGATACCTCTACAGTATGTTTAAAAAATTTCATCTGTTATATGCCGTCCACTAGCTTACCTTTTCAATCAGTCAGCGTACGGCGCACGAGGTTCTTGACGTCTACCTTATTCACAAGCTTCTGCATTTTGACCTGATTCCGGACCTTACAAACTCTCCAAGATAAACACTTCAAACATCAGAGGCGGTATGGCCCAATTATGCCTGTTGTCCTAAAACAAGGTCTCGAGCAATGTATTTTACTCACAGAGCAGGTAGCCTCTACTCGAAAATTATGAAACATTCAGTCCCTGCTATCACTGGGACAGATGAAGAGCCGTGCGGAAACCATCTTGCATACAGACGATTTTTCTTGAACATGTTAAAGACTTTGCGTCAAGTTCACTTCTTTTTGAATTCTGATGTGCGTATTCTGTTGATTTTTCGTTGTATCTCGGAACAAATATTGTGTTCTCTTTTCTCAACCGTTTGTCCCATGCATTCGTAATAAACATAACATAACTTAAGAATGTTTGCTCTACCACTTCATCATTGATCATCCACCCTCACTTAGTACCAGAACACAATGAAACGTATGTCCAGTTTCGGATTTTCTACCTCGGAGGAAATTTAATACCAACTCCAAACTTCGTTATCCTTTTCGTGCTCCACAGCTTGACTTTTCTTCGAGGAAAGCTATTCAAATGTTCATTTATTTATTTATGACTAGTGCATTTAAAAGAGTGAACCGAGGGTAATGCCCTAGGAAAAACATGTGGCTAGTGTCGAAAAAACTTGAACAAAATTAAAGAAATGAGACCCAGGTTTTGAAAAGGTCCCCTCTGTTACAGAGTCCTTCACACTCTCTTGCTGGGAGGGATCTCGAGTCGCTTCTCCCAAGGTCACGGGCGGGTCCAAGGTGGTGGATAGGGGAATGAATCGCGCACCATATGCAACCGCGTGCTGCCCAGAGACGTTGGTGGGATGCATGGCCCTCTTTGCTCCTGCTGTGTCGGGTCGGAGACGGAGAGGCTTCTAAACTCTCAGGGTCGCAAAATGGGAAGGAATAGGATGACAATCTGTACTTAGGACGCCCGCACGCTCGCATCGGAAGCATCCGTTGAGGACATGATGATGCAAGCCAGGAAGATCAAGAACGACGTCATCGGACTGACCGAGACGAGAAGACACCACCCCCAACACGCCGCCTACGACTCCGGAGAAGAACTCTTCTCAGAACATTTATTTATTTATTTATTTATACGTGTATGACAACACGCGACGAAATAAACACCACCAAGACAACACATTGGAAGTGAACGGACAACACATTGGTAATAAACACAAAAATACAAGAAACGGCGAATTAGCGAGTCTTAAGATAACTACCAACGAGCTTTTTATATTGGTCAAACGAAGATGGCAAAGCTTGTTTTTTGGTAGGCATCAAGGATTCAGAACCGGCATTTTGAGTAAAAAAGGAGGCACGAACACAACTTTTGGCCGTAGAATAACGAATTTTAGATCTACAACCCCTAGTGGTAGAATGATGGACTGTGTAAAGCTCCGTAAGTGGAAGTGCAACTTTTCCAGTCGTCATCTTGAAAATCATAATTAGATCGTTTCGCTTCCTACGAATATGTAGCAAGCGATCCCAGCTCGAATATTTTAATACGATCAGGCGCTGATGGAAGGGAGATGTAGTCATAGCCATTTAAGCGTAGCCATAGCTTTCTAGTGCAGCTATTCTGAACGGATTCTAGCCTCTGTATGCAGCGCATAAGTTGAAGACTGAACACAATGGTGCCATACTCCAATATTGGGCGAACATATGATTTGTATGCAAGAAGCAAGTGAGTTTTTGTAGACAACGCTCTGAAAATGTTGTAAGTAACTCTTTCAACTTTCATTGCAATTGTCTCGCAATGCTCTGGAAAACTAAGTTTTTTGTCTAAGATGAAGCCCAGATCACGCAGACTGTTTTCACTGAGTAGGTTGCAACCACCAAGGCTGTGAATATGTTTAACCGAATTTGAATTGCCTAGATGAAAACCCCGAGTTTTTCGAGCTGAGATAGGTAATTTCCACCTGTCCGACCAATCGGCAACATCTGAAACTGCACATTGGAGGGCAAGTGATCCTCTTCACTGGTAATATGCTACAGCAAGGGAGTATGCGGTGTTGGTGTCCTCGTCAACGCGCACTTGGCCATGAACATCGATTCGTGTAAGTCTCTGGCGAGGTAAATCGGACCTCTGCGACTGAAGCGATTGGCTCCGTGTCTGCTTTGACTGTGTTCGTCGCATACGCTTCAACATCCGACCACGACGACGAAGACGTCGAAGCCTTTTACGTGGAGCTGGGAAGTTCTATAAGGGAGATCACACCTTCTACAAGGTGATCATCGGCGACTTTAACGCCAAGATCGTGCAGCGAAGGTCGCCGGAAGAACTTCACATCGGAAACCACGGTTTGGAGTGGAACGAGCAAGGTGAAAGGCTGTCTGAGTTCATCATGTCGAGCAAGACCATCCATGGAAACTCACAGTTCCAGAAGCCTCCTGCCCTAGGGTGGACGTGGGAGTCTCCCGGTGGCCAGCTCCACAGCGAGATCGACCATATCATCTTCAGGCGAAATCATCTCCCTGACCGAAGTCTCCGTTGCCCCGAAGTTCTACACAGGATCGGAGCACCGCCTACGTCGCGAAAAGTTCCATTTTCGCGTCAAGGAGAGAAGATTGCGAAATTCAAGAAGAGAACTCCGAGAACGATCACCAACTGGGGCCTTTACACCTCTCTTACCGGCTTTTGAGAGGATACCGTCATGGACAACATGACGGTATCCTTCCAAAAGCTGGCAAGAGAGATGTAAAGACGAGGAATACGATCGTGCACCCATCCCCATAGCAGTGGTAAGGAATCCGAGCGCTTGATGACCACCACGAGTCGTCTAACGCAGGGAACTCTCGAGATGATACGCCGGCGTGGAGCAGCACGAGCACCAGGGATCTATCAAGTGACGTAGCCTGCGAAGCAGAGCGGCGATAAAGGAGGATCTTGAGGAGAGAAGAGCAGAACTTTTGGCTTGAGCTGCAGAGGTAGGGTTGAGCATATGCAGTGCCCATCAGAACCTTGCCAACTTTTATACCGAGCTGACCGCGTCCTGATGGAACCGTTACCTCTTTCAGAAAGGCAATAGAGAAAGTGATCCACAACTCCTGCTCCGATCTCTTCGATAGCCACGTCCACTTGATCTCACAGCATCTTCCTCAGGATGGATGCGTCGTCCCCTCTGTTGTCCCTTCCGAGATCCGACACGCCATCTCGTCGGTGAGGAAAAGTACAGCACTCGGTCCTGACAGGATCAGAAAACTTGAAGTGCCTCCCGCCACTGAACACTTTGGCGCGGCCCTACACGCTATTGTCGGAGTGCAAGGTTCGATCTCAGTGGAAGACCAGCAAGACCGTTCTTCTGCACAAGAAGGGAGAGGTGCACGACACTGGCAACTGTCGCCCGATCTGCCTTCTGTCCGTACAGTCCGCAAGCTGTTCGATCGGGTCATCCAGAGTAGGACCAGCCGAACGCTGGACGAAGAACAGTCATGCAAACACGCAGGATTTCGGAGAGGATTCAGCACGACCGACCTCATACACGCGATTACGAAACTCATCGAAGTATCGTGAAGGTACAAGCTGCCTCTGTGCCTTACGTTTATCGACCTGAAGAAGGCATTTGACTCCGTCGAAACTGAAGCGGTCGTCGAAGCCGTGCTCACTCAAGGTGTTCCTACTCAGCATATCAGAGTCCTTCGAGAGCTGTAGTGGATTCACGACTAAGATGGCGCCATTCTATGTATAACGACGTCGTTATCAAGGTGAAGAGAAAGATTCGGTAAGTGGATACCATATCCCTCAAAGACTCTTCAGCACCACCCTCGTAACGTCATGCGCGATTTAAAATAGGAAGACATGGAATGAAGGTGGAGCGAAGCCGGTAACTGGAAGTAAGATCTACGGCCGGCAGCTGCACCGTCTCCGCTTCAACACCAAGCATTAGCCAGGCTGAGCGAATGTTGGCCCACTTTGATCGTATATGTGGGAACGTTGCACTGCAGCTGAATCATACGAAGACGTTGTTCACGAAGGACCTGATTCCTTTTTGCACCATTTCCGCTCAAGGAATGAACACCTCCGAGAGCTCCAGCTCCAACGATCTGGTGCCGGAGCAGAGCAGGAGGAAACGAGCGAAGTGGAGAGCTTTCAGGATCGCCAAAGAACTCGTGCCCGGCTTCGGGCCCACCTGTTCGACTCTACTGCTCTTCCTGCGGTAACATACGCATCAAAGTCCTGGGTCATTCGAAGGCAGGGTGAACGAGCTATCAATTTCGCGTTGAGCGGCATCGAGAGGACGATGCTCGGAGTGACACGATTCACGCAAGTGAGAAAAGGCCTCCGGAGTTCCGAGCTTCGTCGACGTTCGAAGACCAGAAACGGCAGATGCGACAGCATGGGCCAAGTCGTCGAAAATTAGATGCCTACGTAATGCGCATAGCAGACACTAGCTGGACCAGAGCGGTCACCGACTGGATTCCGCGGGATGTCAAAACGACCCCAGGACGCCCATTGGTCGAACTGCTTCGTGGAAGGAGGATCCATTGGAGCACTCTGTCACGCGACAGGGACGAATGGAGGCGCCGCTGGCGCCCGCCTGAGATTCGATGATAAACAGGACAGGTGATACAGATCAGTGTCTGCCAAGATTTGCTGTTCATCTGCAAACAATTTCAAGGATGGCTACTTTTATTGAGGGTGGGTTTAGTTAGTGCATGCAACATGCTTATAGGAGCAAACCTACATTCATCTAGCCCTTAGAACAGAGTTAGGAATGTGCCACATTCGGCGACCTAGGTAGAGCAACATCTTAAGTGCACCAGAAACAACAGATCAAGCGAGTATAATCAGATTTGCATGCATTCACAAAACACAGGAGAAAGACGATGAGACGCGCCTAAACGTGAATGATAATTAAAAGCAGGGAAACCTTCTGAGCAACCACTGAACACCTGGCCGACTCCGCTAGGAACAACCGCGCTTCTGCGAGGAAATCCAAGCAGACAAAGGGACTGCCTTGACTAGTTATTTTCTAGTTAATGTGTTATAGCGCTTTAAGAAAGGCTTTAGACTTTGAGAATTTCAGAATGCGAAATGGTCCTTCGACGAACTCATTGGTCAGAAGCAAACACACGCTGAGAACGTGAAGGTGAACGTGAAAGTAGAGGAAGTACAGCATACTCGCTACAACGCCATCTCGCTTTCAGGTATCTCTGAACTGTTGAATTTATAGCTGCCAGCGGGGAGAACGAAAAAGCGCTCTCGGAGCAGAGGCGCAGACCTGGCCCTTGACACTGCGTTCGATGCTCAGAGCGATACAGTACGTGCCTCGGCAGAGTAGGTTGGGGATGCATTCGAACGCACGTTCCTGACATTTTCTGAGAGCACCCGCGAAGGTAATCCGTAAAGGCGAGTCTCCCCACTACCCATCACCTATGCTCTGAATGCAATCCAATTAAGGTGAAAGAACAACAGCCAAAATCATGCAACGAAATCCACGAGAAGAACTTGGGCGCACAGTAATCTCTCGTTTGCAGCAATGTACTCACGTCGAACCAAGTGCTACAGAGCCTATCTATTCGGCCCTAAGCAAATGATTTCACATTACTTTTTGCTGTTAGGGTCTGCAGAAAGTTTTGGAAGCAATCGAGTGTCTTCTTTGAACGAATGTAACGCGCTAACGCTCCAGATTGATGACACGACTTGAACACCATATTGAGTGGGAAATACAGTACATACAAGCACCAGGCAATCTATTTTTCAAACCGCCGCTACCACTGATTACGCTTCAGTGGTAGCGGCGGCCGTCATCACTATCCACATCTTTTGCTTCACTGCTATTGTTCTGGCCGCTCTGCAGCTCAAACTCAACGTGAGTTAATGTCCTAGATGAGCAGCCATGCCGCCTCCTATGCTACCTGCTCCAGATGGTACGGGCGAATCGATAAAGGCGACTTTTCCTTGGAGGAATCCTACCGTGGAAGTTCGCACTTTTCAAAAACTCCTGCTGCTCTGGTCTGCGTGCAGAGAATTCCAGCACAGAGTCTAAGGGAAGTGAACATGCCTACAAGAACTCCGTTTTCAACTGTTCGAGTTATCTTCGCGAATAGCGCGGAGCGCGGATACCGAGCTAATCGTAAGTGCCCAGTAATTATTCCTAGACGTTTTACCGTTGTTCAACGTCGTAGGCGGGCGGAGGTGTAGAGATCTTTTCAATCGTGAGAGGACGACAGCATGGATCAAGTTCGTTAATGTGCAGGAAAAATGGATGTCATGTAAGAATCCAGAAAGGAAGCTGCTGCGGCCTCCTGTAAACCGCAGGCTACAGCCCGTTCCCAAAAGACGAGATCACTGCAAAAAGGAACTGTCCTCATCCTTTTTTTCCTATCTTCACTATGGCATCCTGCCTAAGGCCGGCAGCAGAGTCTTGCGGGTGCCGCGGACCCGCCATGACAACGGCGGGTGGTGCGGCGCCGCGAAGGTTACTGGACGCAATGCTGCGTACTTTTGCCGGCTGAAGCACTGAAAAGGTCGTCGTTTTTATTTGATTGATAGTGTTAACGCTGCTTACATGAGACATCATGTGTGTATGTGAGTTTTTCAACTGTTTTTGTTGCACCGTTTACAGGTGTGAAACTCCATGCAAACAGAAATTTTGCTATCAATCGAATAGAAATCGTGACGTTTCGGATGGGAGCTTGGTGTCATTCTTTCTTCTAAAAATAAAAACGACCGCCTTTCTGCTCTTTCAAACAAGTTTCAAACCACTATTTTCCTCAAAAATAAGAAATTTATAAAATCTCAAAGAAGTGCTCACTTATTGGGTACGCGAATTAAACCTTTAAAAAATTATATTAAAATTTTCCTTGAACAAAAATTATAATAACCTTCTTTCTTGGAGAGTTTCTATTAGTTTAATGCAGAAAGAGCCTACTTCGATTTGGAAGAATTTCCTTTGATTTCAAATGTCCTGGGCTAGCTTAGCGAAGAACGTAAACACAGCAGCCATAGCTCTTGCCTAATTCATTTTGGATTCTTCCCATATCGAGCAAAAATCTGGCGTCCCATTCAGTCCATTCAACCTACGTATACAACTATGTAGTATACGTGAGCCCGATGGCGATTTTGTGAAAGACCATGAATGCAGTAATACGCGAATTCTGATCTAGCTGAAAGCGCACTGTTCTCATGAAGAGTGTGCCTTCACTGCTTTGCTCCTCCCTTGTTGAAGAATTGAAAATGTTGACACTTAGAAATTTTACTCGAGTATTTGAGCTTTTAAGCACTTCTTTCATTGACCTGCATCACAGCTGCGAGAGGGCATTGAACGACAACTTCAAGCGATCTGCTCATCAATAACGAGTACTTCTTAAAAAAGTTCTTCAGTACCGCTGTGTAGGTAAAGGATAGAGCTTTGTGCTAATCACTCCACCAACCATTCACGGGTTGTCGTGCAGGCAGTCTGAAAGCATATTTGGACGTAAGAAGGACCTGCGGCGGTCAGCTAATGGGAAGCCAAGTTTTGACATTCCCAGAAAACTTTGGTGCCAAGTCAGTGGCGCCGAAAGGATGGAAGACTTGTGAACGCAACGCTTGACGCTTCTTCCGACTGCGCTACCACGAGCCCAACGTGCGGCTTGTGTTAGTGCAGTCGGAAGAATTCGTGTTATTTACGTTCAGCGAAATGCTTAGCAATGCAGAAGCATGAACAAGCAAAACGAAAACGAGGACCGAAAACGAAGGAAAACCCTCTCCCCCCAAGCTTCCATTCCGACCACACCCTCCGGCGGGTCTGACCCGCAGCTCCTGGCACTGCGGGTGAGAGCCGCAGTGGACTGCGGCAGATCAGGGACCTTTGCGAGCGACTGCTCCGCGACAACTCGTCCGCTCCGCCGCTTCCACCACAGTGCCATTGTGGGTCCCACTGCGGCCGGAGCGATATGGACGAGTTCTCGGGGTGCTGCCGCGAGACTCTGTAGAGCCCCTAAGGGCGAGACTGTGATCTCCGAGGTGTCTTGTAGACAACTGTGAGAGATGGTTGCCCAGATCTCTCGTTCTGCGTTACGGCGTGGAAAACTGTGTACTATCATGGGCTACGCAGACTCCGTCATGCCAAGGTAGCACTGGTCGACCTACGGAGGCTGTCTACTACATGGCTGCCGCACCCGTTAGGTTGGTGCATAAGTTCTCGGACATTTGGGGCATGAAATAAACATATCGGTTCCTAAGTTGCTGGCCGTCCAAATAGCGTTGAAGGCTTGAAAACAAATGATAATCAGAAGGAGCGAGATCTGGTGAGTAAGGATGTTGTGTCAAGTCGTGAGGTACCCAGCGACCCAATTTTTGTACCTTGCCAATCGACTTCAATCCTCGAACGACTGTTGAGTGACTAACGCCAAGAGTGCTTGATAGTTCGCGAGTGGTTTGGTATGGGTCCGCTTCCACTCTACTTCGGAGGCCATCCAAATCCAGTGTCATCGGGCGCCCTTCTCGTTCATTATCTTCAACGGAGAATTCACCAACTGCAAACTTCGAGAACCACTGGTACGCAGTACTTCGAGCAGGAGCACTCTCGTTGTAAACATCCTTCAGGCGACGATACGATTCGTTGGCATTGAGGTCAGATTAATGCAGGAATAACATGATGTGCCGAATAGACGTCTCAGTTGGGATGAATTGCTCAGCCATAATAGCTGACGTTAACAACGCAGAAGTAAATGTTAGGAACAGTTTTGTAGCCCTTTCCTTTCTCTATCGATCGATCATTTACGCGTTGATACATGTGAGAAATTTGGCGGGAGAATGCGCTTTCAATTCAGGAGGGATCAAATGTCCGAGAACTTATGCACCAACATAATAATTAGTCCATGTGGCAATTATGTCTTCAGGAGCTTTCTGTACAGGCACGACCTTGTGCGATCGTAACGACATCAAACGCGCGATGGACAAGCGAATCGCTCCACGTTCCTCTTCGTTCGGGAGAGACGGAATCGTGCTCTACCTTATCGCTAGACGAAGGTTGTAGCTCGAGACGGCGACTACTGCAAGTAGTGGTGATCCAACGTTTCCATTGTTGTTATTGCCTGTTTTACAAAATCGCTCAATTTTTGCAGAACTTTCTGCACACCCTATTGAGTCTTCCTTTTCAAGAAGTCTTATGGAAGTCATCAAAGATGTCAAAGCCGTGATCGCTCTCGCCGCATCCTTTACAATATCTGACGTACTAACAAGTAAATAGCTATTCAGCAATTACTACTAAGCAATTACTATTATTACTGTTACGATTGGAATCGTCCCGCGCTCGTCAACTTCGTGGTGCCGCAGCGTTGCCACTTCTCGAACACTCTTTGGCAAAGCAACCGAAAATGTTGAGATACAATGTCAAACCGTTCATTCATGAAAGGCCTATTATCTGCTCTATAGTATGAAGGAGATAACAACGAATAAGGAACGTGCGCTTGACAACTCTCTGCCGTCACGAATGCACGAGATACACGTCGGTCATGTTACCCAGAACAACCAGAAAAAGGAATGCGAACGTTACAGCTCAAAAGCCTAGCACGAGCTGCAGCACTAATGCTTGCAGGTCAACGACTCCTAATAGTTGGACGCTGGAAGTACTAAAATATTGCGAAATACTTACAAAAGAAAGGGTCGACTCACAGGGGCTTACAGTCAAATTAACGCGAGGATAGGATCTATATGAGTGGAGCATATGTTGACAAGTGAAAAGTCTCTCAACAGAGCAATCCTAAAGGCAAGTATGATACATCAAAGTTGAAAGAAAGGAAAAAAATGACCTGACGGAGGAAAGAGGAAGGCACGTATTGACGAGAAAGCTCGTGCTGCGGCAAAACCACGCACAACACCGGCAGAGTACTCACGACCTCACAATCAGTGCGCACGCGATTTTCGGGACAACTGGAGATGACGAACGCCTCGTCCTTATCACTGATCCGAGACCGTCCTCCACTATAGACCCGCAGTTCCGAATAACTTAGGAGAGGTGCCAAATCAGACGGCGGTCACTTCCTCAACAACGAAGCGACTGGCCAGGGAACAGAACTGGAGCGAGGCCAGCGACATCGTATCCGCCTCGGCTTTGATGCACTTGCCGACCGACCCGTTGTACAATTTGCCGTCCTTCTGCAAAAAGGTTATTTCGTCCAGCGGTCAAGGCATACGGACAAATCTTTTCACTCACCGTAACTTTCCAGTCCTGGTGCGCGCCCTGGTTATGGCATTTCAATAAGGTGACACCCTTAAGAGAGTCGAGACAGAGTCGGGAAGAGCCCATCGGACGGAACTCGTTCTGAATGCCGCTATTGAGAAGGTCATTTTAATCTTAGGTTTTCTGACGCTTTAATTACGACGCCCATCGAGCACCATCAATCGATCTTATACGGTGCTCTGTCAGGCCCAGACCAACCTAGACTCTCACCTAGCGCGGCTCGTCAGTTCGTAGCAGACTTGTCTTTTGGTTAGAGGGAGGCCAAAATATTATAAATTGACCATAAACTGACAGACACTGAGCGTGTACTCGTCACATACGCATTCAAGCGGCATCGCGATATTCCACAGAGTTTCAATTTCTCACAAAGCCGGTCTTCTCCCATGCTTTATACTCCAGTTAAGGCAGCATTCTTATACAGCGCTGAACGCTTCCGCTAATGTCCTCAATACTATGAAAAGAACGGCAAAGTATTATATATGAACATGTCTTGGAGATAATCGCGGGGACTCCTCACATTTGCGTTCCTTCGCCACTGCTGGTTGCGGCTCCCGTGGCAAACCCTCATCTCCACCCGATTGCCTCGCGAAATTCTGCCCATCGTCGACTCCGCTGTGAGACAGAACGTTGTGTTAGTGAGGCGGATCTGTAACAGTCACATTCTGGGGAAAATTCCGCGAAGCGCTGCACACACCCACTCTCCAACCTGGTACTTCTTGTTGGTTTCCGCGGGCATTTCAACGAAGTCGAACTTCTCGGGAATGTTGTTAGGGAGCAGCTCAGGGTAAATGTTTTCCAGGTACCTGAGATTGTATCCAGCAGTTCAAACGAGATAAATTGCTCGAAGCAGAGAGAAGAAGAGAAGAGAAGAGACGAAGTTGAGTGTTTCATTCGAGTGTCTGAGAAGTGCGCGTACCCTCACGTTGAAGCGAAATATTGTCTTATCGGCTTATCTATAATAATATTAGGGACACGTTACGAGAGGATTCTCAACCTTGGGTAATTCGACGGTGGTCACTCTAACAGATGTTAACACAGGTTGTTCTGAAACGGAGTACGGCCTAAGAAAAAAGAAAAGAGAGCGGATACTATTAGCTGCCGTTTCTGGGCCCAAAACAATGAAAAAACCAAATGCACACCATTTGAATGGCTTGCAGTGCAGAGTTTTCTTCAGCTGAAGCCGCTCCGTAATGTCTCCGTAGTTCGTCCTTGCCTCCAGATACGGGCGAGCTTTGAAGAACTCCGGCTGAAAATGTCTTCTTAGAGACGAATTTCAATTCCGAAGAGCTAATTGCATTTTCTGCGAACTCATTTAAACTTACCATTGTAACCACACCCGGTCATAGTGACTTAAAGATGAAGGCGAATTACAAATGTATAGACACATTGAACGGATCTTGAAGGATATACCACTATTTTGTGCGTGATTTGAGCTGATATAAATCTGCAAGTCGTCTGACTCAGTGTTATCCTTTGCCCATGTAATCCTGAAGGTCTACCACGTTAGGGATTTGATATTCTCTCGTTGCACAATCAACATCTCTACAGGTACTGGTCGCAGTGAAGTTATGCTGTGAGTAGGATCGCAAGCATTCGGTAGAAGTATTTCGAATTGCTTTCAGTCTAACTCGATTTGACAAATTGCTGATGTTTAGCAAAAGAGGTTGTATAACACCTGTTGATGTCCTCCTTGTATGTATCACTGTATCATCAAAGCACGGTTCAGCATATTTAAATATAAATAGATACTTGTGAAAAAACATATTTGAGCTCAGCAGCTTGAGCTTCATCTTTTGACACACAAATCCCAGTAGAGCTGAACAATGCATATCGGCAGACATAAAACGAATGGACGGGAGAAGTTGTAGAGCAAGCTAGCTCGATGGAAACACCTTATCTAAATGTCCGAAAAGTATATCAAACCAATCAGCTTCTACACGTCTAGCACACAACGGTTTTTCCAATTCCACTGACTATTCCACTGGATGTGGGCGCTGCTAAACTAGACGCGCGGGCGTATTCGGAGTGCAACAACTCTGTCAAGCTCGAATCATTCTGGCTGCAGCTTGTGGAGTTTGTATAAGGTAGACATACAGGTATTTTGTATGAGGTTCTAGTAGCAGTGGTAGCACCCTAAGCTACAACAATATAGTTTATGAAGGGACAGTGTTACAGCGGTGCGAGCTGAGGCTTGCTTGTGTGACGGACTTTTTTCCGATTTCAGTCGAACGTTGCGGTAACGGCCTGCAAATACGTAGGCAAACAGAACACTTAAGCACTTTATGATCTTTATGATCTGCCGACAACTCCCCAGCTGCCAATTTGGAGCGGCGGATTTAGCGGTTGAAGATTCCTGCGCTCTTACTCGTCCAGACTTGAGTTCTCGCCAATACCACCGTTCTGTTCAGCACGAAAAGCTCTGTCAAAAGGTGTCAGTCTCGAGCTATTTCGAAAATCCATTTTTTGACGATTTCGCATCGAGGACGAGAGACGGAGTGGCGATGTCCGTTCCTCCAAGCGGTGCCACTGGAAACTGCTCACTCTGCGAGCTAAGCCAAACACGGACATTCGAATGCAGGCGACAAGCCATGGTGACAGGGCGGCCTACAAAAACCCATGTCACATCACGTGGTGTATGACAGTCCAAGTTTCTCGAGATAGTGCTACAGCGTCCGCGGGAGGCGACGCGCATTCGCAAAGCCCGGCGTGTGTGAAAAGTATGCGAGGGTCCCCGCTGCGAGGACGGCATCGGGGGGGGGGGGGGGCAACTGAGCTAGTCCGAAAGTCCTGTAACGTAAGCAGGACCCGATGTGGGTACGTTGACGGGCCGCTCGTGCGAGTTGGTTGAAGCACTGTAGCGTAGAAGAGTTGATTTCTGTGCGGGGGCAGGAGACGAGGTGGCCCTGCTGTTAAAGAACATAGAAAGAGACTTTAAGGCTGTAGGTCCTGGGACTACCGCTGGTAGTCCCAGGACCACCAGCGGTGTTGGTATAATCATCTCCGAGCGTTTCCGAGACTCGATTGTAGGTGTCGATCGCTTTGACGATCGATTGATGAAGATCGTTGTCGCCGCAAAGGAGAGACTCTTCCACTTCTTCTCTTCGTATGCTCCGCAGACTGGATGTTCCGATCAAGGCAGGGACGAGCTTTGGAGCCTGCTTGATGAGAAGACAGCAGAGGTACCGTCGAAGGACGTCATCATTGTCGCTGGTGACCTTAACGGGCACGTAGGCGCTACGAAAGATAGGTACAGCTGTCATGGCGGGTTCGGCTATGGGTTGCGTAACATGGATGGTGAGAGTACCCATGAATATGTGGATTCGCATAAACTCACCATAGTGAACACCGAAATGCGACTCCCACCTTATCTCGTTCTAAGTGGGAGCATCAAGACGCAGATAGACTTCGTCCTTGTGAAAGGTCGCGAGCGAAATCTCGTTACAGACGCGAAGATCGTGCCGTATGAAACAGTCGCCCCACAGCCTCGACCGCTGGTCTGTCATTAAATATCGCAGCTCCGATGCAGAAGCAGATCGAGCGATGCGATGCAGCAAGAACCAAGTGGTGGCGAATGAGAGAGAAGGAAGCAGCTGTTATTTCTGGCGTACGGTTACCGATCATCACGACTGTCGATGAAACTTGGAGAAAGGCTACCAGCGCGATACTTCAAGCTGCGAGGTCAGAACTTGGCAGTACGAGGCTTGGACGACAAAAGATCGACAAGCATGCTTGGCTGTGGACGGACGATGTGAAAAGGTTCGACGGAAGAAAGCGCTTTATCATGTTTCTCGGCGACAAAACCGCCGATAACAGGCAAAAGCGAAAAAAAGCTGCCAAGAAGGCTGTGGCCGTTGCAAAAATAACTCATTACAATGATGTCTACGAAAGCTAGAGTCGCGCGATGGTGAGTGGAATTTGCACGGGCCCGCTAAGAACCGCCAATCCGAAGATATACAGTTCTTTGGCATCAATGATGAGAACGGCCATCTTCTGATAGAGCGCAAAAAGGCCTTGAAGCGATGGTGCGGTTATTTCGAAGGCATTTCGACTGAGGAGTTCCCTCATCCGATCGTCCTTTCTGTGGCTCCTATCCACGGTCTGTGGCTCCTATCCACGGTCGACAAAATCACTGTGGTGGAAACTGGCGCGGTTCTGAGAAAGATGGCGGGCAAGGCGACTAGTCCAAATGACTTGCCAGGTGATGTATGGACGTCGAAGTTCTGGTGTTCTGCTGAGTGGTTGGCCAAGTTTTTCAACCAGGCTGTAGCGGAGAAGAAGGTGCGCCTAATGGTTGGCAGGAAAGTACGACGATCCTGATTTAGAAGAAGGGCAGCCCTTCAGACTGCACTGAATGCCATTACGCAAGATCTTCAGCAGCCTGTTTCATGGACAATGCTTTATGGTGGTAACGTGGTGCTCGCTTGTGATGATAAAGATGAACTCGAGCGGCAGGTGCAAGCTTGGTGCGACCGCCTGGCGATGTTCGGACTCAAATTGAACTTCAAGAAGACCGAGTATTCAACGACTGACGTAGAAGAGTCCGGCTCCATGAAGATTATCGGTACCGAGCTTGCACGCACTTCGGTGTCTAAATAGTTGGCATCAGCAATAGCGTCTGATGGCAGTCTGACGGTTGAAGTGAACTCACGCGTGAGTGCAGCTTGGTCCAAGTGGCACTCGTTGACTGGAGTACTCTGCGACAAGAAGATGCCAGAGCGCTTAAAGTCAAAGACCTATAGAACCATCGTCCGGCCGGTAGCGATGCACGGTGCTGAGTGTTGACCTGCCACAAAGAAAACGGAAAGTCGCCTCAGCGCAACGGAAACGAAGATGCTGCCTGGGCGGCTGGAGTCACCCACATGGACGGCATCCGAAACGATGTCATTCGGCAGAAGTTCGGCGTCGCGCCGATATCGGACAAGATGCGCGAAGCACTTCTGTGATGGCACGGCCACGTTCTGCGTGGAAAGGAGGACAGTGTCCGTAAAATAGGCCTTAACTTCGAAGTGTCTGGACAACGGCCTAGAGCGCAGCGCTGGGCTGATACGTTACACAAGCACTTTAAAGTAGCTGGCGCCCATCCTGATCTAGCACAGGATCGGAAAAGATGGCGACATGGCACCAGAAAAGCGGACCCCGCCATGAAGCGGGACCAAAGCTGAAGAAGATGAAGAAGACAAGGCTGCTCTAGGCCGAGCTCGACGGGCGGCGTCATAGAAAACCGATTTATTCGAAACTGGTCAGAACTGATATCATTCGATAGAGCCTTTTATGCTGAAAGAGACCAACCATTCTATACTCAAATTCTTTTCACGTTCATTCATTTACTACTGATTCCATCCACTTCAAGTTCATGTCGTCTATTCACCAATATATTCGGTATCGTCCAGAAAGTGATCCGGCGGTTGCTCTGTTTTCATTAAGACATTTGAGCACTGTCCCAACAGCTCCATGGTTTGGCAGCGATTCCTCAATGACATGGGCGACTTCTGCAGTATCGTAAACTGAAGATTGGCTTCCCACCGTGCGGCATCTCCAGTTTGAAGTAGCAAGGTGTACTGGAGTCGAACCTTCTGATCGACCACAGACAGGCTCCATCGTAACCATATTCAAGTAATGAACTGGCCGACCCGCTTTCCTGACTGCAACCCAATGGAGAACATGTGGGGGTCGTGGTCCGACACGACTATTTGAAACACCGGCAGTTCGATGACGTGAAAGAGATGAAGACGGTAATATTGACTGCATGGGACCGCATCCGTGACGACGTGATCCAGAACCTTGTCGCAGCATGCATAGTAGCGTTTTCTACGTAATCCGACCTGACGGTGACCCAAATGATTATTAATTTTCAATACAAATTGAAATTTTTGTGAGTGGATATATGCTTTTTAAACAAACAAATTCAAAAACGTTTTTGTTGGTTTTGGTCTGTTTTTGTTAGAGATGAAGCATTTTTCTGAAAACAGTGACGCAGCTATACTCGACTACGAGGAATTGAATGTGGTTCATTGCGGCTCATAAAAACCAGCGCAAAACGTAGAATTCTCAAATTTAGAGTAGGTACATACTTCTGGAATGCACTACAAATATGTATGACGTGAAAACGTTTGACGTGGAAATTATATGTATGTATGTATTACATATAATTTTCTCGTCAAACTGAGCAGTCTTCTAAACAGGTCTACGCTTTTGAAATCGAGCTTATCAACTTCCAAATCAAAAAGAGCTCCTTCCATATTAAACTAGAGACTCTCCAAAGAAATGTTAGAATAGCTTTTTGTTCAAGGAAAGTTTTATGACTTTCTTGGAAGAAAATAAAATCTTTAAATCTAGTTCTAAGAGCAGGAATGCCATTTTTACTGCCCAGAAAGGGACTGCACATGCCCTAGCCCAAGATGAGGCGATTTTTATTCAAATGACAGAAAAATTTCTGTCTGCAAGGAGCTTCCCACCTGTAAACCATACAACAAAAATAGTTGTGAAGAACACGCATACCGTCTCTTTGATGCTTTAGTAAGCAGCATTTACACAATCAATCAAATAAAAATCGCGACGAGCTCTTCGAGTGCATGACGGAATCTCATCCTTCAGTGCATTAAGTGATTGCTGCGCTGTTGTGCTTTCAAACAAATTTTAATTGATTATTTTTTCTCGAAAATTAACAACTTTTATAAAATTACTACACACATTCGGCTATCTGAACTTAAAAACTCGAAGTGAGTAACAGACTTTGAAGACAAAGCTCACTCGGGAGCCCCACATGGTGGAACACTCGAGGGGTAGACTCGCAAGTGCCAGCCCAAATGGACCGTCACCCTTAGAAGTGTCTCCTTTGCTGTTTCTGGGGTTCGCGAGGAATGTTGCATGGCGAGTTGTTCCCGCAACGACACACAGTCACCGGCAGCATTTACGCCAACCGACTTCACCCACGGCGAACGCTGTGCGTGGAAAATGGTCCAGACGAGCTTCTGTCAACCGACAAAGCTAGGCCGCATGTAGCTATAGAGACACAAGAATAGGAGAAGCTGGGCTGGGACACCGTTCCCACCCACCCTGCTCGCCGGATATTGCTCCCTCTGACTATCACTTATTTCGTCTCCTTCAGGCATCCCCAGCGAATAAAATCACCATTCAGTTCTGCGAGTAGGGAATCGTTGACCTGCCTATTAGGTGGCGCACCGTAGTGACTAACGATGGTGGATACAGTGTTGGGTGAATTCGACTGTATGCTGAATAAAAGAATAAAGGATAAAAAACGTCGAACATCCCAGGGGACTTTCTTGCCACCCCCACATTTTGTTCTTCCCCGGAAACTGTTGAAACGGAAACGGTCTTTGCCGCCGTTAAGCGCATTTTGATTGAAGTCCATATAATACTTACAACGGAAAGTTTGAAAGGGGTCATGTTTCAAAACTAAACACTCTGTTAACAGGCTTTCACCGCCAACTTGGCGTCCGCTGTCTTTTTCGCCGTTCTGGAATTTCTCAAACCGACCTCGAAACCAATCACTATCGTCGTTTGAAAACGCTTGTTCTAGAATACTTTGTCCTCGTTCGATAGGGATCTTAGAGACTCATAACTTGATCTTGCTCGCTATACGGCTTTTGTTGAACCCACTCGCTGTACAGATGAAGATAGGGAAAAGGATTGATGGCGGCAAAAATCATTCCACATTCGGATTCGCCGAGGGATGGTTTTATAGGATGTCGTAAGGGCTTTTAATGCGTATTACGCCTATACAATGACCCGCGGTGAATGAAAGATGAAAATAAATTAGGTGTTTACCCTGCCAAAACAAGTCTAGTACCAATCTTCCACTTCGGAAAGATGAAAGGCTTGGTTTACCCGGGTGGGACACCAACCGGAAACCTCGAGGAGAACTTCGGGTGGCGTGCGACAGTTCGCCCCTCTTCCAACTGTGGAACGACGCTACCTCGACTTTTTAAGACGAAGATATAGTCACATAATTGTTCTGAAGACGGAAGTGTATTGAACAGGAAGAAGGCCTGGCGTTTTTCAAGATTAATCCCGCAAACTCGCTACAGCTTACAGTAATTTAATTCAACGGATTTGTCGTAGAACGTTTTCGTTTAAAACATTCGTTGAAAAATGAACCACCCAAAATGTAACTCCTATCCCAGTGGATACTTCGTTCACAACTTTTACAAGGAGGTGAGTGCATTGGTGAGCGCCACAGTGTTCGCTTGTCATCCTGTGGAATCCAGACGGTTGCGGCGCTGATTTCGCGGGTGTCAGGGAATGTGGTGCCATTATGTGCCCTACCCACCTGGATTTGGCTGATGCGACAGCGCCTCCTAATCCATGAGCGTAATGCTCCTAGCATTCTCCTCTGGGCTCCTCGTTGCACGAGACGATATCGTGGCCTTTACTTTTACTCATTTTATCACTGGCACTACATTTTCTGCCTCCACGTCAGTTGCATTAACTGCTTACTGTTGTGAAGATGTAGGCGGTAGTTCTGCAGCTGACACCGCAGCGACCTGCATTATCCACAAATTTTGCAGGTTGATAGTGGCCGTTTGCCCAGAACAGATGTTGTCCGGCTGGTATTTCTTTTGCAAATAAAGAACAGTCAAGAAGCGAAATCTCGTCTCACCGCAGCACTCACCAGATATTCATCGAGCCATACTCGAGCAGCTCTAATTGAATTCTTGCCAATCGAGTCCGACGCCAAGCCGTATGGACGTTTTTGCCTGAAGAGACCATCAACTATCGAGATCACATTGGTCGACGCAAAGCTCGAGCATAAGCCCATCTTTCCGGGCTAGCAAATTATCCCATGCACTCCGCCGATATGCTGAATCATCGTCTTCTTCTCAATCGATAAGGGGTGATGTGTTGGGGTTCGACGTTTATTACGTCATTAAGATAGACGTTCCAGAAAAAAGTAACAAGTCTAAAGAACTGCGATACAGCCACACTTCCACACATTGAAGACAGAAAGCTAGACTAAGTGGTGATTCTAATCTGAAATCGTTTAAACGACGAAAGGGGGCAGGGAGAAGCGACATTTTACTGAGCCACAGGAACCACCCCTAACCGAAAAGAAATGCTGCTTTACTGAGGATGTGGGTGTACAGAAGGACAGTTTAGTTCAGCCACCCCTTCAAAAGAGTAATTATCCAAAAATTGGAAGAAATCAGTAGCGGTTATGTTCAATAGGATCTTAGGTATCATATACATATGTACAAGCCGACCACATTTCGAGACTTGATCACCATTAATTTTTGTGCAACTGTTCAAGACTCTTTCAAGAAGGGCCATATGCACTTGCTCGCATGTGAGTATACATACGACACCCACCATAAGGATTAGAAAAGACGCGGTAGTCGCTTTCTTCTCGTCTTTCCGTTGCAATTGCCTTCGTTTTTACTTATCCACGAAACCTAGCCGGCATTCGGATCAGCCCATCAGGGGCTGTCTAAAGGTGCGAAACAGTAGTTGGTTATCTGAACCTTGAGCACTCAATATTCCAGCTCAGTTGGATCAGAATAAATTTTCCTTTTTGCAACATGAAATGATTTCAATTGCCTGGTCACTCTAGGAGCACTTCATTGTCCTACCAGCCCGCTTTTGCAACAGAAGCACATCCCCAAGTTGTCCTGAAAATTCTAATTGTGCATGCTTTAGGCACGATTTTTTAGCAGTAGATTTTCCAGTGATTTCGCGTCCATCAGCGTCTTGGAGATCGCTGCGGCTCGACTTGAGCGCTCGGCTCATCGGCCAGGTCGAGTCGCCGCCACGTCTTCTTCACACCGGGATGCCAAGTCCAGGAGGTCATGCCTTCGAAATTCTATATTTATGCCTGTGCAGATCACATCCAAACACTCCACATCGCCTCCATCGTCTGCCATTTGAACGGAGAAGTAAGGAGACATTAATCGACATTCTAAGGATGCTATTAATTTGGATGTTTTTAGAAATAAGTTTATAATAATTTTTAAATCTAACAGGAAGTAGCTGCGTCATTGGCGTGCTTAAAATCTTTCAATCTTACTACATCCCATTCGTGATAGCCTAGCTCCCCGCAATCTATTGCTGGCGTTCCGCTCACTCAAAAAAAGGATTAAATGTGATAAGTATGAACACTAAAAGCACCGTGAGCAAGACCCTCCACACTGAGCAGTACATGCGTGGACCATGCATTCAGATTGTAGCCGATGCCGAGGAGGCACTCATAGTAGATGTCTGAATAATACGATAATTTTTCGAACGGACGGATTTCCAAAGCGCCACAGTCAAGGCGCGGCGGGGGGGGGGGGGGGGGCGAGCCGCCGCGACCCACGGGAAGCTGGTGGACGCGAAATGACTGGAAAATCTGCGCTAGAATTTTCAGGACAGCTTGATGATATGCCTCTGTCGCAAAAGTGAGCTGGTAGGACAATGAGGTGCTCTTAGAGTAACCCTGCAGTTGAAATCATTTAACGTTGCAAAGAGGAAATTTTTTTCTGAATCAAATGAGTTATTTCTAGGAGTCTCTCCTCACAATCAGGATGTAACTAGGGAACTCTCGTTCACAAGCGCAGCAGGTCCTTTGGAATATTGAGTGCTCAACATTCAGATAACCAAATATTACTTTGCAGCTTTAGATAGCCCCTGAGGGGCTGATCCGTATGCCGTTTTTTTTCCGCGCCGTTTTCCGTTTAGATTAGTTTAAAAAAGAAGGCAGTTGCAACGGAAAGACAAGAAGAATGCAACTACTGCGTCTTTTTCCGGTCCTTATCGTATTGCACCGAAGACAAATATTCGTCCTGCCCAGTGTGTGCGGTTCAGCTCCAAAATTTATACAAACGGTTACAATCTTGGGTTCAAAGGGACAACATTCCGGACGGAAGCAGCGAAAGAGATTCACCCTCTTCCTGAGTTCAAATTTTCTCCGTAACTCATCAAAACACTGACCAAAAATAATAAGTGCGTCTGCTTCTATGATAAGGTCAAAAATAACAGATAATCCATCAGCTAAAAGAAATTCACAGAAAAAATAGACTCCACCTGAAAATGTGTCCAACGCGACTGCAGGGGATGATCTCGAGCTCGCCGCCGCACATCCAAATCTGTGATGCCAAAAGTATACAGTTGTTTTCGATTATTGCATTGAATAAAGGACGTCGCTTCTCAATCCTTTTTAGGATGCGCCACGCATTCTACTTTTACGGTATGTCGCGGAGGCTAACTTGAATGCATATTTGGCCTACACAATGCTTGAGGTGGCCAGTCGATGAACAAGTCAGCGATTTATCCTTCCCAGGCAAGTCTCGTACCAATTCACCGACCCCGTGGGGATGGAAGGCTTGAGAGGGGCGGTCTTTATCTACGAATGGTCGCCGCGCCCGCGACGACGACTGTCGCGTGCGCGATGAGCTCCGCTGCGGCCGTGGGAGCTGTGCCTCATGACTTGCTGCAGACGCTAGGTTTGAGTTGTTGATATCCCTTTCTGCTGTTGCAGGAGCTGCGGGAAAACATGCTCTGATTCAGAAATTGAGTTCGAATTATAAAACTAAACAACGTTCTAAGGCTCAATTTTATATGATGCTTCTTCAGGAAGAGCTGAGAATATGACACACTATCGCAGTGAAACTGACTTTGAATACACTTTCTAACACTTGGTGTGCAAGTTTTGATGGAGGTCTAGATATCACTGGCCGCTGAAGCCACCCAACTACGACGTCTTCTGCCGCGGTCGCCGCGCTATTCGCCACGTCCGCGGCGAACATTCGTACATAATGTCCCGCAGCCAAGGCTTGATTGGCCTGGGCGGGAAATTTGAACCAAGAACCTGTTATCGGGGGCACGTGACGGTCGGCGCCTCCTTCGACAGCGCTACACGCGCTCGGTTTAGTACATAGTTGAAAAAACGACAGAATGGCAGCCTAAAGTTCCCTGCCATTTCGCTGCTCTCTACGGTAATACAAGACATTTCAATTCAATAGCGAAAGGCTGAACGTAAGCCTAAGGAGTTTCCAGCCACGTCCTCTGTTGGTAAAAATCGCACTCAGAAACTGAGGTGCAAAACAACAACCAGTTACTGGAAGGACTGACCCTGAACGAGATCTCGACGTTTTCAGCTCCCCACACGTCCATTCCCTCGTCGTAGGAGCCAATCTTGAAGAAGTAGGAGCGGTCGATGGCAAACAGACCTCCAGCCATGGTGGCAGACTTCAATGGGCGAATGAAGTTCTTCGGATCGGAGGCGAAGTACGTGTGCGGCGGATAATCCCACTAAAATGGTTGATTTTCCAGAGCCAGCTGACCTTGTTGGAAGGATACCTCGGAGAGCAAGAGTTACCTTGAATGTAAGCGCCCAGTTGAGGCCGCCTTTGCAGACCGGAGACTCCACATACCTCATGGAATGGAGGTCGATAATGTCGATGATTGGACAGACCACTCTGGAACAGAAAGAGTCGAAGTGGAATCTCTTGAGCTAATGCCCAACACAAGGATTGTTCCACAAAAACGAGCAGCACCTTTCGGGTTTCTCCTTGATGCGCTCCAGAAGCGGCTGTAGCCATTCCTGGTTCACCTCGCAGTGACTGTCTAGGAATACCTTAAAAGCGAAATTTCGGCCTAAATGTAAGGAAAGAAAGAACGCCGGTCACAACGCCTAACTATGTGGACAAAATTTTGCAACACAGGCGAGGTGATGAGCCAGGGGAGAGTGAGTCCATAAAGAGATGTAGGGAGTGACATACGAAACGAAACACTGTCCCTCTGCGGACATTCTGTTTTCGATTTTTCTCTCGTGGTCGGAGATTTCTCTGCCAACCGGACTACTTGCAAAGAATAAACATTACAACAGCAGACTCACCAACACTTCCCCGCGAGCTTTCCTTGCACCGAAAACCTTTGCCCTTATGAGGCCTTGATTGGACGGCGTCCGCATGAATTTCACCATGCTCCATTGAGGATGTCGCCGTTGGTAGTCCGCAGCTTGCAGTGAAGCTTCGGCTAAAATAAAGGAAAGATGAAGACGAGTAGGGCTTGTAACACAGAAGAAGCCCTCTTGATGCCCTTAAAGCCAAAAAACCTCCATAACTACTGGCGCGCATTAATTTTACACGGACCGAAGGACGGGCCTATTGCAGGACAAATAGAAAAATGGAAGCATTAAGTCGACACCACACAGCAGGCTGCCCGTTAATAAAATAAAAGGTTTTCTCTATTTTTCCAAAATTTTTTAGAGGCAATCACACTGAAAAATCATGTTGCTCCGTTGCCTAACAGCATGCGTTCATTACTTGAGCTTGACCCAGTACTGACACAGAAAATAAAGCGTATCGCGGCTTAAATGTCCTCCTTCCCCTCGTTGAACTGCCACGTTATATCACCTAGCACCTAAAGGCCAATTTTGCCTAAAATTTCACTGATAACCCCAGCAATGGTGGTCCCGCTGTCTGAAACGAGCTTCACTAAGAGATGAAGTGGTTCTGTCGTATCCTGATCCGGAACTTCATAAATCCGGCAGTCAGTGGAATCAAGTCCTCGAGACCCTAGACTTCTAACTTATTACTTATTTTACCCTTCTGTTTATTTTGCCAATTGTTTAGACTATTACAGAGCACACTCACGCCATTCACTGCTGTCGTCGATCAGAAGAATTTCCTGGATAAGTTCGACTGGAGTGCGGTCGACGATCGAATTGACCATGCGTATGAGAACCGACGGCGATTCGTTGAAGTAACAGACAATGATGCTGGTTTTCGGAAGCGACGGCAGGAACGAGTGTGGACATCTAAAAATCGACGGCTAAATAGCAGCCCTTGGGGGATCCCGTTCAGCGACAGAACAAGCTGCAAATAACACTGAGCCAGTGGCACTTCGCAATCCAGGAGGTTAGAAAACAGTTAAAGTGCACCAAAAGAGGGCCCAATTGGAGTCTACACACAGGGTTAGCATAGCACTTAAGGTTCAATAGGGTCAGGAATTCGTTTTCTCAGTTTCTCATACTTTATTCTTATCAAGTAGGCTGATCTTATAAGTAGTAATGTTTTTGCAGGCTCGGCAATGCTGACATTCTCGAGCACGGCAACTTGCATAAAACCGGGCGAGATCAACAGTCGAGACCTTCGGCTCTTCTGCTACTCTCTTCGGCTTCTCCAGCTGGGACACTCTTCGGATCCCCGAGTCGATCAGCCAAGAAGTAGTCAAGAAACCCAACAGCAACACTTCTTTGGAAAGTCGGTATTGGCGGATAAATTTTATCACTAACCGTTGTTAGATCACTCTATCATCAACAGCTTTAGCAAGGCACTATGCGACACAACCGCGTGGCACAATAACTACTAGGGTGACCGACGACACTAAAAGACGACTGGTGCGTCGGCCAACCAACGGATTCAGGAAGGTTTGCACTCCAAACCTGCATTTTTTCATTCTATAGCGGTGTATTTTGGAACTTGTTTAATCAAGAAAAACTGAACCGCACTTTCACTACGCACTTCAACTCTTTTCGTTACTCTCTTGCCGTGAAGCCTTCTTTAACAAGAAAGTCCATTCAGGAGCAGCGACAGCTTTTCAATAACCAAGATATTTTTTCAAGAAGTCCTTGTTAACCCAACATCAACCAATACGGGCAGATTGAATTTCAGGATCTTGATAAGAACTATCTCATAAAGCTCGATGTGACTTCAGAATTGGTACTCTGTCCTTGGTCACCATTGTAGCAACAAGAAGAATTCAACCTCAATTCTTCTCTTGGAGAAAACGATCATTTCAGTAGTCCCAACTCTCAAAAACAATTATGTACGTAACAATACGTCGAAAATTACCTACTTGCATGGCAACCTCAAGAGCACGAGCAGATTGTAGTCTCACTAGGAGAGCAATGGTTAAAAAGGTATATTTATTTATTTATTTATTTTTAAATAAATAAATGTATATATATGGATAAAAGTAACAAACGTATATAGTATATTAAAATAAACTGAAGAATACGAATATTTAGTTGAGTACGCGCTGCAATTAACTAGAAACCTTAACTTCTACTGCAACACTTGTATCAAAGCGGTACACAGAAGTGGCGCGCGCAACTTCGCCAAATTGGTGTTACTGTTACCGGTGCGTTAGTGTGTTACTGTTCGCTGCTGGTTGACTGACATTGATGGTGAGTGGTAGCGCCATGATTTCTCGGATTGAGTGCCTCTGAAGACGATGATACGATCAAAACGTGAGGCCCGCAAAAGGTACCCATCTACTGTCATCGCTTGAGTAATATTAGGAGTAACGTCTCATCTAAATGCCCTGGCTCAAAGGCGGATGAATGGAAATGGTTGAAGATAGTGTTAGTTTCAATTTTTTTTATTGGTGTCGCATTTGAAATGTGTTTCTGTTTGACTCTGTTCTTGTAAGGCGCACATCATTCTCCGTAAAACAAATAAATAACTCTGACAGTATGCTCTGGCTGCTGTCCAATACAATCAGATCTCCCCTGTACGTGTCGCAACTCTCCTGTTCACTGCTTATACAGGGTGAACCAAAATAACGTGGACAAGATTTGTCTACCATAATTCTAAAACGACCAACAATTCGAGAAAACGACGAACAAATTACAACAATACCAACATTAATGTGCATCGTATTCAAGTGGTTTCGAAGTGGCTTCCCGTGGAGCGTCAAACGTTTCGCGAAGTTTTCGGCGATGGGCCGAAGGTCGTGGCTGGGAACGGATTCTGATCACGGATGAGAAGCTGCTCACCGTGGAGCAGGCATACGATCACCAAAATGATAGGATCTGGTCACAGAGGCTCCAACCACCTCTGCTGTCGCGAGCACCGCAACAACCCACAACCGATCGTGGTTTGGGGCTGTTCTCGAGTCCGTAGTTCTTCCTTCGGCCCAGCAGCACTTCGATGATGCCCACTGGACGTTCCAACAGGAATCTGCTTCCGCACATAGGACAGGCGTGAGGCAGGGTCAATTTCCCCGACATCATCATGCCTTCGGAATGGCCGCCGTATTCTCCGGATCTGAATCCGATGGTCTGTGTGTGAGGCATTTTAAAGCCTAGCTTCGGCGTCAAACGCATCGTAATTTAGCCGTCGTTTTCTCGACTTATTGGTTGTTTTACAACTATGATAGAAACAACCTTGTTCACCTCGTTATTTTGCTTCACCCTGTGCGGCAGATTTGTAAGAAATGGTCGAGTCCTGAGGACGATCCCTCGCTGCTCCATCGCGATGTGGAAAGACGATTTTTTGGAGATCTGGTGATAACACGCAGGCGCTCGAGCGAGTTCAGTCCGATTTCTTACGCAGACTAATTAAGCACTGAATCCAGCTGGAGTCACGGAATTGGAACAGCGTCTGTCTAAGGTGCAGCTGAGACTGATAGGCATTCCAGTTTCTTAAAACACTTATAGCCAGCGCTGAAGGCAATACAGCTCCAACAGATGAGTAAGCATCTCGGAAACTGGTCAGCGTGTTCCAGAACAATCAGGAGATGTCTGCCTGCCCTACTCTCTGCCAACGGTTAAATATTCACCTCTCATTGTCAGATCGAGCAACTCTCCTTTATCGCGAATTCCACTACGAAACGATGTACACGCTTGAACACTTCGACATTGTTTGCTCAATTGAAGTTACAAAGAACCTCCGAGAAAGGTACGGTGCCTAACTCGCCTTGACTTTCTTTTTTCTCCATTTGTCAACCTGTGCCGAATATGTTAAATTGTATGGAAAGTTCTGTAAGTTTTCTGCTCGTAATTTAAAAAAATCGTAATAAATTTTAACCACCAATAACGCCTTCAATGTTTCGCACTGGTAAGAAGGTAGAATACTTGTTCTTTCCAACTATGAGAGCTCACAAAGAACCCCCTAATATATCTATTCGAAGCACACGCACTACGGACTTTCGCGAACATTCAGTTGTAGCTTTTGGGAAATCAAGAGAGGCAGTAAGTACAACTGTGGAAGCTAAAAGGGTAATATTAAGGATCACTAAGAAGGAATGCACTCCTTGTTGCTAGATTTCAGTGATTCTTGGAGAAATATGGTGGCTAGAAAGCAAATTGGGGGCATGGCAGATCAACACCAGCTGAGCATAGTTACTGAAGGAATGCCGCCGAGAACGGCGAAGTACGCCACTCAATTAAGTGGTTAAGGATGTAGACTTCCGACATATCGGGATTGCTAACCACTTCATGGGAGCTGCAACTGTTCAAACGCGACGAATGCGCATCTGTTGGGTGCCACATTGGTTCATTCACTCACGGCGTCCGGCACTCGCGAACGATGGAGAGTCCTCTCTCAAAACCTGCCTGTTTCGCACCACTGGAAGTCATCCGAAGCGGATCGCAGATCCATAGCCGGACTGAGCTGCTGTTTCGCTTTTAAATCAACTCAAACCACCATCGGTCAACCCTCTAGGAGATCGATGTAGTGTCATAGCCGGCTGTGAGACCATCGAAGCAATGCTGCTCGTCTTCGGACAAAGAGACATCGCGAAAAGCAGAAGGAGCTGCATCTGGCTTTTCTCCACTTGGGGGGGGGGGGGACATTTGATCATGTACTGCGTGAGGTCATATGGTACGCCTTTCGACGGCACGGCGTTTCCGAAGAGATTATTGCATGGGTGCGCATGCTTCACTCGTACACTACACAGGAGTCAAGTGCAAGCGTCGGCCGGCACATCGACGGAGTTTTCTGTCTCCGTCGGTGCTCACCAAGGATCTGCACTTTTCCCGCTCGTATTCTTTGCCGCAATGATGCCATTTCGAGAGATTTGGGGACTTCAGAAGTCTATTCTTATTCTCATTCGACGCTGCTGTATGCAGGACAAGTGCAAGCCTGACCGTTTGACGATGTTCGGACTCAAGCTAAACGTCAAAAAATCCGAATACTCAAAGGCAGATGTACCAGAAGAGCAGACCAAACCGCTAAGCGGGGCAAACGCTGATGAAGAGGAAGGTCAGAATTAGATTTCTTACGGCAATAGGAACGATGCTGTGAAACATTTTGATCTACGGACTTTATGAACATAACAGCTTCCGAAGATGAATTTGTACATGAAATGGTGGTGGTCTTGATCTAAGCGGAATTCTCCGTAAGAACATTCTGGAGTCTGAGACCACAGCGACATTGCACACTAGTACACATTTCAGCTATGAAAGCGGTTGCACGTCTAGAGAAAGACTGGTCGGGAAACATGAAAGGATTCAGTGGTACGCTGATACCCTACTGAAAAGTGTGGAAATAATTTCTCCAGCATCTAGACGAATTAGGCATACATTTTGTACCCGGCATACTCTGCAAATTTCTCGGTGGCGATGTCCGTTGCTCCACGTGGTGCCACTGGAAACTGCTTACTTCTGCGAGCCGAGCCAAACACGGACATTCGAAAGCAGGCGACAGGCCCTAGTGAAAAGCCGGCCTAGGAACACCCATGTCACATCATATGGTTGACGACGTTTAAGAGCTTTCGAGATAATGCTACGGCGTCCGCGGGAGCCGACGCGCACTCACAAAGCCCGGCGAGTGTGAAAAGTATGCGAGGGTCTCTGATGCGAGGACGGCATCGGGGGGCAACTGAGCTAGTCCGAAAGTCCCGTAATGTAGGCAAGACCCGCGTAGCAACGTTGAATGTGGGTACGTTGACGGCCGCTCGTGCGAGTTGGTTGAAGCACTGGAGCGAAGAAAGACAGACTTCTGTGCGGTGCAGGAGACGAGGTGGTCCTGCTGCAAGTCGAGGGTCATTGGCCGTGGCTTCAAGGCCGTTTTGTACGGCAGTCCCAGGACCACCAAAGGTGTCGGTATGATCGTCTCCGAACGTTTCCGTGACGCGATTGCAAGCGTAGAACGTTTCGATGACCGCTTGATGAAGATTGTTGTCGCCGTAGAAGAGCGATGATGCCATTTCTTTTCTGCATATGCTCCGCAGACAGGCTGTTCCGAGCAAACCAAGGACGAGTTCTGGTTCCTGCTTGATGAGAAGGCAGCGGAAGTGCCGTCAGAAGATATGATTGTTGTGACAGATGACCTTAATGGTCACGTCGGAGCAACGAAAGACGGCTACAGCTGTTATGGCGGTTTTGGATATGGGTCGCGCAACGCCTATGGTGAGCGTGTACTTGAGTATGCAGACTCACATGCTCTCACCATCGTGAATACCAAATTTCGAAAGCGTGACTCCCACCTCATCTCGTTTTATAGCGGGAACGCTAAAACGCAGATTGACCATATCCTTATTAGGCGTCGCGACCAAGGCCTTTTCACAGACGCGAAGACCGTGCCGTATGAGACGGTTGCCACGCAACACCGTTCACTAATCTGCTCGCTGAAGATCACACCTTCGAGGTGTAAACATGTTGAGCGGTGCGGGTCGGCTAGAATCAAATGGTGGCGATTGAAGGAGAAGGAAGCGGCAGTTATTTCTCGCATTCGGTTGCCGACGGTGACGAGTGTCGACGAAACCTGGAAGGATGCTACCGATGTGATAACCCGGGCTGCACGCCTCGAACTCGGCACAACGAAGCCTGGACGACGCTGGGTCGACAAGCAGGCATGGCTGTGGACTGATGATGTCAGAGAGAAAGTCCGAGAAAAAAAACGGCTCTATCATGTATTCATCGGTGATAAAACCCGTCCATAAATGGCGGAATTATCTAAAAGCGAAGAATGCGGCAAAGAAGGCAGTGGCCGCTGCTAAAGCCGCATATTACGCTGATGTTAGCGAAAAATTGGAAACGCGCGATGGTGAGCGTTATCTTTACCGACTTGCGAAAGCTCGCCGTCGCCAAGCAGAAGACATTGAGCAGTTCTTTGGCATTAACGACGACAACGGACGTCTTCTGATGGATCGTAAGAGGGCTGTGAAGCGATGGCACGGCTACTTCGAGGAAATCTCGAATGTTGAATTTGACCATCCTGCTATTCCTTTTGCATCTCCTGTATACGGTCCCGTTCAGAAGATCACAGCGAGCGACACCGAAGCAGCTCTGAAGAAGGTGAAGTCAGGCAAAGCAACTGGTCCCGATGATCTACCAGCCGACCTGTGGAAGTCGAAGGGCTGGTGCCCTGCTACTGGCTGACAGAGTTTTTCAATCAGGTTGTTTCTGAGAAGAAAGTGCCCGAGAGCTGGCAGCAAAGCACGACCATCCCATTTAGAAGAAGAAGGGCAGTCCTGCGGACTCGCCTTCTTCTTCTAAATGGGATGGTCGTCCAATTCGCCTTCTTTCGCACACCATCAAAATCCTTGAGCGAATTGTCGATGGACGTATCCGGGATGTCATTCAGCTTTCCACGAATCAGTGTGGCTTCGTCTCTGGCTGTGGCACTGCTGATGCCATTCACGCTGTTCGTCTTTTGCTAGGGAAGCATCGCGAGAAACAGAAACCGGTGCATTTTGCATTCCTGGACTTGGAGAAGGCCTTCGACCGTGTTCCGCGAGATGTTATTTGGCACGCGTTGCGAGAACATGGTGTTCCTGAAGAGCTTATTTAGTGGGTGCGCATTCTGTACTCTTGTCCAAGGAGTCGAGTGCGAGCGCCAGCGGGCACCTCGACGGAATCTCCCATCTCTGTAGGGGTGCACCAGGGATCTGCGCTATCCCCACTGCTCTTCGTCGTCGTGATGGATGCAATATCACGAGATCTCCAAATGGCGGCACCTTGGACGTTCCTGTATGCTGACGACGTCATGCTTGCATGTGAAGATAAAACCGAACTCGAGCGGCAGGCACAGGCGTGGTGCGATCGCTTGGCATTGTTCGGACTTAAGCTAAACATCAAAAAGACGGAATACTTGACAACGGATGTGAATGAGCACGGATCTATTAAGATCAATGGTGCTGAGCTCTCACGAGTTACATCTTTCAAGTATCTCGAATCAACAGTCACTCCAGATGGCAGCCTAAAGTTGGAGGTGAACGCGAGCGTGAGTGCAGCCTGGTCCAAATGGCGCTCACTGACTGGGGTGCTTTGCGACAGGACAATACCTGAGCACCTCAAATCGAAGGTTTATAGAGCAGTAGTCCGCATAGTAGCGACGTACGGTGCTGAGTGTTGGCCCGTGACGAAGGAAATTGAAAGCCGCCTCAGTGTAATGGAGACGAAAATGCTACGGTGGACGGCTGGAGTTACGCGTTTGGACCGCGTTCGCAACGACGCCATACGACAGAGGACCGGTGTCGCCCCGATAGCCGAGAAGTTGCGCGAAGCTCGTCTTCGATGGTACGGCCATGTCCTTCGCGCTAACGACGACATCATCCGTAAGATTGGCCTGAACATTGAGGTGCCCGGAAAGCGGCCCAGGGGACGCCCGAAGCAACGTTAGCTAGATACGTTGCAGTTGGACTTAAAGATGGCTGGTGTGCACCCTGATCAAGCATTTGATCGGGAGAACTGGCGTCACCACACCAGAAGAGCGGACCCCGCCACCAAGCGGGACAGGCGCTAATGAAATTGATAATGATGATACTCTGCAAATAACTCCGAGGCTAAACACCACTCTATCAGGTGCCTCCCAAATCAATTCCTATTGATATAGGCTAAGTACTAAAGTAATGGCGCGACCGAATTAATCGACATCAGAAGTCTAGGTTTCAGACCAATGGGGACTTAGTCGTAGCTCGTTATCACGAAAGGTGTGTAGATTTTGATGGCCTTTATTCTACATAGGTAAAACACTGGTCACTGAGCGGAGATATGCTAATTCCAATGCGGCGACGCAATTCCGACATTTTTTTGACCGGCCTAAAAACATGTACAAAGGATGTTTAGCTCATTCAGCAATCTACTCTATAGCTTTTTCTGAGGCAGCCACGATATGGGAGAGACCCTGACCTCGTTTCTGCAATTCCCCATCACGAAAAGCTATTATAATTTGCGCGCAAGGACCAACGACGGAAAGGTGGGCGGCCATCGAAATCGCATTCATGATGGCAGCGTTCAGAAAACCACCGGAGCACGTTTTCGAGGCAGACGAAACATCAATGCGTAATATTGTATGTTTGTCAATTCAACATGAGAATGCAGCTTGAAGACCAGTTCCGTGTGTCCTGGAAACAAGCAGTGCCACAGAACTGCGGCACTTTGCATACTTTTCAACATACTAGTCAAATGTGTCATTTTCTAAGTCTATAGCGCTTCCTATTTCGATTCACCATAACAAGGGTTCTGACCGTTCCTTTACTGGAACACAACGCGTTGTGTAACAGAAGCTGGTCGGATTGCCGATTCTGCCTCCGACAAAAACCTTGTCAAAGATGCGAACTCTCACAAAGATCTAAGCCAGGTCCTTTGAAAAAAAGGTTGGCACCATTCGAATCGTTTCTTCGACGTCTCCACAAACATGTGTACAACTTAGGCCTATGGTATACTTCCGCGGACGGGCGCTGTGAAAAATACATACGCAACCGAACCTACCAATATAGTAGGCGAAGGCATGTTAATCGCGCCTCTACTTTTTCCTTGCTCGCTAAGCTGAAGTACAATATCGGACGCCCCACTCCGCCCAACAAACAAGAGGAAGAGCGCCGTTTTCTGGTAACTCCTTTAGAGTTCCATATTTTGAAATAAGAGAATTCGAGTTCACCAGCTCACGCTCTACCTTTGACATACAAATCGCAGTAGAGTTGAGCTATTCACATCGGCCCGACAAAACTAATCGAGTGGGCGCGGCAACTTGTAGATTGAGCTTAGCTTGACGAAAACAGCTCAGCTTATCCACATGCACGAAAAGTATAGCAAAGCAATTGGCTTTTACATGTCTAGCATGCAATGAGTTTTGCGATTTCACCGACTAGTGATGTGGCATTCGACCGCGTTTGTTGACCGCGCGACGTGAGGGGTATTGTATGTACTTCTAAGTAACCCATTTATTGGTGCACTCCTTCAATTTGTGGTCAGGTACTCAGTACACTGGCTGAAATGAATCCTATCGTAGTCAAAGGAGAGAACTCCAGGATGTAGGCAATTTTGAAATGGATGCGCCAGTTGAGCCACACCCTGGAGTCCCTTCCCCTTCCTAAATCTCCGCGTCAGCGGAGGAGAGCACAGACCACAGTTACAGCATTATTTGTTTGTTTTCTTTACTATCAGTGTGCCTTGTCTCGTTTTCTTGGTGTTGGTGAAACTTTTTATAAGGTGACCCCCTCCCTGGACCCTATTTGCGCCCTATCATACGCCAAGAAATAAGCAGATGCTAAAATTTCACCAGCACACATGACAGTTGAGTGCTTTGGCGCAAATAGGCTCGAAGGTTGTCGCCTTGAAGAAGAGCCCTTGTTTTGTACGAAAAAAGTTTTAAAAAGCTTTTAAAAGATCTACGCACCACTGGAAGGCTCTACTCCTATGATGAACTGAGCTAGACCATTTGTGAAGCAATTGGACATACATTAGCCTGCTCACCAAGGCGAATATTCACTGAGTAAAAGGTGACCCTCCATCCTATCTCCGGCCACTTTTCCATAAGGTCAGTGAAAACTTAGACACCAGAGGTCTTCGTACTCCTTCACCTAATCATAAGATACAAGTACCTCGTGTTGCTGCGTAAGCGCTTCCTTCTGTAACGATGACCAGTTTTTTACCAATTCCTGATAGCGAATATGCACAGCTTTGAATGGTGCCTTTCCTGGCCCCGTCAAGCTTTTATGAGAGTGAAAGCTATACAGCATGGGATGCTATGCTTTCCCCTATGTTGACCTATTTGTGGCCACTTGAAAACTCATGATGTGACATGTACTTCGACCACATTAAAGAATAAGCTGTAAGGATAACGGACGGCATCAGTCAGTCCCCATCTGAGATGTGCCACGCATTCTACTTCTAGATGTTTCGGAGGTAATCTGAATGCATATGTGGCCGATGCAATAGAGTTGAGCTCGAATAAATGTTCGAGCAATTTCTCGTTCGATTACTCGAAAATCGTAAATCGCTGTTGTTCAAACATTACGATGAAACTGAAATTTTCGTTTTGCCGGATTTTCGGATGATGCAGATAACGCCGTTTTCGGTCGAGCCAGTTATGAGATAATCCGAAAACAAATAAATCCGGCCGGATATCCGAAAATGCATGCTTCGAACCCATGTTTAGTGTTTAGCATGGAGGGATCTGTCTGGAGTAGGAGCCAGGAATCAATGAGAAGCGAGCAGTGGGGGGAGGGGCGATTCAACGAAGGGGAGCAAGAAGGCAGATAAGGAATCTGTGAATTTTGGTAAAAAATCGATATTATCGATGGGCAGAATGGTCCAATTTTCTCACTTTGTCAATATGTTTTATATGCATCCACTGACCAACATACGCACTTTATCACCGTTTCAGGAGGTTAATTTGAAGGCGAAAATGAGGTCTGAAAAGAAAAATAGAACAGTTGCAGTTAGGACTTCCACTTCCGGAGTTTGGGGCGAACGTCCCAACCACACGTTTGGCACCAATGTAGGCCACTGAATAGTTGTATGAACGTATGTATGTTTATTATTTTATTACATGGGTAACCATGTAGAAACAAATGCCTGAGTAACGAAAATATAACACAACAGATTAACTCTAAAAGTACCCCAAAAATACTAAAACCGAAAATCACAACAAGAAAAATGGGCAGATAGGTGGACGTCAAACTGGGGATGACATCAATCATTTGTTATTTAATCTTTCAGGCAGTTATCCAGCTGCTTATAGAACGCTCGAATACATAATGCAACCTGCTGTTTTTTGCCGAATTTACCGCTCCGTTCACGAAAAAAATTCTTATGTTCTCCTTGGCCTTGGTTACAAAAACTTTTAATGTTCCTCCTCGCGTGCGTGATGGCACAAAGCTAAATATCTCATTAATTTTCCATTCTGTCGGGCAGTATGTGATTTTATATAACATTAAAAGGTCATTCCTCATTGTTCTCTTGGCTAAGGATTGGAATCCAAAATTGATATTTCTCGTCGCAGCATCTGGGATGAGGTGGCGGGGTCCGCTCTTCTTACTCCAGCTGTCCACCTTAGCATCTTCGTCTCCATTACACTGAGGCAGCTTTCAATTTCATTTGTCACGGACCAGCACTTACTAGGGAAGGGCTTCGACCTCCCATGGAACTTCAAGTGGCGACCAGGACCTTAGAAAGAGCTCGGAATGCTGATTACGAATATGGGTGTCAAAATTGCACAATGAAATTTCTGAGCGAGCTATGGCCTGCCGAAATCGGGGGCCTCACCACAGACTGCTGTGCGACACACCTGGCGCGAGAGTGGTGAGTCATCGGGGCTCTACAAGAAGGACTCCAGCTGCGGCGGAAACGTAGGGGTAGTGCTCCCGCTCGTCAGGTGCGGCGTCGGTGGTTCGGTTTCCGTTGCTGGCCTCCAGAATAGAAGTTATGCTCAACGGCCGAAATTTTTGGAAAGTCGTATGGCCGTTTCTTTGGCAACGGAGTGACATATCACATTTTCCATCTTCGCGGCACTTTGGCAGGCATGAAACTAAGGTTAAAGATGAATTCGAGGGGTGTTGCTATTACTTCTCCGCAACGGCTTGAAGGAATGAAAGCGAAATATGATCAGATGTGAGAGATGGTGACTTTCGCTATTTGCAAAGCAATCCAAGGATCTCTCCTCTTCTACAGCAGAAGGAGTCATTCATGGCCGGAAAGCTCTGTTGTCTTTGAAGCTCGGCTTTTTCCTGGTCGGTTCTTGGCATATAACATCCAGGTCCACAAAGGACTCTTAGTCTCGACTTGAATTGTACCCTACCGCTTAGATATTTCAAAAAATTCTCTTTTATTCCCGCTTTCTACCACCTTCTTTTCGATGAAGGCGATATACTTCCTGAACTTATCTTCACACTTTTTGTTAATCTCTCTGAACTTCGCCCAGCGTTCGGATCGTTCACTATTTTCACTTGCATTTGCAGGAAGCAGGTAACCGGGAAGCCTTTCCGAGCAAAACTCTAACATAAGGATAAGGACAAAGGACGGCGTTATTCAATCCCCTTTAGGATGCGCCATGCATTCTACTTCTACGGGATGTCGTGGAGGCGAGTTGAATGCGTATTTGGCCATACAATGACTTGCGGTGACCAGCCGATGAACAAGTCAGCGCTTTATTCTTCCCAGACAAGTCTGGTACCAATTCACCTACCCTGGAGGGATGGAAGGCTTGGTTGGCCTGCGCGGGAAATCCGAACCAGGAACCCTCAACTTCTGCACATTAGGCTGATGGAAGGAGCCTATCCACGCGTTTGGACGAGCATGTCCTAGTGTTTGGAACTAACTGCCGGCGCGGGTGGCGATGTCCGATCCTCCACGTAATGCCACTGGAAACTGCTTGCTTTTGCGAGCCGAGCCAAACATGGACAATCGAATGCAGGCGACAGGTCCTGGTGACAGGCCGACCTACGAACATTCTGTGTCACATCATATGGTCGATTCCGGCAAGTGTGAGAAGTAAGCGAGGGTCCCTGATGCGAGGAGGCATTGGGGGCAACTGAACTAGTCCGAAAGTCCCGCAATATAGGCAAGACCCGCGTAGCAACGTCGAAGTGGGTACGTTGACGAGCCGCGCGTGTGAGTTGGTAGAAGCACTGGAGCGAAGAAAGATAGATTTCTGTGCGGTGCAGGAGACGAGGTGGTCCTGCTGCAAGTCAAGGGACATAGGATGAGGCTTTAAGCCCGTTCTATGTGGAAGTCCCAGGACCACCAGTGGTGTCAGTATGATCGTCTCGTAGCGTTTCCGTGACGCAACTACAAGCGTAGAACGTTTCGATGACCGCTTGATGAAGATTGTTGTCGCCGTAGAAGAGCGACGATGTTACATCTTTTCCGCTATGAACCTCAGACAGGTTGCTCCGAGCAAACTAAGGACGAGTTCTGGTCCCTGCTTGACGAGAAGACAGCGGAAGTGTTGTCTATATGATTGTTTTGGCAGGTGACCTTAATGGTCACGACAAAGCAGCGAAAGACGGCCACAGCTGTCATGGTGGTTTTGGCTATGGGTCACGCAACGCCGATGGTGAGCGTACTTGAGTATGCAGGCTCACACGACTTCTCCATCGTGAACTCCAAATTCCGAAAGCGTGACTCCCACCTGGAATTGCCTGACAGCGATATCAACGCTTCCACTGAGGCTCCAGGTTACAGTACCGGACATGTCTTTTCGTCATTGGCCGCAAAGACCGCGCAGGTCAACATAGGCTGCTTTGGAACGGTCCAAAACGGCCTTTTTGAATAACTTCTTTAGAAATCACTACTTGTGAATATATATATACTACTTATTACTTACTTTGATGGTCCTTTTGTCGGCTGGAGGTCTTCTCAGCGGGGACCACAACTCTTCCAGACCGCTCGATCTCTGGCTGCTTGCATCCAGTGAAGCAGACTCCGCTCTGTGAAAGATCTTGAGAATGATTCTGCCCATCGCGTTGGCGGTCGTCCCAGTGATCTCTTATGGTCTCTCGGGAGCCATTCTGTGACACGGAGACTCCATCTATCGTCCTTTCGTCGAAGCACGTGTCCGGCCCAGCGATATTTGGACTTCTTGTACTCTTCATGTACTGCAGCAGGGTCTGCTAATTGCGACTTCTCCCGTAGCTCAAAGCTTAGTAGGCCTTCTTGCCATTGCTGACGAAGGCTTGTCCTTAGAAGGCATCTCTCCAGTGCACGATGCGTAGTTTGCATCGCTCTGTCGATTGTCTTGTTGTCGGGCCAGGCTTCCAGCGCGTAACACATCGCAAGCAGTAAAGAGGCGTTGAGTATTGAGGCCCTGAGGCCGGCATCCTTGACCTGATCGGTAACTTCGCGAATCGAACTGAAGGCTGCTCATGCTGCGCGTCTCCTGCGGGCGATTTCAGGAGCGAGGTCGTTATCCATGTTCAGCTCTCTTCCCAGATAGACGTAGGAGTCGACCTGTTGTAGAGCGACTTCATTTAACCTTACGAGTCCCGTGTCACACCGCTGGTTGACCATAAATCGCATTTTGGACATATTCATGTCCAATCCAATCTCCATACCTGCCACATTGAGCTCGTTCAGCATTTGCTCCACTTCTGCCGTGCTGGTAGAGATGAGAACAATATCGTCGGCTAAGCGAAGGTTGCTGATCCGTTTACCGTCGACAAGGTAGCCTTTATCGTCCCAGTTCAAGTCCTTCATGGCATCCTGGAGTGCCGCTGTGAATAGCTTAGGAGAAATCGTGTCTCCCTGCCGTACTCATTTCCCGATAGGAATCTCAAGCTTTCGATCGAATAACTGGATGGTAGTCGATGTGTTCGAGAAGCATTCGTCGAGAAGTCGGATGTAAGGCGATGGTATACCAGCGTGCACAAGTGCGTTCAGAATGGCGTTGATTTCCACAGAGTCGAACGCTTTCCGGTAATCCAAGAAGACAAGGACAAGTGGGAGGTGGTATTCGCGGCTCCTCTCGATGAGCTGTGAGACAGTCTGAATATGGTCCATGCAGGAGAAATCCTTGCGAAACCCTGCTTGCTCCACTGGCTGATATTCACCCAAGCAACGCTCCATGCGGTTAAGCAGTATCTTGGTGAAGATCTTGTACACAACCAAGAAAAGACTGACGGGTCGATAGTTGTTGATATCCTCCTGCTGACCTTTTTTGAAGATTAGAACTGTTTTCGACTCCTTCCATGAGTCTGGAATCCTACCAAGTCGAAGGTATTGGCAAGAAGTGAGCAGAGGGCACTGCCACCCGCACGAAGGAGATCAGCAGAAATGCCGTCCGGCCCGGGAGCAGTGCCCGGCTTCATCCTTTTGATGGCATGGGCAACTTCTGATTCCAGAATGGGAGGTACTTCCTCAGCTGGTGACATCAAGCATTTCTGGACAGTGATGGAAGAACGGAACAGATCTGTGTAGAATTCTTGAACGATGGCCTCCATCGCTCTTCGAGACGTTTGCGTTGTTCCATCCTTATCCACAAGGGCTGACCTCGTTTGCAGCGCTTTATGCTTGAACCTTTCCCAGCGGCTTCTAACAGCTTCAATCTTCTGTAGGCTTGAATGGACTCCTTCACTGCAATTCGACAGGCCTTCGAGATGGTGACTTTTTCCAGATGGAAAGCATTAGGATCCAGTTTAACAGCTCTTCTTTACTCCAAGAGTTTAATCGCATGTGCATTGAGTCTTGAAGCAGACGGTGATGTGGCTCCGCAAGAGCTGCTAGCACATTTCAACAGTCCTTTGGAGAGAAGGTCGTAGTCTTCCGATGGATCTTCAAGAAGACTCCAATCATACGACTTTATTGCATATTCCAACTCCTCAGACTTGAATGTGGGGATCCTCACCGGTGCCGATTTATGAGTGTCACGCTTGAACATCCTCTTTTTGAGAGTCAGCTTCGCACGGACAAGACGGTGATCCGAGCCGGTGTCGAATGAAGGCACCACGGAGACGTCGAACAGACTCCAGCGTCTGTTTGTAAGGACATGGTCGATCTCCGAACGTGTTTCTCCATTTGAGCTTTTCCAGGTCCATCGGTGGTTTGAAGGCTCCTTAAACATAGAATTTCCATGGTAGAGAAAGCACGCGGATAGGAAGTCTATCAGGCGCTCTCCGTTTTCGTTCCTTGAGGAAGTTCCACGTGGCCCTAGCCTCCATTCATCGTAATCATTCGTACCGACGATAGCGTTAAAGTCACCAAAAACAGCTTTGTAGTAGCTCTTCTCGTCGTTGACAATCCTTCCGAACAGCTTGTAGAATTCCTCCTTTTTTTCATCTGTGGCAGCAGATGTTGGAGCATATCCATTTATGATAAAGATGGTTCCTTGATCTTTGGTTTCCAGACGAAGAACAGCTACTCGCGGACTGATGATCTTGTAAGAGTCTACTAGGTGGTGCACTGTCGAATTGAAGAGAAATCGTACTTCGCCAATATTCTTTCTGTCCACCTTTGCTCCGATAATGAGAAGCTCGTTGTGGTCGGACCTTCTTATGGTTTCCGTTCTGCCTTTCGTTTCCTGCATGGCGATAACGTCGTATTTGATATTGCGGCTTCTGTAAAGCAATGTCCGAAGATCCTGCTCAGATGCGATCGAACGACAGTTATAAGTGCAGACGAATAGGCAGTTTCCGTGTCGTGGTGGGAGGGAGTTTCCGGTAGTCAGATTCCAATGACGTCCTGATAGTTTAACTCCGAGATTAGATGGCCCCTCACCGGAGGTGGATGCAACCGACGTCGTAGAAGTCCACCTCCGGCGCGCGGAGGATTGGGGCACGGGTTTAGTTGTTTGAGCCATAGCGGTGGTCTGGTTACTCACATGTTCCTGGCCAGGGATACAGGAGAGCCGCCCACACAGGACAAAGCGTCGCGTACTGCGTGACCGTTTGTGCCGTTAGCCATCACAAAGTGATGTTCACCCCTTCACCCCGCGATCAGGTGGCATATATATATATATATTTTTTTTTGAACTCATCAGCTCGAGCTCTATCTTTTGATATATAAATCTCAGTAGAGTTGAACAACGCATACAGGCATGACAGATTCAATCCAGTGGGCGCGACTACCTGTAGAGCGAGCGTTTGAGGAGCTTTATCGCAAATTTCCAGCCGTCCTAATCAGGAATTGCTCTAAGACTGTCCAGCTTGCCTTTTGAGTGCATCGTGAACAATGCATATAGAATCGAACCTATCAATCGAGTGAGCGCGGCAGCTCGCAAATTGCACGCGAGGGCGTGTTCGGTGTCGAGATGCAGTCGTTCCGGCTGTGGCTCGCGGATTTTGTAGGCAGCAGAAAGCTTTAGTAGTCCGCGAATGTACGCCGTTCTAGCTTCTGAACAGGCGAAATTATAGCGGTGCGAAAATGCAGGTTAACCTTGTGTGGCACGATTTTAGGTTTTCGATTTTCTCCTGGATAACTGAGGGTGTTCGGGTCAGGATCACCGATTTGACTCAAACTTCGTCTAAGGGCAGGGGTTATTTAGGGTGCCGAACTCGATACCGGAGTCCATTTGGTCGATTATGGCAGGAGACCATCATACCGATAACTGAGGGTGATCAGTGATCCTGACCCGGCCACCCTCAAATGGTAGGAACCTACCAAAATCAGTGGAATTCTCAAAAAGGACGTCGGATTCGTAATCAGCGCACCAAATAACCCCCTGATGATTTTGTACGAGGAAATTCGGCCAATTTCGAAAATACCGATTTTCGTCATGGTCCGAGCAGGCTGGGTCTAGGGCTCCCACTTGCACGATGGGAAATTGTCAAAAAATCGATTTTTCTGAAATCGGTCGGGAGTGGCATCACTCAATAGAGCTTTCTGAGCTGAACAGGACGGTGTTCTTGCGAGCGTAGAGAACTCAAATGTGAGCGAGTAAGGGCGGACTAGACCTCACCCCTGCCCTCCGCCGCTCTAAAATGGCGGCTGAGAAGTTGTGGGCATCTCATCGTAAAGCACTTTAACTGGTTTGTTTGCTTATGCATTTGTAGGTCGCCACTTCATCGCGTCTTCCCACAGCGGTCGACTGAAATTGGAAAAGAAATCGTGTCACACAAGGCTAACCTGCCTTTTCACACCACTATAATTTCGCATGTTTAGAAGCTACAACGGTGAACTTTCGTGGACTACTAAAGCTTTCTACTGCCTACAAAATCTGCCAGCCGCAGCCGGAACGATTCGATGCGAGCTGTCGCGCCCACTCGATTGATAGGTTCGATTCTGTACGCATTGTTCACGATGTGCTCCAAAGGCCAGCTGGACAGTCTGCAAGCTGGAGAGTGTTAGAGCAATTCCTGATTAGGACGGCCGGGATTTTCCGATAAAACTCCTCAAACGCTTGCTCTACAGGCTGTCGCGCCCACTCGATTGATTCTGTTATGCCTGTATGCGTTGTTCAACTCTACTGAGATTTTTATGTCAAAAGATAGAGTCCGAGCTGCTGAGTTCAAATATATATTTATTTCATTGGACAAGTACTTGATTTCTAAATACGTTACTCAAGAAGGCCACTTTGGACCGTTCCAAAGCGGCCTATGTTGAACGACGCCGTCTTTTCGGCCAATGACCAAAAGGCATGTCCGGTACTGTATCCTGGAACCTCAGTTGAAGCGTGGATACCGGATAGCAGGCCATTTCAGCGACGCCATTCGATTGACTCTGCCGGGCCTATATGCATTGTTCATAGCGCGCCATGCCGGCAGTTAGTTCCAAACGCTAGGCCATGCTCGTCCAAACGCATGGATAGGCTCCTTCCATCAGCCCATCAGCCTAACTTCACTCTGCGAGCGGCCGCGCCGACTCGATTAATTCTGCCGGGCATATATGCATTGTTCGCAGCGCGCGCCATGCCGGCAGTTAGTTCCGAATAGTAGGCCATGCTCGTCCAAACGCATAGATAGGCTCCTTCTATCAGCATAATGTCCAGAAGTTGAGGGTGCCGCGCCCTAACACGACTTGCCTCAGACGCGACGCATGGCGAGCTGAGATCCGCGCCCTCCGGCGCCCTTTTGTGCCGCTCTTCATCTTTCGCGCCGCGTGTGCTGACTGGACGAAGCGGCACGGCCAGTACTGTACTATGCTGTAAGATGGCCAGAAAAAGCTCATATTTGTCGTTGATACTATCACCCACTGATTAAGACCCATACCATCGACATTGCTCAGATAGGCTCGAATAGCATCGTTGTCGGCAAGCTTAAAATTTCTTTTGTGAATAACCCATTTTCCTGCTGGCACTCTAGAAACTGTTTCGAATCTCACTGACCCGTGGTCGCTATTGCCAATAGGACATTCACTAGAAAATTTATCAGCATTAGTAAGAACTAACAAGGAAAGGTTCCTAACTCAAGGTGAGCTTTTGCGATGCTATTTTGCCAGGATGTAGGGATCAGTGAGCGGAGTCCAGAACCACAGTCAGTTTTTGCTGAACGCTTTTTTGAAGACCTGAAAAGAAGGTCTGAAAGCGTGCGCGCAACTATCATCAACCCCTACGACCCTCCACGAGTATGCTTCGGCGGCGCAGTTGGTAGGAGGGACGCTTCATAGGAGCACACCGCAGGGGTTTTAAGTCCGAGTTCGCGTACTGCCAAAACCTTTGCACATACTAGTTTCCTGTTATTACCCCTTCTCGTGCTCACAGGAGTCAATTTTAGACCATCAATCCTTACAACAAGCCAAGGCTGTCTATTTGCGCCTTCATAAGTGCTAGTTTTTCAACAGCGCCTATCTGCACCACCACCATATCGTACCATATCACAAATAATACCGTAACTGCACACAAATATGCGCATCTTATGGTTGAATATTATGGGCCCGGACATATCGGTATTGCCGGCCGACCACTCTCCACCTTCACACTGGATTTCACAACTCCGACAAGGAGAGAGATTGCGGTTGCGGATGCCATAAAAGGATAAAAGGACGCCAAATATTGAGATATCGACTGTCAGGAAGAACAGGCTTTTCAAGTTAGAGGTAGTATAATGAAAATGGGGCCTTTCTATGTCTGTCATGCGCGTGGGTGGCAGCTGGGTACGTCGATGTTCCCCTAGGACCTTTCCCTAGGCCTATGTCATACCATCGCTCACCTCGAGCGAAGCCTAATGGTAGGCTCCCATATCGACTCATCGCTTCGCGCGATCGATATGGGAGCTTATCATAAGGCTTCGCTCGGGGTGAGCGGTGGTATGACATAGGCCCTACACCCACGAATTGCGCGATCAGCGAAGAAGAAGTGGTCATTCCTTGTCAGGAAGAAGAATTTTTTTGCTCATTGGCTTTGTAAGATGTAAGCTGTGCTGTGACAGCTGTTGGTGTGACAAGTGCTTGTGCTTTCGTTATTGCATAGATATGTACCATAGCTGTTGACTAACAGTGAAGACGAGACAGGACTTTTTATTTCCCGAGAAATGATATGGTGCGTATAGGCATTGATGGAAAATTAGCACACATGAAGGCGCAAATAGACAGCCTGGGTTTGTTGCAAGCATTAATCGTGTAAAATTGGCTCCTGTGAGCATGAGAAGGCGTAATAACAGGAAACTAATATGTGCAAAAGTTTTGGCAGTACGCGAGCTCGAACTTAAAACCCCTGCGGTGTGCTCCTGGTATCGGATGCACGCGACAGTCAGCGCCTCCTCCGACTGCTACACGAGCCCCTGAACAAATAGGTTTCTAAACAAGTCTGGTATCAATTCACCGACCCCGGAGGGCTAAGGGATGAAAAACGGTTTTAGTCACACCGTTTTGAGAATCGCCACGTTTTCTACTGCATAGGACACTCCGAGTGTGTACGTGGCAGTGGCAGTGAACAGGGGTGATTGTCCGTCTGCCAATACTGTCCAGAATGGTTTTGGCCAAGATCTTTCGAAGGACGACAAGGGCAATTCGAACAGTCTCCGTCACGGCAACGATTCGGCCTCAACACAGCAGCAAAAAAGGGGCGAGCCAGCTCCGACTAAGGTGAATCGACCTCAATCACTCACTCAGCACCTGCTGCAAAGCCCGTCCATTTTGAGGGCACAGCTCCTCTACCGACCCAGATTTCACTGCAAACGGAATGCGTCTCCTCGCGGAGAAAGACGAGTCGATGCCGGTCAGCAAACAGTCGGCGGAGGAAACGGTCAATAGCCGCTTAAAGTATCAATGCGGAAGCCACGCTGCACAAAGGATGAAAAGGTTTGAATCCTAGTGACTGGCAGAAGAACTCATGCGGTAGGCAGCGTAGAAATTGATTCTAGGGAATGGGAAATAATAGTGTACGACATGAGCAAATCTTGAACACAAAAAGTCATAAATATGTAATAAAGAGAAAAGGCATTTAGAAAACATGAGGCGTTAAAAAGTACAAGTAAAAGTAAGAACGCAAGGACAATAATGAAGGCAAGATAACCCACTGTGCATTGCGAGAATCGGGGATTTTCCTTCGATATCCGATGCGATCACTCAGCAGACCGTTGAACTGGTACTTCTCAAACAGCGCCTTCTTTTGCTCCTGAAATCACTGCTCTCTGAAACCCACTCTGCCAACCGAAAATATAAAAGACGAAACGACACATGTTGCGCAGCAGGAAGAATGCGCCGGTTCTCGGCTGCACCTAGAATCAATCTTATGGTTCGGTTCGCTTCGTCAGCAAACTAAGTTCTCCTACTCCCTCTACGACGAGTGGATTGCAATCACATTCGCCTAAGTACGATAAAGCAATGGCGTCTCTATCGCCCGGGTCTGTAAGACAGCATAAATCAACCGCGCACTTAAAGAACCGCAACGAGATCGCTGTGGAATAGGTTTTGTGGCGCATTCCAATCAGCGACTATTGGACAAGCGCACTAGAAGCAGGTGGTTCAAATAGTGCGGTCTTGCTCAATTTTGTTTCTTAAGACATTCATATATATTTTTTCACTCCTCTAGGGTCGACTTTCAGTGAGCCAAGGCGGAACGATTGGTGCTCGAGTTACCTGTAGACAGTTACTGCATAGAATATCTTATATGTTATGAATCATACTGTTATTCGAGTGTGATACTATCTACTACTACTTTGATCACTTTCATTTATTTATTTATGGCGCTTGTGGAGCAGCAATCAGCAAAGCAGACTTCTTGGAATTTCGAGAGCGAACGCTCCCCCTCCCCCGGCGAGGGGCGTGGCCTTTTTCGCACATCCTGACCGTCCTCCCTTTCCCCCTAAGAAACTGTTGCACTGCCAACATTCCCGCGAAATCTATCTCTGGCAAGAAACGCCAACGTGTGTAGTTGTCCTCTCTGAGCACATCTATACACAAGTAGTGACAATAATGGGACACGATTTTTCACATACCAAGACGTAGACTCGGGAATAACTATTTATTCAACATGGTGAACTTTAACAGCTCGTCACAAAAAAAGCTGATATATCGCTTTAGCATTCTAATAATGCTCACTTTGAAGCTTACACTCCCTGTAATGGAACTGCTAAGGAAGGTCAATGTTTGGTGGCAAAGTTCAACATAAAACCAGCGTCAGGTGCCGGGGAAGAGTCCTTAACCTATTACATGGTGTTACGGAGAAGAACTGGTGCTGAAGACCTATTTTCCTTTTTCTTTGCTCTCCTCACTGCATAAAGCGGTTTTCTGTAAGAGCACAGTTAAACAGCAAACTGATGCCGAACTCTGAAACACTTGCACTAGAACAAATCGCGTCCTCGGTTCAACGGAGAGATGAGAACAGAACCAGGTGACATTCGCCGCGCCTGCTGGCATACCGCTGAGTGGTCCACAATCTACAGAATTTTCTGTTCCTCATGTTCCGATTTCGCCCCATGACAGCTGCGTGAGGGGGGGGGGAGGTGTAGGTCAAATACGTATTCAAGCTACATCTGTTGTGAATACCCAACTAGGGTCTACATGTATGTAACGACTTAGCATACTTAGGTGAACACTCTAAGATAAGTATCAATCAGTAACATCCACAGGCATAACTTAGGGGTACCGCAAATAGGCAATAGAGATGGCGCTTAAGTAGTCCACTCTAGGCGCGGTGCCCCCTTTCAAGACCAGAGGTAGTTGGCTCGATTGGCTAACTATCGGAGATATTTGTAGCTCCGCCTCCGCATACTGTCTATATAACCTCTTGTGATGTGAAATTCGTGCTGTGCTCTGCAGGTAACCAACGTAATAAAACCATTATTACAAGCTTTGCCGCAGACGCATCAATTGGTGTCTACCAAAACATCCACCGTATCTCGTAAGAGTAAATCGCGTGGCGTATTCCAAAAGGAGGTTCATTAACGTCAATCTTTATACTTACTTCATTCGGCTTACTTTTCTTACTGGCTTTTCGTGAACGTGTGCATGAATCGAGTCCAGGGCACAAGCGCTTTTCATCAGAACTCCATTGAAATGTAGTTGAGGCCGAACGGCATTAGAAGAACCCGATGGCAGAATTGCTGCGATCTAATAAAAAGCCCTTGGTTCTTCTATTACTGATGACGGATACTTTAAGTAAACGCAATGTACAACTCTGCTGCAGCTGCCTTTTTATGGAAGTACGATGAGCAGTAAAACACGAAAATGCTGGAATTTTATTCCGTTTAATTCTTTTCGGCATTCATTTCTCTTAACTTTTACATTTTGGGCGCGCTGTAGTGCAGCCGAAGGATGTCCCGGCTGTCGCACCAGATGCGATGTTCCTGGTTCGGATTTCCCGCGTAGAATGCGCGGGGCATCCCAAAATGGATTGATTGCCGTCGTTCTCTAATCTTCCTCCTCATCAACTTTTGCTTTATAGTCTGAACCCGTTAGAACAAACTGGTCCTCCCTCCTTTTCCAATCAAGTCAAAACGCAGAACGATCGTTGCCGTTTCGCTTCGTTCCCTCTTTCCAATGGCAACTAAAGCTGTCTGTTAACAATTTTTACCGCTGAGGATTGATATATTCATTCGACTGCACTGCAAGTTCAAATGGCGGTCCAGCTCTCGATCAAAGTTGTACACTGCAAAATAACCGTGCCCATTACAATTCAGCGTCAGGAGGCGAGTTCATTTTCAGCAGAAAACGTGAATAATTTGATATGTACGCATAACATCGTTTGGAGACAGTACTCATCTTCAAACGATGTCATGTGTATTTCATGCAGCGGAATTCAAGTTGCTATTTTCTTGCCTTTCGCGATGAGGGACAATGATTGGTATGACTCAGTTCCTATTGGATATGCGCCACGCATTCTTCATCCATTGGATGCAATGGAGGCAGTTCAAGCTCGCGTTTGGCCTCAGTAGCAATCGTCAGGGTACGTGCTGAACAAGAGACTTTCTTTTCCACTAATTCAGTCCGAGAAACCTCGTAGAAATGGGCAGTTTTGTTGAGCGAAGAGTGCTGATGTGTGCAGTGTACAGGGCGTGTATCTCCTGTGACCACGCTAGAAACACATCCGCATGAGATTTTAGTGACCGCAGGAGAAAAATAAGCCGAAAGAACAATGAATACTAAAGAGCCAGGCAGGCCTCCACGACATCCCATAGATGTATAATAAAATGCGCGACGCATCTAAAGTGGGATTAATTAACGCCTTCCTTTAATCTTTTTTTATGTTGGTGCATAAGTTCTCGGACATTTGATCCCTCCTGAATTGAAAGCGCATTCTCCCGCCAAATTTCTCACATGTATCAACGCATAAATGATCGATCGATAGAGAAAAGGAAAGGGCTACAAAACTGTTCCTAACATTTACTTCTGCGTTGTTAGTGTCAGCTATTATGGCTAAGCAGTTCATCCCAACTGAGACGCATATTCGGCACGTCATGTTATTCCTGCATCAATCTGGCCTCAATGCCAACGAATCGTATCGTCGCCTGAAGGATGTTTACAACGAGAGTGCTCCTGCTCGAAGTACTGTGTACCAGTGGTTCTCGAAGTTTGCAGTTGGTGAATTCTCCGTTGAAGATAATGAACGAGAAGGGCGCCCGATGACACTGGATTTGGATGGCCTCCGAAGTAGAGTGGAAGCACCAAACCGCTCGCGAACTATCAAGCACTCTTGGCGTTAGTCAACCAACAGTCGTTCGAGGATTGAAGTCGATTGGCAAGGTGCAAAAATTGGGTCGCTGGGTACTTCACGACTTGACACAACATGACATGGATCGCAGAGCCGATGTCGCTCTGTCTCTCCTTACCCTCAGACGTACCCACGGATGGCTGAACAACCTTGAAATGAGAAGAGGATACTCTACTTCAATTGTTATTATTATCGTAAAGGGTGGTTACTTCAAATGATTTGATATTGTTGTTCGCATGTTGTGATAATAAATATTTCATGCCCCA
>OX377203.1:65353826-65545671 GCA_947396885.1 Heligmosomoides polygyrus polygyrus
GAATTAGAAATAGAAGTGTATAGTTGAGGGGGGGGAGGGGAGTCAACTATTCTATTCTCGGGAGTGGATTTCAACCTCACTCGAAAATTTGAAGGAGGATCTATGCAGCTGGAGCCGGAAACGCTGGTTACAAAGGTAAGGTTAACATTCATATATAACTCCCCAAGAGGAAGTTGCACTTGGAGGTGGTCACTGTTTGAAGGAAATCCTCCGCTAAGCATGGCGGAGACCCATCACCATTCGTGCATCGATCTGCGAGATACGCAAGTCCAGTCGAGGGTTGATCAAGAAAAAATGAAAAGATAGTGATGTGCGTGGTCCTCGAACGAAGTACGAAGATGAACTCTTCTCAGACAAGGCGAAATAGGCATGAAAAGTCTTGTCTCACTCTGCACAGCTCTCCAGAACTCTCAGCCTCCTGTCCAATTTCTCATTAATTTATCAATGCACTAACGAGGTAGAATGCAAACTGATCCAATAAAGAAGTCAACCTCCACGACTTCGTAGGCTCCATAAGCTTAGGCTTCATATCACTGAAACACTAGTCTCACAATCAGTGCCTTTTCAGAAAAAGCGAAGAAAATCTGAGAGTTTTGGTCTATGAACTAGCCATTGAGTGACTCAATTCCAATTTGAACAAGGCCGCTCCAATCCGGCATTATTTTTGGACCAACGCTGTAATATGCTATTCAAACTGTGCAAGTTGATTACATATGCACTATTAGACACATCCGAAGGTGAGGTCAAAAAGTGGGTCTCACTCGATGCCACGCAATTTAACACTCTCACAAGATGGATGACGTAGTAAAGTAGTAAAACAAACAATGTCATATTAAGGTCGCGACGACTCGACTGGTATGAAGGGAAAAGAAGAAAGCTAGGCAAATAAATAAAAAGGAAATTATGGGGAGGACTGAGAAACGGTAGTCCACGAGAAGAGCTAGATGTGATCTTCTTTTTAATAAATTAAAGCGGTAAGAAGGTTTATTCTATTCCATTCACTAGCTGGGTGCAAAAATGACTTGTCTTTTGACATGAACTACTTGAGGTATAGAACAGAGGATCCACTATAACACTGCCTTACGAGTAAAAATTCCAAAGCTACGCAGCGCTGCCCAGTTTCGTCTTTACTTGCTGGTCTCAACCATTTCGCCACCTGCTGATTGACACTGTTAATACACACGGGTCGACGGTCGCAAGCGCTTTACAGGGTGCAGAGCAGCTGCGCCAAATGGCCAGGACGAGCTACGGATCTCTGAGAAGCAGCGGGCAGTGCCCTTCGATGAGCCACGGTGCGGCGAAGCGACGGCGCTGGCAGCTCTGAAGGACCAAACGTCGACGCCGGGCTGGAGCTCTGAGAAGGGTCACGCGGAATGTGCTGGTTCTCAGCGGCGAGTTGTCACTAGCCGCATTGATTGATCACCTCCCACCGACGATGAAAATCGTCGAGGGAGCGAGCCGAGGATGAGACTGACCTCCTCGTCCGGCGAGTTGATGACGGCCAGCTTGTCCAGGTCGACGGCCGGCTCGCGCTCCTCGATGGGCACGATGAGCGCCGCCGGCATCACCCGGTCCTCGCTCTCCATCTCGTCCTCCTTCATGTCCGCGTTGCCCTTGCCGATCTCTCTCACCTCTTCATCACCGATTTTATGGTCGTCGAAGTCGTTCTCCACCTGCAACAGCAGCTCGCTATCCAGTACTCCAGCATTACAATTCGTTATTCACAAAGGAACGGAACTGTTGACGCTGAATGTGTTTAAAAAGGCACAAAAAATACAGTGGAGTTTGTCTAATCGATACTTAGCCCATCCGCAGCGAACCGACCTTTTTGTATTCGTCGACGTTGAAATCGTTGTTCATGTCCTGGAGTTTAACGTCCGGGGCGTTGTTGGCGGACTCCCGGACAATAGGCTCATCGTCCTTAAGAAGGGAGTGGGTGGTAGGAAGCGGCCCAGATCGCCCGAAGAAGTATAGGGTCACTATGGCCCATGCGCCCAGAACGGCGCACAACGGGGCGACCTTTCGCCGCCCGAACATCGTACGGAGAGGCGAGGAGATCGAGCGCGACCACCGGCCACGCCCAGAGACTACCAGCACCACGAGAAACGGGGCGAGAGAGCGAGCACGAGGAACTGTCCGTCCGGGGGAGGAGTCCGTGGGAACCGCGCACGGAAGGGTGGTGTGCTGGGCGGCGATGGAAGTGCGAACCAGACGGGCGGTAGGCATCTATCCCGGGCCGCCGATGGCCGGCGCCATTCGTCATCAGAAGCACGTCGGGTGCGTACATTTCGCGCTTTTTCCCAGCGTTGCAGGAGAAGGGCATTCGCGTCAGTTTGGCACTCGCACTCCCCGAAAGGGCGCGTGGAGCGCAGTCGGAGGAGGCGCCGGCTGTCGCCTGCACGCGATACCAGCTTCCTGGTTCGGATTTCCCGCCCAGGCCAACCACTGCCCTCTGGGGTCGGTGAATTGGTACCAGACTTGTCTGGGAAGGATAAAGCGTTGACTTGTTCATCGGCTGGCCACCGCAAGTCATTGTATGGCCAAATACGCATTCAACTCGCCTCCACGACATCCCGTAGAAGTAGAATGCATGGCGCATCCTAAAGGGGATTGAATAACGCCGTCCTTTGTCCTTATCCTTTGTACTACCCGAAAATTGCAATTTGCATACAAAGAAAATCCCATGCTTTCCAGTCTCGTTTAGCACACCAACTAATCGTAAGATAGTACCTTGGACTACCGTGATCAAGCTTTAGATGTAGGTGAACGGTACGAAACAAATTGCCTTCCCCTACGTAGTCCACGGGAAGCATAAACGAGCCACATTGAGAAATCAGTTATCCTTGCAACGTTAAGGGTCTCATGTTCAGCAGAGTGCACTGACTAGACTATTGCGATATTGAAACCATGAGCTCCAGCTCTTCATGTGATCTACTGTATTCTAGCATTTTTTAAGACTACGTATGACGTGCTGAATACGTCGTCTAACGTGCGTAGGTGATTCAGAAGACGCGCTGAAGACGTCGTCTAACTAGGGTTTCCGAGTAAGGGCGACCAATAGGAGAGGACCAACAAGGAGGGACCATTAGAGGGGGGAGCGTGAATAAGGAAATAATAAGGACCAGCATTTTCTCTCAACATCGTTCAGTGTGTGTCGGATTTCTGAAGACAGCTTACAGAAGTCGTGGCACGTGTGTAAGAGTGCAGAAGGAGTGTCATAGACGTCGTGACAACGTAGTGACACGTGAATCGGTACTCAGTGTCACATGTGTGTGCTTGACTCTCACTCCGTTCCTTTGCCAGTACATAGGAAAGGAAGTATTTCGGGAAGTGGGGGGGGGGGGGGGGGGGGTTGAGGGGTGGAGAGACATGGAGGAGTATTACTGCCGTCGGACAGTAAGCGGTATCGACCAATACCGATTAATTTTAATTATGATTTTGCTGATTAAGCAACGGATTGGGGCTCTCATTACCTGTTTCTCGACACATAGAGAACGAGCGCTTCGGAGAATAAATCGTGTGCATGGGATGGAGGTGGGTAGGCTTTATACGCGCCGTGAAAATTCCCCCCTACCATATCCCATTGCACTAATCTATATAGTAAAACCAGTTTTTTTTACTGTAAGAAGGCCTAGAGAAGAAAGGAGGAAGGTTGGGGTTCTCGGGGTTTAGCGGCGAAGCCTCCAACCAGATGGGATGGAGTTGTTCTATTCTCGGAGTTTGGGGCGAAGCCCCTCAACCAGACGTTTGGCGGCCCCTAGGCCGCTGAACGTCTGGTTTGTTATCGGTGGCTGTCGAGCCGTGTTGAGCATGTGTCCCGTGCTCTGCTTTCACCGGATATAAAGCAGGCAACCTTATCTTAGCAAGCCGGGTATTCGGCATGAAAACGACCAGTAGGCGCCATTCACCATGCTAGTGCTTTACCGTATACACGCAGGCATCCCAAGACAACCTACTCCGGAATTTGAGAACGCTTGATTTCCTGAGCTATCCACACCTTTTTGAGAATAATAATAAGATCAAGATTATAATTGAGCTTAAGTTTAATCCTAATGCCCCAACGGCGCTACCTATGTGCTCCCCTACAGCGTCACATGTGATCCGTTTCATCGAAATGCAGTCGCTCAAAAGTTTTGTGAATTGTGACTTTTGAAACACAACGCATTTTTTCTTGACCCGAACATCGTAATGTTCCTAAACAAAATTATTTTCAAAGAAGCGCAACTTTTTGGAAGGAAAATGTCCGTCAAGATGAAAGCATGCACAAGCAGCGGATCCATAAGAGCATCGATATTTTAGTGATAGGTGCTCCATCAAGAACGTAAACTTTCAGAAGGCGATCCATCAGTCGCTCTGAGCTGGTCAGTGAGAAGTGCAAACGAGATGCTTCTCGAGCTATTCTCGGCTTAACAAAGGCCCGTTTGCTCTGCATAATGCAAAACGAGTCGAGTGTGCTTAGGCGCGGTGTTGTTTGGCGCTAGAAGACCCATGCCGACCATTACTTACGATCAGTCTGTGACCAAAACACGACTGAAAGCAGGCCTATACCTTCGATACCCTTCTCTGGTACAAAACCCGTTTTGAATTATCGATGCGAACACATGGGATGTGTGATAACTAACGGTTTAGCTGGTGTCTGATGTGGAGCGTTATATACCCATATATAGATAGACATGTTGAGGCATGTAGAAACTGGCTATTCGTAAGAACAACATTGCAAGATCATGAGCTACATATGGTATAGTTCGTTCACAACAGCAACCCTATATAGTGAGTACCTTTGTGTTCACCTACACACTGAGCTTATACCATTCAGACTAAGTTTTACATTGTAAACAGAGATGAGATTCTAACATGGAAATATCGCCCGTTACGATTCAAAGGTATGGTACCGAAACGTGACAGGGATGGCACAGGTGTGAGCATGAGCAATTGAGCAGTGTGATTACATGGACGTAGTGAAACATCTATTCTCAACAACAATATGGTTAAGTAAGGCATCCGAGTCGATTTTGTGCGTTCCGTCATTGTTGATGTCGATGTGGCGGTGCCGTGGCAATGGAGAGGAGTTTAGGGTCAACGTAGCAATTGAAAGCCTTATCGTTCGTAGATTTGCATCCTCCAGACTGCACAACGCGCGTTTGATCGTAGCCCAAGTCCAGAGCGAACGATGCTGCTCCTCCGTGAAATGAGCGTGAAGTGCACTGTAGATGGCCAAAATGGAAGCTTTTAAGAAGTAAATTAAGCCTATCCCTCAGTGTGTTGTATGTGAGTGGGATCCCTGTCGATGTTGATTGAAACAAGAATGTAGGGTGATACAGCGTATCAATGTAGTTTTGAAGGAGGCTGTTCTCCTGTTCATCTAGTTCCATCATGATGTTAGTACCTACTCCATGTTGGTCCGTTTTAGACTTTCTTTTTGTTATTGGCCATTTGCCCTGATGTTTATGTAAAACGTCCCTTATGCGCAGTTGTCTTGCTCCCCCTATTCTGACTAACCCTTTAAACTGGGGTAGAGCCACTACTGCTGCTTGGCGTATCTTAGGGTCTTTAGTCCTAATCCTCTCGATAACTATTTGCCGCATCGACGTAGGGTCGACCCTCATGTAGTGTTTAACTGGAGGGACGATCCCTTCTCTGCTTCTAATATCTTTGGACCAGCGTCCGTCGCCGACTTCGCCGGAACGGACGTTAGGAACGTAGTAGACATTGGATCCGACATCGATTTTCCAGATAATCGGATGATTCGGATAGGCCATTTTTCCAAACCCCGGATCTTCGAATGACTCAGAAGAGGGCAATTTCGAAAACCCCGGATCTTCGGATGATTCAGATGAGGGCAATTTTAGAAACCCCGGATCTTCGGATGATTCAGATAACGCTATTTTCGGCCGAGCCGGATTTCGGATATCCGATTCGGATACAACCGGATAAGTGATATAACAGGGGCACGCAACCTCTTAAACCGAACGAATACATCAGTAACTCCGCGTTTATTTCATTGACCAATTGAAATCACGAGCGCGCAAAGCAGCTTGGAGCGCCTCACCTTAAATGGGGTGGAACACACCAGCGCTACGTAAAAGATGTCGTATTTGGATGCCTTACGAGGTAAGCCCTCCCCAGAGCTATTTTCCAGACTTCCAGAACAAACAAAAAACAGCTTTAAGACCCCAAAGAGCCAATACCAACTCAGTAGTGAGTTGGTAATGCACAGCGAAGTCTTGTAAAGGACAATAATGAAACGATTGCGAAACGCACCGCAAGAAATTTCTCGTCCTCTGAAAAGGGAAGGGCTCAAGCGTACGTCTGAAGAGCGAGAGAGCGAGTCATATATAGGAATATATATAAAGCAGCAAACGTGTGTGTGTGCGTGTGTGCGTGTGTGCGTGTGTCTGTCCGTCACACTTGAGTTGGGGCGCGGCAGCTGAACACGTCGGTAACCGTGCATGGCGAGCCGCAGACGTGCCGAACACGTCGGCGACGGTGCATGGCGAGCCGCAGACGTGCCGAACACGTCGGCGACCGTGCATGGCGAGCCGCAGACGTGCCGAACACGTCGGCGACCGTGCATGGCGAGCCGTAGACGTGCCGAACACGTCGGCAACCGTGCATGGCGAGCCGTAGACGTGCCGAGCACGTCGGCAACCGTGCATGGCGAGCCGTAGACGTGCCAAACACGTCGACAACCCTGCATGGCGAGCCGTAGACGTGCCGAACACGTCGGCGGCGCGAAACTTCAGCCCTGGGGTAATCGAGGTCGCTGAACACGAATCTGAAGTCGGATCAATCGATATCGATCGATATTATCGATTTTTTGAGGATGGCGTTCAAGTGGCGCGAAACTTCGGCCTTGGGGGTAATCGAGGTCGCTGAACACGAATCTGAAGTCGACCAATCGATATCGGTCGATATTATCGATTTTTTGAGGATCACGTTGAGGAAGATCAGCCGATCCATCTCGATTAACATAATGGTCAGAAGGCCTAGGAAAGAATAGGAAACCCGTAGCGGCCATGGCGTCCTATTCTCGGGGTTTGGGGGCGAAGCCCCCAACCAGTCGTAGGCAGCCGCTAGGCCGCCGAACGACTGGTATAGGAATAATCCCCACTCCTCAATTAGTATAAAAAAGTGTTTCTTTTTTGCCAATTCGACAAACCCGAGGAGTAGGGGATCCTTGAAGTTACAGTGGAATCAGCGCCTCACGAGTTCGGGAGTCTTGTACGCCCGCGATGCCGCCGGCGGGGAGCAGTTCGTAGCGCAGTGGATAGCGACGTCGCTCCATGAGAGGGAGGTAGAGGGTTCGACTTTTCTGCGCTGCTGCATCTTTGCATCTCAACTGATTGGTTAATTTGAGGGATTCTGACATTTATACCACTTTAGATGTTTGCTGTGCAGTGTTTCCAGATGTATGCCGTGAGAGCAACTTTGTTGCCAATTATTTATTACTGACCGGTTTTTTTAACCAAAACGCAATTTGAAAGCTTTCAACATAACGATGTATGAACGTTTAACATCTGTGATAACAGAACCCTCACAGTTTGCTTCCATATATGGACAAATGAGATCGGCTCCATGGGCGAAATCCAATTGAAACGTTCTCTTTCCTCCGAAACAAGAGTTCCACCCGAAAACGTTGTCATATGCCCACTCCCTGCCAGCCTTTCCACGTCTATCAGCTCATCTTGCGGTTCCAAACGTTCGTCTTCGTTAACTTCAAATTGACGTGCTTCAAAGTCCTTGAGTATGCTGGCCATCCGTTCGGTCAGGTTGGTGTCATTCCCTTGAAGGCTACTTATCTAAAGGTGGGCCACACTTCAGCGTGAGCAAGTGGATCACCACTCGAGCATCGGCGACATTTTTGGTGTTAGGTTTTAGAGAACGTCCAGCAGACCTCTTATTTCCAGATGACAGGCAAAGTTGAGAGAAAGAGTGTATCGACGCCGTTTAGGTCAATTTGCGGGATCCACAGACTTTCTCGTTTTAACCACATGTGACGTCACATCATGGTCTCTTTTGAAAATCCGAGCAGAATGGTTTTACCCGAGGTCATTGACCGATGTATAGAAACAGACTGAGAGTAGCCTGTAGCATTTATACGCTATCCAGTGCTGCTTTATGCACGTTATATCTGTGTGTCACTGGTGTTGAATATTTATCCATCATCATGTTGAGTACCACAGCATGCAGCTGGAAAATGCGCAGAAAACATCTGAAAATGGTGTAGACGTCAGAATCCCTCAAATCTCAACCAATCATTTAAAAAGCAGGAATGCAGCAGCGCATGAGAATCGAACCCCCGACATTCCTTCCATGAAGCATCGTCACTAATCATTGCGCTCCGAGCTGCTTGCCCTCAGAGGCATCGCGGGCGTAAAGACCTCCGAACTCGTGAGGCGCCGATTCTCCTGTAACTTCAAGGATCCCCTACTCCACGGGTTTAACGACTTGACAACAATGAAAAAACTCATTTTATGCTGATTGAGGGGAGGGGATTATTCCTACCTCTCTCCGTTCAAACATACGCTATCATGCCCTTCCCTTGTGAGGGAATTCCCGCCAAATGATTGCAAATCTGCCCGAAAAAGTCAGGTGAAAAACGGCGCAGAGTTTGCCAGCAAGGCACGCTAACCTCCTATTATCCGATGTTTATCCGATTTTATCCGAATCATTGCGTTTTTCAAAGCCCCGGATCTTCGGATGATTCAGATGAGGGCAATTTTGAAAACCCCGGATCTTCGGATGATTCAGATGAGGGCAATTTTAGAAACCCCGGATCTTCGGATAATTCAGATGAGGGCAATTTTCGGCCGAACCGGATTTCGGATAATCGGAAACCGGATGAATCCGGTCGGATATCCGAAAATGCATGATTCGGATCCCATGTCTAGAACGTAGCCCCTTCGCCCGCAACCAACGCTGGGTAAGAAAGCATTCCTAGCGTCAAAGTCGAACACGTAGAAACGCAAGCCTGCTACAGATTGATGCCTTGCTGTGCATCACTCACATCCCTGTATAGCACTCAAGAAAATTCCCGCAGCACTCCTGCTTCGTCTGGAGTCGTGTTCACAACCTATTGCAGCTCGTCAGGCCTAATCGAACGCCTGACCGTTTCCGCCAGTCCCCGTGCCTTAGGACACGACGTGTGGCGATCTTCGGAACAGATGACTTGGGACAAAAATACTGTCCTCCTCTGCATACAGTGCTAATGGAAATTGGTCAAAGCACTGCAGAAAATTGGTACCTAGCGGCAAGACTTGGTTGAAAGCGTATTCGAACCGTGCGTAGGTCCGACGAACTTCCTTCGCTGAGCTGTCCTGGTCCACCGCTTAACATTCGAGGACCTGGGCAGGTTTTAGCAGGAACGCGCAGTGCAACAGTAGCGATCTTGGAGGGAGGCAAAAGCGAAAGGTGTGGCACATCGACGTATTCCATATGAGATCATGGAGTCTGAGTAGCGCCGCGTCGCAGACCTCTTCCGCAACGCTGCACGTGTTACCTGAACCCGGCAGCGGCGGCTCGTCATAGCCGCGATGACGCCTTGCGAAACCTCATCAAGTGGGTGTTCTTCGGTGACCACCCGGGAGTGGAAGCGCTGTGATAGTCAACACCGGCGGTCATGGCTGCCTGCAATGCTGCCATGTTGTGGTGTTTACGGTTGGCGGCGGCGATACGACGAACGGCTGGGTCTAGCGACAACTGTCGGCAGAAAGCGATAGAAGTCTCTTGTGGGGAGAAAGCGACAGAAGTCTCCCGTCAGTGATTCATGCCTCTCTGCTTTATATAATAGGATTTCTTTGTCCACGTCTGTCTGTGTCCCATAGACGTAATTTATGGCAGCTGCTGCTAAATTGAGGGTCTTCTGCCTGCCATCTGCTGCGCATTTTGCCAAGTATAAATTGCGGACTTTGGGAAGAGGAATATTGGGTATTGTAAGGCATTCCTTCCATACCTCAAATTTTCGAAGTTCCGACTTGTAGGTTTTATAGTATACAGCGCTCTGTCTTGTTGGAGCGCTTTCCTTATGATAGGAATTGACTGTCACCGTCCTTCGCCTGTACTTCTAGTGCTCAAGAGTTTCATATAATTTATTAATAACGAGAGTTCAGCACAATCAAGAAGTCTACATCTGGAGAGCAGCTCTGATCGATAACGATACGACACTGCCACAAAATAACAAGCGAAGAGTATGTACAATAGAGAAACTGATAACTACATCAAACGCCACGAGTAACAACATCACAACACTCCCGTTCACTAGAGTTATTATGGACCAAGGAAAGACATCGAAGTAGAATTACTTCTATCACAGAATGAAAATCTCAACTTTGCACATGTGGCTAAGCATAGGGAACTTTTCAATCTTGAGGGCATTTTCGTTGGGGGTCCTAGGCAACAAGGAATAGTGGAAATCGTTCATTCTTAGTGATTTCTTGGTAACACATAAATGATGCGGCAAGCAGCAACCAGACGAAAAGGCGCAAGGGTAGCCATAAGGGGTCGGTCTTCGTTAAGCAGCTATTAATGCACAGATGTAGCTGAATTTCTGATATGCAACAGCGACTGCAATCACGTCTTCAAGCACTAGTCAGCATGGTGCGTCTAAACACATGCATGGCACACAGAACAAACCAAAAGAACACGAGCAGCAAGTCGATCCAACCTACACGAAAAAAATGACCGACCAATCATTTTTAGAGACGAGCTCGGGCTCCAAAGAATCCAGAATATTCTCGATTCTAATTATGTCAGAAATTGCCGGAGTTACCTGACCAAGGAGTCAATATCAGTTGAACGAGTATCAAAAAAAAATGACTATGTTAAAAGCAACAAAAGTGCATTCAGCGAAAGCGCTCAGGGTTCTTCCCTAGCGGGGAGGGACAATGGCACCTTTCCACCCATTCTGCAATGACAGGAGAAATGAACCAAGCAGTTATTCGAAGGCAATGCAGCAATACATCTGTGACAAAGCAGTAATTTAGAATTTTCGAGGCGGCAAAGCACTACTCTGCACGTGTTTGACTTCATGCGGTCGCCCTCCATACGGAAAGCGCCGTGTTTACGTGAGAATGTTATTATCAAGAGCACCTCATGCAACAGATTACCACTGCGAAAGCTGATTACTTCTTAATAAAACACCTCTACGTCTATATTAGTTGTGTGGAGGAACACAGCGCTTATATTAACCTCTTCGCAACAATCCGCTGCTTCGCCTGTCCATCGCACCCGAAATTGTCATTGGTAAACCGGACAACACACTTGATATACTTGCAAATCGATTAACCGTTTCCTCTACTCAATGGCTTGGTCTATATCGTCGTTGCTGACTATGCCGATTAACCATCCCCCGCATTATTGAGGGCGAGCACTGCCGCACCTACTGCTCAGGATACATGGAATAAACGTGAATTTACGGCTAGCTCTCGTACGCAACACTTTATCTGCTAGCCCGCCTATACTGCTGTGCTATAATTTAGGCAAGTATGAGTCCAGTCCCAGCGCCCACAATAGTCTGTGACCATGCCGAAGCTGCTTTTCAGGAGCGGTAGGATGAGGATACCTGAATTGAAAAATGGCATTTACGGGGCCACATTGAAGAACGAAAAGGAGTATTTAAGCTCAAAACTGATAATGTATAGTCTTCTAACACCTCACTCGAATCTGTTGGTTGGTACAAAAATAAATTCCAGGAACGTTTGCGATTTAAAATTAATATAAATTAGCTTATGTCGCTCCTCTCCTTTTTAAGCAGACTGTCATGCTAATTAAGCAATCATACACCACGTTTTGCCCAAAACATTAGTCAAACTTAATCGAAATGGATGTTAAATCTTACTTCGAGGTTGAAAAAATGAAAGGAGTCAGGCGCATTAAGAACATTTAGTGAATGGTAACTGACACTGGAAGCTGAAGGCTCGCGATGGTGTGAGATTTCAAAAAGCTCAACAAACTCTTAGTTATGCTTTGCTTTCCTTCCCCAAGAGTATGCGATCCAGCGCTCTGCAGTTTCGTTAAGCATTTTGTCACCGGTTATTTGAACCAGCCACTTAAGCAGATAGACGTGCACTGCGTGGTAGTCCCACCTGAAAGCAGACGAGTAAATTTTCCCACGAAAAAATGGACAAGAGCGCATTACCAAAACAGAATACAGTAAGCAATACCTTGCAATATTGGGTGCCGAACGCAGTCCTACATGTCGCAGGTCATAAATTGATCCACTGCCAGTATCATAGAGGGGCAGAAAAGTGCGAAGAGAATCCATGCCAGTGGCGAAAAGCACCGAAGCTCGTTCAGCACCAAGGCGAGCCTCTTCTGGATCTGAGCGTTTCGACATGACAATGCCAAGTAATGCAGAAGTAACACCAGCATCCTTCATTCGTAGCACGACGAAAGTCGCCACAATTGCAAGCTTCGTGCGCCAACGAATCACGAGACGCCGGAGGAAATCGCGTGCATATGTCTAACGCACTTACCATCATCAGCCAATTTAACGTTCGCGAAATCGTGGAGTCCAATCAAAGAGTACATGAACCCGTTGAGCACGAAGCTGCCTGGAGTAGTAGGATACTCTTCAAACCAAACGTGTCCAAATAGCATATTGCGCACACCACCATCGGATGCATCCTAAACAGAGAAATGACTTCTTCTAAAAGACTTCTAGTCGCTCATTTTCTACAAATGAAAACTGGTGTGAACCGATAGGGAAGTCGCTCAAAGCCCGTAACCACCAACCATTTCGAACAAGTCCAACGCCTTGCTGGATATCAAGAGGTAGCTTATATTGTTCGTCACGGCATAAGCACGTGTCAGGACAGACAGCGCGTGACCCTCAAATCGAAAAAGCCATCAGTTTGAGTTAGCAAAGACAGAAGAGAAAAGTACCTGTGCCATAGCTGAGTGCCATCCCGCGTCAAGAACAAGTCGACGGTCAGCAATAGCCCGTTCCACGGGTACACCCCAGCCACCCTAAAATCGTGGTTTCAAGAACACGTCAACAAATGAGAGAATCCAATACAGGAAATTAGCAACATGGACTCAAGCAAAACACTAATCATCGACTTTTTCATACATCAGATAGTAAAACATCACCCACCTTCTCATCCTGATTTGAAGACAGCCAATCAGCAGCGGTTAAAAAGAACTTTCGATGGGCACTCCGCGCCTGTTCAACTCTCTGTCGTACAACGACTGCGCCGCGGAAACCAAGCGAAACTAGCTTTATATCCCCTGAAAGTAGTTGCGCGTGGTGTGACACGAAGATTGCACAGAACTTCTTCGTAAGACGTACTCTCATCCACGAGAAGCACGCAGGCAAAGTCGACCGACCGAAATTATATTCATTTCTACCTTGCCAGTTCGCGGAAACTAGAGGATGCTCTTCCCATTGAGTAAAACTCTAACAAAGGAAGCCCATGAACTTCCCCAGAGATCCTCAACGAGACCTTTGTGGCCTTGTAGGGTATCGGATGGGGATAATAGAAGTGTTTCGTTTTTTGCTAAGGGTCACTGAGTGGTCAGAAAATGGCAGCACTTCAGAGCGGCCTGGTAGGCATAAGTGACACCTGGAATGGCCCTGTCGTGCTAGAACTTACTCTACAAAAGTTTGAAACTCAAGTTAAAGTTTGATTATAGTGATATGATAATTTACGACGTTTCCTAGAAGAAGCTGCAAGGTACATTCAAGTGATTCATTCGCATCGATGGTGGCGGCGACTGGATGGTCGAGTGGACAGCGATGGGAGGGGGTCCAGGCCTGATTCCGGAGGGGGTTAGAGGATCTGCTAGGTGTCTACTCCCATTTTTACAAAAGAAGAGTACATTTTGGTACTAGTACTGGTACCCTGCTGAGTGGTTGGCGAAGTTCTTTAATCAGGTTGTGGCGGAGAAGAAAGTGCCTGAGTGTTGGCGCCAAAGTACGACGACCCCGATTTGGAAGAAAAAGGGCAGTCTTGCAGACTGCTCCAATTACCGTCCGATTCGCTTGCTTACGCACAGCATGAAGATCTTTGAGCGAATTGTCGATGGACGAATTCGGGACATCGTCCAGCTGTCCAGCAATCAGTGCGGCTTCGTGGCTGGCTGTGGCACCGTTGATGCCATACACGCCACTCGCCTCCTGATAGAGAAGCATCGCGAGAAACAGAAGGCAGTGCATATCGCCTTCCTCGACTTAGAGAAGGCCTTTGACCGCGTACCGCGTGAAGTGATATGGTACGCCTTGCGACATCATGGAGTTCCCGAAGAGCTCATAGAGTGGGTGCGAATTCTCTACTCTTGTCCAAAGAGTCGAGTTCAAGCTGCAGCTGGAACCTCGATTGAGTTCGCCATCTCTGTCGGGGTACACCAGGGTTCTGCGCTTTCCCCACTCCTCTTTGTTGTCATCATGGATGCCATCACACGAGATCTTCAGAAGCCCGTCCCTTGGATGTTGCTTTATGCCGATGACGTGATGCTCGCTAGCGAAGATAAAGGAGAACTCGAGCGAGAGTTGCAAGCTTGGTGTGATCGCTTGGAGCGGTTTGGACTCAGATTGAACGTGAAGAAGACCGAGTATTTAACGACGGACGTTACCGAGTCCAGCTCCATCAAGGTTAACGGCATCGAGCTTCCACGCACTGCGGTCTTTAAGTACCTGGGATCAGCAGTCGCGTCTGACGGCAAACTGATGGTCGAAGTGAATTCACGCGTGAGTGCAGCTTGGTCCAAGTGGCGCTCGTTGACTGGCGTGCTCTGCGACAAGAAGATACCAGAGCGCTTTAAGTCAAAGATCTACAGAGCAGTCATCCGGCCAGTAGCGATGTACGGCTCTGAGTGTTGGCCTGCGACCAGGGAAGTTGAAACGCGCCTCAGCGTCATGGAGACGAAGATGCTGCGCTGGACGGCAGGAATCACGCGCATGGACCGCATCCGAAACGATGCTATTCGGCAGAAGTTCGGTGTCGCGCCGATAACTGACAAGATGCGCGAAGCTCGCTTGCCATGGTACGGCCACGTTCTGCGTGGAGAAGACAGCGCCCGCAAGATAGGCCTCAACTTCGAGGTAATAGGAAAGCGGCCTAGAGGGCGCCCGAAGCAGCGCTGGGTTGATACGTTACATACGGACTTGAAAGTGGCTGGTGTCCACCCTGATCTAGCGCTGGATCGGGAAAGGTGGCGTCATAACACCAGAATAGCGAACCCCGCTACGAAGCGGGACAGACGCTGAAGAAGAAGAAGAAGAAGAAGAAGAAGAAGAAGAAGAAGAAGAAGAAGAAGAAGAAGAAGAAGAAGAAGAAGAAGAAGAAGAAGAGTACATTTTGGCTTCGGCACGGTACAGGGTACAACATTATTACGTAGCGGTTAGTAAGGGTGACGAGGTCACGACCACCGATTTCGCCCTGACTTCGCATGTGGGAATTATTTAAGCCGCTTACTACGAATTTGTCATCTTTTTCCAAATGTTGACTTTTACTGCACTCCTTTGCACCTCAAAGTCGAAGGTTGGAAAATAACATTGGAGAAGACCACATTGGAGAAGGAAGCGATTCTATTAACGTAGACAGCTTTAGTCACCCATGTCTACCATAACCTCCCGTCATCGACTTAAATTTAAAAAATAGATACCAAATTCGTGATCAGCACCTCAAATAACCTCCGGCGATGTTTGAGCGAAACTGTTTCTTTCGACCTCTCCACAACCTCTGGAGTCGTGAAAGTCAGCAGTGCCGGTTATTCTGCGTACACTGCTTTACGTACACATAGTCATCGTAACCTTCTGCCATCCATCGTTTCACCGAAAATGGTTGCCACATTAGTGATCTGCACCCAGATAACCCTATAGATGAATTGGAGACGAAAAATCTTTTTCTCCAGAGTTGAGGAAGTGAGTGCAAGTCCTCCTACCTGCAATCCCATCAACCCGTCTCCCGTAAGTGTATACGAGAGTGATGAGGAAGAAACGCGACCAATCACAACAGGTGTATACAATATGCTGCACTTGGTAAAGTTAGCTAAAATAGCGAAAGTGTAAGAAGAATAAAAAGCAGTCTATGAAGAAATCCGAAGAACAAAGAGGTCAAATCAATACTTGTCGAGTCGCTGCCGCCGTCGATGCGAATGAATCACTTAAACGTATCCTGCAGCTTCGTCTAGGAAACGTGTAAATTACCATATTACCACAATCAAACTCTAACTTGGAATCCAAACCTTTTGTAGGTCAAATTCTGAGCACGACAGGGCCATTCCAGGTGTCACTTATGCCTACCACGCCGCCCTGAAGTGAGACCATTTTTTGCCATTTTCTGACAACTCAGTGGTCCGTTGCAAAAACGAAGTTCTATGATCCTCTTCCGATGCCCTACAAGACTATACACGTCTCGTTGAAAATCTTTGGGAGTGGGGGGGGGGGGGAATTCATGGGGTTCCCTTGTAAGAGCGTTTAGATTGGAACGCCGCAATCATTTACCACAAAGCATTTTAGCAGCTTTTCAACAGTTAAAGCAGAACAGAAACGATTTGCGCATCGATCTCCTGACATCAGAGCATGCCTATTTGGCTCAGCCGCAACTCGTTCACATAACAATTCCACGAACCCGAGTGTAGGATAACGTTGCCGTCCTTCTTTCTGCTTGTGTTCATACTCGACAATGCTCTCGAAGCATCCACAAGTGCGTCTCGGGTGACCGACTGCCACCGACTTTGCAATGCGCCGAGTGAGAAGGAAAAGGACACCTAAAACGATTAACACTTAAAATCTTCCCTCTGAAGGTACGGTATGGCCCGAGGAAACTTCAGTACTTGCTCGGCTCCGGCGAATGACACAGAGTCATTCCACACACAGCGCGAATCCTGTTGTGTGACGTAGTTGAGTAGCACCAACATATCGGAATCAAGGATCTTCACTAAGATGGTAAACGAGGCATTCTGCACCGGGAACCAATCGAACGAAATCACGTGGTGCTGCGTCGATGGATTTAGGAACACGTAGCAGCCCGCATTAGCAAGCTCACCTGAAGAAACAGTAGCTTACTGACGCAGGGCTCACAATCAGTGCTATTTCTATTTAAGCCTTTCACAAGGTACAGGTACGCAGCATGACTGAAAATAAGGTCCGTGTTCCAAATAAATTTTCCTTCAAACACAAAAGAGGCTTGGAGTTTTTTCCACGTTCGACTTTGTTCCTCCTGCACCAACGCAGTGTGTCCAGAAATTGAATTCGCTGAAACAACCGCCATGCAGCGATGAAACCGAAAACATCCTTAAAACAGAGTCAACACCGCCTGGAAAACATTTGAAACGAATTAAAGGTATTTCGTGTATATGTGCTGAAACCGACAACCAGTTCTCCAGCGCTCGTCGAATCAACCCCTGTTCAATGTACCGGTTTTTAGTTTCTTTTCATCTTCCGGCTCAAGGAGGTCAAAAGCCATCTGAAATAAGGCGGCTCCTCAGACTTCTGAACCCATGGAAACACGTCGTCAAGCATAAAGGCATGAAGCATAAAGGCAAATAACTTGCTCTCTCGATCGTCCTGATTACAACTGAATCCTATACAAACAAAATACTGTATGTAGGTTTGCAAAAATTACCAAACTCTTTACATTTACGGAGAAAGTAAAGAGCAACTGAAACTGCCGGTCACCGGTGCATAAATAAAGCAGGAAAATGAAATGATTTGAGAGGAAAAACTCACCAGCTGTTGTGATGTTAACCAAGTTTCCTTTTTCTTGGTCGTGATAGAAAACACGTTCGCTCGTATCGTGTTCTTCCGGTGATCCTTTCCATTCCATACTTTGTAGTCCGCTTGTGATGACATCTTCATCAGTCTTATTCACTAAAGCGACACATTGAAGACAGTAGTGAGGATAGATCGACAAAAAATTTCAAGTCGCGACAAATACAGTTGTCTCTCTACCACCTAGTGTTGCTCTCACAAAAAGCAAGGAGCAATTCCGCAGCGGGTTCACCTTTCACGAATCTGATATCCGTGTTGGTATTGAAGTGGAATACGATAGCATGAGGAGCGAGTGAGTATGGCTGTTGCCACCTTAACCTACCGTAATCGGCCGAAATTTTAAAAACGGATTTCAGATTCGTCATGAGCACCATAAATAAACCCTTTGTGGCCAAGCTTTTTTTACTAACAGTTTTTCTCGACCTCTCCTCTCTCTGGAGTTCTGAAGGTACAATAGTTCCAGACAACCTACTGAAGGGTCAGCAGCAGATTTACCGGATGTTCCGTACTCCCAGATTTTCGAACTTTTTCAAATACTCAAGGTATAAGCAGGGTGCAGTGATGATCACCCAGGTATGTTTGTCTTTCCTGGGGCCAAATTCATCAACCGCTTACCGCCCTCTAACGGTGAAAAACATGTTTGCTTCAGACATATTTTGCTTTGTTCCATGAATGCTAATATTGTTAGAAACACCTCCAGTTGTTCAATATTGGCTCCATTTGTGCAAAAAAGTAAATAAAAATGTCACCATAGCAATTTTTCCTACAAGCATTTTTAAAAACGTGTTTGATAGTTTTACCGGCTATTTAATCAAATACATGTGATAATTCGGAATAAAATGCTGTTTCAAGATAAATCATGGTGTGCAAAAAAGGCGGCGACCATGAGAACCCAATCAACAACTTCACACCCGACGAGGCGGAGCACTACACCTGCACCACCGCCACTGCTAGCGTGGATGTCGGATGTGGAGGTCGGTGACGGACATTCTCACAGAGCCTCCATCCCTCTCCGCTTCCGCGCCATTCCTTCGCGCAGGCAGCAAGCAGTCCGGCCACCCTACTCCGACAGACTCGCTCAGGAATTTCATTTTTACACCCATATTTGTAATCAGCATTCCGAACTCTTTCTAATAACCCTGGTGTCGTCTTGAAATTCCATGGGAGGTCCAAACCCTTCCTTAGTAATGGCTCCCCCTTATTGGCCTCCTTTCCCGGTTCCCCTTACTGGTGTCCTTTATTCTTTTGAATCCCGACGCCCGTTGGACGACGTCTTCGGCACGTCTCCTAAATCACTACACACGTTGGACGACGTACGTCTGATGAGCGTCTTTTGATTCCTTAAGCACGATGGACGATGTTTTCGGCACATCTTCTGAACCTCCAGGTACCTTGGACGACGTTTTCGGCATAGCCTCTGAATCCTGATGCACGTTAGACGACGTCTCCGTCACGTCTTCAGAATTCCGACCTCGCGAACGGTCCCATCCATACCCTAATGAGTTGCACGTTGAATATATCGTGAACGTGAGTGAATCGCCGCCAAGCCTATGCGTTCGCTAGCAATCGCCATGCTTAAGCTCAAAGAAAGACCGGCTGACATACGCCGCTCTGTCGAAGGCATCCATTGACTTTGAACCTACCCCCCCCCCCCCCCTTCACTAACCCTGTGACGGACACGTGACATTAACTGAATTACGTATGGTAAGATTACAACAGCGTACGTCAAGATGAGCTTATCCGGCCCCGCCCATAGCAAGTATGTCATTCCCTAAGTTCATCTTTAGACGCTCACTTTCGAAGTGAGAGTACAGCTCAGTGAAAATGACTAAAACGGTCGTGAGCTGGCCAGCAAGTATTCTAGTTGGAGGGGACTGACCCATCATCCTGCTGTAGTGCTGCAGACCGTACTGCGCAATCTGGATCGGATAGTAGTATGGCGTCGCATTCCACTGTGTAGACATTGGAATACCTAGATATCGTGAACTCTTACGGCAAAGACAGGGAGCGACATGTAGCTGTGGAACACGAGTGGACGATGATGGCTTTTCTTACCGGTTTCAGCGCTGATACACCTCACACGTTCCCTGGTCTCGACACTGTAAGTCGCAAAATGCCCGAAGGGTCCTATGGGGTCATAGGAATCGCCTTCAGGTACCCGGATCTTTGAGTACGAGGTGAACAACTCGAAGCGAGAACCATCTGAAGTGAGAAAACCGTAACTGCTCGAATCTGTATCTTCTAAATCACTCCATATGACTTCCCAAGGGAAGGACCAACCTTTCGACATCCTCCCAGAAACGTCATACTGCTTCTTGATGAACGAAAATGGAAAGTAGTACTCGTTCTCGTCACGCATGCACGTCATCTCCTTTCCGTTGTTCGCTGAGCACCTAGCTCTATTGAAGGCCTTCTTAAGTTTGTCCACCTCTGCGATCACAGAAGGATCACATGCACTTTCAGCCATAGCGCGATTCCTCGTGGCCCTATCGACGTCGTCCAGATACGAGCTCCCTTCCTGCTTTTCATGAAACTCGACCAGCCTTTTGTTCAGCAGCAGCAGTATGAAGCAAATGGAGCCGAAGAGCAGGCTGCTCTTGATCGACTTCCAACGAATCATGCCAGCTTTAGTGAGTCTTCAAGACGTCTGCTACTCCATCATCCAGCGGCACCTCCTGAAACAATCACTCTGAAGGAACACACGCCATCTCAGGCGCCGTATGCTATTCACGCCCGACTCGGGGACGGGGACGGCGCGAAAAATCGATGGCGTATGATGTGCATAGCGAGGATGTGGGCGGAGACCGCCTCATACCCGGCCGGGGACGGTTGGGGAGAGAATAGCATACGGTCCCGGCCGTTCGGTAAAATCCAACCATCTCAACGGCGCTCCGCAAATTTAGACGTCAATAAACGTCTTAAGCCCCTTTCATACTCGTCCGAGGGGCGGCGGCGGCGGCCGCCGCCGCTTCAGCGGCAGGTGGAGGGGCGGTGTCCGTTCTCGCCGCCTAGGGGTGGCGGCGGCCGCCGCCAGCGCTAATTGCGTTTGGCGCGCGCGTACGCGCAGCGGTCTCGTCTGTGCCGCCGCTCTCGCTGCCCCTCGTGGCCGCCGCCCGAAATGGCCCCAGCCATCTCGGGCAGCGGCCCCGGCGGCGGCGCCGCCAGGGGCGTGGCGGGGCGTGGCCGCGGCGACGTCGCCGCTGCCAGTATGAAAACCCCTCCACCGCCGTGGCCGCCGCTCGGGCACGTCATCGCCGCCGCCTTCCTATGCTAAACCATTGGGCCGCCGCCGCCGCCGCCGCCGCCGCCACGAGTATGAAAGGGGCTTTACGTAATTGCGCCCAGCGCCGAGGATTTGACGCCCTTTTTGCAGTGACGCCCACAACACCTCGTTTCGCAGCGTTTGCGTTCTCTCATTGCGCGTTGCGGTGCGTCTTTCGTTTTCAAGGTCTCTTCAGTGTATGGCTTGCACGATGCTTTCCAAAACCTGCTACCATCAAGTTTACGCTTATTTTGGCGCGGTCCTACTTTGGGGGCCAACCCTAATTGGGCTATCATTTCCCCTTTATATGTCCGAAACTCTCTCCATTTGTGTTGCCCTGAACCTTTTAGAATGAGATGGCTGGGCGCAAATAGGGTCGAGGGGGGGGGATCACCTTATAAAAAGTGTCACCAACACAAAGGAAACGAGACAAGGCACACTGATAGTAAAGAAAACAAACAATGCTCTAGCTATGTTCTGTGCTCTCCTCCGCTGACGCGGAGGAGAGCACAGAGTTAGGCAGGGGAAAGGACTCCAGGGAGTGGCTCAAGTGACGCATCCGTGTTAAAATTGCCTACATCCTGGAGTTCCCTCCCTTGTCCAATTAGGAATCACATAAGATGCGGATCTATAATCGAAACGAAAAGATAAGACTGAATTTACATTCACTGTATGTAGCTACTCGCCACGCCAGCCTGCCGCGCCATGCTGTGGTGACCCCCCCCCCCCCGGACCCTATTTGCACCAACAGAGCTATAGCATTGTTTGTTTGTTTTCTTAATTATAGGTGTGCCATCATTTCTTTTTGTTCGTATTAGTGACACTTTTTATAAGGTGACCCCCACCACAACTACCATAGCGGCATAGTTCGTTATAGCAGACTAAGAAAGTCGTTCAAACATCCCAACAGTGCGGACGTTTGCAAATATTCTTAGGGAATTGAAGGTTTTCTGTTCCTTCCAGTTCCACATGCTCGTATTGTAGTTATGCTCATTCCTAGCATTCGTCTCCTTTTCAATGCAACTTCCATAGATTCCTGCTGAGTACAGAAGCCTACTCATAAGAATTGCGCGTAAGTGACACCAAATAGCACCTACTAGCGAAATGAAGGTTGGCAAACGTCCGCTAGTTTATTGATGATTGATTGGAGCACTTGGTTCCCGCAACGATTGCCTTTATAGTGTGCGAAAACTCGTCCATCCCCGCCCGGAAAACTCGTCACTACCATGTAGCTTTAGACGCAGGTTGCTGTGGTGACCCCCCCCCCCCCGACCCTATTTGCGCCGATGGCTGATCCATCGTAGTCGGAGGGAAGCACCGCAAGAGAAGCGGAACAAACAGAAACAGTGTGACATCTCCCAGTTCCGAGATTGCAGAGCAAGATCCACTTGGGCTAGTTCAATGTCTAGATTTTAAAATAGTTCATCTTCAGTTTTGTCATTGTAACAGAGAGGAGTGCCCCTCCTGACTAGGAGAGATCAGCCTGAACCATAGAATCCAGAGGGCCGGTTTCGTCAACGACTTACAGCAATCTAACGGTGAAAATACTGCCGAAATCCCTCATAGCGCGGCTTACCAACAAGCGATATGGTGAAATGTTTCACCATATATCGCTTGATAAGCCGCGCTTTACTGCCTAAACTGTGCACTTGACGTCTGAAGACAGGATTATAAACGGCGGATATCAGGACCGGCTCACCGTAACCTTAGGCGTCGGGTGAGACGTCCATTGTGCAATCGCAGAACAAGGCTAGGAAGGGACTCCAGGGTGTGCCATACAAGCTGCTCGTACGAAGACTGCTCTCTTTCGCTCAGGGGGAGTTTGCGGCTAGGTTCTGCGCTCTTCGAGCGCAGAGACAGGCTAGGGAAGGGACCCCAGGGTGTGCCATACAAGCTGCTCGTACGGAGACTGCTTTCTTCGCTCAGGGGGAGTTCGCGGCTGGGTTCTGCTCTCTTCGAGCGCAGAGACAGGCTAGGGAAGGGACTCCAGGGTGTGTGTCATACAAGCTGCTCGTACGAAGACTGCTCTCTTCGCTCAGGGGGAGTTCGCGGCGGGGTTCTGCGCTCTTCGAGCGCAGAGCAAGGCTAGGGAAGGGACTCCAGGGTGTGTGTCATACAAGCTGCTCGTACGGAGACTGCTTTCTTCGCTCAGGGGGAGTTCGCGGCTGGGTTCTGCTCTCTTCGAGCGCAGAGACAGGCTAGGGAAGGGACTCCAGGGTGTGTGTCATACAAGCTGCTCGTACGAAGACTGCTCTCTTCGCTCAGGGGGAGTTCGCGGCGGGGTTCTGCGCTCTTCGAGCGCAGAGCAAGGCTAGGGAAGGGACTCCAGGGTGTGTGTCATACAAGCTGCTCGTATGGAGACTGCTTTCTTCGCTCAGGGGAAGTTCGCGGCTCGGTTCTGCGCTCTTCCAGCGGCGAAGCGAATACGGCTGAAACAATGCGCAAAAAACGCGCAACGTCGTGTAGACGTCGAAACCTCCCAGATGTCAGACACTCAGCTGAAGTGCGAGAACGCCGCGGCACGGGAACCGAACCCCCGACATCCCTCGCATGAAGTAAACCCTCTACCTACTGCTCCACGACCCACTTGCACACGGTGATATCGCGGGCGCACAAGACATCGATCGGACGTCGCAGCGCGGACGCGGACGCGCGATCTCTGAGCTAGGAGGGCGCAGACAGCAAAGTCTCGGCGCGACCAGCACTGCGGTTACGGTGAGCCGGTCCTGATATCCGCCGTTTATAATTGTCTCGTCTGAAGTGGTGCCTGCGTTCGATAACCTAAACCATTTCTCTTGGTGCGGGAGACTAGGTTACTGGAAACTGAGCAGATGAAGGAGAGCAGGCATTTGCGCAACAGATTTGTCGACAGCGTTAGTATGAGTAAGATGCCTACACCAGCAGCATCAACTATTTGCTCCTTGATTTCCCCACAGCTGCTGCTGTAGTGGCTCATTCCTCCACAATAGTTAGAATTATCCCTCAATGCACACCTCTTCTAATGGTTATTATCATAACATCCTTGTTCTCCAACCTCAAACTGACGTTTACACTACGAATGCGGTGCAAACAATATTCTTTTGTCTACCTCGTTCACCAGCTGAGGTGAGTAAAGCAGAGAAGAACAGCTGATGTGGTGGTACCGCAACGACCGGCGGAGTACTGTGGGAAAACTCGTCCAGTCTTGGCAGACAACTCGTCGTCACCTTTGGATATTTAGTCTCCAGAAAAACCGCATCCCCAGTACTCCTCGTTAAACGTACACAAGCAAAAAACTGAGGGGAAGTTGTCCTAGTACCAGAGCTCGGTTGGTCCCCAAACGAATGACGTGTTAGAGACCTCTAACGCGCTCTAACACGTCATTCGTTTGGGGACCAACCGAGGACAGGACAAAGTCAATTGAAGATATCGCTAGATTGTTCAGTTCCTAGCGTTCAAAGTTGGCGCTATCCGTAAGCCAGAGAATACATAGCTATCGCAGTACTGAGTGGTTAGTGATCCGGTTCGATAGTGTTGTCAGGTTGATAATTACGGAGATTGGACATAAGTGATTATAGGAACACAACACCCTAACCTAACCTACGAGAGGTAGCATTATACAATCTCCTTGTCTGAAGGGACAAACAGCATGCTTAAATTAGTTTTTCTAGCGATTATCGTTCCTCAAAGTTGATTATAGCGGTCTGTGCACTCTTAAGAATATTGATACGATTTGCGTCCAAGTCAGTTTTATCTGTTTTCGCATATCTGTCGCCCATCTCGTTCTTTCAGGTGCAACAACCACCAGCTTTGAGGAGGTGAAGATCGATTGGGAGTTTGTTGAGCGGTTGATGCCCCATGAAGTGATACTCGAAGAGCGCAGAAGCCAGCTCCGAACCCCCCCCCCCCCCCTGGGCGATGTGAGCAGTTTCCACACGAGCAGCTTGGCTGCACCACACCCTGGAGTCCCTTCCCTTGCCTGCTCCGAACCCCTCCCACCCTTGAACGACAAGAGGTTCGCTCGTGTAATGCTTGCATTGAAGGATTTCGCGCCCCATCGCCAACGCCATGTTGGCCTGTTTGAATTTTTACCTTTCGCGCCCGAACAACTCGTCCGAAAACTCGTCCGCAGTTTTTTGCTTGTGTGCGTTTAACGGCGAGTCATCCCCAGTTGGGGGAGAAAGATGGAAAACACCACAAGAAAGCAAAACCTGGAGGAAGTCCCAACAGCTGCGCTATCGCGCGGTCTGGGAGTCGACCCGCACTCGTTTGGGTCAGAAAACGCGTAACGTGGTTGTAGGGAGTGCCGACGCAAAAGCATCAGAGGATTTGAATTGAACGGGAGTATCAGTTGACCTCCGATTGGACTTGCATATATATCTGCACCTCTGAAAATAGCTACACACTCGGCCGTTTTTTTAGTCTGTGCAACCATTTTATGGTGTCGTAACCTCTGCGCTTGTAGTTGACTGGCGTTTTAGTCTCTTGGTGAACATACCATGTTTTCATTTCAGTTAGACTTAGACAAAAACCGAAAAGAGAAGCCTCCGACACAAAATGAACTCAGAGGCTGATTACCAGAAGATGACGGTGAGCGCGCCTACATGCCCTTTAATAGTAATTATTAATTGCACATCTTTCTAGATTGCACACTTGAAAGAAGAGCTAACGAAGCGAGGGATAACGCCGGACGCGAAGGCCAAGAAGAACGACCTTATCAAGCTGCTGCAGAAAGTCAGTTCCTTTGGCCTTCTTGTTAACACACGTACTCGGTTAGGCCCCCAGGGATTTTTCCTCACAAGCTTCCGTCGCCGGCTTCGCAGGCAACCAACGCTAGGTGAGGAAGCCCTAGCGTCGAACACGTTGGAGCGTGCGTCTATACGGATTGATGCCTAGCTTAGTAGCACTCACATCCCAGTATAGCACTTAGGAAAACGTCCGCAGCCCTCCTGCTCGTCTAGGGTTGTGTTCACGACCTATTGCAGCTCGTCAAGCCTAATCAGATGTCTGACTGTCTCCGTCCAGTCGTCGTGCTTTATGCCACGAGGTGTGAATTTTCGGGAAAGGTGACTTAAGACAAGAATTTGATACTATCCTCTTCTGCGTATAGTAGTGTGGAAACTTTTAAAGCAGTGAAAATTGAGGATCTATGGGCAAGATTTTGTTGAAAACGTAGCCGTACCATGCATAGGTCCCACCATTTTCTTTGCTGTCCTGTCCTAACGCTGAAAATTGGAGGACCGAGGCAGTTAGAAATAGCTCAGTAGCCCAGTCCACGAAGAAAAAAATGTGCTCTCTAGATCAAAATGGACTATTTCCAAATCAAAAGGGGCGTCTTCCACGCTGTGGCATGGCCATTAGTTTTGAAGGTATGTACGGGAAGAATTCTTGGGGAGGGGGGGGGGGGGGGGGGGGGGGGACTCGAAAACTTGGGGGGTGGGGTGGGAACTTGGTTTTCGCTGTTGACGAACCATCCCAGACAGTGAACCACGCCTTCCTCCATTATATATGGTGTGGTTTTCTGTCCCCCAGTGATCTTCCTTCCTTCAATGCATTTGAGAGAAATTCAGCGTTTAAAAGATCTATAATACTGATCGATATTGACTGCTTGATCGAAACACCCCAATTGCTGTGAACCGCTTCCGTCGGCCAACACATTCACGCAACTCCTGCTTTACTTTCCGTAAGCCATCTTAATCACGCAGCATCCACCTATCTGAAGATTTTCGATCGGTGCGAAATAGCAGCAACCTAACAGGGGAACAGTGGCGAAAGAGATCTGAGCCGCTCCGCTCTTCCTATATGACTCGCTTTTTGCGTTCAGACCCTTCACTTGTTAGAGGAAGTAGCGTTTTGCACCAATCAAATAGTGTGGAACGGGTTTCCGACAAGGACGTCTTGTACCACTCAAGAGCAAACCTGCAGATTTAGACCAAAGTGCTACATCTTGCCATAAGCTAAATGAGTCGAACGTTGGTGCTAGGCTGGGTCAGTTCGTAGTTCGCGACGAGAGCGGTTTAGTGGATGCAAAGTGTGTGCAGACCAAGGATAAGGATAGTTCAGTGCTGAACGATTGCCCAGCAAAAATCGGTATGTGTGTAGCTCATTGAACGGTCGTGGCGGACGAGGAACAGGCCTATAAATGTTTTTCTGCAAGGCGTAGAACACTGAGTGACGGTTGGGCAGAAAGGGATGGAGGGGGAGAGGGAGGAGCAGGGAGTCGAAGCCCCAAGCAGACGTTTGGTAGACCGCTGGACGTCTGAAAATTGTAAGAATCGGTCAATTTTAACAAACTTATCATTCGCAGTTCAAGTAGCGAGATCATATCGTAGAAAAGTTAGAAGGATTACAGTGCAAGAAGAAGCTCATCGAAAAAAAAGCGAACCGCAATTATTGTGAAAATTGCTATTTAGGCTGAAGAAGATGCCATTCTTAACCACAGCGAAGATGGTGCTTATGGTGACCCGCTCTCAACTCCAGACGGTAAGGATTACTTATAAATGCTTCTTGCAGCTTGCATCCAACTTCGTACACTGACGAATCTAAGATTTGTAGAGGATCTCTTGAACGACGATGTGCTAAATGACGTTCTTCCCGAAAAGTTGATCGACGATGTAACCGAACCTGTGAAAACTAGCGAGGATACAAAACCTATTGTCGAGGAGAAAAAGGTAGTGCGAGGTCTGGTTTTCGGTAAAGGGAACCAAGGGTATTGAAAACTATTGGGAGTTCGAACTGGGCAATTTTAGAAAGGCAATTTTAGCTTGAAACTACTGTAGCAACGCTCCATGATTCACACGATCCCCTTGCTCTTGACGCAAAACTCAAACGTGCACAACGGTTTGGTCTCCCCGTTGGAGTGACGGATCCCATTGCGAAAGCAAAAAGAGCAGAACGGTTAGCTTTAACCGTCTTGAACTTCTGAATATTTCAAAATAGGGAACTTTGGCAGGTGTAAAAGTTTATATTCCAGATTTGGACTTGCTACAGTAGGAGCGGATAAGGATATGAAGGCTAAAAGAGCTGAGAGGTTTGTATTTTGATCAAATTGCGGAATGATTTCGCTCAAATCATTTTCTTTTTTGCTTATAGGTTCGGTCTGAGCAAAGAATCTTCCACAGAACCTAAAACTCTGTCTGCAGTGGATGAAGAGACCCGGAAAAAGCTGCTGAACCGCGCCCAACGGTATGCTTGAATGTTTGCTTTTATTAAGTGAGACAAAATGGATAGGGATTGCTCCTTCAAATAAGAAGGTTTCCAGTAGCACATTTGTGGAAATGACATTTTCACACCATATACACCTGCTTCATATACACGAGCGTTTTTGATTTACAGAAGCTAAGGAACCTCTGATTTAAGAAGCGACCAGGCCGGAAATCTCTGATTTAGGTTCGGTCTACCTGTGAATGAAAATGGAAAAGCGCTATCGTCCATACAGTCCAAGGTGAGTCTTCGTTTTCGTTTAACTATTTCCTTTTCTGTGGATCTGGCCGGTTTTATTAAGCATATCACAGGGCATAGCATGAACATAACTTCAAGGCTAGTGTTCAGTGACACTTGCAGGAGCAGGCAGAAGTTGTTAGGGAGATTGATCTTCGCGTGAAGACTTTCGTCCTTTGAGGGCGCAGCAGCAGAAGCGTGACCATATTTAATCCTTTTGGGAGCTTGCGCGCAGCTGAAATAGGTGTTTGATCAGGGATCAGTGAAGAGACTCAAGTTGTTTCCGTCTAACTAATGAAGGCAACGAGAGTTCTGTCAGACCTCCCGTACTTTCCGTAGAGCAGAATAGTGAAATGCATGATGTGCGTTACATGTGATCTAAATCATGTATTTTTACAATCGTGGAGAGGCACTGTCAACGCTGAACGCGAGACATACAATCCTGTTTGTATTCTGAAAAATCAGAATTCCTGGCTAAGATCGTCCTAAAGTAGCTTCCTCCTCAATTTCTTGTTTTAGGACGCTCTCGCTTCCCGAGCTCAGCGATTTGGGCTGAAAACTAGTGCAGCTGTTGATGTGAGTGCTGACTCTATTTCAGCTATTGAAGACGAAACAGTTGTGGGTCCAAAGTTCTGTGGTTGTATTTTTCGGTAAATATCCTTAGAATTCCAGGAGGAGTTGGAGCAAAAGAAGAAAGCCCGCCTGGAAAGATTCGGAGCCAAATGATGCATACCTCACATCGAAGAGCGCTTGTTCCATTCATCCAGAAGCTGTTTCTTCATTCTTATTCCATTTTGTTCTTCATATATTCCAATTTCCGTTTCCTGAAAGCATCTATTCCCGTCATTCTATTCCGGCTTGTTTTTCTTTTCAAATTATTTATCGACTACTTCACCGTCAGCACCTCGGCACCGAACTGCGATTGAGGACTTCCAAGCAATGTAAGTTTATTTAGAGTTAATAAGATTCGTGGTCTCATCGTATGGATTGGGAGGAAGACGATGTTATGTTCATCTCCGCGTTTCTCCATCGGAGTAAAAAGGTACGTCTATTTGTTTGCTTTTTCTTGTGACGAACATCGTCAAACCACGACCAAGGACAAGTGAAGCACGGATAAGAAAGAGAGGGCTGAAAGAAGGGTAAGTTGTGCTACGCTGTAGGCGTTTCGTTTTCACGTTGTTTCTCGCTTCTCTCCGTAATTCACTACCCTCTTCTGTTACTTTGTGTCCGTGGTTTTTGTTGTGTTCCATGATTACTTGTCTGGCTGGTAATAAAGGTGTGAATCCAACTTCTCATGAGATACAGAAAGGCATCGGCTTCCTTGCCTAAGCGTTCCTAATTCTTTTTCATCAATTTCTCAACGAAATTCTTTGCGCTGCAGATGGACGCAGAGGCAGAGATTGAGGCGTTGCGTTCGATCTTTGGTGATGAGATCTCGGTTAATTCCAAGTATGTTACCATTGCTGGTGTAGTTACATCGACGTAAAATCGACAGTTCCCTGTGCGACTGCGTTTAATCAAATAATGAGAAGGGTTTAGTCCCCTTTAATGCGTTGCCCGTGAACGCGGATGTCAGGCAAACGAGCAAATCGCTCCAATTCCACTTCGAAGTCCACAGTTTGGATAGTTGCATCATCTTCCGTATTGCCTGTGGTCCACTTCTTCTTATTTTTCAGCGTTTGTCCCGCATCGTCGCGGGGTCCGCTCTTCTGGTGTTACGACGCCACCTTTCCCGATCCTGCGTTTGATCAGGGTGGACACCAGCTACTTTTATGTCCGTGTGTAACGTATCGGACCAACGCTGCTTCGGGCGTCCTCTAGGCCGCTTTCCTTCCACTTCCAACTCAAGGCCAATCTTGCGGACGCTGTCTTCTTTCCCACGCAGAACGTGGCCGTACCATCGCAAGCGAGCTTCGCGCATCTTTGCTATCGGCGCGACACCGAACTTCTGCCGAATAGCATCATTTCTGATGCGGTCCATGCGCGTGACTCCAGCCGTCCAGCGCAGCATCTTCGTCTCCATGACGCAGAGGCGTGTTTCAACTTCCTTAGTCGCAGGCCAACACTCAGCGCCGTACATCGCTACCGGGCGCACGACGGCTCTGTAAATCTTCGACTTCAGGTGCTCTGGTATCCTCCTATCGCAGAACACGCCAGTCAGCGAACGCCACTTGGACCAAGCTGCACTCACGCGTGAGTTCACTTCAACCATCAGACCGCCGTCAGACGCTATTGCTGATCCCAGGTATTTAAACACCGAAGTGCGTGCAAGTTCAGTACCGTTAATCTTAATGGAGCCGGACTCGTTCACGTCAGTCGTTAGGTACTCGGTCTTCTTGACGTTCAATTTGAGTCCGAACCTCGCCAGACGGTCGCACCAAGCTTGCACCTGCCGCTCGAGATCGTCTTTCTCTTCGCAAGCGAGCATCACGTCATCAGCATAAAGCAGCGTCCATGGAACAGGCTGCTGAAGATCTCGCGTAACGGCATCCATGACGACAACAAAGAGGAGTGGAGAAAGCGCAGAACCCTGGTGCACCCCAACAGAGATGGGAAACTCCATTGAGGTTCCAGCTGCCGCTTGCACTCTACTCTTTGGGCAAGAGTAGAGCATCCGCACCCACTCTATAAGTTCCTCAGGTACGTTGTGTCGTCGCAAGGCGTACCGTATAAGCTCACGCGGTACGCGGTCGAAGGCCTTCTCCAAGTCGAGAAAGGCGATATGCACCGGCTTCTGTCTCTCGCGATGCTTCTCCACCAGGAGGCGGGCGGCGTGTATAGTATCAATGATCCCACAACCAGACACAAAGCCGCACTGGTTGTCGGAGAGCTTGACGATTTCACGGATTCGTCTATCGAGGATTCGCTCGAAGATCTTCATGCTGTGCGAAAGCAAGCGAATCGGACGGTAATTGAAGCAGTCCGCAGGACTGCCCTTCTTCTTCCAAATCGGAATCGTCGTACTGTTGTGCCAACACTCCGGTACTTTCTTCTCCTTTACTACCTGGTTGAAGAACTCAGCCAACCACTCAGCAGGATACCAGAGCTTCGACTTCCAAACATCGGCTGCCAGATCATCCGGCCCTGTCGCCTTACCGGCCTTCATCTTCTTTAGAGCCGCTTCTGTTTCCTCCACGGTGATCTTGCGAACGGGACCGTGAACAGAAGCCACAGAAGGGATGGCCGGATGAGGAAATTCCATAGTGGAAGTTTCCTCAAAGTAATCACGCCATCGCTTCAGTGCCTTTTTGCGGTCTGTCAGAAGATTGCCGCTCTCATCATTGATGACAACAAACTTTTCAATGTCCTCGGTTTGACGATGGCGGGTCTTAGCAAGTCGGTACAAATACCGCTCACCATCGCGCGATTCGAGCTTTCGGTAGACATCACCATAATGAGTGGCTTTCGCAACAGCCACGGCTTTCTTTGCAGCCTTCTTCGCCTTCTGATACTCCTGCCAGTTGTCGGCTGTTCTGTCGCCGAGAAACACATGATACAGCGACTTCTTCTCTCGAACTTTCGCTTTCACATCGTCTGTCCACAGCCATGCCTGCTTGTCGACTTTGCGTCGTCCAGGCTTCGTAGTGCCGAGTTCCAACCTTGCAGCTTGGCGTATCGCGTCGGTTGCTTTCTTCCAAGTTTCATCGACAGTCGTAACTGTCGGTAACCGCACGCGAGAAATCACAGCTGCTTCCTTCTCTTTCATTCGCCACCACTTGATTCTTGCAGCACCGCATCGCTCGACCTGCTTCAGCCTCGGAGAGGCGATCTTCAAAGTACAGATCAGCGGACGATGCTGTGGGGCGACCGTTTCATACGGCACCATCTTCGCGTCTGTGACGAGATTTCGGTCACGATCCTTCACAAGCACAAAGTCTATCTGAGACTTGGAGCTCCCACTATAATATGAGATGAGGTGGGAGTCGCGTTTTCGGAAAACGGTGTTCACAATGGTGAGGCTATGCGATTCCGCATACTCAAGAATACGCTCACCATCGGGGTTACGAGACCCGTATTCGAATCCACCATGACAGCTGTACCCATCCTTCGCAGCACCTACGTGCCCATTAAGGTCACCAGCGACTATGATGACATCTTTCGACGGTACCTCTGCTGTCTTCTCATCAAGAAGGTTCCAAAACTCATCCTTGGCTTGATCGGAGCAGCCAGTCTGCGGAGCATACGCAGAGAAGAAGTGATAGAATCGCTCCTCAGCGGCAACAACGATCTTCATCAATCGATCGTCAAAGCGTTCGACGCTTACAATCGAGTCACGAAATCGTTCGGAGACGATTATTCCGACACCGCTGGTGGTCCTGGGACTTCCACATAGAACGGCCTTGAAGCCACGTCCTATGTCCCTTGACTTGCGGCAGGACGACCTCGTCTCCTGCACCGCACAGAAATCAACTCTTCTTCGCTCCAGTGCTTCAACCAACTCGCACGAGCGGCCCGTCAACGTACCCACATTCAGCGTAGCCACGCGGGTTCTGCTTACGTTACGGGACTTTCGGACTAGCTCAGTTGCCCCCCGATGCCGTCCTCGCATCAGGGACCCTCGCATACTTCTCACACTCGCCGGGCTCTGCGAGTGCGCGTCGGCTCCCGCGGACGCCGTAGCACTATCTCGAGAAACTTGACTTATCATACACCATGTGATGTGACATGGGTCTTCGTAGGCCGGCCTGTCACAAGGGCCTGTCGCCTGCATTCGAATGTCCGTGATTAGCTTAGCTCGCAGAGCGAGCAGTTTCCAGTGGCACCACGTGGAGGAACGGACATCGCCACCGCCTGTGGTCCACTGGTAGTCCAAAAGCAGGGACGGATACGCGCTTTATAGTGCTGAGCAAATTGGTGTACAAAGTGCGGTAAAATCGAGCGCGTAGCATTCCAAGAAAGGGTCGAGCTGGTCTTGACAGTTTTGATCTCCATTTCCGGTGGCGTGATTGAGTTTATCGTATTCGCACAATCTAATCCGCTTACGATGCTGCAGGTTCTCGGAGAGAAAACGGAGGTGGTGAAGGGTAGCCCGAGCGAGCGCAGGAAATTATTAAATAAAAGAGAAATATTATAAAGTTTTCGAAATCTTACAAGCGCAGGCTTGTGCAGGAAACCGGCGCATTGATCAATGGCGAGACGATTTTTTTATTTTAGTTTTGACAAGGAATTTCTGGCTGTTGTTTCTGCTGATTCCTGCACTAATACACAAGAAAAAAATTGATAGTAAGTTAGGAATTTAATGAATATTCAAACGATGCAAGCTTTCTGGTGGAATGCCATGCATAGGCTTAAGTACAGTTTTTGAATTTACTGTTTTTTTACTTTCGATAAACATGTTTAGTTTGGTTTGAAAGATGTTTCACTCGCAAGAAGCCGTGAAAAAAAAATAGTTTGGTAAGAAAATTATTCGGCTTGAGAAGCTGAAAATAACACGACAAATAAATAAATATTGAATCTGATTAACATTAGCAGAAAAATATTGAATCTGATTAACATTGGCAGAAAAAGCTTCAGGAAGTTTAGTTGTACTGCACTACAGTCCAGGTGACTCTTACGACTTACGGTTTACGATTTACGACGGTTTTTTCGTAATTACGATTTACGATTTACGAAATTTTGAATTTCATTTACGCATGCTCCTGATAACGCAGCTGCTCGGCGCACCAGTCCCAGACAATCTTCGCCTTGTGTGCTGGAGCAGAATACTGTTGGAAGCACCAGTAGGCTTCTCCGAAGTGGGAATCGGCCCAGGGCTTGAGAAGAAACCATAATGGATGGAGGATTTTTCGCACTTTCCTGAAATCGTCCTTTGGCGCTAGCATCAGCAAGCGAGTCCCCAATAATCCTCTCATTTTGGGAATTTAAGACTGGTTTCAACGTGAAAATCTTTTCATTGTTAAAGAGGATGCCTCGAGCGCGTGCCACCATGAATCGTTGCAGCAATCTTTTGCATCTTTCCAATCTCCTTTTCTTCATAGTGTCCGTCAGGAGTTGCCATTTTTGCTGACGATAAGGGAACTTCTTAAGCTTTCCTCCTTATTGACCATTCGCTTATTCATACGTTATTTGCCATCTGGCGCATCGACCTCCTGGCGTTCCTTCAGAATTTTCTCTCACGAGTTTCACATTTTTCCGGTTCGTAGCTGTCGTGGTACGCCCTTTTTCTTTACTATCCTCTTCAGTCTTCAATTCCTTGTAGCGTTCTACTGTATCCTGAACCGTTCTTCGGGGCACGGAAAGGATCTTCACAATCTCTTGTTTGCTTGCCGGAGTTATGAAGTTCGATAATAGTACTTCGTAGGTTTGAACACCTACCATCTTGTAATCAAGTACGTATGAGTTCCACAATGTTCAGTCTACATATATTAGGCGAGTGAAAGGGGAAAAATTCTGAGAAAAAAGCGGGGAGACGTTTTAAAATGTTTAGGTGCACGGGTAATTTTGCCGCACTCTATAAGTGCAGGATTCAGAAGGCGTAAAGTAAAGGGAGACCACTGGTCGCCAGGATCGGGACGCAAAGGCAGATATTGCCTGATCGACGTCTCCGTTGTCCCCAAGCTCTTAAGGGGACGGACCACCGCCTCCTTCACTCGCGCGAGGTTCTGCTTTTCGTCTCATGGATAGAAGGTCGAGACGTTCACGAAGAAGAATCACAGAACGACCATCAAGTGGGACCCTATCTCGCCGGCCTTTGGGAACATACCGTCATGGACATGTCGACCTTAACGCCAACGACGATGGCAGGGGCAGGGCTTATTCCCAACCCACGTTAAGAGACTCTTTCTGGTTACCAAAGAATGAACACGTTCCTCTTCTCTCTGCTTCTGTACATATTTCCTAAATCCACTGAACCACACATTTTGGTGCAACAGCCGAATAAGCCAAAGGTCGATCTATTGCAGATCGCATTCTCTAGACTGAAGAGAATCATAAGCCTCTCGCGTACATGGCCTTGAGCCGCAAGTCGATCTATTGCAGATCGCATTCCCTAGGCTAAAGATAATCATAAGTCTCTCGCGTACATCGCCTAGAGCCGCAAGTCGATATATTTCAGATCGCATTCCCTAGACTAAAGGGAGTCGCAAGCCTCTCGTGTACATCACCTGAGCCGCAAGCCGATCATAACATCGTATTCTCTAATTACGAGAATTACTCTCGGTTCACACCTTGTCCTGTTACGACCACAACCTCTAATTAAAAGACTAAAAAGACTTCCGTATACCTTACGAGGAGCAATGAGAGAGAATTCTCACTTCATTTCTTGAAAAGCAAGAACGAAAACATTTTTTGAAAACAAAATGGCGCTTCATTTCTATAAAACGCCTATTGTGTTGAGTGCGATGCGCTCAAAATCTGGTTGATCCGTACAGCGACTATACCGCTGTTCCATAACGTACATGAAGAGACCTACAAAAAATGTAGGTGAACCATAGCCCTCTTACAAAGCGGGTTAAGCAGGTCAGAGAGGAGCAAGAAAAGCTCTAAAGATTGTACAAAGAAGTCAGAGAAGAATACAATAGCTGTAAAAGCAGAACAGAAAGAAAGAACATTATGCATAAAATGGAGCAGATTGAAAATGAGTCGAAACTGCACACAGCCATAGTAGAATCTGATGAGCTTATACTTAAGCTCATTACGGGCGTTGATGAAGCCAAGCGCGTGCGCGAGAGAATGGATGTGGAATTGGGCTATGTTACCCAGAGAGCCCATCGAGTCGAAGCAAATAGTTAGGAGAATTCTGAGACAAACAATCGCGAGGACAGCTGCGGTAAGAGCAACTCTGACAATGCTGTAGCGGGCATACCCGCATATACTGATATCCATGATGCTAGTGGAAGTTTAAGCCACACATCAGTAAGATCCTGGAGATCGATTAAACAACTTCGGGCGTCTCTACCGTCGTTTTACGGTAACGCGGAGGAATTTTCTAAGTATTGGGCAGTTTTTGAATCTCTTGCCCACAAAAGAACTGAATTGGACATAATGGACGTAATGCAAAATGCTGCTAAAGGAAAGTTAAAAGGCCGGGCGCAAAATTCCCTTAAATGAGTTCGACTTGTGCCAGCAAACTACACTGGATAGTGAGAACGTTGCGCGACAACTACAATAACAGCACTGCAAACCGTCCTCAAATTGTTCAAAAACTCGCGAACATGAAACCATAGAACAGTTCAGCTTAAAATTGCTTCTCCATATATGATGAAATTCAGGTTCTAGTCAACCAAATGGTGTCTGCCGGATACGATTTCCGTAAAACGCTCGACCCTATGTGGTCCGAGACTATTTTAGCGAAGTTTCCTCGAGGCATTGTCAAAGCAGTCCTAATCCTTTGCGTACGCAGTCTAGTCAAAGTATAGAGGAGCTCATGAGTGCTCTCAAAAATGAGATAGCGGCAAAACGATACGTCGAAGGCCGCATAGAGCACCATACACACGACAGGTCAACAAAGTTGCAACAGATGAGGGCACGTACTCGCGACCTCAGAATACCGACGGCCTTTGTCTTGTGCCAAAGGAACAATCATCTGTCGGTGGCATGTCTATACCTTTGTCCTTTTCGAATTTCGAATATTCGAAAGAAGTCCAATATTCGATTTATTCGAATATTCGACGGAGAAATTGATAATGAATATTCAAATATTCGTTTATTCGAATATTCGATTCTTCGAAGGCCTCGAATATCGAATATTCTTTATCAATCTCTTAACAAGTTAGTGGCACTCCTCTTCGAAAACCAGGGAAGTGTGACCTTATGATAAAAACGATGCTCGAGTTTCGCGCGTCAATCAAAATGTGACGATTTGTGTGTATGCAATCTGACAAGGGAAGGGTCTGAAGCGTTTGTCTGAACGAGGAGTCATATAGGAAAAATCTTCACCTCCCAATTAGTATAGAAATGTGTTTATTTTCTGCCAAGTCGTTAAACATAAGGTGTATTGGGTGCTTGTGGTTACAATGGAATTTGTGGGTCTTGTACGCCCGTGATACTCCTGCCGGCAAGTGGCTCGGAGCGCAGTGGATGGTGATGTTGCTTCAAGGGGTGAGGTCGGGGTTTGCGTTTCATCTGATTAGTTGAGATTTGAAGGATTCTGACATATATACCATTTTCAGATGTCTTTTGCCTAATTTTCCAGCTGTACGCGGTGGAGAGTAACTTTCTCGCCACGTGTTTATTACCAACCGGTTTTTTAACCACAAGGCAATGAGAAAGCTGCTCAACATAATGACGTATAAACGTTCAACACCAGTGATGCACAGGCACAAAGTGCATGAAACATAAGCGCTGGTTACTATACGGACAGCGTATAAGAGCTTCAGGCTCCGCACAGGTACACCAGCGACACCAACTTCGATGTTATAACAAACATATTCTCCTTCAGCCATCCGCAGCTACCCGCAGCTCCGACAGTTACCTTCACGATGTTGTCCTTTTTTGCAGGTCAAAACGAAGGTGCACGATGACATCGGAGTGAAATCGTTCCACCCGAATATGTTATCATATCATATGTCCACTGCATGCTTGCCTCTCCACGTTCATCAGTTCATCTTGCGGATCCCAATCTTCTTTCTCCACCACTTCCAGCTGTTTGTCTTCGTCAACTGCAAGTTGACGTGATTCGAAGTCCTTGAGTATGCTGGCCACCCGTTCGGCCAGCTTGATTTCTTCCCTCAAAGGCTCCTTGTCTGAAGGTGAGCCACATTTCAGCGTGAGCAGGTGGATCACCACTCTAACATCGGCGGACATTGTTGGTGTTAGGTTTTAGAAAACCTTCAGCAGACCTCTGATTTCCAGGTGACAGGCAAAGATGAGGGAAAGAGTGTATCGACGCCGTTTAGGTTAATTTGCGGGATCCACAGACCTCGTTTCTCATATTTACCACCTCCGACGTCACATCCTGGTCTCTTTTGAAAATCCAAGCAGGATGCCTTTCCCGAGGTCATTGGCCCATGTATGGAAGCAAATTGTGAAGAGGCTGTAGCTTTTATACGCTGCCCGTATTGTGCCCAGTGTTGCTTGATGCACTTTGTACCTGTGTATCACTGGTATTGAACATTTATACATCATAATGTTGAACACAAAAACCTGAAAACGGTATAGACGTCAGAATCCATCAAATCTCAACCAATCATTTGAGATGCAAAAGTGCAGCAGCGCAGGAGAATCAAACCCCCGATCTCCCTCACGTGAAACAAAGTCTCTATCCATTGCTCTCGGATCCGCTTGCGGCAGAGGCATCGCGGGCGTACAAGACCCCCCATACGCGTGCCGCGTATCCCGTTGTGACCCCCTACTCCTTGGGTTTAACGACTTGGCGAAAATAAACACATCTTTATACTAATTGAGGGGTGAGTATTCTTTCTATATGACTCGCTCTTCCCGTTCAGACATACGCTTCTGACCATTTCCTTCTGAGTCGCCGCGAGGTAAGCACGGGGAAGCGCGCACCTCCGCTGCGTCCCTGCTTCCTTTGAACGCCGTCGAGCGTACATGGATAGCAACTGAATCGGGTTATGGCTGTTCAATGACGTTTTTGCCTTCGGTACACTAAGGGAGAGTCTCCGTTTTGTGTGTCTACCCCAAGACAACAACGGAACAATTAAAGCTGGAAGGGGCTGCGGTAGGGAGGTAGCACTTTCTGGAGCCTAGAAAGCTTCTGCTTTCTCCAGCAAAGACGTTAAAGAAGCGAGGAAGAGCAATGGCTGTGGTGTACAAGAGCCAGTCATACTCCGTTTCCTATGAATGCGAGCCATCCACATTTTCGCTATAACACTGTCGTAGTGCCTTATGAGATTAGATTTCAGCCATAGACTTTGGGTCTGTTTGTTTATAAGTAAAGCGAAGCTCTTCAACGGAGGCAGAACACATACTGAATACCACTTATGAGCCTCCAATGTGCCTTTTCTGCACCAGATCGCGTTTGCGTTACTTCTTCGTCCGTGCTAGCCATTCTTTTGCCACCTAGAAGCTTCGGTATAACCTAGGGAAAGATAGTAAGCTATGGAGCAAGATCTATAACAATCTAGCTCTGTCTAACCAAGGTGTTTCTTCTCGGTGCATAAATTCTTAGGGAAGCAAAGGGTGCTTCATTACCATTATACCTTTGTCATCATCCCTTGGTCTCGTGAAGGAAATGGACGGCGCTTGAATAACGGATAGACACACTCCATTAGCACTGATTTAACGTAAGAGTAGCGGGAGTATGTCGGCCACGGGACAGGAGATCCATTGCTCGAAATTGATCTACCACAGTTGATAATTACCGATCCCTTGCGCAATTTACCAAATGGTAGAAGAGTAATGACAATCTGAAGCCTTCGAATACGGCGCTCTGTCGAACGCATTTACTATGGGTAATAAAAAATAAGTAAATGTCAATCATAGGGTCACCACAATAAATAGGTGTGTTCATTTGATTATTCAAATATTCGACTATTCGAAATTCGAGATTTTGAGAATCGAATAGTATTTGGTCATTCGAAATTCGTAATTTTGAAAATCGAATGATATTCGGTCAATCGAAATTCGAAATTTTGAGATTCGAATAATAATCGGTCATTCGAAATTCGAGATTTTGAGAATCGAATATTATTCGATCATTCGAAATTCGAAATTTCTCCCAAAGACAAAGGTATAATGTCGCACAGTATCGGATCTAAACAGCCGCCGAAAAATCATAAAGGACTGCAGCTGTCTAGAAGTGTTTCTCGTTAAGCCATAATAGCTTCGACTGTCTCACACCAGACTGCTCTCAATGTGACCAGCAGCACCATGTTTCTTATGTTTTAAAAGAGATTCGCCATCAAGGAATCAGAATAGAACATGGATACTCCTCAAGATCAGTAGCATAACTGGGCAGGTCAAAATCAGACTAGGCCACTGAATAATCGTAATACCGAGTGTCGCAGTGAGATTGTGAAGTATCATATAAAGCAGTCTATACAACAATTCCCAGCCATACATATGAGGAAGTTCAGCAATTCCCTGTGATTCAAAATGAAGCCACTCCTTCACAGCTGATCCTAATGACAGTTGAGGGAAACGTGTGGAATCACAGAAAAAAGGCGTACAGTAAAGCGCTACTTTTCTTTTTTTTGAGCACAGAAAACTATTATAGAGGAGGCTCTAGGTATAATGCTTGGTCTACTCAGAGAGTCCACTGAACTCTGCACGATGTCCTGCATTGGGGTCACGTTGAGAAGTTTGAAAGCCATGTTGTTAACGTCAAAATAGAGACAGCCTTTGGCGAGGAATTAGACATGAAATTTCAATCAAAGCCTAGAATCACCAAAGGTTTTCCATGCGTAAAACTGTGTAGATCCTCGGATATGGAATTCTAAAAGGTGAATAACGTATGTCTTGCCAATTCGAAATTTCGCGGCCAACGTCAGGTTCCTCTTGTTCTTGTTGCCCTAGATTACCTTAACGAATTCGAGACTACCCGACAAGTGGAATGAAAACTCCTACAGGATTACATATTTCAAACGCTGTTTTCGGACCCACGATATATGGTAAAGGAGCCTCAGTCAGTTTAAATAGGAGCCTCAGCAAGTTTAAATAATACTGTCTGTTATGAAATGACTGCAATTTTTAAACCCAGTGGAAAGGTAATTGATATGTGATTTGAATTCAAAGTGCAGCAATAAACAGGGGCTACTTTGGCGTAAAATCTTCCCAATATGACCATATCCTATATGTACATAACGCCTTCCCACACATACATAATCCATTTGACTGTGAACGCAATTTAAGCAACTGTTAGCATTTATTCCACCGTCGGTAGAAGGCGGGCTCAAGGGCCACTCTCACACCAACGGTGGGCCGTCCGTATCGATTATAAATCACTCCTAACTACGGCAGACAGGTCAGTCTATTATCTACCCATGTAACAAGCGGGTCGCCAACTAATTCGGAAATCTGCATGGACTCACACCTAGTAAAAAAAATGTTTTCATGCTTGCCTACGGTTGCAGAATCGATAAGCGCAACCGCCGGCGAGCGATGGACCTCCACGCATGCATGAGAGGTGTGTCACATTCTCAAAAGGGAACGGATACATATCAAACGTACCCTAATCCATGAATTATCGGCTTCAGTCGAGGTGGCTGGAAGAGACGGCGAAGCAGTTGACCGTCGAATCCATGGCGGACGTCGCTGGAGTTGGAAGCGCAGTGGACAAAATATATAGGTGACCGCGAGTCGATTCGCTGCTGCGGGTACAGTCCCCTCTTTCCAATATGACTGAGTAGTCTGAATGACATACGAACCCACAGCAATGACCGTTCTCGGTCTCTTCCTTGTGGCTCGGAACCTTGCGGCTATCGACCAAAAATCGGAATCCAGTCCTTAAGTAACCATGCACCTCCAAAACAGGTTGCAGAACCTTGAGACTTCCACATCATGTGGTTGTTAGGTAGCATGGTCAATATGCACCGGCGGCTGTCGCGTATGTGGAGCTGGTCATGGCACGGGGTCAACATGGCGTAAATGTACAAGAAACCTCCAATACGTTATCACTTTCATCTTCGCCTTTTCCTGTCTTCATCGCTCAACAAGCCGCAGCCTCCTTCCTTCGTCAAACTTCAAAAAGCCGTCCTGCCTGTCTTCTGTTCCTGCCGCCGATTCCATCGCCCTCCCGACTTTCAACTCGCCAACGACTCCGTCGCCCGTCCTACTCTGGAGCCGCCGCCTCTACACCGCTCGACCGCGATCAAGCCATCAATTCGTCGTCACGCCGACCTTCAACTTCTACGTGACATGATCTAGTATTCTGTATGCATTGCATGTATTTATGTCGCGCAGCGCTGGCAGTATCGCCTCCAAAACGGTGGCAGTGGTCGCGCATTTCCCAATCAGGTATGAGCGGAAATTTTGTAAATTTTCCAAGAAAACAGAAAAGCCAAAAACGCCAGAATACAGAAAATTTTGAAACTATCACACCTAATTATTCTACCCAAGGATACATTTTTCTGGTAGCAAATGCTTTTCTATTACTAGAAATGTAGTCGTTGACCAGCGTTTTAACTTGCAAGCATTTATAAAAATTTCTAGTACACTTCAAATTCGATATAATCAGCAAATTGCAAATCTTGACTGATAGATCCCAAGAATCTCGACATTTGAAGTATGCAACATTGCCCATCAGCTCCGATTCAGAGCAAAAGCCCTATTAATGGTCCCCTTGTAAAAACATGGCTTTTCAGAGTACCGAACACAATGGAGCCTCATTGTGTTTGGTATTCTGAAAGGCCATTGCTTGAGTCTATGTACACCCTCATCGCATACTATAAATCTGTGCAGAGATTCGCTGAGTATTACTGGCTGCACCAGATTCAATATTCCGTGTTAGTTCGTCTCGTTCTTCAAGAATACCTCTCCTTGTAAGTGGCCTAGCTTCCGCTGGATGTCTTCAGACCAACTCACCAATACAGTACCTAGTTACTCCTTAGGAAGCTAAAGACGTGTACTGGCTCGATATTTCACAGAACAATAAGAAATTGTGACTGAAGGGGCTGGGGCTGTTCACTCGAGTCATTCTGAATAGGATTAGCAGAACGTTGGACGAAGGACAGCCATGAGAACAAGCAGGATTTTGGAGAGGGTCCAGCACGATCGACCACATACACATCATTACGAAGCTGATAGAAGTGTCGCGAGAGTACAAGCTGCCGCAGCCTTACGTTCGTAGACCTGAAGAAGGCATTCGACTCCGTCAAAACTGAAGCGGTCATCGAAGCCCTGCACACTCAGGGCGTTCCTAGTCAGTAATCAGAGTATTTCGAGAGCTGTACAGTGGATTCACGACCAAGATTTCACCATTCTTCTACGACGATATCGTCAACGTGATGAGAGGAGTTCGGAAATGGCCATATCCCCGAAGCTTTTCAGCACCACCCTCGAAAACATCATGAGCGAACTAGAAGGGAAAGACATGAGTGAAAGACGACGGCCAGCATCTGCACTATCTATTAGGGGGGGGGGGGGGTAAACGTAATGAGACTCTCCATGCCGTGTCCATATATCTGAATGAATGAATGCAGTCTGGTTTCGTGCTTATCGCATCTGTATGTTTGTATGCTACCTACTGAAGGCCACCTGAGAAGTTACCACTTCCGCCCTTTCCAGAAGTATGCCGAAGCCCCAGCCTGACGAGTCGACCTGTGTCGCGCAAATCTCTCCCGATTCCCAACCCCGAGCAGCCTGGACTCAATCCTAACGCAGGATGAGAAGTACGTCTTCTACGCCAAGCAGCCAGTTTGGGTGAGGCCTGTTGACCCGTTACCGACCTTCATTCGGCGAGATGTTCAAGGCGAGAAGCACTTTCAGAGCTTTTGGGTCTGCACCCATGGACCGGTATACTGGAAGCTGTTTACCAAAAGCACGACGATGGACTCCAAGGCCATGGTAAACGAAATAGAAGAGATGGACCTGCGACTCGAACTTATTCAGTCGCAGCGCGTCAAGAAGGTCCTCTTCGACAACGCCGCACCCCATCGGGAACAAGTGACCAAGCTTGCCCAGCTGGGCTACGTTCACATGCTTCACCCACCGTATTCGCGGACATCTCTCCATGCGACTACCACCATTTTTTGGGCCTACGGGACTTCCTGGTCAGAAGGGACACAAGAACCCAAGCAGTCCTTGACAACCATATCGAGCAGTTTACCAACACCAGGCCCAAGCAGTTCTGGAAGGATCAGGAAGTTGGCTGCTCGATGGCAGCAAGGTCATTGGTCTTAATGGCGAATACACTTTTCTGCACTGTTGGGTTATAAAGTGATAAATAATTTTTTCAATTTGTCTCATTACTTTTGGCTGCTCCCCTAATAGCGCAGAACATTAGCCAGGCGGAGCAAACGCTTGTTGCCCTTTGATTGAGTATGTGAGAACGTGGGACTGCAGCCGATTCTTAACAGGACGCTGTTCATGAGGAACGGACAAGTTTCTGATGCCCCATTCTCGCTCAACGGAACGAATATCTTCGAGTGCTCCAGCTGGTTCAGCTGCTTGTATCTAGGTCGCGATGTAAGCATTGCCAACGACCTAACGTCGGGCCTGGGCAGGAGAAAACGAGCGGCTTGGAGAGCTTTCAGGAGCGTCGAAGAAGTCGCGAAGAAGATTAAGAACGTCTGACTCAGTGCCCACCTATTCAAGTCTACTGTTATTCCAGCCCTAACATACGCCCCGGAGACCTGGGCCGCACGAAGGCAGGATGAACACATGATCAGTTCTCTCACTCCGAGCACGACGTAATGCGCTTCGCAGACACCTGCTGGAAGAGAGCCGTCACCGACTGGATTCCGCGGCATGTCGAGAGAGCATTGGTCGGACTTCTTCGTGACAAGCCTGAACGAACAATATGTATGACTCGTTGCTCGCTCTTCGCTATTCGTGTCCCTCCAGCGAAAAGGGTCCATTGGAGCACTCTGGCATGCGACTGGGACGGATGGAGACGCTGATTGTGCCCGCTTGAACAACTCAATGGCCAATGGGACGACAGGTGACACAGGTGATTCATGAAGAATTTCATGTATCACTACTGTATCACTACCTCAGCAAAACCAAAGCTAACTAAAACTTTTTTGTCCCTAATTTTTGATAACTTAAAGCTGAGCAATGTTCAGGGTTGGAAAAGCAGCTCTGCTAAAAGCTCTGCAAAAAGCGCCCATTTAGAGTGATTGACTAGCAGTTTTTCATTTTTAAAAAGGAGGTGGAGAATAATTCTGCTTGCAGTAACTCTAGAACAAGTGATTAGTTGACACGTAATTAAAAGTCCCTTAGAAACCTAGTTTTACAGCTTTAATACAAAGTGTTAAGTGGTCGTTGATGGTACAAACTACTGTTAATATCGAAAAGAATACGAAGCCAAATATGAAAGGCGAGAAATGTCTTATGAAGGAAATCCTTGTCAGCAGCACTTACACAATTTATTAAGCAATGAGGCGGCATAGTTCATGAGTATATAACGTAATTATTACACGAGCACATCCAAAAACGGCACATGCTTGCCATTTAAAATACTCTAGAAACACTACTTTGGAATGAAACCCATGATTCTATTATACTTTTTGGATTCTTTTGATAGCATTTCCATGAAATAATTATAATAATTATAATAAAAATAATAATTTCCATGATTTTCTGTTTTCTGGCCAATTTTTGGCCATTTTCCCGGAAAACAGAAAAAAATTGCATAAAATCGCCAGAAAATCAGGAAACAGAAATTCCGCCCATCCCTGTTCCGAACCCACGTTAAGGGGACTCTCTTTCTGGTTACCAAGGAACACACACGTTCCTCTTCTCTCTGCTTCCGTACATATTCCTTAAACCCACTGAACCGATTGAAGACCATCAAGAGACGTCTGTCTCCTGAAACTCTCGAGCTGTGAGCTGGAGCAGCACGAACATCAGCCGGCAACCATCAACTGCCGTCCGAGCTTGTGAAGCTATGCAGAGCGGGCCCTCCGGAGCTTACCCAACTTCAAAACCGAGGTGACCGGTCTCCAACGCATTGAGAGAACCGCAATTCTTCCAGAGCGTCCATAAAGGAAGGTCATCCACGACTTCTACTCCGATCTCTTTGATAGCCACGTCCACCTACGCCCATGCCATCCTCCGCAAGATGGATGAGCCGTCCCCTCTGTTCCTCTTTCTAGATCTGGCACGCGATCTCGTCGGTGAAGAAACATATAGCACTTGGTCCCGACAAGATCGGATCTGAACACCTGAAGAAGCTCGCGCCAGCGCTCATCAACACCCTGGTGCGGCTGTCTACGCGCTACCAATCCGAGCGCAAGGTTCCGTCTCAGCTGAAGACCAGCAGGAACGTCTTGCTGTACAACAAGGGAGACGTTCACGACATTGGAAACTATCGTCCGATCTGCCTGCTGCCCGTAGTCTACAAGCTGTTAACTTGAGTCATCCCGAAAAGGATTAGCAGAAGGCTCGACGAAGGACCGCCATGGGAACGAGCAGGATTTCGGAAGATTCAGCCCGACCAGATACATACATACTATTGCGAAGCTCGTCGATGTTTCGCGACTGAACAAGCTGCCCCCGTGCCTTACGTTCATCAACCCGAAGAAGGCAGTCGACTCCGTCGAAACTGAAGCGGTCATCGAAGTCCTGTTCACTCAGAGAGTCTGCTCAGCATATCAGTCTTTCGAGAGCTGTATGTAGAGGATTCACGACCAAGATCTCTCCATTCACCAACGACGTCGTCATCGACGTGAAGAGAGGGGTTCGGCAACGGGATACCATATCGCCCTATTGCTCTTCAGCGCCACCCTCGAAAACGTCGTGCGCGAAATGGAATGGGAAGAAATGGAGTGGAGGTCGACGGCACTATTCTCGCTTTGCTGACGGCGTCGTGCTCATAGCATCGAGCATCAGACAGCGGGACGAATGCTGGTCGAATTTGTTGGTGTATGTGGGAACGATGGACTGGAGCTGAACCTTACGAAGGTGATATTCATGAGAAAGGGGCGAGTTTCTGATGCCTCATTCTCGCTCAACGGAACGAACGTTTCCAAATGCTTCAGCTACGTGTATTTGGGTCGCGAGGTCAACCTTCTCAACCAGCTAGCGCTTGAGCTGCGCAGGAGGAAACGAGCTGCTTGGGAGGTTTAAGGGCGTCCATGAAGTCGTGAATAAACGCAGATCGTCCGACTCCGTGCCCACCTATTCTACACTACCGTTCTTCCTGCGATAACATACGCCTCAGAGACTACGGCCGTACGAAAGCAGGATGAACACGAGATCAGCGTCGCGCAGTGTGGAATCGAGAGCACGATCTCGGAGTGACACGATTCACGCAAGTAAGAGAAGGCTTCCAGAGTTGCGGGCCTCGTCGACGTTCGAAGATCAGAGACGCTGTAGCATGGGCCAAGTTATCGAAAATCAGGTGGGCCTGCCACTTAATGCTCTCCGCAGACAACCGTTGGACGAGAGCCGTGAGCGACTGGATTCCGCAGGATGTCGAGATAACACCAGCACGCTCACCGACGCATTGGTCGGATGAATTCTTCCTGGAAGCCCTGATCGAACGATATGACGTTCTCCGTGTCCCTCGAGTGAGGAGGATCCATTGGAGCACTCTGGCACGCTACAGGGACGAATGGATACGCTTCTGGCGCGCCTCGATCAACTCGATGACCAACGGAAAGACAGGTGATACTTTGAGCCTCTGACAGACCTCAAAATAAAAGAACTTTGTGATAGTTCACATTGTATTGACACAGCTGCACATTTTAGGAATAAACTCGCAAGGCTTTCTGTAAAGCGCGCGACATAGAAGTTTCGTAGAGCAGTTTTTCGAACATTTGCTAAGTGTGAAAAATGTCTTTTATTTATAACCACGATTATTTCCCGTAGTATGCCGGCGCCTCAAAGCCTTTTTTTGAATTACTGGATTGCTCTATATAAGTAGTAACGTTTCTTTCCGCAAATGAAATCTAATTACACATACAAGGTCCCGCCTGGCGCAAGAGTTTTGATCGCCACCAGCGCTGGTGGTGTTAGGCGAACATCGCTGCCCGGAAAGCAGAAGATGCGGGTTCGAGTCCCGCCTGGCGCAAGAGTTTTGATCGCAACAAAACATCCTGTAACAGCACATAGCCTCTCTACCAGCCTCTCCAGGCTTAAGCAAATGTGTTAAAGCATATAAGGTCTATTTTTTCGTTAAATTTCACTAGTTTCGGTCCGTCGTGCTAGTTGCTCGCTATCGATCACTTGCCAAGTCACCGCCCGAAAAAGCATGCGAGACTCCTTGTGCCGGAGTCGATTCAAATTCTTTATTAGAGCCACCCTTGAAGGTCTTAATGTGTCTGTGCGTCATGGAAACTCCTCGTCGCGGTGGTTTTCTTCAGAAGACGAAGCGATCGAGGCCGCATCCTCAGTCATCGCCGACTATGTCCATCGAAGATCAAGATTTGGCAGTGGCTATCGATCGACTTAAGGATGACACTACCACGCCGACGTACCTAAAGACGATACTGGGGCATCTTCTGGAAAGATGCATTGAGAAGGACAATGAGTTAGCGTCACTGAAGGCCACCAATAGTGACTTCTGTCGGAAAACACGCGCTTAAAGAATGAAATCTCTTCACTTAAGGCTAGCCTTTCGTTACTAACGGCTCTGCTGTCAACTCTCTGGGCCTTCCTGCCCCTCATGATTGCTCGTTTGAGGAGCATGAAAGGCTTAGGTCTGTTGTTGTCGCCGGTGTTGTTGAATGTCGAGATCCTAATGCGATGTAAAATGTGTCTCATGATCTTGGTTGTATCAGGAGCATATTGCAATTTCTCGATGTGGATTGTATGCCTTTGACCATCTACAGACGGGTAAGCCTAGTGCTGACAGAAATCGCTGATAAAGGTTGTTCTACCTTCTCGTTTCTTTCATACAGTCGTGCTCAGAAAAACTCCGAAGCTACGCTTTTTCTTTGTTAAGGGAATTTTTATACGCCCTTCTCTCACCAGGAGCAAAGGGTTCGACTGCTTACTGCTCGTTGTCATTCGAATAATGCTCCTCAAATTACTTCGGTTGCTGTTACCTTAAGTCTCCCCAAGAACACAGTCCTTCGCCAACTCATGCAAGCGTTTTGCTTAATTCTCAGCTCTCTTCTAATGAAGAACCAGCACAAGCGGTAAACAGCTAGACCCTTTTCGGAGACACGGAAACACCCTGAAACTCAAAGTATCACCTATCTTTCCGTTGATCATCGAGTTGATTGAGGCGCACCAGAAGCGTATCCATTCGTCCCTGTCGCGTGCCAGAGTGCTCCAATGGATCCTCCTCACTCGAGGGACACGGAGAACGTCATATCGTTCGATCAGGGCTTCCAGGAAGAATTCATCCGACCAATGCGTCGGTGAGCGTGCTGGTGTTATCTCGACATCCTGCGGAGAGCATTAAGTGGCAGGCCCACCTGATTTTCGATAACTTGGCCCATGCTACAGCGTCTCTAATCTTCGAACGTCGACGAGGCCCGCAACTCTGAAAGCCTTCTCTTACTTGCGTGAGTCGTGTCACTCGGAGCATCGTGTTCTCGATTCCACACTGCGCGACGCTGATCTCGTGTTCATCCTGCTTTCGTACGGCCGAAGTCTCTGAGGCGTATGTTATCGCAGGAAGAACGGTAGTGTAGAATAGGTGGGCACGGAGTCGGACGATCTGCGTTTATTCACGACTTTATCGACGCCCTTAAACCTCCCAAGCAGCTCGTTTCCTCCTGCCCAGCTCAAGCGCTAGCTAGTTCACCAGGTTGACTTCGCGACCAAATACACGTAGCTGAAGCATTTGGAAACGTTCGTTCCGTTGAGCGAGAATGAGGCATCAGAAACTCGCCCCTTTCTCATGAATATCGCCTTCGTAAGGTTCAGCTCCAGTCCATCGTTCCCACATACACCATCAAATTCGACCAGCATTCGTCCCGCTGTCTGATGCTCGATGCTATGAGCACGACGCCGTCAGCAAAGCGAGGATAGTGCCGTCGACCTTCACTCCATTTCTTCCCACTCCATTTCGCGCACGACGTTTTCGAGGGTGGCGCTGAACAGCAACAGGGCGATATGGTATCCCGTTGGCGAACCCCTCTCTTCACGTCGATGACGACGTCCTTGGTGAATGGAGAGATCCTGGTCGTGAATCCTCTACATACGGCTCTCGAAAGACTGATATGCTGAGCAGGAACTCTCTGAGTGAACAGGACTTCGATGACCGCTTCAGTTTCGACGGAGTCGACTGCCTTCTTCGGGTTGATGAACGCAAGGCACAGTGGCAGCTTGTTCAGTCGCGAAACATCGACGAGCTTCGTAATAGTATGTATGTAGCTGATCGGGCTGAATCTTCCGAAATCCTGCTCGTCCCCATGGCGGTCCTTCGTCGAGCCTTCTGCTAATCCTTTTCGGGATGACTCAAGTTAACAGCTTGTAGACTACGGGCAGCAGGCAGATCGGACGATAGTTTCCAATGTCGTGAACGTCTCCCTTGTTGTACAGCAAGACGTTCCTGCTGGTCTTCAGCTGAGATGGAACCTTGCGCTCGGATTGGTAGCGCGTAGACAGCCGCGCCAGGGCGTTGATGAGCGCTGGCGCGAGCTTCTTCAGGTGTTCAGATCCGATCTTGTCGGGACCAAGTGCTATATGTTTCTTCACCGACGAGATCGCGTGCCAGATCTAGGAAGAGGAACAGAGGGGACGGCTCATCCATCTTGCGGAGGATGGCATGGGCGTAGGTGGACGTGGCTATCAAAGAGATCGGAGTAGAAGTCGTGGATGACCTTCCTTCATGGACATTCTGGAAGACTTGCGGTTCTCTCAATGCGTTGGAGACCAGTCACTTCGGTTTTGAAGTTAGGTATGCTCCGGCGGGCATTGAGGATGCTCAATCCCGCCTCTCCAACTTCAGCCAACACCTCCACCCTTCTCTCCTTAGGGTCTTCCTTTAGCGCCGCTCTGCATAACTTCACAAGCTCGGACGGCAGTTGATGGTTGCCGGGGGCCGGATTCATGAACGAGTTACCTGCGGGAAAGTGCAAGATTTACCTCCACTCCCCCGGGATTTATCAACGCGCGGCGGGAAAACCCGATGTAAGTGTCGAGATAAATGCTACCTCGTCAGCGCATAGGGAAACATTTACCTTCAAGGCGAGGGTTTTGCTCCGCTGCCAATTTCTGACCCAATGCATTCCTCCGCTGGCCCGTTGTCAGCTCAGAGCTGCGCGACATGAATACATGCAATGTATACAGAATACTAGGTCATGTCACGTAGAAGTTGAAGGTCGGCGTGACGACGAACTGATGGCTTGATCGTGGTCGAGCGGTGTAGACGGCGACGGCCCCAGAGTCGGACGGGCGATGGAATTGGTGGCCGGGACAGTGAAAGACAGGCAGGACGGCTTTTTGAAGTTTGACGACGGAGGTAGGCTGCTGCTTGTTGAGTGATGAAGGCAGGAAAATGCGAAGACGAAATTGAAGAACGTTATGGGTGGTTTCTTGTAGTCAACAAATTCCAATTTTGAGAGCAGCAAGACTTTGAAAATCTTGAGCAGAGAGCCTAGTATATCGTTTAGTAATTTGTTGTACTCCTTTAAGTTTCTGTGAGTAAAGAAACTGAAACGGTCCTAACGCCTGCATGTTATTGCCCCGCCCGTTACAGTGTGTAAGGCAACCACTAGAGCCCTGTCTCGGCTACTTTCTTCTCTCCTCTGCTCCTAATCGCAGCCACAGCTAGGTTGCCTCTGCTATATACTTCCCGTATCTCCACCAATGAACGTACTGGCAGAGACTCCTTGTGCTCGACCTCGTCTCACCAGAAAAGCCACTGAGCTCGCACTTCTGGGGCATCAAGTCCTAATGCTACTGCAGGGATTAGGATTTATTGGAAGTCGTTCATTCCAGATTGTTGCCAGTTCTGAAAATTTCAGTGGTGAACCATCGTGCAGGACTGTTCGTAAAAAGGTTCGACCCAACGATGAGGAGGGCGTCTCGTCGGCATCAATAGTTGTGGAATTTGAATTGGGACGAGGGGTCTGTCCCTGCTTTTTGATTATCTACACCATATTCTATTTCCGATAAGTGTTATCTTCAGTATCCAGACGTTCCGCCCGATGTTCGTCTTTTGAATCCGCGCGGAATTTCTGACCAATCACATCGCCAGTTGACTGAGGAAGTGCGCCAGCTAGTGAGGGAAAATGCTGGACTCCCTGTTATGTTTGATGTGCTACAGGTCACTGCGCAAACCTCGATGCCAATGCCGCAGTCGCATTTCAAGCGTAATTTCTTTTAGCATTGCTCCGATTTCATCCTGGAGCACCAGCACTCGGCATCGCTCGCGTGTCCGATTTGTCTCTGTCCGATGTCCTCAGTTGGCGTTTCTGCAACGCCGTGTGACCACTACGCTCACACTGAATGTCTCGAATTACATGTGGAACACACTCGAAAGCAACTCGGGGAGAAGCTCGCCGCGAGAGGGTTCAAGATGTGCGACGATGTGGACAGGGTACTCCGCAACTCTTCGATAACGTTCTCCGGTACCCTTGAAGAACGATCTTTAGTCTCTGCGATGTCCTGTCTGTCGGATCGTCGTGGAGGAGGAAGTGGAACCAATCTTGCAACCTTCGCCACCCTCTGGTCGTAGGAGACGTTCAAGCCTGAAGGAACGCGATAGCACGTACTCACGTCGGCTTGTTCAACAAGGCTCACTTGCTGACTTCGATTTTGACTGGGAGCGGTAATTAACAGTATACTCAAGCGTTATTTTGTCAATCGTTCATTGTTCATCTTCAGGTGGCGACAACAACAAGCGTCGTTGATGGTTATTTATGAGAAGCAAAAGGAGAAGGGAGGCATCATCGACCTTGAGGAGGAGCGGAAAAAGAACCTTATTACTGAAAACACTGTGAGTTGCTGGAAAATAACCTCTGCAACGATTGCGAATTTTTTTTGTTGTTATTTTAACCGTGGCCTGTTTTGGACAGTCGGAATTGAAGCGGACTTTTAAAAAACTTAGGTTCTGAAAAAAGGTTGTCATGTGGACAGCAGACCATGAACGAAGCCGGCTTGGGGCCCGAACGGGTGTCCGCAGTGTTGTCGGAGAGAGGGGGCTATCTTAATGCGACATCGCAGCTTCGTTGTCCGCCCTGAAGTACCAAGGTGACTCATGGTAAGCTAAATGCGGCCGTATGGCTGGTTAGCTTACAAAACAATTCTTTGGACAATGCAGTGATCCCTTGGTTCAAGGAAAATGTTCAGGACACTTCTTCTTCTTCTTCTTCTTCTTCTTCTTCTTCTTCTTCTTCTTCTTCTTCTTCTTCAGCGTATGTCCTTCTTAACGACGGGGTCCGCTCTTCTGGTATTATGGCGCCGGTTCCAGCACGACGCGGTTCCGACACGACATCGCGAGCTAGTCGCACGCGACGTCGCGACACGGAAACGTAGGCGTGCGCTCGGTGACGCATGGTTCGTCGCGGAGGACGAAATTTTGCCAGTGTTCAAGCTTGTCAACTAAAAAGAACCGCCGTAGGGATGTGACGCGATAGAGAACCCGTGGAAAAGACGGCCTAAACATAATAGGCTCTCTTTGGTCGCTGTTTCATCCTGTTCTCACCTTTTTAGGATTATTCTCAACCTAGTGAGTCAAAATCTTATCTGGACCGCGCTTTTTCCACGATTCTCCCAACTTCTCCTCACATCGTGTTGTAGTTCGAGTTTTATACAATTTAAAAACATACGGTTAACATATGCCCCTGGTTTTTCTTGTAAAAATAATTAATTATAAATCCAGAGAATGTGAGTGGAGTATTCAAGCTTTTGCTCATCCTCACCCCACAATAAAAACTTACAAACACTTGCTTTCGAAACTTCTAATTAGTGATCCCATACCAGTTCTTGTTTCGAATTTTCCAAACCAGATCCTTAACTGTTTCCCTTCACTCATTTGAAATGGATTGGTTGTCATTCCACCCGCACTTTGTTAACAACCGCTCCTCCTTCCCTACCAGCAGACATCATCCTCTCCTCATGTCTCCTTCCTTCTACGCAGTCAACGTCGCGGAACATACTTTCGCGCTCTAGCGCGCCCAGCAGCAAGACGCTGCTACCACACGCATATGACGTCGCTAGCCGTCCCTGTTGAAAGCATTCGGACCGCGACAACTCGTCCAATTCCGTCGCGCATCGTGCGCAACATCCTGGGGCGTTCGCGCGGCGTTGGAGTTATGTCTGCCCCCCAGTGGCGCTACTTCGCACGATCAGACGCTTGATCGGGGTGGGTACCAGCTTCCTTCAAGTCCGTGTGCAACGTATCATGCCAGCGTTCCCTAGGCCGTCCTTTAGGCACGCTTTATACTCGCGCCGCCGCGCGGCGCGGCGTGATGGTTGTCATTTCTATCGATTTTTCGCTCCGCCCGGCGGCGCCGCATCACCTTCACACTCCGCCGCTTCAAAACGGAATTTATGGCTTTGGTACTCCGCGAATCATGCCGCTGGAGGCAAGGGCGCGGCGCGACGCGACAGCTGCGGCAGACTCGGTGTGGAGTGGAAGATTTCACACCGGAATGAATCGTTTTCCTTTTGTTTTGGTTTCCTAGCCGAAAGGGTTTATCAAAATGATAGCACTGTTGTACTTTCAGAGGCCAGGTTCATCAACGACTTACAGCAATTTAACGGAGAAAATACAGCCGAAATTCCTTATAGCAAGGCTTATCGACAAGAAACCTTGTACCACATCGCTTGAAAGGTGGCGATATCAGGAATTTCGGCTGTATTTTTTCCCTTATATTGCTGTAGATCGTTGACGAATCTGGCCCCAGGGCTCCAGCGCTCGAGAAGACGTCGTAAAAACTTTTTCGACCCAACATCGCCTAGTGGAGGGTTATTTAGGGTGCTGATCACGAATCCGACATCCTTTTTTGTATAACGCTGGAGCTTGAGCGAAATCGGGGACCATGACCTTAGTTACCCTTAACTAGCGTGACCTAAGAAGCGAATGGTGATCTGTAAACATTCCCGAAATTTCACCTACTACGCTAAAGATATGTTTAGTGCACAATGACCCTGGAATAGCCATATGAGCGAGAATTCTGACAGATTTTCGACGATGAGTGCCTTCCAGCAATTTTAGTTTTACACCCGCACATGTTGCAGAATAAAATGTCGTTTAGTCGCATTTGCATTGCAGGGGATTCGACTCAATACCACACACACCAATTTCATCGATAGGTTGAGAGGACGACTTCGACACCAGCCTTAAGTGAGGATTCGTCGTTCCCCATAGGAGTCCCACCACTAACATTGGCAAGATGCATTCAGCTGAGCCAGACGAATCCTTTCTGTTTGGTTCTGACTTATGGACCGTCTCCTTCGCCATCCTTGGCTCACGTACCGTAGTCACCATAAGCTCGTGGACGTGTGTCACTGACGCTTCCCTTTCTGACTGCAATCGCGCAACGGTGAGTGAAATTCGGAGCGCGTTCTATACTCGCGCCGCGGCGTGAGTATAAAACGCGCCTGAGGCCGTTTTCCGGGCACATCTATGTTGAGGCCCGGATCAACTGACATAAAGAACGTCTTTGGTGGCCACGTCCTTCGCGCTAACGACGACACCGTGTGTAAGATTGGCCTGAATCTTGTGGTCCCTGGAAAGCGCCCAGAGGACGCCCGAAGCAACGTTGGCTAGATACGTTGCGCTTGGACTTAGAGATGGCTGGTGTGCACCCTGATCAAGCATTTGATCGGGAGAATTGGCGTCACCACACCAGAAGAGCGGACCCCGCCACCAAGCGGGACAGACGCTAATGAAAATGATGATGATCTATGTTGAGGCCAATCTTCCGAACGGTGTCGCCATTCGTTCGAAGAACATAGCCATACCACCGTAGGCGGGCTTCACGTAACTTGTCAGGAGCAAAGCCAAATCTCTGGCGTATTTCATCGTTGCGAATACGTTCTAAACGCGTGACACCAGCCGTCCAACGCAGCATTTCCGTCTTCCCTACACGGGGCGGCTCTCAGCATCCTTCGTTGCAGGCCAGCACTCAGCACCGTACATCGCTATTGGTCGGACGACGGTTCTGTAGATCTTTGATTTCTCTGGTATTATAATATCTTCGGTTCCCTCAGGGTTTGGAGAACCAATTTATAGTGTTGCGGCCCCTGAGGAAGCCGGATATTAGTCTTGTCCCTTCCTTAATCTTTTATACTATAACTCTAATTTATGACAGAACAATTGTAGTAACATATATTTTATTAACTGTAAGAGACAAGGAGGACATCGTTTACAAGATAGACATAGAATGGGGCCCAAACAGAGAAGGAGACCAGGGAAGAAGGGGACAGGCCGGGTGGCCTGGGTGACGATCGTGTGTCCACTGCCGTTCCTAGATTCCGTTCCGTAGGCGGTGTTTTCCTAGACAGCCTCGCGCGGGTGGTCCGATAACAGATGGGGTTTATCGGCCGATGTCTAACTCGCTTGACCTTGGGCCGCTGTTGTTCCCTACGATATCGCTATACACATCTCGACTGTTGGGTCGGCTGGCAAGACCGTAGTACATACCGGAACAGATCTTACCTAGGATAATCCCTTTATCCCTTAATCTACACTATTATATCTTACATTCCTTACACCCACTACATCCGCCATCGTTTAAAAGTCCCGGTCCCCGGGACACTAAGGTTTCCAGGGTGGAGTAAGTGGAGACCGGGGTAAGAGCTGAAGGTGTCGATGTTGAGTTGATGGTGTCGATGTTGAGTTGTCAGCAATGTGGTTGATGTCGGCTGCGGAGGTATAGGTGAATGGTGGTTGAAACGAGTACTGGACTTCTGGAAATAATTTTCAGATTTCAACATTTAGAACTGGAATGTTAAAAAATTCAATTAGAAAAAAAATTTGTTTGAGTTTATTCCAAGGGAAAAGAAAAGAAAAAATTAGAGCGAAGAAAGGTGTAAATGGATTAGAACAAAATTTGGTGTTTTGAAGGTTCTGCGCGTGTATTGCTACTAGAAGCGAGAGATAAATAATAAATGCATAGAATCAGGGTATTTTCTATTAAAAATTTGGTTATTGAACAGTAGGTAAAGAGGGTTGTGCAAAGCATAAGCGAAACCGAAGCAGTTTATAGGGGAAGCAAGTGAATGCTTATTTGAGTGTTTGAACGCATACTCGACAACGTTCCAAAAGCAATGCGTGGATTTGACTGCGATGAACTTCTAAAATGAGTACGTCTCTATGATGCGTTGTCATTGGTTAATGAATAGTTTGTTTAATGGAGTATTCTTATTACCTTACACATCGGCGGAATTACCTATAGATTGAGCTGGAAACCTGGGGAATATTGTGTAAAAAGAGACTTCTCCTGCCAGAAAGAGGTGATATAAGGCTGAGATGAGGAATGCAGCACTCTTCGTCGCTTGTCAACGTTCGAGTCAAGGAAAACAGCTAACCAATGTCGGGTGTTTTTTGTTTTGTTTTTTTTCTTTGTCGTTCCTCCCCTTGGTGTAGGGATCATGGAACAACCAAGGCAGGTGCTTTGAGCAACGACTGATTTGTACGCAGGCTGTTTTCTTGTTGAGTTGATTCGTGAGTGAGAGTTTTGCATTCCTCGTTTCAACGACAATATGATGTAATTACGGAGCAGGAAGAGTTTCCTTTGCTTGATGAGTAAAGGAACGACGTTGTCGTTCGGTTTCATGCTCAGTGCTATACGTAATGGATAACCTGATGAGAAGTTAGTGAGTACTCCATAAATTGTGGTTAGGTAATGTGAAAAATGACATCGCAGTTTAAGAGTTGTATTTGTACCATAGCGGTACTAGCTAATTGTATTCATCGCTGTCGATGCCTGTAGGCGTTGGTTTTGGTGCGTTGTGTACTATGCGCGCTTAATTTATCGTGCACAGTGGGTACCTAGATGCGCAGCTTAAAGATGAAGAGGTTTGGGTATTAGGTACTCAAAATTAGTGGTTTTTTGCAAAGAGTACGCCTATGTGAGGCGATCCGCGTTCATTTGCTTCCCTGACAGGTGCAGAAAGTCGAGTAAGGGCGCGCTATAAATAATTATTTGCATACAATGGCTGGTCAAAATTAAGGCTACGATGCAGGAAATTTTTCCGCAGAAACATCGGGTACCTGTTTGGTAATATGCTTATTCCAAACAGATAAACTTTTCTATAAATGGTCGCCGCGCCCTACTGTAGATTTATTTATCTTCCTTGTAGTCCGTTTGGGTCGGAATGGGACGTTAGTATTAATAAAATGAGGGTACGTTACTGATGAGAAAGAAATTATGTGTGGTTTCCTATTGTTTGGGGCATTTTGGTTAGGAAAAGCAGGGAGTAAGTAGTTACGAGGTGGTGTCATGAAGTTATTAAAATATTTTACCGGAGTGTGGTAACTATTTCCGGGGAAGAATGGCGGTGGTGCGCTGTAATTAGTGAAGTAGGGTCTTTTCCTATAATTAGGTGTGGCAAACGGTGGCAGCTGGGTGTTCATGTGTGCACAGTAATAGGACGTTTGGGGAAACTTTGTATTCAAATTTTCCCCTTTTATTTTCTTAGATGTTAGCTGAGGGTTCTTGGTTTTGATGTTTAGTTTGGTGACGGATTTTCGCAGTAGGTGTATTTCTTTTTGTAATGACTTTATTTCATCGGTGAGTGTTAGTGCAGTAAAAGTATTGAGAAGGACTTCTTCCTCTGACTTCTCTGATTGGGAGCTCATTGTTTCTTTTTTGTTTTAATGGAAAAAAATAGAGACCGTGAAATTCTGTCGTAAAAAATAAAAAATAAAAACAAGAAATAAAAGGTGAACGTCACGGTTGGTGTCGGTTGTTGCTCTGTAGGCGGTAGATTTGGTCGTTGCGATCTGACGTCCTTGGTGGTGGTGTTGAGAGTACTTTTGTACTTATCTCTAAAGGTTATTACAACGGCGGAATAGAAAACTATCTATCCTTGCGGATAATGGAAGAGATATGAGGAAAAATATGAGGAAAACAGAGAGTGGAAGTGTTTTATCAGATGTATCCCAGTATCATATTTTGTGTTTTGCCCTTTATTTTTGTTGGCGCTCTAATGCCGGCACTTACTTTACAGATTTGTGGTGCAATGAGTACGTACGTTCGTTTCTTCTTTGTTCCAGGAATTCATAATTCTAGCGCACTTCTTTTTTTTTCAGCGTGTTCCTTTCCTTACCCGAAGCGAGGACACAGAGTGCTATTTTAGGTTGTTCCCTTTTCTTATCCGAGAAGGGACTCAGAGTATGCAAAAAATTAAGGCGGTGAGTTTTCAAAACGACGACTAGCGTCAGGCAAAACTATGATATGGATCTGAAAAAATTTTCCTATTGAAATTTGAACGTCAGAGAAGGGAAGGAGGGATGAATATGAAATGGTCGGTTTTATATTTAAGAACCTCCTTTTGGGAATATGGTAAACAAGAAAGTGTTATAGATGGAGAAAATAGTTACTATTAAAATTTTTAAATTTTCAAGTAGTTTCTACCAGAACGATTGACATTATGAGGACCGATGCAGTACTAAGCTGTAAAAGTGATCAATTCCTACAACTTAACAAGCAAAAGTGGGAAATAAGGAAATTATTTTACCGTTTTTTTTTTTCGAAAAGTTCGAGCGGGACCTCCATATAATATCTTCGGTTCCCTCAGGGTTTGGAGAACCAATTTATAGTGTTGCGGCCCCTGAGGAAGCCGGATATTAGTCTTGTCCCTTCCTTAATCTTTTATACTATAATTCTAATTTATGACAGAACAATTGTAGTAACATATATTTTATTAACTGTAAGAGACAAGGAGGACATCGTTTACAAGATAGACATAGAATGGGGCCCAAACAGAGAAGGAGACCAGGGAAGAAGGGGACAGGCCGGGTGGCCTGGGTGACGATCGTGTGTCCACTGCCGTTCCTAGATTCCGTTCCGTAGGCGGTGTTTTCCTAGACAGCCTCGCGCGGGTGGTCCGATAACAGATGGGGTTTATCGGCCGATGTCTAACCCGCTTGACCTTGGGCCGCTGTTGTTCCCTACGATATCGCTATACACATCTCGACTGTTGGGTCGGCTGGCAAGACCGTAGTACATACCGGAACAGATCTTACCTAGGGTAATCCCTTTATCCCTTAATCTACACTATTATATCTTACATTCCTTACACCCATTACAGTATCTTCCTGTCGCACAGAACGCCTGTCATTGAGCGCCATTTAGACCAAGCTGCTCTCACACGCGAGTACACTTCAAACGTCAGACTACCATCAGACGCAATTCCAGATCCAAAGTACTTGAAATGTGTCGCTCGTAGTAGCGCAGTGCCATTGATCTCAGTGACCCAGTGTCGTTTACGTCCGTCGTCAAGTACTCAGATTTTTTGATGTTCAGCTTGAGCCCGAACACCGCCAAGCGGACACATCTAGCTTGCAGTTGTTCGGCCTTGTCTCCACTGGCAAGCATTACCTCATTTGCATATAGCAGCATCCAAGGAGTAGGCTTCTGAAGGTCTCTCGAAATGGCATTCATTACGACAATGAAAAGGAGTGGGAAAGAGCGAAGCCTTGGTGAACACCGACGGAGATTGAAGCTCCGTCGATGTTCCGGCCTGCACTCGCACTTTACTCTTTAGGCAAGAGTAAAGAATCCGCACCCACTCAATAAGTTCTTCGGGAACACCGTGCTGTCCTAAGGCGTACCATATGACCTCACGTGGCACACGATCGAATGGTTTTTCCAGGTCGAGAAAAGCAAGATGCAGTGGTTTTTGTTTCTCGCGATGTCTTTCTACAAGAAGAGGCGAGCAGCATGAATGGCGTCGATGGTGCCACAGCCGGCCACGAAGCCACACTGATTGTTGGAAAGCCGGTCGATCTCGCGAATACGTCCATCCACAAAGTGCTCGAATATTTTCATACTGTGCGATAGCAATCGGCGGAGTGGCGTTCTATCCCCCGCCCTTTAAACAGAGGCGTGGCAAATGTCTGCGTCTCCACTATCTCGTAAGGCAGCCACTAGACTCTCGAGCAATCGCAGGGGGTTGGGGTGGGCGGGCCAGGGGGATGAGGGGATAGAACGCTCGACCCCCATAGCAATCGGATTGGACGGTATCTTGTGCAGTCCAGGACCGCCCTTCTTCTTGCAGATCGGGATCGTCGTGCTTTGCTGCCAACTACTAAAATACTACTAACTACCAGAAACCTTCTTCTCCGCAACAACCTGGTTGAAAAACTTCGCTAGCCACTCAGCAGGGTTCCAGCACCTCAACTTCCAAAGTCGGCCGCTATGTCGTCAGGTCCCGTTGCTTTGCCTGGCTTCATCTTCTTGAAAGCCGCTTTCGTCTCCACAGTGGTTTCATGCACAGCATCGTGCGTAGGAGGGACGCTAAGGATAGGGGATGGGCAAACTCTACTGTTGAAATTCTCTCGAAGTAGTCATGCCATCGTTCCATAGCCCTTTTGCGGTTCATCATTAGATGGCCATTGTCATCGTTGATGCCAAAGAACTTCTCGATATCCTCGCTCTGGCAATGGCGTGCTTTGGCCAGCCGATAAAGTTGTCGTTCACCATCGCGCATCTCAAGTTTCTCGTTGACATCATCATAATGAGAATCTATTGCAACGGCAACAACTTTCTTAGCCACCCTCTTCACTTCTTGGTATATGCCCCAATTGTCGGCTGTCTTGTCGCTGAGAAAAGCGTATATAGTATATTCTTATAGTATACTCTTCTCTTTGACTTTTTCCTTGACGTCGGCAGTCCACAGCTAAGTCTGCTTCTCGATCTTACGCCGCCCAGGCTTCGATATGCCCAGATTGGAGCGTGCAGCTTGTAGTATCGAATCGGTTGCACGTTTCCATGTCTCCTCAACAATGGTAGCCGTCGGGAACCGAATACGAGCAACAACATCTGCGCCCTTCTCTTTCATCCGCCACCACTTGATCCTTGTTAGACCCCATCGCTCGACCTGCCTCAGCCTCAGAAGGGGCTGGGGGGGGGGGGGGGGGAATTTATGTGTGCATATCTGCGGACACTGCTGCGTGGCGACAGTCTCGTATGGCACAACCTTCGCATCTGTAACCAGCCTTCGATCGCAATGCTTGACAAGGATAAAATCTATCTGTGTGTTAGTATGACAAAGATAAAGTGATTCTGTGTCTTGGTATTCCTGCTATAGAAAGACATGAGATGGGAGTCACGCTTTCGAAACATTGTGCTCGCGATGCGAGTCCGCATACTCAAGAATTCGTTCACCGTTAGCGTTGCGTGTCCCCATAACCGAAACCGCGTGGCCGTTGTGATCACCTGCGACAACGACTGTGTCTTTTGGCGCCACCTCTGCTGTCTTCTCATCAAGCAGGGTCCAAAAATCGTCCTTGGCTCGCACGGTGCAGCCTGTCTGCGGAGCATACGTAGAGAAGAAATGATACATTCGCTTTTCAGCAGCGAAATCGACTTTCATCAAGCACTCACTGAAACGTCCCACGCTTGCAATCGCATCTCGGAAACGTTCGGAGAAGATCACAGCAACACCGCAGTTGGTCCTGCGACTGCCGCACAGAATGGCCTTAAAGCCTCGGATTACGTTCCTCGATTTGCAACAGGACCACCTCGTCTCCTGTACCGCACATAAGTCGACTCATCTTCGCTCCAGTGCTTCTCCCAACTCGCACAAGGGGCCAGTCAACGTACCCACATTCAGCGTAGCAGTGCGGGTCCTACTTACGTTACGGGACTTTTGGACTAGCTCAGTTGCCCCACCCCAACCCCCTTCCCCGATGCCGTTCTTCCTGCATCAGGGACCCTCGCATACCTCTCACACTCGCCGAGCTTTGCGAGTGCACGTCGGCTCCCGTGGACGTCGTAGCAATATCTCGACAAACAAATAACGTCATAAACCATGAAATGTGACGTGGGATCTCCACAGACCGGCCTGTCAAGCCTGTCGCATGCAATCGAGTGTCCATGCTTAGCTTAGCTCACATAGCGAGCAGTTTCCAGTGGTACCGCGTCCTCGATATTGGAGCAAAGTGCGTGCTCCTTTAAACAAAAATAACTGGATTCAGTGAACAGAACCCATGTGAAAGCATAGGACGCCGGATCGTCATTAACTTTTGGAAGATAAAGGATGCTATTATTGAAGCTAAGGGCGTTCATTTGAATGTGATGTGTGAGGTCTAGGCGACGCAGAAATTTTTGTCCATTGAATAAAATATGAGTATTAGTAACACTTCCTGTTTGAATTGATTCCTACAAGGCTATTCGTTTTTTTTTTTGCGTCACGCCTCATGTAGGCCACACTGTATGTATCCCCCAAGTTGCCTACGTGTTGCCTATGGCTCATCGCTGAATTGCTGAATCCTTGACGGTGATTCGCATCTTTAGCAGCGCAGTACTTTACAAGTAAAAATGAGCTTTGTAGTGATTTCTGAAGCAATATATTCTCAGGTGGTGGTCCTTAGAAATGAACTGGAAAACCTAGTGGTCGAGCCGTCAACGTCGAGTGTAAACCACTTGTTGACCGAGGATGTAAGACTAGGAGAGTAAGTTCCCGCGCAGTTGCCTCTTACTCCATATTCCCTTCTTGAAAATTTGTTTTCTAGCGTAGGCTTAGATGCTCCGCCAGGATTTGAGCACGTCATCGGCGAAAGTACGTCGGGAAATGTCTCACATAAGCGAGGGACTGGTTACTGTCATCGCGGAAGAGGTCGAGGTAGACGTTTTCACGATGGCCAATACAGAGCTAGTGGTAGAGGAGATCGCCGCGAACCCCGTGGCGAACATAAGCCTTCAGGTGGGTTGCTATTTGTAAAAAGTTGCCTAGGGCACTATGGACATGTCCTGTCTTTAAAACACTTCAGTGCTACGATGTTGTTAAGTGGAACTTTTTATCAGTGGCGTGATATTTCAACCTTGTCGTCTTCAGAGACGCGATGCTCTGCCGTTTGATTGTAGGGATTCGGCTGCCACTCATCGTCATTAAGACTAGTAGCGAAGTAGTTTAAACATTATCAACACTAATAACAAACAGGTTTTCAAGATGAGGGGACATGGAGCTTATCGAACACATCCTGTATTGATAGCAAATCATTAAAGGAGTGAACACGACGGCGGAGCAATCTTCAAATGGCAATCGGACGCATTCTGATGGATCTGAAGGTCATTCACGGCGCCACAGGGGTCGCTTTCGGAGGACGGATGGCGAACATCTTCAACGGTCGTCTGTGCATACCACGAAGGAATAAGGATGCATTCTCGGGCTTGTTTCTCATATTGCTGTGATATGTCGCTAGAACTGTGCTTCTTACCGTTAGATTTATGCTTAATAAGGGATATATCTTGGAGACCTTGCTGCATTACGGAGAGTCTAGAATTGGGGTGCACCACCGCATTATCATTGCTCGTTGCTCATTAAAAAAGCTTTTAGAGGAAGTTACAAGCAGCTCGCCCTCGGCTTTTCCGCTCATTGCGGCTCGGTTGTGCCGGATTATGTATATTTTAGTTTTACGGTTCTTTCAAGATGGCAACTTTATGACGTCACAGTCATGTATACCATTTTCACGTCAAACTGGGCACTAAACAAACTTGATGCTTCTGAAATCTCAATATCGTTGTTTCCCTGAGCTTCATATTTACATATCCTTATTCCTAATAGTTAAGCTCGAAATAGCAAAATATTTATTGACTCGTTTCGGGCCTTAAGCTCTTCTTCAGGTCTAAATAACCGTGATGCTTTACAAACAAGAACAGCAATTGACGCATTTCATACCTGGGTTTGGTTTCTGATATTAAAGACAACGTCTTGCGAATCGAAAGAAGCTTCTTACGGGTTGAACTACAGGCTCTCCAAGACGGTTATAGTAATTTTTGTTCAGGGAAAATTTAGTACAACTTTTTTTGAAGTTTTTCTTTTTAATAATGCTTGAACAATGCTTTTTTTTAGTTCACGAATGAATGGGTGTTATAGTTCTATGCAATTCTTAGTTTTCGAGAAAGAATAATAAATAAAACTTTGTTTACTTCGCAGCAAGGCAGCGGTCACCTAGTGCATTACTGTTTTCGTTATATCATTTACAGGTGCGAAGTGCCATGCAACATACATTTTGCTGTTAGTTAAGTAAAAATCGCGACGTCTTGGACGAGGGCATGGTGAAAAATGGCCGCTTTCCTGCTCATTAGAAGAAACCTTAAGCAATTATTTTTCCTCAAAAATGAGAATTTTATTTAGTGTTCACTTATTGGGTAGATAAATTAAAGCTTCAAAGAAAGTCGTGGTACAAATTTTCTTTAATAAAAAATTATTCTAAACTTTTTTAGAGTGTTTAGTTTAATCTGAAGGAACTCGTTTTGATTTGGAGAATGTTCAGTTTGATTTCACAAGCATTATGCTTGTTTAGAAAAGTGCCCAATTTGACGTAGAAATGGGATATTCTTCAGACCCTAGGTAGATGATGACCAGAAGTTTTTCACTTCCCCTTATTTTGTACCTTTGTAAGAGAAGGGATTCGCGAAAAGTGATGTCGGCATGAAGATTAAATTAGGCCAAGAATAAGGAATGTGATCACATTGGAAACGCGATTTTTACTATAAGAAAGTAACGTCTACAGTATCGTCGTCGTGGACGATCCTAACCCCGTCATGTTATCACCTCGCCCGTTACAGTGTGCGGAGGCGACCTGACTGTAGATAGGGTGCTCCTCTCCTGCTCACGAGTGCCCCTGCTCGGCTCCATTCTCTCCCCTACTCCTTCCTCCTTCCTCCTCCTCACGACAGCCGCAACAAGGCTATCCCTTTCGTATACTACTTATCCACACCTAGTACATGTATTCATCGTATTACCTATAAAGTACTTTACCAGCTGTTCTGTCTTCTCATCTTCGTCCTCACCTTCACAAAAGCCACTGAACCACCTCTTCTTGGACACCAACTCCTAGCCGCCTCTATCACCCTCTATATTTTGGTGCATCGGCCTAACAAGCCTAAGTCTCCCGTGCCAAAGTGTGACAGCTTTGGGACCTGGAGCATAAAGTCGGTCGAATATAAGATCGCATTCTCTGAATCCAAAAGAGTAAGTCATTTCGTATTAATTACCTAGACGCAAACCATTCCATAACGGAATAAAATCTCCCTTACGCAGATCTGGGGTAAAAGTGCTCTCGTATTCATTGCTCAGCATTAGGGGGAAGTTATCCCATAAAGAAAAAATCTATACAAAGTAGTAAAAGTCATGAGAAATGGCACTTTACTTGCAGAAGACCCCTATTATGCTGAGCTTCAAATCGCTCTTTGACTTAGTAGCACTTTACAAAGGTCACTTATCTATCTTGGAATACCCTACGCCAAATGAAGAAACTATGTGAAATCTCGGTCTGAAATAACACTTTTGCTGAGTGCATTAAAACAGACTAGAGAAGGCAGACAAAATCTGCAAAACCTATACAACGAGGTAAGAGATGATTATATAAACTGCAAGAACAAGAAAAAAGATTTGATGGCAGAAATCGAGCACATAGAACACGAATACAAAGTCCACGTAGCCATTGCTGAAGCTAGCGAGCTGATCTTTAAATTAACAGCTAGGTATGATGAGTCACGAAGCGCTCGAAAAGGGATGGCCATCAAACTCGGCTACATTTCGCACAAAAATATTGAAAATAATCTCGATCTAGAATAGCACTTCTGCCAAAATCTCAACTCACTGGATGCTATGAAAGAAATAATGAGGAATCCTATGCTTCCACTAGCAATCCTGAACCGCATGTAGACATCATGCCAATAGCGTAGCAAATTTGCGCCGAGCAAAGGATGCCTTGCTCTATAAATCCTCCACAAACATGTTTGCCTAAATTCTATGGCGAACCTGAAGATTTTGCAGAATACTGGGCAATTTTCGAAACTATGGTCCACAAAAGTGATAGACTGCACGTTGTGGAGAAACTAATTCTCCTCAGAGAAAGCCTAGAGGGTATTGCGAGAAGCTGTATCTAAGGGATTCAGTCCTTACCAGAAAATTATAACTGGATGATTAAGACGTTAAAGGAAACTTATTGTGCCAATAGGTTTCAGATAGTCATAAGCTGTTAAATATGGCGCCTGTGAGTGATTTTGTCGATAGTTGTTTATCCTCGTTGCAGGAAATTTACTTCTTACTCAGCCGGCTATGATGTTCGTAATACCTGCGATCCCATGTGGTAGGAAACTGTTTTGGAAAAGTTCCCGCAAGATGTTATCAAACCAGTATTGATACTTTTCCAAAATCAGCACAATCAAGCTATCGAAAACCTTATGGGTCACCTCAAGAAAGAGATAGCGGCTAAGGCTGATGTCGAAAATAGACTCGGCCACAAAACAAACAGCAGCGTCTTTCTACCGGAGGAAGAACATATCAATGTACGACTCATAACAGTGAACTTGTTTGTTTTGTCGAAGTGAAAGCCGTTCGTCCTCGGCATGTAGGACATCCAGCGATAAAACACGACGAAAAATTCTGAGGTCCAAGAATAGATGTTGGAAATGTTTCTCAAGTAATCACAACAGCTTTGAATGATAACAACTAGACTGTATTCAGTGCGGACAAGAGCATCACGTGTCGTTATGCTCAGAACGGGATTCAGGGCCTTCGCAGAAAAGAGTTGTACCAGAAAGCAATCCTTTTCTTTGATTCCGGGGCACAAAAAATGTTGATTGAAGCAACATTGGCCAAAGATCTCGGTCTTCCCCTAGAATCCACGTAACTATGTCCGGTATTGAAGGATACGCCGAGAGATTCCAAAGTTACATTGCAAGCGCCAAAATAGGGACGGCATTTGGTGAGGAATTAGTTCTGGAATTTCAGACAAAACCTATAATACCTGAAGGTTTTCAAGCGTAAATCTCGTAAGTGCAAACAGGATTTCTGAAAGTGAACAATATTTCTCGCCAATTCCAAAATACGCAGAGAACATCAGATCCCCATATCCTCGTCGGTCTGGACTGTTTTCACGATTTGGTTACCAGCCCTACTTCTGGGATGAAAACCCCAACAGGATTACAAATTGCAAGCACTACATATTTTTGGACCGTCATTATACGGTAAGGGAACAATACCACTCGATACGCCGAACAGCAGCGTATGCCATGAAATGACAGGAATATTTGATAGTGATGCAAACAGAGTTCCCCAAAAAATCTTTGGAGTTGAACGGCTGGAATCACCTAGTCAAAAATGCAGAACGCTCAAAAAACTGAAGAATGTTCGGAAAAATACTCTAAAATTCTTCATCTGCCTTTAACAATTCCCCAATTGCAATCAAAATGAAAGCAACAAATTAGTCAGCTTTTAAAAAAGCAATAGCCTTGTGTAAAAAAAGAACCGTCGTTTAGGATGCTGCAAACTCCCGGAGAGCAAACGCTCGTTACAGAATTGGCGAAGGATACCCCGAACAAGTGCATAGAATTACTAAATAGTAGTGCAATAGTTTAGTTTTCGAAATCGGACAAGTGAAGGCAAACTTGCATTGGAAACCGGCGCTCTTGGTTGGTTTACGTCACCGCGATAGCTGATATTGTTGATCGGTGGTTTAGAACCTGAGAGCACTTTTAAAGTTAAGAAATGTCTTCGCTGCAATCCCTCTACGTTTAGGAGATCTTCTGAATTCGAATATCGGGCTTGGTTGTTGCTTGGTACCTTCTCGATGGATGTGTAACTACCCTCCTGCAGCGGTCTACTTACTTTCACTTGCTGCGTTTAAAATGACTTCTGCAAGCTCAAGCTGAACCAGTTTCAACTTAAACCGGGTTCTTCCCAATTCACAACTCATGTGGGACTACTTTAAATCAAACTAGACACTTTCTAAATCAATATTGTCTTTTCTATGGAATCAAACTGAAGATGCCCAAGAAGGTCGCGTCAAGGAATACGTTAACCTTCCCATCTTAAAGCGACTGCAAAAGATGTCCAAGAAATATGGTCATACTGTTCCGGCGGCCAACACTCTCTGATCCGTCTGCTATGGTAATGTTCATAGACTTATTTCAAAATGTAGAAAAGCGGAGATCTTTTGGTGCATCGAGCGATGAGATTGCGCCATGCGTTCATTTACTACGCACAGCCCAATCCCGTCGTATGACTCAGTAGTTTGTTGGATTGCTACATGCGCACTTCCTGTTTTCGCCGCATTGGTCAGTGGTGCAGAAAAATTGGCAGTAAGTTAGGAATTTATTGAACATTCAAACGATGCAGGCTTTTTGTTGGAATGCCATGCATAGGATAAGGTAAAGTTTTTGAATCTACAAATTTTCAGACTTTCATGAAAAGTATAAAGTTTGATTTGAAAGATACCTACTAGCAAGAAGTCGTGAAAACTGGAAATAGTTTGGTAAGAAAACTGTTCAGCTTGGGCTGAAAATAACACGACAAATAAATAAATATTGAATTACATCTGGTTAACATTGGCAGAAAAAAAACCCACTGGAAATTTATATGTACTACACTACAGGTCATATGACTCTTATGATTTACGGTTTACGATTTACGATTTACGAAATTTTAAACTTCATTTACGCAACCTCTGTAGTCAAGTGTCGCCTTATTCTCTTACTAGCGGTGCAGGCTAAATTCAGGGCCTACAACGCAACCAATTTCTACGAATTCATCGACTTCAGAATTCTAGTGGTGCACACACAGTGAGACGCTACCTCATCTGTTTATCCGAAATGACACGGAGATTCTGATAGCTTTTATTTGAGCGCAATACTTATCTATGAGCAGAAATGCTTTATCTGAATCAGATTCGACATTATTTTAAGCCTAATCTAACCGTTCACAGGCGTCCTTGCATCCAGGCGCTGTCCCTGACTACCTAACAAATGCCGCTTTTTTCACGGATTCATGCGCCCCCCACCCCCTGCTCTTTTTGCTTGGAAAGTGTTTATTCTAACAGTGACTCACGCTGCGCTCGACCGCCTCTTCTTATTCATCGAGTCGCCAGATTCATGCGTTCCACCAATTTTGTGACTCAGTCGCTTCCACATTGGGTCCAGTTTCACCGTTCCCCGCTTCATTGGTCTACAGTGGTTTGCTCTCCAGATCACAAACGACGTGTGCAGTGTTGCTTTTTCATGGGATATCGTCCGGAATCTTTTTATCGGCAAATATTTTCGAGCTCGCCGAGTGCACTCACTCTTCACTTCTTTGGTTGTTTTGGAATGGGTTACGGCATCATTGTACTTTTAATGTTACTTAAAAAGAGGGTTTTTCCGTTTTTTACATTAATGTTTTTTCTTCTGGTTGCCGAAGCGCTTTTTGTTGTTGCGCTGATGAGAATTGATTCCGCAGGTTTTCTTGTTGAAATATGGCAGGTTGAGCACAAAGCCGATGGCCGTGACGGTGAATGCTCTTCGGTGTCAGATGACTTTGGAAAAAATTTGGCCGCGACACTTCCTGGATTCTGCGTTGAAAATGCGCAGTAACCGGCGAAGAACCGGACCGAAATTGTTCCATTCAATTCATTGTCGAATCAAGTCCCAGAGCTCTTATTCGTGTTACTCTCCGAAATGATGCCTAGAGGCTTTCACTATCGGAGTTTCAATGCGTTTCTCGTCACGAGAGTTCTGCGTAAGACCTGCGAGCTTCGCGCTGAAGTGCGGTTCAGTGGTAATTTACTGGAGGGCAGCGGCGCCATTGCTTCCTTTAGCTGCTGACGCATTCCTTTCACTTCGATTAGGCACTATCGCGATGTGCCCAGGAGTACAGTTGTTTTCTGCTGTATTTGTCACTGCAAAACCTCATGTATCGGGTGCGGCTGAGTCGTTGCAGTGCCTCGGTGAATGTACATCATCCTCGATTCTCGACCAGTCTTAGAACTTACAGCTTCCCCAACCTGTTCGGGATTCGCCACCGAATTTTTCTATTCCTCACTTGTAGGTGTCGATCTCGTTCTCACTCTTGTCTTAAGTGCAACAACGGTTAACAGAAATGAATACAAAAACCGTGCGGTGGCTCAAAAGGGACAATGCCCTCCATCCTAATTACCACCTTCATCAGGCATGTATATATGAGGTTGATCAGAAAGTCTTGATAGGGATTTCTCCAAAATCCAAAACTTCTGTCTTTCTATCGATACCATTTACCGCACGATAGTCGTAGAACATTCTCGAAGCTTCTCAGAAAGTATTTATACGCGCATCCTCTTCCTTGGGCTTCAGCGCAATGTCTGCTTTACAAGAGCGTCTTCGAGCAACCATCTTCTACGAGTGGCGCCGCGGTACTGGAGGAGGACACCACTACCATCAACACCTCAACCACTGGTTCACTCGGACTGCCAAAAGAGGCACGGATTTCGAAGACAAACCTCCTAAGCAGTAGAAGACGCCGTTTTCGATGCTGTAAAAGCCTCGGATGTACCCAATCGACAGTCGCCTCGCCCTCAAAGCCCTCGGATATCGAAAAGCTGGCTCGATGGATCCCGCATGCCCTGACCGATAGCATACGGTTCACCCGTATGTCTATCTGCCAGTCTTTTTCTTCGCTCGCCTCGCAAGGAGTCTAGAAGACTTGGTGACCGAAAATGAAGGTTGGGTTCTCTACAACTCCAACTTTGGCTACCTCAAGGAAAAGAGCTGCCTTCTCAAGCGAAGTCGAACGCTCACTTCAAGAAGGTTTTCTGTGCTGCTTCTGGGAATCGAAGGGAATGCTGTACTGTGAGCTGCTGCTGCTGCTGCAAGGGCACACGGTCACCGCTGTCGTTTACGCCCCTCAGCTCCAGAAATTCGCGGAAACTGTTCGGCAAAATCAGCGCATGCGGCCTTCTGTGACCCCGTCTATAATAACGCCAGACCTCGTGTAACTAAAGAGACTCGTCAAAAAATCGAGGAGCTGGGGTGGAAAACCGTACCCCTCTGCCATTTTTCCTGACATAACCCGCCAAGAAAAGTTTCACAAAGTTTGAAGACTTGAGTCGGGAGGTCGCTGACTTCTTCGAGTCCCGGTCTGTCCAGTTCCGGGAAGAAGGGATCTAGTGTGGTGGCCAACAACGGTGATTATATTGGTGATTGATTTGCATTGTGTGCTGAATGAAGAAATAAAGAGCAAACATGAAAACCCATCAAGATTTGCCGATCAGTCGAATGCACAGTTCTCATTCCTGCTGATCCGGCCTCTTCCACCGTCGCCTCGTTTGCATTTAGCGCACTGTCCCTGACGTTGGTCGTGAGGAGGAGTAGAATCACCCTCGTTCTCCGTAGCAATGCCACCTTCACTTGAAAAACAACGCTGCTCCATGCACAACTAATATCGCCTTTCCATTATCTCCTGCCTTCTCTCCTTTACTCTTGACTTTTTCCGTTTGCTTCTTTTCTCATACCAACATCCGACAGTATCCAGCTCCCACAAAAATGCTGTCACTGCTTCATGCTTTCAGCACCATTTCTGCGCCGCTGTCTATCTGGTAGATGGTTACCTCGTCGATTATCTACATCGGCCCACAGGCGCTTCACGCCCCTTTGTCGTTCTCGCTGCATACTTCAACGACTTCCGCAGCGGCTTAGCAGAACATCATGCCAGCGGCCGACACGCGTTCGCCCCTTCCTCCTTGTCGTGCCTAAGGTGCTCAAGACGATTTGGCACTTGCCTTATGAGCTTGCTACTTCCGTTGTTCGAAAGACCTCATTACTAGTAGTGCACCGTGTTCGACGTTTTCACTGCCGCGAAGTTGCCCAAGTGATTCAGAAGCGCTTGCTGATCACTCTCTAGATTCTGCTAGTTTCATGCGGACTGCCAATGACAGGTATCGTTGTGGACCAAATTTTCGATTGAACTGTCAGGTTCTAGCTTGGACCAGCAAGACCATCCACCCGAGTCGCTTCCTCAACTCATTTTGGAGTAAAACGACTTTGGTTGTAACACCTTTCCTCAATCGAAATCGACTGCATTTCTGCGAATTTTACTGTGAGTACTGATCGAGGCAGTTCTGATTTCGACTTAGTTTTCGGTTCTGTTTTATGAAATAAACTTATAAAGGGCATCGTTTTAACCTACAGAGACCTGCCACATTTTACTGTTCTGCTCTTTTCTCTTGAACGATGTGGAGAGATGTAATCTTCGCTGCATAATCTGTGGAAGGCAAGCATCTATATGGACGACTAGGAATATTTCGAGAACCAATAAACACGCTAAAAGCTTCGGCGGCGAACACGAAAGCGAATGATTTCTGCTGTTCATTCATAGTTCCAATTCGAATTCGAATTGCGTCTGCATCCTTACGTAGTTCTAAGCTGTGAATTGCTCTGAAGTATTTGACTTCCTTGTTACATCGGCCACGGCGATTCATTTAGCCATTGTAGGGAGTAACGGAGACATCCTAGCATTGGTGATGTCAACTGAACCAGTATTTCTCCAGAACAAAGCGTTTCAAAGAAGGTGTGGACAAATGGCGAAGTCGAGAAACGAAGCTTCTGTTTCCCCTTTAGTCGTGGATGACAACTGATTGCATGTGTTATATTTCTTAAGTTTACAAAGTGAGTAGTACTCATACTCACGTGGGAGAGAAACTGTTGAAGCCTTTTGTCATGTGCGACACGAAAATGGGAAAGTACTGCACACTGAAAGGGGAATACGAAAATTCTTTTCCAGTTGAACGACGTTTGCCTGGGAAGCTTCATGATTCGTGTGCACTTAATGCCTTAACAGTCAGGAGTTCGCGGGCATGTTCTCCAGAAAAATCCCAGGCAGTCAGACGTCGGCCGCCTGCTTTGCACGCAGTCCGTTTGAGTAACATTAGCCTTCGAAGGACCAATTTTTCACCGCTCGTAGTCGCTCTCCTCTTTTGTGAGATTCGGGAGGGGCTTTACTTTTGGCAGCGCTACCGCCGGCACGTTTATATTTTGCTCTGTTCCTGATCAGCGGATCATCCTATGTCCTTTCCCTCTGGCCGACGTATCATATATGATTCTCGAGGAGGTTATCACTATATCCAAAAATGTTGCTCTTTAGCTACAGCAAAAATCTTGAAGCTTAACTCGAAAAACAGCAGTGGGCAAATTTATTGCGGGTTTGAGTTTAAGATCACGACATGGATTTGTCTATGTCGTTGGGAGGTTTAGTAGATAGGGAATGTAAATGCTATACACGTGAAGTTTTCAATTAAATAATGAGTAAAATTTTACGCGTTACTGCTCCCTAGCTTTTTTCTTTGATCAACGCTTGTATTTATCTGAGACGTCTCTAAACAACGTTGTGCAACTGAAGATTGGAAGCAGCGGTGGGTTAATGTTTTGCACACTACGATCAACTGTATCTTCAACCCTCTCGTAGTATCTTCGATGTCAGAAAGTACAAGTACACATGGTGGCCACGTGAATGAAGGTAACACCAGAAAGTAATGAAGCGCGGCTGTCTAATTTTTAGATTCGGCTCGGAGGTCAGTTCTGGCTGAATGTCTTGTGCGCAAATTATATTAGGCTGATCTTCCAACACTAGCACAATAATATTCAAATTTGTCCCTTTTTGCTAAAACAAAAACTCTTTCCACGATATCTTCCCCATCCAAGTCTAAGACCCTGCCCCATCTTTCAGGAAGCATTTCAATTCCTTTCCGCCAGAATTCCGAAGCCTTTGAGGAAAATAATTCAAAAACCTCATTTCCAGTTGACGTCGATCATCGAACTCTTTGCCTCGAAGATGCTGCTCCAGAGTTCTGGCCAGGTGGTAGTCAGAAGGACGGAGGTCTGGAGAGTACGGTGGATGGGGCAGAACTTCCCAGCCTAACTCCTGGATTTTCTCGCGACTCACTTTTGCGACATAAGGACGCGCGTGTTCGTGCAGCAGGTAGGCATCATCCCGTTCTGGACGTTCTTTTTGGCGCATGGTGTCGACCAAGCTCTGGGGCTGGGTAGCGTAGACAGATTCTGTGACTGTGGTCTCACTGTCCTGCAACTCCCAGTAAAGCATGCCTTCTGAGTCCAACAGAGGGGCGTCCGGAACGAGGTCGATCTTCGAGAGAGATATCTCCAGCCTTGAAGCGCTGATACCAACGGGCCACGGTGGGATAGTGAAAGACTTCCTCCTTGAATGCAGCGCAGATGTTGGAAGCTGCAGTCCTTGCGGAATGGCCCTGCAGAAATTCGCAGTAGACGACAGGTCGTAGGATGCTGCTGCTTATCGTTGATATTGTTGCTGCATTCGTACTGGACGAGGCCTTGTATAGTATGCTCGAGAATTTGCTGTGACGTCACCACACAAGATCAATACTGTAAGAGCCTTAACAAATTTAACACGCAGTAGTGTAAAGTGTTGCATGACTTCTCGATTAACACAATGGTTTTAAAACTGTTGTCAGATATGATCGCTTCTCCAAAAAGGCTCAAAAATTCGTATATTCTTGAGCTCAAAAAATTTAGGTAATTGGATCCATGCTACCAATAGTAATGCAACCACTCCGACACAATGAACAAATTTAACACGCAGTAGTGTAAAGTGATCGACGATCTGCTATTCAATCCACCAGATCTTCTCTTTCCTGTCTTTAAGTGTGAGCTATATGACGTCGACATATCTAAAACCCTGCATATTGTATGTAGGACGTTTCAAAGTTTCTCCAGTCACTCCAGCTTGAACATGTGCTTGACTGCTTGGACTGTACGCAGAATTTGAGCAATAACTCCATGAAAACTGGACTACGCTCCGTTTAGGGTTTCGTGGCCAACTCCTTTGTCCTCCCTTCTGAGCGCCGGCTTGTACAGGGTGTTCCAAAATAACGTGATGAAGGCCTGAGGTTTGGCTCTCCCAAGCGAGCGTATTTATCTGCAGCACGGAGGCAATAGCGTTGTTTTTTATGCGTGTCTTTCTGTCCGTGTTATAATTTTTCAAGTCATATCTTGCACCAGTTACGGTTTTTCTCAAGATGTCAAAACGCTGCGATTTTGGAGCTTAATCGTCAAAGAAAGCAGCAATGCGATATCGTTAACCAACTTGGTCGACGCTCTCCACAGAAACTCGTCGGTGTAAGGAGCTTGGTCATGAAGGTAGTCCTCCAGGACAAGGAAGAAATCGCACTGTCAATACGCTGCAGATCCGGAATATCATCCAAAAGCGAAAAATCCCAATTCCGAGGGCTCGTAGGAAAAATCGCCCATGATGTCGGTGTCAGTCTCGCATCAGTGCCAGAAAGAAACGCGGACTCAAACCCCACACTTTCTATAAAGTACAGCTGCCGATCCTCCGGATTTCATCATGTCTGCTTAGTGGCCACCGCACCGCTCGGATCTGAATCCGATGTACTACACCGCGTGGTCCATTTTGAAGAACAGGGGCCGTGCCAAGGGCCACCACAGCCTGGAGGCCCAGAAGGAGACTCTGCGTCGGGAGTGTCTACAGATGGCCTGCGGCCCATCGCCACAAACTTTACCAAGCATTTTGACTTCCGTTTTCGCGCCAAAGGAGCCACTTCGAATCCGGTCGAGTATAGTGCTGCCTATTGCCTATGTTGTTGTTATTTATGTAATGATTTGTAAATTTGTCAGTTGTTTATAGCTATAATCAAAAAACCTTTATCACGTTATTTTGGAATAGACGACTGTATAGACGACTTTAGATGCTACTGAAAAACCCACTGCCTCGAGAGATGGAGGGTCTCTCTTAGTGCCACTGAAAGCTGATATTGATCGTCCGCTGGCGCTCCTTTTGTGTCGCTAAGGAGGTGTTCCTGTAGAAGAGGATCTCAGTGAATTTTGATTCATTTAGAATTTCAGCTGTCCCTTGAAGTTTGCTGTTTGCTAAGAAGTTGTCTTTTGTCGAAGAATGGACTTCTTCGCATCGAAAGTCATCTGGTTGAGTTCAAGGCTGTTTTATGTTTGGGGAGATTGGACGGCTTTATCTAGTAAAAATAACCGAAGCCCAGTGAACTACAGGACATCACAAACCTTCACTGGGAGCGAGAAAAGATTTGCTTTTCGGGAGCTGTCTGCGGCAGGTGCTCGAAGGATAACTCGCATTTTCGTCGTGTGATACAGGATTTCGTCGAAGCGGAAGAGAGCAGCATTTGATACTGTCGTTTCAACAGCCACCGTGAATGCTGCTGTAATCCACGCGGAAAACTATTGGTGTGTGGGGTTACTTGATATTCCTGCTGAATGTTACACTGTATAGCAGGAGCTTTCTGAGCGACGTGAACGCTGAAGGTGTGCCATACTTGTAGGGCCACCCTAAAATTGGGCAGTAGCGAACCTTTTTTTAAATGTCAACTTTTTCGTACCAGCAAGCCTATTTATCGCGTAGAAGATTTGGTACACGTGTTTTGAGAAAAATCTGAATGCTATGGAATTTCAAACTTTCCGGTAGCGTATTTCTGGCACGTCGTCATTATATTAGATCGGCTTGGAAGAAATTGTGTTTACCTATGATAAATTCAATAGCTAATAATAGCTGGAGCATTCCAATAGCTCTATGCGCTATCTAAGTATTCGTCAAAGGGCACAGACCTATTTTCTATTTGAAGTGGATTTTCAAGTTTGGAATGCAATTGCTCATCAAAAGTTTAAAAAAAAAACCAATGAAGGGTCCAATGACTATCGAAATTTTTAAAGTTACTCCACACGAGCACTCGTCATTAAAGATGGCCAGAAGATGGGAGCAGAAGATGTTTCTTAACAATCTTACAGTCAGCCAAATCTACCTTACAATTGACGAACTTCTGAAATAAGCGGCCCGCAGATGCCAGGCACCCTTGAGGAACACCTTGCCAAATATATATATGCAAACCATCACAAATAACGTTCCTCCGTAGAAGGCATACTGCATGACGTATAACGATTTTGAACGATAACACGATTAGCGCGTTACTGGCTCCATTCTGTGGCGAAGTTTCTTCGTGAAAATCTGACCATCTAGTGAGGACTGCTTGAGGTCGCTTCAGTGCGTTTTATTCGATTATTTATTGTTTTTTAACACACAACGCTTACTTCGAGCGGACACCAACGAGGCTGAAGGATTGTCCTGTATCAAATCACTCGGAAAACATCGCTAGTCGTATTCGCAAAAATCACTTTCTCGATGCCTTCCATTTTAGTCAGACTCTTTAAGTGGCCCTGTGAACTTATTGTAAAAATGATAAGGAATAAAGGATGGTGACAATCGCCTGTGCGAGATGCGCAACTCATTCTACTTCTGACGCACACTGCTTTTCCACTGTTTGTAAAGCGGGCAAAAAAGAGGGATTCAAGCTGGAAGAGTTCAAATCTAGCTTCAAAATGCGCTTTAGAGGTTTCCTTCACGCCACTGTGATCACTGCGGAGGCAGGATTCCAAAGCTTATGTGTGTTCTGGATGTTTATTTATTTATTTAACTATTTATTTTTCGTTTATTTATTGCTGCACATGAAGCGCGCTATAGAAATCAAACAAACAAAGGACAACACAGTGATGATCAAATGAGATTGTTTAGTTTAAAGGAAACAACACCAACGAAATCGTGGGCCACTTGGATAACATTATGAAGTGCAGACTTTCATGCATCCTTGACCAGAGGAACCACCCAGCGGTCCGGCTTTATTTCCAGTCGTGCCGAGGCGAGCACTTGCTAGATTACGCTACCTCTCACAAGTCAGTGGTGCTTCCGTAGGAACTGAAAATGACCAGCCGCACTGGTAGTGATATATCTGGATAAGGAAATAAAGCAGAAGCACGTCAACAAACAAAACAGAAAACGCGAAAAGAAAGGAGTCAGTGTGGAAATAAAGGTAAAAATCCTTTGCTCAGAGGTTCGGAATACTGCCGAAGCTAACTGGCGAAAGCAGCAGACATAGTGACGCCAACATTAGTGCGAAAAGAACAGACCGTATAAAAAACAGCTCAGAGCTGTCTATGAGACTAGCAGCAATAGCGGATGAAGGGCAGTGTCGCAGTAGCGGATATAGCGTGGGAACGGCCGGACCATAGGATGCTGCAAGATAAGAAGATAATTTCCATAGGTGCCACTTAAGTCCTGGTGGCCTAGTGCATGGCGTGGTATATTTCGCAGCAGTTGTTAGGGCCCCTCTAAACACTCTGTAATATCCAAGGTCAGCAAAAGTGATCAATGTTAGAGAGCTGAGGGAGATCTAACCTCATTAGCTTGAGCTTAAAGCCTTTTGCAGTACGTGCTTGGAAAGCGTTAGGGGGTAACTTACTAATCCGCCTTGCGCAGCGATGAAAGAATGAATTAAAAGCAACGGAAAAATGATTCTTTCTAACTCTGTTGTACTGAATGTGCCTAGCCTAGAACTAGTAGACCTAAAACTCCTATATTTGCTAATTCGTAACTTCAAAAAAAAAAACCCACCAAGCAATCTCAGTCAAATTAAAAAAAAATTAACAGGTATGTATCTACAGGAAACTTTATTGAAGGATTGAAGCAGTTCTGGAAGGAAATTTTTTGAAGAAATGCTAGTTGATGATGCGAATACGACTGCACAAACTCGATTCACTTACTGACTCTACCGCTGCTTCGTGTTGAGTTGTATTTGCTCTAATTGTGTCTCTTTATTGTATCGCGTGGCTGTCCACGTACAGAATAAATATTAATAAAAAGATATAAATATATTAATAAATGAATATAATTAGTAAATGTACAGCTCCTTCGGATACGGTTCAATAATGAAGTTTTCTATGCGTCTTCCTTTGGTGTGTTTTACTAAGAAATCCGCAGTAATCGCTGTGTATTGTCTGAGTGCGTTCATATGTTTAAATAAAGTAACTTATTGAGGATGTTGGCGTTGTTCGGCGACGACGACGTTCAATACCAGGCGTTTCGCTAGCAGGATCGTTGTTTACCGTACGTTCCTTTGTGAAAATCTCGCTCAGGACGGCAGTTTGAATGCAAATTGCCATAGGCTTCCAATAGTAAATGGTCATCTGCGTCGAGCCTTCGACAATGCATGTTGCACGTGCACACCAGGAGTACAGCTGCTCTCCACGATTACAGTTTTCGTAGTGGCGATCGGCGACAATCTGGGGGCTAGAAGTGGGCGACATTGGCCAGGCGCCATTCCTGTCCACAATTTTTACGAGTTTACGAGTTCCTGGTCTGGTGCGGAGCTTCGGAGCCCCTCGCAGTTGTTAGCTAATCGTGGCCTCCCTCCCTCCCTCTTTTCCTATATTTGCGATCGTTTATGAAGAAGAGCCTATTTCTGACCTTAATATGGTCTGTTCGTAGTACGGCTAGACGGTGTGTCATGCTCTTTGAATGGAAAGTCACTTGCTATTTTTTAGTGCGACATTCGCTTCCCGTGATCTGCTCTGTGCTAGTGCTCCAAGCCCGAGATTCCCTGTTCTTCAAGGTGTGCCTGTATAATAGAATTGCTGTATAATGGCTTAAGTCGTCATGAAAAAAGAAGTGATTTCTAAAAAGAAATTAGGCTTTATAACAATAAAATAGAAATAAAAATAAATAAAAAAGAACGCCGTTATGAAGCCTAATCAGCAATTAGGCTTTATAACGGCGTCCGTGCGGAAACACTACTTCACGATATTCCAAATGAAGCTCCCTCTATTAAGGTTAGCCACATATTGGAGGAGGCAAACCGGGTCGAAGCAAAACATAGAAGGAGTATTTGCTGTGGTGACCACAGCAAGTGTATGACATTTTTGTTTAGATTGTTTTCAAAATTTTTACAAGAAAGGTGGGCAATTATTTTTCTGCATGACCATTTTTATGAGATGTGGGTAGTTGTTTGTGCATAGTGCCGATCTTTGTGCAGCTTGTTTATTTGCTGATTATTTGTTTTTATCAGTGCTTAGAAGTAAAAGACTGCCGGGGACCAATGCAGTACCATTGCTAAAATCCAACATATCTAATGATTACTCGTAAACTACGAAAAAATCGAGAAATGGGCCGTAGCTAACAGTTTTATAACTGGGGCCGAAATCGGCCCGCGCGGTCGTCAATGGGTTAGCCGTTAACCAGAAACGGACACCGCCTCGATTGAGAGGAACAAGTGAAAGAGTAAGAGATATCATTTGAACGGAAACTCACTAACACAAGCGACAAACTCTTATGAGATGAGCAGTATGAAGTTCCAGTGCACTCAATGTGCCACTGAGCATAGGTTTCAAAACCAGTGATTCAGCAGCTGGTGAACGTGTGGCCGAAACCGGGGTTGAAAGGAGTACAGCTGCTGAATCACTGGCTCGATCAGGCAGAGTGCATGAAAAAGTTCAATCAGCGGTGCTTGTTGACGAGGTACCTGGTAGGAGCTGAAAACAAAACATAATAACACAGACTGACATTGTAGATGCTTCGTACAAATATCTTGTTCATATATAAGTGCAAAGCAACTCATCCAAGTTAGGTCATAGTAATTTCGTCCTGAAAGCTGAAATGGTTTTAATCTCAAAAAGGCTTGCGGGAAGAAGGCAGAACCATCAACCACATCGACGAAATACGGCGTTGCGGATTCCCCTGTGCCTCAATCTGCTATTATTATTGAGCTGTACCGCAAACCTACCTAACCTTGTGCTAACTGGCCTGAATCTCCAATACAGAGTGTCTCAAAAAATGTATACCCTATTTGAAAGGCGATAACTTTGCTCACAGTGAAGGTAGCGAAGAAGTTGAGAACTTGTGTGAAAGTTTAAGAAAGTTGAAATTCTCTGACATATGAGCGATGTAGAATGCGCCATGCGCTCGTCTGATATTTTGCATTTTACACTCGACTGATTGTGTTTCGCTTGAATGCTTGCCATAATTTCTTCACAAAGTGGCCGTTTCGATTGATTTGAGCTTCTTTTAAGGTTCGTAACTTAAGAACACACTACGGATTGCAAAAAATGCAGGGTATTCTAAAAAATGCAGGTACTATTTGAAAGGTTTTAACATTGCTGCTAGTGAAGCTTTTGTAGATGTTTGGGCTCATATGAAAGCGCAGGTCCGGGATTTCTGTGGCGTGTAAATAGTCAAGATTGCTGGCTGAATGCTTGCCACAATCATGTTACTACTTGTCCATATTAACCTGTGCTGTGCTTGTTTGAGATGCGCAGTGGGACCCACAAGGTCACAAGCATCGTTTGAAAAGTCGCGGCGGCGAAAGTTACGACAGTGCAGTTGTCGTGGCTGAAACTGTACTGCTGATCATACGTGGCTTGGACGGACTGTAAGACCGAGCTCTGAAACGTCCACCTATGTAGTGCTTAGCAGAAGATGTTTCGAGTTGTGCTTCTCCAGAAGGAGTTAGTCGACACGTTCGCATTGTCGACAAACGTTCCGACGTTTCCCCATTGTAGTGGAGATTTTGCGGGTCCGTCATACGTCTGGACGTTTAGCACAAGTGTTGGTCCCGCGCTGAGTGCCGCCGTAATATGCTGGGTTTTGTTTTCCGGGCGATTTTCCCGACGGAAATGGCTGCCTGCACCTGCACCCACACCTGGGCCCCGGCGCTTCTCTGCCCGGCTTTGTTGTCGCTTGCAGCGCGTCAGCTGATCTGTACAAACGGCTCGGCCAGCGCTCTTCGTAGCACCTCAACCGCTTCTCTATGTCGCTGCTTTTTCGGCGTTGTTCGTCGGGGACGTAAATACATTTATTACGAGAGCGTGGAGAGAGCCCGTATTTTCACTGCATTGCCTCTACCTAGGCTTCGTTCGATTGGCAATACCTGAAACGCGGATGTTGTTTTGCGCTCACTTTTCATGCCTTCAGTTTCCTACATTGGATTTGATTTCACATCTGCCAACTGTAGCCGTATTCATGAAACGGCGGGAGCGGGAAGGCAGGCAATGCCTTCCCGCTCCCGCCGCATCCCGCACGTTATGCGATAGATGGCGAAGATGACTCCCCGTTACGACGATTTTCGATGCCAAAACCGCCATCGAAATCCTATTCTGTGCAATTGCACACAGCACTTCATTGACGGCTTCCCGGCGTTCCCGACCGGTTGAGGGCGGGTAGGCCGGGAGCCTCCCGCCATCGGCGCGGGAGCCTACCGTTGGTTCCCGGGAGGTTCATGAATAGGAACTTTTGCTTCCCGCCCCGGCCGCTTCCCGCGGGAAGCCTTGAACCTTCCCGGGAACGTTCATGAATACGGCCACTGGTGTCACGTTTTTCCATGGAACTGAATGTTCACTTCAACGCTTTCCTGGCCGCTAAGTAATCATCGGTCGCGGGTGTCCGTCCTCTCGGCTATTGCAGCACTTTCGGGTGCTTCTTGTCGTTAATGCGCTTCAACAAAGCACAGAAAGTGGGTGCCGAACACGCTCTGTGAGGTGGCATCTCCAATCGACCTCACGTGAACGAAAATGGTGATTGTCCTATCATTCTGATGTAATGATCTATAGGAGTTCGGAAGACTAGAGAAGTGTGTGTGTGTGTAAATTTTCTTCTCAAGTCCAGTTAAGCTTCGTCATTAGGTTCATTTATTAGCTCTAGGATGTCATTGAACTGTATTCTACCTTGGTTACTTAAGAAGCATTCGAAAGAATGTGGAAGGAAAAGAGAAGGACTGTGCTAAATAGGAGCAGGAGATGAACTGCGAGCAACCAACTCTGAGATCGTGCTCCGACGGATGCTTGTCCACCGGTTGCTACTTTCCCTTATCGCAATATCTGGTTGGTTTGGAGAGCGCAAAAGTCAGCCGTCAACGATCAACGATGAGATGTTCTGGAATTGGCAGCCTGCATATGCTGCTAAGTCGAAGAGTTTGTTAATTTATTTGCTTAATCGCGTCAACAAATACAAATACACGCGAGGAGAAATGCAACTAGACGAAACCCCTAAAATGCGATAACCGACGCGATCCTGGATACTTCAGGAGAATCTTTGAGATATTGTATCTTAGAAGATTCCCATTAAACTGAGGTTGGGAACTTCGTAGCTTATTTCAGGTATGATAAATGGCACCATCACACATAGCGCTTGCATTTCAACGGCATGGAAAAAACCCAACTTGGTCATGGCGCCTCAAGAAATTCATCGTGAGAAAGTTCGTTTCTTGCTGTTATAAAAAAAGGTATAAACGCGGACGGATGAGAAAATATCTTTATCACATCCTCAATGTCGACATCATTCTTTATTCTATGTAATTTCCTTCCTTCTTTTAGTTTTCTGAATGTCCTGTCCAGATGCTCATCTGCTCTAAATTGTCATGAATTGCTCGTACTGCTCACCTTGTAATATGCTCTCTTCTCTTCAAGGTCTCAACCCTGGGTCAGCTTGTAACAGAAGTGCTTGGCGCGGAACTTGGAAACAGGGTTTACCTTTGTACTGAAGAGTGAATGGTCTGTGGCTGACACCAGTAAATGGTCGCAGAAGCCATCCCCCCAATTACACCGCCTCTTGCTATAGCACGTGCTTTGGAAGTACGTTGGAAAGTGGCGGAAGGGCCTATCTTGCAGGAAAACGATTGCTGGCATCACTTGACGCATGGGCTCACCGCATGTCATTTCATAGACTTGGAACGCGTCTGTAGCAGTAAAAGCAGTGTGCCACGCGTACTAGAGGAGCTAAATCAACTTGGACCGCCTTATTTGTTCTCTGCTCTTCTCTCTTTTGAATAGAGAGCTTGGCAGGTATGCTACACACCTATGTTCGTGCAGTCAAGTTCTTGATAGTCTGACAGACGAAGTTCCCCCATCAATCAGATGGTGTAAACTCGTGCTCTCAGTAGTTTCTGGGCAACGGCTGGTGATCGGCGCATAACTATGTGCACCGGCGGAGTTCCGCCGTTTTTCCGGCGAGCATCTGCGCCGCCCGCCTTGTCCTTCGCTGCAGTGCCTCAGTGCGACTTTACGGTGAGGCGCCAGGGTGCAAGCGCTTCTGATGGCGAACTGCTTTCGAAGACTAGGTGAGTCCCTTCGTCTTCGTTCGTTCGCTTCGGAGTAGTCAGAAAAACAGCACGTTTAAGCAACCTGCTGCGCTGAAGCAGGGTTCTCACAGAGGCCTTGTTTAGCCTTTCTTTTCAATCTTCCTGATTATAAGCACACTCACTCAAACCTACATAAGATGAAAGGCACTGAGTGGAAGGACGTGAAAAGTGTCCAATTTGAAGTTAAAGTGGTATATGTGCGCGAAGAAGTGTTCTTGATGACATCTTCGTGCTGGGCGTCACGTTAGCTGCTGCATCGATAGGCACCGTTTTTATGCTGTCTCCTTCCAAATACTGAGGATAGCCTTCCAAATTCAGATTTTTGAGAGATTACGTGTGCCTCTTAAACTGCGGTCACCTTGAGTCAAGTAAAATCGGGCAGCTCGTGCTTGTAGTAGTGAGCGGAGTGTAGCGCTGTAGCTCTAGTTCAGACGTAGGATTTGGATTGCTTTATGAGGGAGTGACGTTTTCGAGAAGAGGCTTGATCTTGAGCGACCTGAGGGCCCTCGTGTTTCTCTGAAGTTCTACCGAGAAAATCTGCTCATACTAAACGAATAAAGCAGGTGTATTAACTCGAACCTGCTTTCGTGTTTGCTGATCGATTTGGTGGGGTCCGCACATGACTGAGCTATGGCACGTTCTTCTTGAGTTGAACATGGGAGAAGGCCGCACGAACGATCCTTGATCATCTACTTTCTGACATGGCTGGCTATTACTTTTCCTACGCATGATGCGGCTGAAGCTGGTCTGTTAACCCTTTCACGACATTGTCCGACGATGTCGTCGGACACTTTTTTGCCGCGTGGTACTATGTCTGACAATGTCGTCGGACACCATCATAGAGAGAGAGTTCATGGAATTTTATCAAACATTTAATAGTATAATATTAATCATCGAATCCTATGATATCTACGGTCAAGCTGATTAATGGGAGACTTCATTGGCTACTGCTTCATTCATATCTAACAAAATAATACTATTAATAATAGTGAACTTCGGCGCGCGGGAAAAATACGCGCTGTCCCCCGACGCACTCACGTGAAAATCGCTCGTGTCGTGAAAAGGTTAAAGCGCTGTTGGTTCCTACAATTGTCTTAAGGATGTGCATAACCTGTTGAGGTAACGACACTCAACGTAGGTGAATTTTTAGCAGGAGACTCTGTCCCCGGCATGGTCAGTACACCGCCTGGTTATGCTAGAATCTCGATCTGCTTCCGTGGAAGTGGCCGCTTTCCTGCTGGAGCGCGTACGAATGGCATTTTGATCGTCACAGTCACTCGCTACCTCATTCAGGCAAATTCGAGCTACTATGTAGGTGTCTGCCCAACGCCAGCACCACTAACCGCTTCATCCTGATCATCCCGCTCCACCGTTACTTTTCAATTTCTTCCTCTGACTGCACCCTCTTTCCTGGCAGTTCCTTTGCACGCCTTCCGTCATTCTTCCTCACCGTCAGAGGTCGGGCGTCATCAGTCGCTTGCCTTCTGCTGCTTAGCGGCCGGTCGCTAGTTTACATTCGGAGTTTGTTTACAGAAGTTCATCCGCATAGATCACCTAAGCGAGGACTGACAGCTCGTTCTAAGTCTTCGCTCGTATATTCTCCTCAGCATCTTTCCTTCTACCGTATTATGCATAGCATTAGAAGTATATTCCTCGTCCATTGGCTTCTACTACATAAAAAATAATTTTTTTGTTTATTTAGACCCGACTGCCACACACAGAGAAATGCTCTTAACTGCAGTCCTCTTGCTCAAAATTTGCTTCAATCTTTTAAAGAATTGCTCTCTTATGCCTTTACTCTGCTTTATATAATAGGACTTCTGTTCCAGGAAATCTTCAAGGCCAACAGCAAACCGGATGACCACTGAGACAAGCCTAAGTTGTTCTAGACCCCCACTAGGTGAGCGGGCGCCGTGCCTAGCGATGTTGAATTCACTTAACAGGTTACCTCAATGTTATCTAACCTGATTCGTAGCGGCCGCGCTTCAAGACCTATGGAGAAGACTTACCAGGAAACTATCTCAACGGTAGGTCAGAACGGCCCATGTGTTGTATATGTGCAGAATCGCCTCTTTCTGGGAAGCAACAAAACGCAAATATCTCGACCCCAATACAACTCTGCATAGAGTTAGGGACGACGGAAGTTGGGCCGTTGGCTGCGTTAGTCCTATGCCTGGAGGCGGAGGGCGGGCTCAACTTGGCTGGAAACAGCGATGACGAGCGAGCGATGGTGGCAGAGTGTGTAGAGGGGCGGAGTTATCCCCGTGATCACTGTTTCCAGCCAACTTGAGCTCTCCCTCCGCGTGCAGGCATAGGGCTAACACCTCCAACGGCCCAAATTCTGTCGTCCCTAACTCTGCGCAGAGTTGTATTGGGGTCGAGATATTTACATTTTCTTGTTTCCCAAAGAGAGGTGATTCTGCCCATATACAACACATTGGCCGTTCCGACCTACCGTTGAGATAGTTTCCTGGTTAGTCGCAGAAACAACGTCTTAACCACCTTCCACATTTATCTCATCCTCTTTTTCATTAGGTCTTTGTACCCTATCATTACGTGGAAGCAGCTAATATCGGGTTGAGTAAGACGTAGACTAACCAGGTATTACCGCATCGATAGGTGTTGTAGCTGCTTGGTATTGACTGATTACTGTATTGAATACCCTGAAGCACGAGGTTGAATGCACAGTTTATTATGCTGAGGCTGAGGTATATCGGTCCTAGTTGATCGATATGTGGCTATTGGAACGGAGAGAAGGCCGTGGAGCGAGGGTGGCTGCGAAGGTGATAACCAGAGCTCGGCAGATCTGAAGAGACGAGAATCTTCCTTCAGTCGACCTGCTCTTTTGTACGCACTGCCCTTTCTCGGGTAGAAGCATCCGTGTGATATGGAGGCGTTTCTGCCGACGAATTCCTCAAATCAGCTAGCTGATAATAAGAAACGTACTGAACGTCTGTACTTACAACGCCCGCACGCTCGCATCGGAAGCATCCGTCGAGGACCTGATGATGCAAGCCAGGAAGATCAAGTATGACGTCATCGGACTGACCGAGACGAGAAGACACCACCCCCTACACGCCGCCTATGACTCCGGAGAAGAACTGTTCCTCGGAACATGCACAGCAGGGGAGTAGGCGGCGTTGGTGTCCTCGTCAACACGCACTTGGCCATGAACATCGATTCGTACGAGTCTCTGACAACCCGAATCGGACGTCTGCGACTGAAGCGATGTGGACCCGTGCCAGCTTTGACTGTATTCGTCGCGTATGCCCCAACATCCGACTACGACGACGAAGAGGTCGAAGCCTTCTACGTGGAGCTGGAGAAGTTCTATAAGGAAGATCACACCTTCTACAAGGTGATCGTCGGCGACTTCAACGCCAAGATCGGGCCACGAAGGTCGCCAGAAGAACTTCACATCGGAACCCACGGTTTGGAGTGGAACGAGCAAGGTGAAACGCTATCTGAGTTTATCATGTCGACCAAGGCCATCCATGGAAACTCACAGTTCCAGAAGCCTCCCTCTCTACGATGGATCTGGGAATCCCCCGGTGGCCAGTTCCACAACAAGATCGACCACATCATCTTCAATCGCAAGTATTGCCTGACCGACGTCTCTGTTGTCCCCAAGTTCTACACGAGATCGGACCCCGCCTCCTTCGCGCGAGGTTTCGCTTTTCGCGTCAAGGAGAGAAGGCCGCGAAGTTCAAGAAGAGGAATACCAGAACGACCATCAACTGGGACCTCTACACCTTTGGGAAGATGCCGTCATGGACAACGTCGATGAGGAATACGACCGCTTCGTGCACCATCTCCACGATAGTGCTAAGGGAGCCGAGAGCTTGAAGACCACCAAGAGACGCCTGTCTCCGGAAACTCTCGAGCTGATACGCCAGCGTGGAGTAACACGAGCGTCAGGCAACTACCAACTGAGCTCGCGAAGCTATGCAGAGCCGCGATAAAGGAGGATCTTAAGGACAGAAGGGCGGAAGTGTTGGCTGAAGCAGCAGAGGCAGGTTTGAGCATCCGCAATGCCCGCCGGAACTTCTCCAACTTCAAGATCAAGATGACCGCTCTCCGACGTCCTGTCGGAACCGTCACCTCTTCCAGAAGGACCATGGAGAAGGTCATTCACGACTTCTACTCCGATCTCTTCGATAGCCACGTCCGCCTGCCCCCACGCCATCTTCCGCAGGATGGATACGCCGTCTCCTCTGTTCTCCCTCCCGAGATCCAACATGCCATCACGTCTCTGAAGAAACGTACAGCACCCGTTCCCGACAGGATCAGACCCGAACACCTGAAGAACCTCCCGCCAGCGCTCAGCAACACCCTGGCGCGACTCTTCTCGCGCTACATACCTGTACCTGTCGGAGTGCAAGGTTCCATCTCAGTAGAAGACCAGCAGAACCGTCTTGCTGTACAAGAAGGGAGACGTGCACGACATTGGCAACTATCGCCCGATCTGCCTGCTGTCTACAAGCTGTTCACTCGAGTCATCCTGAATAGGATCAGCAGAACGCTGGACGAAGGACAGCCATGCGAACAAGCAGGATTTCGGAGAGGATTCAGCACGATCGACCACATACACACCATTACGAAGCTCATCGAAGTGTCGCGAGAGTACAAGCTGCCGCTGTGCCTTACGTTCATCGACCTGAAGAAGGCATTCGACTCTGTCGAAACTGAAGCGGTCATCGACGCCCTGCTCACTCAGGGCGTTCCTACTCAGTACATCAGGGTCCTTCGAGAGCTGTACAGTGGATTCACTACCAAGATCTCACCATTCTACAACGACGTCCTCATCGACGTAAAGAGAGGGGTTCGGCAGGGGGATACCATATCCCCGAAGCTCTTCAGCGTCACCCTCGAAAACGTCATGCGCGAACTATTAGGGGGGGGGCCAAAAGTAATGAGACAAAATGAAAAAAATCTTTATCTCTTTATAACTCAATTACAACTCGACGATGCTGAGGAATGTATTTGCCATTAAGGGCAAGGACCTTGCTGCCGTCGCTCAGCCAACTTCCTGATCCCATCCTTCCAGAACTGCTTAGGCCTGTTGTTGATCAACTGCTCAATATGGTTGTCAAGGACTGCTTGGGTTCTTGTGTCCCTTCCGACTAGGAAGTCCTGTAGGCTCAAGTAGTAGTGGTAGTCGCATGGAGAGCTGTCCAGCGAATACGGTGGGTGAGGCATGTGAACGTAGCCCAGCTGGCTGGCCTTATCCGTGCTTACTTGTTCCCGATGGGGTGCGGCGTTGTCGAAGAGGAGAACTTTCTTGAAGCGCTGCGAATGAATAAGAGCGAGTTGCCGGCCCATTTCCTCTATTTCGTTCACCATGACCTTGGAGTTCATCGCAGTGCTCTTGGGAAACAGCCTCCGGTAAATCGATCCATGGGCGCAGACCCAAAAGCTCCAAAGATGCTTCTCGCCGTGAACATCTCGCCGAACGAAGGTCGATAACAATTCACCAGGCCTCACCCAGACTCGCTGCTTACCAGGGTTAAGGTAGAAGACGTACTTCTCATCCTGCGTGAATATTGAGCCCAGGCTGCTCGGGGTTGGGAATTGGGGGAGATTTGCGCGACACAGGTCGACTCGTCAGACTGGGCTTTCGGCATAAGACAGGCTGGGGTTTTTGGCATGCTTCTGGAAAGGGCGGAAGTGGTAACTTCTCAGATGGGCTTCAGTAAGTAGCATACAAACATACAAATACGACAAGTACGAATTCAGACTCCAGCCACGAGATATACGGACACGGCATGGGGTGTCTCATCACTTTTGGCCCCCCTAATAGAATGGGAAGACATGGGAGTGAAGGTCGACGGCCGGCAACTGCACCATCTTCGCTTCGCTGACGCTCATAACACCGAGCATCATCCAGGCGGAGCGAATGCTGGCCGACTTCGATCGTGTATGTGGGAACGTTGGACTGCAGCTGAATCTTACGAAGACGACGTTCATGAGGAGCGGACAAGTTTCTGATGCCCCACTCTCACTCAACGGAACGAACATCTCCGAATGTTTCAGCTATGTCTATCTGGCTCGCGAAGTCAATATGGCCAACGACCTAGCGCCAGAGCTGAGCAGGAGGAAACGAGCGGCTTGGGGAGCTTTCAAGAGCGTCGAAGAAGTCGCGAAGAAGACGAAGAACGTCCGACTCCGTGCCCACCTATTCGACTCCACTGTTCTTCCTGCCCTAACATACGCCTCAGAGACCTGGGCTGTACGAAAGCAGGATGAACACGCGATCAGCGTCGCGCAGCGTGGAATCGAGAGGTCGATGCTCGGAGTGACACGACTCACGCAAGGGAGAGAAGGCCTCCGGAGTTCCGAGCTTCGCCGACGTTCGAAGATCAGAGACGCTGTCGCGTGGGCCAAGTTGTCGAAAATTAGGTGGGCCGGCCACGTAATGCGCTTCGCAGACACCCGCTGGACGAGAGCCGTCACCGACTGGATTCCGCGGGATGTCAAGAGAACACCAGGACGCCCACCAACGCGTTGGTCGGACTTCTTCGTGAAAGCCCTGAACGACCGTTATGACGCTCTTCGTGTCTCTCGAGCGAGTAGGATCCATTGGAGCACTCTGGCACGCGACAGGGACGAATGGAGACGCTGCTGGCGCCCGCTCGAGCAAGTCGATGATCAACGGGACGACAGGTGATGCTGAACGGTCTGATGGTTAAAGTGAACTCGCGTGTGAGCGCAGCTTGGTCCAAGCTGCGCTCACACGTCTCGGTGACAGGTGTACTGTGTAACAGGAAGATTCCAGAGCGCATGAAGAAAATCATCTGTAGAACCGTCATTCGGCCAGCAGCTATGTACGGCGCTGAGTCTTGGGGCACAATGCATACATACCCTTTGATGGCACAGTAGTTTTGCCTTGCGCTTAGCCGTTGCCATGCCATTTCTAAGCACTGTTTTGTTCATCTAACCAGCGTCAAGAAAATTCATGTTAGAGTTGCCAAACAGTCCTTCTCTCATAATTATATGACTCTTTTTAATTGATGAGCTGATTGTGTCAGATAGAAAACTAGTGTTGAACACTGTCCATTTGTGTTTCCGCCTTCCGTTCCAAAAACAGGCGGAACACGGAACGGAACGGAAGAGCCCAAAATGGTCGGAAACTTCGGAGAACACGGAAACGGAAATTCCGTACATCCCTGATCGGTGCTATCCGGGGTTTAGATTTTAAATGTGTGTCGAGAGAGGCTGCGACAAATGGGCAACAGTGGCAACGGTGGATATGCAGCTAGCATTTCGATTTGAACACAACGGTTCCCCCGTGAAGTCACATGTAGGTGGGCATAAGCAGCGGTTCGTTCTCTAGAACAGGGCATAGTGTTCCACCTAACTGTATCGCATGTTGCTATTCCGTCGAAGTGCTATCTGCCTTGGTCATTTAACGCGAGAAGGTAATTCTCATCACTCTGCATCAACGGTGCATAGTGAAGGGAATTTTTTGCTGCCACCGTTCCTATTCATTGTCGCGCATTGATTATTCACCTGTATAACCCACCCTATTCTCACTTTTTTGCTTGCTTCATAACGGTCTCTCAGCCGCAGATCGCACGTCGCCAACCCGTCGGTTGAATGCTTCGTGTGATTTGCCCGGTGAACGCTAATCTACACCGTTAATTCGATGTTTGGGGCAATCAGCTGCCCCTCTTCTTTAGCATCCTCTTCAACAATTCGTCTTGCACTTGCCCGATTCTTTGGATCTGCGCTTTAATCCTATAGCTCATAAGTGTGAGGTTAATGTTACGTGTGTACTCTCCCACTACCGCTCCTACTGGAGCAGGGAGGAATCGTCGCCCGGTGAACGACTTATCGTCGCCCTTGGAGCCAACCATGCTATCGACGTGAAGGCAAGGCATTTCCTGAGTAGTCCGCGTGTTATCAGCAGTGCAGGCGCTATAGCGACGGTCATGCCGACGTGAGCGGCTGAGTTCTGACTCAGCTCCCCTCTCGGGCATTGTTTGCCTTGTAGTGGAGAATACCGAATCAGCACCGGCCTAAATGGCGTCACCCATCGATCGCTGCTAACATCTGTCGTTGGGACGTTAGGCCGCATAACGCTATACACGGACTGGATCCGCCACCTAGCTTTTCACTTCCTCGACTAAGAGTCTGCTATATATTGTTGTCCACTCCTCACCAATCCATTTAAATTGAGCCACGATTTTCACTTCAGTAAGGGCACCTTGAGTATGTTCCTTCTTCCAAGGCGATCTGCAATGGGCGCCATGGAAGGGCGGCGCCAGCTAAGCTGCAGTGGGAGAAAACCTTGGTTGGCTACTAAATAAAGGATTAAGGACGGCGTTACTCAAAGTTTTTGGAATGGAGGCGACTTGGATGCGTATTCAGCCATTCAATGATGATTTGCGATGGCAATCCGATTAAAAAGTCAGCGCTTTATCTTTTCTAGACTGTTTTTCGAGTACAGGTTCATCGACCCCGGAGGGATGAAGGACGTGGTCGGCCTGGACGGGAAATCCGAACGGAGAACATGGTATCGGGTGCATGAGACAGCTGGCACCTTCCCCGAACGCACTACACGCACCCCTGCTGCTAAACATTTGTACGTCTACTAAATATCGCCATACAGATGTCGATTCGTCCAAGTGTAAGCGTCACCGAGAACTGCTGAGAGCCTGAGCATGAATACTTCCAGCCCTACTCTTCCATGCTTATGCGGCAATCAACTACGAGGCAACTCTGATCCAGATGGGAGTTTTGCAATGCGCTTGTTCTGCAGGGTGCCCCAAATTTACTTATTGATGTTTCTTTCTGTTCAAAAGGTTGTTAATTCCTCAAATGTAGCATATTTTTAGCTTTTTTTTTGGGGGGGGGGGGCGAAAAAGCGGAAATCGTGGTAAAGGTTCACGCTGAAATCACGGACGTGTCGCGATGCGTACTTGGTTGCAGTGTGAAATCATTGAACGTGAAGCTTTGCACCCTAAGAATAAAGGGTTTTTCTACACCCCTTTCTTCTTGGCGCGGGTAGCGCAGTAAGTTCTGGCATACACCCTGGTCAAGGTTTAGAGTTTCTTTCCCGCCCAGGCCAACCAAGCCTTCCGTTTCTCGTTACGGTTACTAATTGGTAACAGGCTTCTCTGGGAGGGATGAAATAGTGTTTTGCTCATCGGTTCACCACTGCAAGTTTTTACACAGGCAAATCACGATTCTAACAGCCTGGACGGCATCACTTATGTTAGCAGAAGTTTTGCTTACCTAAGATTACGCAAAAAACGTTCAGGAGAACTGTTGTGTTGTTACGAGCTGAACCTGAAGTTCCTAGTCACGTTGCCTTTTTGATAAGAATATTTCTTGCCTAAAACGACCTCAAAATAAGAAATATTTGCTGTAGAGAAGTACAAATTAATTCGCGATCACCCACCTGTCCGTGCATTTCAAGAAGTCGTACCTTTATTGCAACGATCTTGCCCCAGCACAGGGCCAAGCTTTTCCTCTCCAGAAGTAGGAGTGTAAATTTTCAGCAAAAATCGACTCCCACGATGGCCCCTGCCCTGGCATCAGAATACATCTAGTAGTATAAACGCGAGTTTCTAGCCGCCGATCGTGATGATCGAATCGAGGGCACCTTATTGCCAAAAATTAGGGCTTGTCTTATAGTTAGACAACATCAAACAAATCTACTCAATTTTTGTTTTTGTCTCAAAGTGTCAGTTTTAGGTATTTTTTACGTAATTTTCGATAATCAGAGCTGTTAATCGAAGGGAAGGTTTAGCAAAGGCAAGATACGTACCGTGGATTTTCTCACTGGAAGATTTCATTCTTATGACAGTTACGCTGCCAGTCGACTAAATTTCGAGATACTTTGAGCAATCACATGACTTTTCCTTGCAGTTGGAACATTTTTTTCTGGTATGCTGTTCAAGATTAAGATTAGGATTTAGGGGACTTAAGATTAGGCCTAAAGCGGTCACAACTATTTAACAACTATTTAAAAAGTGGCAACATTTTCTGAACATTATGTGTTCTCGTTACGCTACGCAATCCTGTGGAATTCGTGGCAGTAGATACGTTTAATTGGCCACTAGATCTTTTCTGCGGCTTCGAGGAAACCCCGGATGCTGATGCCAGCAGGCAGCACGGCTGGTTTGTCTTCGTTTCCGCAACTATTCGTTCGCTTCCAATCAATCCCCGGAATGGGTTGGCTGCATGGAAATCGGACGGCTTTCATATCGGCGTTCACTGCTCCCCGAACCACTGTGGGTCATGCATGTGCCCGGCTCGACAAGCGAACGGCGCCGGAGCGCATTCATGAATATTCCATTCATGTGGTAGGAGCACTCCTAAGCCTCGGCTTTCGGGGAATGTCGTAGTTCCGTTCCATAATGAGCGACGCAGGAATCCGAGAAACATAGTCGCTTGGTTGCTACTTCACTACACCTTCACTATACTCCACTCACGCCTACATTTTGCGGAATGCAGTACAACCAGTCATAGTGGCAGAGTAGTGAAATGCTACAGAGATCAAGTGTCTCGTGCAACAGCGTTGCAAAAATATGGGCGCAGTAGGTAATAAAGAAAAGAGGACTGTTGCTAATTGGCACGAACATTTCGCTGAAGGGGATGATTTCGTTTTGAAACACTAACCAGGGAAGGGTTTCAACTTTCTCGGAACTTTGAAAGGAGATCTAGGTGGCTGGATGGAGCTTGAGATTCTGACTACAAATGGCTAGTGGTAAATTAAAACTGCAAAATGCATCTCTTGAACGAGTTCTAACCTGTTAAATTTGCTGGCATAGCGGTTCATTAGCGCACTTTATCACCCCGCTACCGTCGCTTGGAGTGGCTCCGTGGGAGGTAGGTCGTGGGTTCGATTCCCAGTGATGTCATCTTCTTTTGCATGCTGTGATTATCTTCGATGGAACATTTCATCCTTGTCTGCAACACATACTTCAGTAAGCACATGGTGACAACTATTATTTGAACGTAAGTTCTTAAAAAATCCTTTTACACCTTCCAGGTTTGGTAAATTAAAAAAAATTAAAAAATTAAAAAAAGTAAATCTTTTTCAAGAACTTACGTCCAAGATGCCCAGGTTTCAAGAGCGTCGAACTTGGAGACTATTATTTGATTTGTTTATCTGTTTGCAGGCGGAAAGATGCTGTAGCTAAGCTTTTTATCCCAATATCAAAGAAGTCAAAGAGGATGCCAGATTGGTGGTCAGCACGCCAAATCCCCAAATAAGAAATTTCGGCAAAATCGGTGGTCACGATCCCATTCTGCCACTTACTCATACCTACATGCAACTTACCGAGAGCAGCTCTCAACCCTCGACAGTCACAAAAGAAAAACAACCGCCGGTGCCACCTGAAGCAGGCGCTCGTCCTGTGTGCATGTCAGCGCACTTCACGCTTCGCCCGTGCAGCTGACCATCCAACTTCACATGAACGAAGCGTGAGGAGCAGCGAGCCTGCCCCGATCGCTATCAACGCCCTCCCTCTTACCCCTTCGCTACATATTTCAAGGCGCTTGAACACCGTAGGTAAGATGAACACTCAACGGTGAGGAGGGTGGGGGGGGGGGTGGCAGGGATGGGGTCAAGATCACCGACTTCACCTCTATTTTGTGATTATGTCGGAGTTAGTAGGAGTTACTAGCAGTATGATCACGAATCAGACAGACACCTGTATTTGAAATTTTGGTTGATTATGGCAGTTAACGGTAACCATGGGTGAGTAAGGGTAAAGAGAGCAGAATCACTGGTTTCGCTCACAATCCGTGAATGTTGATTTCCTGATGTGCTGACCCCGAATTTGGCTTCTGACTTCCTCTATGTTGAGATCAAATTTTTACCCAATAGAGGAATGCGTCAGCTACAGTGGTAAACGTTAACAGGTCAGAAGGTGCATTTTTCAATTTTAACCTCTAACGCCTCACACGTTTGGAGAACTACTGCGAGCTTGATCTTGCTGCACATCGTCTTTGATGTTCATTTTGTCGGTCTTTGATCGACCTTCGAATACAGGAATAGAACAAGCGAGACAATCTGTGATAGTATTAATATCAACGTCAGCCAAACAATTACTGCATTATTACTGGGTTATGCTGCACTATTATTACTTTATTCATTTAAAGATGCCTCCCTGGCTTCCTTACCATATCTATCTATCTATCTATCTATCTATCTATCTATCTATCTATCCATCTATCTATCTATCTATGCTAATTATACGACAGTGTTATCAACAGGGATCTGTGGAATTTCCGTTTCCGTGTTCCGAGTTCCCGTTTCCGGCCATTTTGGGCTCTTCCGTTCCATTCCGTGTTCCGCCTGTTTTTGCGCCGGAAGGCGGAAACGGAAATGGGCACTGTTCCACACTAGTTTTCTATTGAACACAATCAGCGTATCAGCTACAAAATTTCTCCTTCATATAATTGTGAAAGAAATACTGTTTGACAACTCTGGCATTAATGATCTTGAAATTGGTGAGATTACCAAAAAACACTCAGAAATGGCAACGGCTTGGTGCAGGGTAAAATTAATGTGCCACAAAGGCTATGTATGCATTGTATGCTAAGAAAATGCACTCAACATTTGAATGATCATGGAATTCTTGGTCCACTAGTTACAAATAGCTACAAAAACATAGTAAGCATAGAGCGCAGTATCATGAAACAAAGGGTTCAGTGAAGGTTTTGGCAGTTGTCTGCTCCAAGATTACATCAGCATTTCTGACCAAAGGTGCAAATTTCAATTTTTAACTTCGTTGGGTGTGATATGCATCAATATAGAGTTATGCATAACATTTTTTAATGAAACATCACGAATATCTACCGGGAGATGTTATTTTATTGACCTACTGAATTCTGACACAAAACTATTGCTTCGAGAACCATGTCAATATCTAGTATCTAGTTCTTCACACGTTTCTCGATTTGCTCTTTTTTCTATCTTATTTTACTGTCTTAATTTCCTCTTCTTTTGTCCTATGTTTGTTTTAATCTGTTCCAGTTAGAAGTGTTTGTGAGTTGTGCTGGATATCGGCGTTTTATCGAGGATTCTGCTTCGTGTTATTACTCAGTATACTCACATGGGTGGGTAACCACCTGTGTAATAAACATAACATGTAGGAACTGTCCAGCTGCGTCACCTTGGCCGTAAGGCTTCTATGCTGGCGGAGACTGAATATTCCTGTGGAAGTATGGACCCGCCATGACTAATCAGTCATCCAGTTATCATCCTAGATCCCAAAATGATGAAATGAATGAATTCTGAGTACTTGTTTTGGTGATTAGAATGTAACTGTTAGTGTTGAATATGCAGATATCTGTGCAGTAACCACGTCATCCATAACAGGGATGCACACAAAATTCTGTGCGTTAAATTTTTTAACGAAATTTTTTAACGGAAAATTTTCGTTAAATTTCCGGTAAATCGTTAAATTTCGTTTAAAAATAAAAAAGGCTGAAAACCATTATTTCAAGAGAAAAAACAATAAAAAGTTAGAAAAACAGTGAACAACATATACGCTACAACTTCAAAAGGTCAACAGCTATAGTTCAAGGAATGGAGTGTAACATTGCGGTGTAAGATAAACAATTCAACATCAACAAACACAGAAAAATAAACAAGCCTTCAGCAACAAGCTATCTACAGGGTGCTGAATAAGAACAGGTATGGAATTATCATTCAAGATTATTTATTTATTTATTTATTTATTTATTTATGTGCTACGCCACTGAGGGGCGTGCTGAGGATTTTAACAATAAAAGACAAGGTTAGTAAGGACAGAGTAGTGGGCGAAAAAAAAACTTAGCAAGAAAAACCAACAATACCAAATACTGGTTAATGGCAATACAACATTTGAAATAAAAGCAAAGGGTCAACGAAATGCGTTTTGAGTGTTAAGCATTACTCTCAGTCGATCCAACGGTAGGAAACTATATCTATATGTGGATTCTACAGAAAAAAAACCATTCCAACCAGATCACGCTTAGATGCGACGGGAGCTGCAAGGGGAAAAAGTTTTGGAGCATACTATTATATCACGGAAAACACGCAGCAGTAATATGAGCCAAACCGCTATCTATAGGAAGGAGGACACCAGCCGGAGTAACTGTAAACGGACAATGTATTTCGCGGTGTAGTTTGTGATCCCGGTCTCCCAGGACACGCACCACCGGGCGGACTCCGTATCTCAGGAGTCTCATTATACTGGTACGCACCCAGTGGCGGCCCGGAGACACAAAACGTTCAATAAGTGAGACGAGGCATGCTGGATAGGAAAAAGGAAAAGTGGAAAACTGGGAACAGCACGGAGTGTCCTATATGAAGAGATCAACTGCATACGCAATTTCAACCTGCTTGAAAAGAAGTTGCAAGCAAGATGCCCGCTAAAGACGATAACCCCTTGCAACTCATCAATCACAACTCTGCGCAACTCAGGTTAACTTTGATTGTCCCAGAAGACTGAAGGAGCATATGCTAACTCAACTCAAAAGTCGCCTCATGCTAAAACACTTGATCGGAAACTCAAAACAGTGACATAAATCACAATCTCTCTTCTTTTCGCCAACGCACGAAAGAGAAAAAAATCAGCAGATAAGCTTTCGTCAAGAAAAGTCAAGTGGATGAGCGAAAGTGCAAATATGAGACCATAATAACTCTCCTACTTCACTAGAATAGACGGAAGCAATTGTAATAACAAAAAAAAACATGTAGCAAGCTTCGCTGAAACGCAGTCCAGACCGAGACCCATCAGGTAGATGAAAACGCAAGTGGCAACCGTGATCTCATTGGCGGATGGAGAACGACCAGCCACGTACCCGCTCCGATCAGAAGTCTGGAATACCAAGAACTTGGAGCAGATTGATATTCTTCAATTTAGTTCTGAATACGGATATGTTCGGGGCTTCCAAAAGAGCATCGGGAAGTTTTTGCAGCCATCTAGCTCCCCGAAAAAACAGCGAGTTGAAGACCTTGGTGGATTGATTACTGGCGAGTCTAGGATTCTCAACTAAAAGCGAAGAAGTACGCCCACGGCAAGGTCGGAAACACCAATATTTGCTAGGCCGTAGTTTCAGATCGCCTTTAAGCAACTTGAAGCAAAACACTACATCACTAAACACTCGTCGGTAAAGCAAACTTTTGAGATTGAAATATTTTAACCGATCAGAATAACTAGGAAGGGACAATGGATAGTTCGGGTCAGGTTTGCAGCGATAAAGTAATATTCGCGTAAACGTTTGTTGGACTTTCTCAATTTTCGCCTGAAGCTTCTTTGTATGAGGACTCCAAATCTGGGATCCGTACTCCAGAACAGGAATTACATACGCCTTGTACAGCTTCAGATATATAGAAGGATCGGCACCCTCGAAGTTCCTGAATATCATAAAGACAGCCGCAAACGCCTTTTGAATTGTCCGGTTGATATGAGGTTTTGCATCAAGATTATCATTAATAAGAATTCCAAGATCACGCACCTCCTTCACAATTTTTAGAGCCGTGCCATTATAGTAATATTCAGGATTATCCGGTTTTCCTATGTGCAACACAACAGTTTTATCGAGATTCACAGGAATGTCCCAATCCTTGGCCCAGTCCATCATATTAACAATGGACTGTGCTAAGGCCTGATGAACCAAAACCCTAGTGTTATCATTGTATATACCATACACCTTTATATCGTCGGCGTACATCTGAACTTTAACGTCTGCATGCGTAGCTAAACATGTGGGAAGGTCTGTGGTGTATATTATAAAGAGTAGAGGCGAAAGAACACCTCCCTGAGGAACACCACTTAGGCACGGAAGTCGTGTAGAAAAGGAGTAGCCAACCTTAACGTACATATATCGCTCTGTTAAATATGAACGGATCCATTTCAAAAGAGAATTCTTTAGCCCCAGCGTCTCAAGCTTAAACAACAGCTTATCGTGATTAACTCTATCAAAGGCCTTCGATAAATCGAAATAAATGACATCGACACTCTTAGCTTCATTTTTAGCTATACTCCAGTCAAAATTGCAGTCTGCCAACTGGGTGATGGTCGACGCTCCTGTTAGGAAACCGTGTTGTTCGCGAGGAATAAGTTGGTTTCTGATCAGCCAGGAAGAAATTTCGTCTCGAATTAGCCTTTCTAGGACTTTGATAGGAGTAGGCGTAATGCTAATTGACCGGTACGACGAGAGTAAGTGAGGAGGAGCATTAGGCTTCGGAATAGCAGTAACAATCGATTCTTTCCACATAGATGGGACTTCACCGTACATTAACGAGATGTTCAAAATCATCGCCAAGGGCTTATACAGCGCTTGAGCACACCTTCTGAAAATTATCTGTGGGATGCCATCATACGGAATAGACATGGAAGGCTTAAGAGTCTTCAATATCTTCAAAACCTTCCTAGGATCCACTGCCATATCGTTAAACGCATCAGAACCTGTAGAACTTGACATAACATTGGCCAAATTTGAGTTAGAACGGGATGTGAATACCGTACAAAAATACGTAGCTAGCGCTTCGGCTTTGTGTTTTTCATCAAAATACTGAATTCCATGCTCATCCTCAAGCACAGGAAGGTCCACTTGAGATCTTAGCTTGCACTTCATCAGTGAGAGAAAACTTTTGCTATTGCGGCGTTCACTGGCTCTCTTTTGTTGATATGCCAGAAACTTTCGAAGATGCCGATCCAGTTTATAACAGATCGTTCTGTAGTGGGGGCTGGGAAAGGAGGAACCTTGTAGCTTTACCCGTTGATAAAACAGACGACTCTTCTGAGCTGCCAGGTTTCGAATGTGTCTAGGATATCTAACACCTCTTTTCTGAACATCCTGAACCGGAACGTATTGAGCAAGGTATTTGTAGATAATGCTGCAGAACCTTCTGTAGAGATCATCAATAGTGGTGTACCCATAAAATATATTCCACCAGTCCACAGTCAGAAGTCGTTCAGATAATGCCTTGTAGTCAGCTTTCGTAAAGTTCGGTAAAGGAATTTCTCTAGGGCGTTCAAAGGAAATGTCAATATCAAACGAGATTGAGTTGTGATCCGAGGATGCAAAGGGCGGGCAGACACTGGCATTTTTGACAATATTAGATGCTGTCAAGATGATATCCAGGATAGAATTTCCACGAGTGGGGCTCAGAACATGTTGAGTCATTTCATATGCTTTGAAAAAGTCAACAAGTCTGCGGGAAGCAGGAGTATTGGATTTGAAATTAACCCAGTCAACATCGAGGTTAAAGTCTCCAAGCACAATAAAATGTTCTCTTGAGACACACAAATCAACTAATATATCTACCAGACTGGTGTCATCGTTTACACTCGAGTTAGGTGGCCGATAAACTAAAACAATTCGAAATTTTCTGCGCAGTGAAGTGTCAAAACACTCGAGGCAGAGTAAATCTGAATTGAGACGCGAGGGTAGAACCACTTCGTTTAATGTAATGGTGCATTTGGAGAGGCAGCACACTCCTCCACCCCTACTACCAGAACGATCAATTCTAAAAACTCTGTATGGATTATGCGCTACAATCTCCGAGCTTAAAGTTTTCGAAGTCAGCCAGGTCTCGGTTATGAACAGTAAGTCAGGATTATGGTGACTTAAAAAGAGATGTAAATGATGAAGCTTATTGCTCAGGCTGCGTGCGTTGAATAAAAAACATCTCAGACCCCGGGAGGTGCCGTGGCGAGTTTCGAGTTTCCCGAACCTCCAGTTTTTGGTAGGTCCTCAACACGAGCCAACTCGCCACGGTACACAACCCACACCCTGGCATTAAGTTGGCTATTACGTTCCCTGCACTCTTGCCGTAAGGCGTACTCTCGTTTGCGTTCTTCCACACTCAAGCTCTTCCGAATGAAGACGTTTGAGAATTCAGTAGAACGCAAACGGTGCGAGTTGGAGAGTGCCGTTATCCAGTGTGCTCGAGATGGTAGAACCAACTTCACCAGCCTTGGACGTGTGTTATCGGGTCTACCCATTCGGTACACTTCCAACGGCCGACACTCCAAACCCAACACATCCATGATCTTACCTATTTTGCCCTCGACATCGCACTGCTTGGCAGACGGCAGAAGGTCAGCTGCCGCCTCAGGAATCCCCGAAATTACTAAGCTGCGCGATCTTTTATCTGACTCGATCGCTGCCGCAAACTCCTGCGGAAGCTTTGAAGCAAGACCGTCCAGGAGCTTCGCCATCACCGGGTTCTTATTGCGCGCCAGCATGGCCGACATAATTTCATTTATAGACATACTTGCAATGTCCTCATCAGTAGGAACTTGAGATTCAACGAGAGAATCTCGTTTTCTCCCACCCTGACGAGTTTTGGGCTGCGACATTGCAAGTAAGATCAGAGGACGTCAAAAGCGAAGTCAATATCGAATTGATGGCACGCAACGAGGATCAGGTGCGGCGCAACGACAAGAAAAACGAAGGCTAATCAGAAGAACTAAGTTCCCTCTAACGAAAAACAGGGAAGGCAAACAATAAGTATGCTGCTGAAAACGAAGAGAGACTAAAACAAGCGGAAATAAATGTAAAAACGAATGAAACTTAGCTCGAAGGGACGACGAAATGGAAACGCAGCCGCTCGCAGTGCGTGCAAGACCCGCAGTGATTATCAGTGATTATCAACGACAAGGCATCTTAAAGTGCGCAATCAGGGAGGTACCCGGAGTTTCCCCTCCCTTTTTTGTCTGACTGTTCTACGAGCATATGCAATCTCGACCCACCAGCCCGCTAGTACAGAAAGAACTAATAAAATACATAGTAGTTCTTGTTTGAACTCTGGGCGAGGTAATAAAATACAATTAAAAGCCTATCAGCGGAATGTTATAACGCACGATTTTCTAGTGCCTCGTGGGTGGGACCAATCCAGTTTTTCCATTTTTTGCAACGTACAACGGGACCTTGACGCGGCATCGGTCACACGGTCCCACACTGCCGATGTTAACGTTCATGGAAAGAAGCTTTCCCAATTTTTGTTATCAGCGTTTTTCTAAAATCGTTTAAAATACGTCCACCGGCCGAAAGCATTCTCTCCGTCTCGACTGTTCCAGGTGGTGGGCAAAAGTATTCTGGGATAAGCAAGGCCAGGTGAAAATAGGCATATCTTACGAGGAGATCAAACAAGTACCTTTGTTTATTCGCTGACGTGCTTGGGGGCTCCGCGAAGAAATTTCTAGCTCCAAAATGCATTAAAGGCTAAAGATAAATGATGGCGTTATTCAATCCTTTTTGTCCCTTTAGAAATGCGCCACGCATTCTACTTCTATGTACGGGATATCGTAGAGGCGATTTAAATGCGTATTTGGCCAAGCAATGAGTTGCGGTGGCCAGACGATGAACAAATCAGCGCTTTGACCTTCCCAGACAAGTCAGACTGGTACCAATTCACCGACCCCGGTGGGATGAAAGGATTGGTTGGTCTGGGCGGGAAATCCGAACCAAGAACCTGGTATCGGGTGCATGCGACAGCTGGCACCTGCTCCGACTGCGCTATATGCGCCCAAAATACCTCTATATTAGGCCGTATTAATTGACTCAAACAAGATTTGAATCTAAATTTTCTGCTTTCATGGCGTAGACTTTGACGTCGTAATATAGAGGACGGCGTTACACAGTCCTTTTTGGGATGCGCCAAGCGCTCTACTTTAACGAGATATCGTGTAGGCGACTTTAATGCGTGTTTCTCCATACAATGACTTAAGATGGTCGGTCGATGAACAAATCAGCCTTATCCTTCCCAGATAAGTCTGGTACCAATTCGTCGACCCCGGAAGGATGGAGGGCCTTGTTGAACTAAGCGGAAAATCGGAACCAGGAACCTGGAACCTGGTATCGTGTGCAAGCGACCGCCGGCACTTCCTCCGACTGCGCTACACGCGCCTATAAAATGCATTATTTCCAAGAATTCAAAACAAATTCATCAAAACATTAAAATATTCTTGCTGATTTCAATAGTTTTTTCTGGAACAGTCCTAATCGGGAGGATGAGACCTGCTCATTAGAGGATACTAAGAGTAAATGTGATAAACTCACTGAGAAAAAAGTCCGTTAAAAATTCCGTTAAATTTCTAAAAATTTCCGTTAAGTCGTTAAGCCAGATTTTAACGAAAAACGCCGTTAATTCGTTAAATTCGTTAAATCGGTAACCGTTAAATGTGCACCCCTGATCCATAATGCCACTGGTTTCTGAGGAATCTCTTTCCTGGTCGGAAAATGATCTAGGTGGTTACTCCAGTTTTAGACTTCACACGAGTCAGTTTTAAATGCGGGTCTGTAAGTAACCTCAAGTGGTTAAGTCGGTTAAGTCTACTGTTCAATAAATACCAGCATCAAAAAAGTCAGCGAAAAACCCGTCGCAGGAACTAGATATGGAAAGACTGCATGCTGAAATGTTGAGAAATAGTGAAATGAGTCCCTGGATTTGTTTACGTTTATTGCTCAGCCATAGCTAAAAGGTTATCATAACAGCATTATGAATTCATGCTTCGCTATGTTATATTATGATGAGGATGAGGATGAGGATTATGTTATATTATGATGAGGATGAGCACAATCTGTGGGAGATTCCGCTGCTAGCAAAGTTCTGAACAAGAAGAGGTGCAATACAAGCCGCTTCTGACGCCGTTTCAGATGCACTTTTGAAAAAATGGCGAACATTTGTCATTTCCGTTTTCGCGCTTCTTATTCGGGTTCTCGGCCATTTTTGAGCGTCTTCGTTTCGTCTTTCGTCTTCCGCCTTTTCCAGAAAAATTTCCGCACATCCCTGGTCATCAACTTATTTTTTTTAAACAAATTAGGTCTCAACATACACTATGCTGGAACAGCAAATTGCGCGTAAAGTATTGTACTGCTGGTTGTTTTCAACGACTCATAGGTTTGTACTGCTTGTCTGCCTCTTTAATAAACGAACAAACGAAGTTTCATATGTACAAAAGGGTTCCTCTGAAAAGGGAAGGATCTGAAGCCTATGTCTGAACGGGGGAGCGAGTCATATGGGGAGAATCCTCACGCTTATAAGCTTTTTTTCAACTGTAGGCAGATTAAAAAATAGAGGCTATCCTCGTTCTAAACATATACGCATACGTCCACCTTATCTTAAAGCAGAATGGTGTTTTTTAATTATTTTATGATCTGTGCTGTGAGGAGGAAGACAACTGAAAAGCTCCCAATTAAGCGAGGCGTCGTCGCACGTCCAAATATCCAAACACCATGATAGACGATGTGCTTGCAGACAATGAGGTCCACTTCGTCCTCGTAGAAACCGTAGATCAGACGTGGATCTCAGACGAATCCTATTCTCCTCGAACATCCTTCTTGTGGAGATGCGGGTTAGACGCTACTGCCCTAAAGGCCCCCAGACTTCTGTGGCATTGCCGCTGCCCTATCCTTCATCATAGGGCAGGGACACAGAGCTCGCCGCCAGCGGCGTCCCTGCCCTACCCTTAACCACAGCGGCGAGCGGCGTTGCCGCAGAAGTCTGTGGGAGCCTTAAGCCCTAGTTTATAGTTGCGCCGCCTCGCGGCGCGGTAGCATAGTAGGAGGGGGGGGGGGGGGGGCGGCAGCGATACTCAAATCGGCGTTTGCGGTCGGAGACCTCGCCGCTTCACTGGCGGATGGGACGAGTTTTGCGTGAACGTGCCGAGGCTGGGTGAGCTACAGTGCAAGTGCATGGGGGACGGTGAGGATGCACTGCTGGGCACATACGTGGGAGGAGGACGATAGAATATCTACAGTTTGTCATAGTGGAGATGGGCATTGGTTAGTGATTGGAATTAAGCTGCGTCAAATGAGTGAGGGAGAGGTAACTGGTGAAAAGCAAATGATGAAGAAGATCGAAAAACAAGCGTTAACGATGAAGTTGGTTAATAATGAGGGGTATTAGAGGGGCAAAACTTTGTTTTTAAGTTTAGAGTTGCATGTAGGAGAATGTTCAATTATTATTGAAATATATTACTCATTTGTGGAGAAAGAAGTAGTAGAACTAGTATCTTTTGAGCGATGCCTACAGCGATTACGAATTTAGAAACGATACCCTGTGTTTGGAGGCCGAATGCACAAATAATTAGCGACCTATAAAAATTGGACTTGCTGACCTTTTCTGCAAAAGTTTCAAGATTTTTGTGGATTGCCACCCTTCCGTCCTTCACATTGCTTCAAAGTCCTAAAGTGTGTGAAATATTCATATAACAGTTAATCATGCTAGCGATGCCAAGATTTATGGAAAGTCGAACGTGGACATTACTACATATTAATGATCATTAGCCCGAAGCATAGCAAACGTTTCACGAGTTAACTATTCCTGATATCAAATTGGTCTTGTTACAGGTACAATTATCAAATTCGATGCCGTGAGATATTTTGGGACTTCACCGAAAAACACGAAAGGTCCTTCGTATAATGTGAGAAAAATGAACCTGATAACGATGGAAGCTCTAATCACTATCCAATATCCCTAACTCGACCAGAAAAGCTTTTTGGACAAACGTTGGACGATCTGTGAACAAAACATTGTGAGCATCACATGCTCGGCTGAACTGAACCTCACCAGATCTCTCTCCTCATTTAGTACTGGTTTCACCCCATTTCTGGGCACTCAGAAAAAGTAGGAGTAGATATCGATCGGGCGGCGCGAAAAGTCGATATCTATGGTGATCGTGGCGGTGGAAGTATAAACTAGGGCTAAGGCGATAAGGACTACGGGGAAGACTCTAGGACAACGTCTTCCGAAGTACAACCGGTGGACTCGACGCCAAACTGGCTTCGCAGACTCGGCATGAGAAGAATGTCTCACGTTCGTGACCCGATGGACTGCGTGCGCGTGGAAGACGAAATGCTGACCAGTCGATCGTATTGTGGGAGACGAGACGATGGACGAGGTGGATCGCGAACAAGTCAATCCCCGGACGGTGTCGTCGCGATTGAATGGCAATAGTCGGCTTGATGGCTATGGCGAGAGATCGAGATGGGCATTGATGTCGCCGCATGCGGAGTGATGGTGGGCCATCAACATATCTGGGTAAGTAACGGGGTAATTACTTAAAATTAACCGTTGCTAAGGTAACTCGAGGTAAATTGAACTTCTTAAGTAGAAGGTCCAAAGCCTTATCGGTGTGCTCCTCACTTTGTACGTGGCTTCCATTTATCCGGTGTGCAGCATTTATAGTATCCACCGCTCTGAAATTTGGCCGCGAAAACCTGGTTTTAGTTCACGCAAGACTTTCAAATGTGAATACGTTTCGCTATATACTGCAGCTGTGGAGGCAGCGGATTGGCGGTGAGGTGGACCGGTTTCGCTGGATGACCTTCCGCCACTCGCCCGTGAAGTCTATTTAGTATGCGTTCGATTGTTGTGGCTTTTCGACGCAGAGCTTTGCAAAAACCTCTCCAGATTGATGGCCAAAATGTGCCACCCAGTCGAATGACGATTTTGCCCAGATAACTGACAGTGCGGGTTCGGTTGAGTAGGCGAGCGGCAACATCTTTTGAACCAAATGGGGGGATAGTCAGACTGAGATGTCTAGGAGCATGAAGTCGGATTATCCCCCTAGCTCTGTTTGCTTCGGCTGCTTTATGATCTCGGTGATTGCCGCGAGCGTATATTTGAACTTCCTAGAATGATTTCGTACTTGAGGGCGCTTCGTTGAATTTCCATTTTCGTTCTCCAAAGCCCTACGCATACTTTTGCGGCAGCCGCGTACGCGGCAGGGCCAAAACTGCCTCGCAGGAAGCAAAACTGCCGCTTAAGCCCTCCGAACACTTTTGCGGCAACGCGGCAGCCCTATCTTTAAGCATGGGGCAGAGACGCACAGTCGCCGCGCGAGGCAAATCGATATCTATGGCAATCGTGGTGCCGCGCCGCGTGGCGGCGAAAGTGGAAGGTTTCATTATCATTATTATCACTTCATGTACTTAGTGTGCATGCAATAAATAAATAACATAAAATAAATTATCATTATCAGGTTCCATCCTAGATGCCGCCACGATCGGCTAGAGCCCAGACAGAAGCTGTCGGCACCAAAGCGGCAGCAGCAGCAATAATGCCTTGAAGTACTACTGCCGCTGTGCCTCGTTTGCGACAGCTAGCGCCGTGTGAACGGCACCGCGTCCGTCGCGTAGGCGGCACGCCAGCGGCAGTCCGGGCTGGGAGTTTTGCCTCGCGCGACGACTCTGCGTCTCTGCCCTATGCTTAAAGATAGGGCTGCCGCGTTGCCGCAAAAGTGTGCGTAGGGCTTAAGCTAACGATCAGTGCGCATTCCTTGGAATGACACTTGTTTAGTCCATTACGGAATGAATATCCTACTGTTAGGAACGGAGCATTTTTCGACTAACATAGCGAAGGCAAACACTAACATGGAACGTCTGTGAAGTTACCCCGACGCTTCTCAACAAGACCTGTGTGAGTTTTACGGTCCAGATCAGGGGTGTGCGTAAATGAAATCTGGAATTTCGTAAATCACAAATCGTAATTACGAAAAAACGCCGTAAATCGTAAATCGAGAGCCCTCACATGTAAAGCACTACAACAAAATTTTCAGAGTTTTACTTGCTAATCCTATTTAAACTGATCCAACTTTAATATATTTATTGTGTTATTTTCAGCTGAAGCGACAGTTTTCTTCCCAACCAACTTTATTAGGAAATAACAGTGCATTCGAGGACTAAAATTCTACACTATGTACTGTCCAATAATTGTCTGCATTCGCTCGGCTACCCTTCGCAATTTTGTAGGGTAGGCCAGAAGTGCTTTGACTCATGAATCTTTATTAAGAGACTGAGTAGATGTTACATAGTTACATAATGGGATGTGGTTTAACGAATAGCCATCTCTTTCCCTACAATATAACTTCGAATATCTTTCTGTGGGTTGGAATGGGACGTTCTTTGACAGTAAAAAATGCTTACCTTGCTGGAAAAGGAGTCCAATCTCCCAATGAATCCACTTTTTATGTAGTGTCCTTGCCTATTCTCTAGAGCAGTTCTGGTGGCAAATGGCAGCCTTTACAGTGTTAGAAAAATGTAAAAGTCAGTTAAGCAAAGGGATAAGTCGAACTTGAGAGACCTGTGCACAGTACGGTGTCTTCTGTCATGGTGCAACATCAGAACATAAACACTAAAACGAACAGAGGGAATGAGTGAGACCTTTAAAGTCTGCACATCTCTATAACCAGGCTGCATAGCTTCATTCTTGGAGTTAGAGAGAGATCAGATTACGATTCACATTTACGAAAATTTACGATATACGCCCCAAAATGTCGTAAATCGTGAATCGTAAAAAATTTGACAAAAATCGCCGTAAATCGTAAATCGTAATTACGCAGACCCCTGGTCCAAATGGCAACAATTCGTCGCATAGTGACTTATCGAGGGCAGGTCGGAGATAGGTATCCGCCCCACACAATTAGTGCTAGTCATTTTGTCGCGCTCACATTAAACCGAATTCGTGCAAGCTTTCGATTCCAGCCCAAATATGGGTCAGAATTTTTTGAGCACGCGCGTTAACTCGGTGGTCTCCAATCCTCTCGAGCCCGCTGCAAGTCGAAACGAGTTCACTAGACGACAATCTTTTGCCATTCTTCGACCGCTTCGTGTCTCGCAGCAACACCGAGACTCGCCTTAATGCTCAGCACTACAATTCATGTAGGTCTTGTTGAGAATCGTTGTTCACAGGTCTCCCTTGTAAGAGCATATTGCTAATCCAAGGCTTCGCGACTTGAAGGCTACCAAAGAAGAGGAGATCTCGGAATGCGCGGCATTTCGCAAGTACTGATGTTTCCTGCTAGGTGGAGGTACCGGTGTCCTTTCCTCGATCTCGGCCATATACCTCCACTTGTTTCATAACATGAATACCGGCACTGAAATCAACCATAGGTTCGCCCAAACACGTTTACCCTTAGCTGCTGGTCAAGCGGACCGCGAACTTCCCGTAATGCAGCAGCGACAGAGGAAACTGTTGAAGAACAGCGGAAACTAACTGCAAAATGCTCGCTCTGAACTGCAGAGGTCAGCTATGGGTCGAGAGCGTCCGTGACAAGACCAGAGCAAAGGCGTCCACTCCGACTTCTCACGCCCCTCGCCGGACACTCGCTCTCAGTGGGAATGCGATCCGCTCCATGCCAAGCAACGCCGATGCAAACACGACGGCGTCGTTGTGCTCACGTCGCCAGGAGACAGAAGACGCTCTGGGATCCCACGGCGCCCAGGCGCCCTGCGGGAGCAGCAGCGAAGGAAGACACGTGTCGCTCCACAGCCTGCCAGGTCATCTACGGCCCGGCCCGCGCCAGGTGCCCACCCGGACGACAGCGGTGCGATGGTCGCGCGCGGCCGTATTCCGCCGTGCCGACACCGCCCGCCCTCTTCGCCTTGTCGTGGTAGCGCGAACGGTCGTCAGTGGTTACGAGGCGACGGTGGCTCCCCGGCTCTTCAGTCCTTCCGTCGACAGAACTCGTCCGCGTACTCCGCGAGAGGAAACGCCGCGCGTAGCGCCTCCACTGCTGCCCACACCACGATGAACGTGGTTGTGGAATTTGTCCGCCGAGCCTGGTCGTGGCTGAAAATCCGTGTGCTATGGCTGGTCGACTTCCTTTCCTGTGAAGAGCGCGTCTGCGAGAAAGACGTCGAAGGAGGTGAGCTCCTCTTTGGTAGCAGTTTTCCCTCGCTCCTTCGCCTGACGCCCATTGTTTGACTAGAGCTGCAGGAGTTCTTCCTCTTCGTGTTGACTTGAACTCAGCGACAGGCTGTTTCTCAAAGTTCTGCTTCCCCAGTCAGCTGTACCTTCAGTTTTCTCGGTTCCACTTCTCGTCACTCTACATCCTTTGTCGGGTTGCCATGAGGGAGGAGATCATCTTCAGAAAAAGACAGGAACTATCTGCTTTTCGGTCTTCGTAATTCAAAAATTGCAACGAGTTTTAGTTTTATATCAGTTTTACTGAAAACGTGCTGTAGGTTGGTGCCGTGGTGGCTATTCGAGTGTGGATGGTTGTTCCTTCTTTCACCATCAGTTCCCTTTTATTGGCTTTGAGAAATAGACTGCTGCGGTAGCTGTGGTTACAAGCGTTTCTCTCCTGACTTTTAGAGCGTGTTTGTAAGCTGCTCAGGAAAGTACTGCTAGCACTGCTTTCACCAGAACCCCTCTCCCGCAGACGGAGCTCGATCATGTTCTGTTTGCTTACGGATCGCACTGACCTCTCCCTCGCACCGCAGAATTCCTGTTCCCCGCCGCGGTTTATAGGGACGGCCTTTCTCGGATCCCGCTTTTCACGCTTATTTTTGTCTCGCCGTTCCCTCGGCTTCCATCCTTCCCCTTTTCTTCTGCTTCCCACTTGGTTCCGCTCGGTTAGTGCTCAAGTATACAACCGCTTGGCTTCGATGTCGTTATGTAGGAGTAGTTCAATTCTGGTTCTGTGTTGCCACTCCAAACTTCACTGCTGCATCGCGCGCAACACTACTTCTTGAATGTGTATGAAAAGGAGCCATTCACATGAGTTTACATTTTAGAACTGCAGATGTACTTCTTCTATAGACAAGATTAGCCTGTAGGTAACAAAAACAGGCTAGCACATTGAGGGAAATCAGAGAAAGGTTACGTTGTCATGTGATTTCTCAGAAACCTCTCCACTTTCGTTGAGATGAGCTAACCAGTTGGGTCGTTATGTACGAAGCGCTTTTTTGCTTTTTTTCCAATGCATGGAAATCCAAGCATAAGGTTAAAAAAGCAAACAACTGTTAATAATAAGAGAACCCAGCGAATGCAGGAATAAGTCGAAAAACAACGACAAACGTCTAAGACACTCCCTGAAGGTACCGGCCATTAAGTCTTTTGTACTCACGGAATTTTTGAAGTTGTCAAAAAAGCACACAATGCTAAATTCGTTTTTTACTGTGTTTAAGAGGAGTTGGTGTTCTGTAATTTTCTAACCAGCATAACTTTTCACCTCTGTCTAGGAGGAGAATTGCAGATCTCCTCGTCACAACAGCACAACTTTTGAATCAGTAGTGCTTTTAAAGTCATTTGTCAAAAATGCTGACATCAGAGCTAAATTTTTCAATCATTTTTCTGTTCTTTTCGAACATTGCCGCATAAGTCGGCCATTTTTGTGCATATTTGGCGGCTCACCTTCTCTATCTTCAGAGACATAACAACGAAAAAGCTTGTTTGGTTGACCACCAGCTTATTAATATTTTGTTAATGTCAGCTGAACTCTATGCAGTCCTCTCTCTGTAAACTCAACACCGACAGTCTGCAAATACTTTGCGTTAATCGACGTCATCCACATAATTTATTCGCGAACACAACTGAATACGCTACATGCAGATAGGGCGCGTGCTGGCGCATCGGGGGTGTAGGCTGTCGCGTGCACCCGATACAAGGCTCTTGGTGCAGGTTTCCCGCCGAGGCCAGCCCCATCACCCTCCCTCCTAGGTCGGTGAACTGGTACCAGACTTGTCTGGGGAGGATAAAACAGCGACTTGCTCATCAGCTCGGTACCGCAAGTCATTGTTTAGACAAATGCGTGTTCAAATTTCGTCCACAACATTCCGTGGAAGTACAGAATGCGTGGCGCATACCAAGGGATGTTGATGATCTCCTTTATCTGTTATTCTTCATAATGCAAATGATACAGCGAATATTGCGCTCGTCTGCTCATGTCGTTGTTTCTAATCGATGGTGTAAATTTCACACACATGGAGTTATGCACTTGATTTTTTGTGTTGTATTGTTTTTGTATTGTGTATTATATTTTTAAGTATTGTCGAACAGTTAAGTTGTTATTTTGATTGACTAGGACTTATTACTTATTCAACTCTGAGACAAAACCATTAGTTCAGTGAGCATCTACGAACTGTCTAGCTGAGTCACTTCCATATCAGCAACTTTTTTGACTGTTAACGACAGAATGTTCCTCCGCAAGTATAGACTCACATTGAATAAGCTTTCTCCTCTATCCCGGAATGGAATCTAAGCACTAGTCTTGTGAGTGCAGCCTAACTACTAATGCTGAGTGCATTGCCACAGCGATCCCATCCCGAATAACGGTGGCCGCACCGGCAGTGCTGTTCAGTACAGACAGTACCAACGGGTCGTCATGTCCATTCTTAATACTAGATCGAGTGGGCGACCAGACTGCCCGGGTCTCTTCAGCACTTGGGTTTTCGGAGCTTGATTCGTCGCCTCTCATTGCGTTTCAGTGACCGAGTCGAGTGATCGCTGAATGGCGGCCGCTGAACAGGCTGTTCTCCATCGGGGCATGCCTTCCATCAGGCTTGGCGGCGAAATTTTATTTTACGCGCTTTGCCCATCCTCTGCTGTGTGTTTGCCGTGCTTTGAACCTCTTCGCGTTTTCAGTGAACAAGACCCTCAGCCCTGCCTAAAACGACGAAAGCCGAGCTCACAAACGTCACATATGGTGTTCGCCATACCCTTCCGAGTTTTATCGAATTCATGGTACTTATGGTAGCACTAGTCTACATTGGGATGCGAAGTGCTCCCGTCGTACAGAGCACGACTAGATCCTGTTGGAATCTCTCAACGAGGCGCTGACTTTTCGTTCTAAAACAGGAGCAAGGTGGGCTTTAGTGTTCGATTCCTCCTGAAGGTGTGATGCGCACAGCTGTTTGCAGATATAGCTCCAAAATCCTCTCAAATCTCAAGAATAGTGTTCGGTTTTCTACGTTCATCTTTCAACATATGCTCATGCTCATCCTGGTGATACCTTCATTTCTCATTTTTCGCAGTGCTGAACTGGAATCCGAGATGGCACGAGCTTCTTGATCGACTGACGTTTCGGCGATGTCGCCTGCTTCAGAGCCTGAAAAGTCCAGACATATGTATTCTGAGACTATTAAGCCAAACACCCCCACGAACTTTGCGAAAATTCAAAGACCCGCTGAATAGCAACCCCTCCAGCAGAGAAAGTCAGCACCAGTCCATCATTTAGAACACCAGAGGAGGCTTCACAAGGTGAAAAGATCCTAAAAAGCGAAGCTGATGTAAGGAATGAGCTGCGGGTTGTATAGACTATAGTTGTGCTCATTCATCTATTCGAATAAATATGCGAGTAATTTATTATATTATATTATTCGAATTCGAAACTTCCTGGCTTTCGAATACTCGATTTCGAACGGAGAAGTTTCGAGTATCCTTCTGCTGCAAAATCACGCGATTTTTTGCCACTTTCCGAAACCGACATAATTTGTACAGTTTAATTTGACCTCCCTCTTTTCGCTCCAGATGGTCGTCCCTACTGTTTAGCCGGGTAGTGACATGATCTGCGCTAATTGCTGGTCGTTGAGCGCCGAAGGCCGTGTAGTGCGCTACTTCTGCGACATCGACGTCGTAGCTGCGCGGACGATGGCGACAGCGTGTCGAGTGAAAGAACTACGTTTCGAGGGCGCTAACTATAAATTGCTTGACCTCGACATGCGGCTACCCTTCGCTGCGGCACTCAACCTTCATCCCTCCAGACGGCGACGTGACGCTGCTTTCGGGGGCTCAGTCGGAGTGGAGCAATTACCCGAATTTCGTAGTCGATTTTACAGCTTTGCCATTAGCCACAGAGCTCTGCATAGCCGCTTCCGAACAGAACACTTTTTCGTGAGGCTCTTCGTAGTCGAACCCGGCCTGGATTCGCTCTCCTCCGAAGTTCGTTCTCAGTGAGCTCGCTTCTTCGACCATATGTACTTCGCGTTCCTTCGTTCCGCTCAACTGGAACGGCTTTCACTGCTCGAGCGTTTCATGGGGTGTTGTGAGGGGCTCTTGGAGTGCAGGTTTCCGTCGCGTCCAAGCTTTTTCGAATCCTTCTGAAGCTTTCAAGTTAACCAAAAAGGGTCGGCCTTGGATAAAGAAGCATTGCTGCAGCCGATACGCAATAGGTCAGTTGAGGTGGAACCGTGAGATCGTGCATTAATTAAAACACAACGTAATGTAATAGAACGAGGACCACAGAGAGCCGATGGCTCCTTAAATATCTCCATTCTTCGTATTCGGGTCAACTTTTGCTCTTAGGCTTGGGTTGTGAGACTCCGTAACTTCTTACATGCTTCACTCGCCAGGAACTTCACCAGGTAGTCAGTGCGTAGAGTTGGATGCATCTTTGGAATGTAATCTCTAAGCGTTTGGTCTGGTGCTACGCTAGGATATTTCTCTGAAAATTGAGCTCAAGTTCGTGATCAGGAACTCTGCATGTAGAAGGAAAAGTGAAGTCCAATTCAGAAGTCGTATGTTGCATCCAGTAGTCGATTTGGATAGACCTCATCCTTGCCACCTTCTGCCACCGACTCTCTGGGATAACAGTTGGCTGCTGAAAATCAAAGCAATGCCATCAGGTCTTTGAGTGCCGCACCTTCTCCGGCTCATAGTAACACACCTGCCAAGAAGTGGCTCTAGAGCTACCGTCTTACCCGCACCTTCACAGAAGTAGTGACTCACGAAGGCTGCCGATTATGACATCGACTACCTGAAGTTGCCTTCATTAATTCAGTTGTTCGATGGCCCTACCCAGAGAAGAAACGACGCAGCTGAAGTTGGATGAACATGAGATGCTGCTGAGTCGGTCATGTAGCCTTCATGCGGTGAGGTGTTTTGTGGTCTGCAGACACATCACTCGACACTATCAGATGGTTTCAGGATGCCACACTTTGTGCCTTGCCCTACACATCTCTTTAGTTCATGGTCGGCATATGCACCTTCCCCCAACTCCAAGAACCACTGCTATGAGGTGTCAGCTAGACGTGGACTGTTTTTTCACTCTTCTCAAGTGCGGGTGTTCGGTCGCAAGAAAGGGAGTGAGGCGAGCAGCTACCATTTGCCGTGCACCTTGGACTGCAGACCAGCTGATTGAGTCTTGAATGCTGAGAACGCAAGTCGATAGAATCGTCGGTCGTCGGCTTCGAAGTCCGCTGATGGAGAGGGACGCATTGCTTGGCGCTGTTCCTCTCCATCGGTCCTTCCTCCCTGTAATCTCTTTCACGAATGAAGGCAGCTCCACAGCGCAGTGTCACAACACTGGTGCTCTTCCCGCCCGCGGTCTTCCCATTCGTGTCTGCCTTGCTGGCGTCATCGGAATGCTAATCTCCCACAGTGGCAGAGCGCCTGGACTCCGCCGCCGCAAACATTGTGGTTTATCGCATTTCACACGCGTGTTCCACATAGATTAGCCGCATCGGAGTGTCGAGATGTCTGAGATGGTTTGCCTGCCCTCGACCCCGGATCGATTCGTTGAAGCACGATTGGAATACAGCTCTAGCTGCAGAATAATCCCTCCCCCCCCCCCCCATTCCTACGAAACTTCCTTCAGTGGTTTCCGATTTCTCATGAGATCTTATCGCTAACTGTGAGAAGGGACATTCACCTCACGGATCCCGCTCTGTCGTTCTGCCGGCTAGAAGAGGTCAAACCCCGGCAGTTTGTGTTATGCTTCGACTGCTGGAACACTCGCATTTCTTTGTGAGTCAAGGTCGTCCTTCGTGGTCAGAAATAACAAGGAGACGGCAAATGCCTAGGCGAGATCGGCTGCGGCTGTTCTACCTAGATCTCCCTATTCCCTTCTCAATAACCTTCCATAGCTCTCTTTTCTAGAGAGCCTCTCCTCAACGTTAGAATAAACTGACCAGAACATTAGCTAAAGGGAAATTTTGAAATGGAAGCGGACACGATGCTAGTACATAATTCAAAACAATGAGGTACAAAGGATCAAGGACGGGAATAGCATTCCCTTTTTGATGTGCCACACATTCTACTTCTACAGGATGTCGTGGACGAAATTTGAGGGAATGAAAAAAAATTGAAATTCATTGAGTGCGTATTTGGACTATGCAATGACTTGTGGTGATCAGTCGATGAACAAGTCAGTGCTTTACCCTTCCCAGACAAGGAAGGTACCTATTGGCCGACCCCAAAGGGATGGAAGGCTTCGTTGACCTGAGCGGAGAATCTTCAGCGATATTAAGTGGTATGAACTTGGCTGTATATTCCGAACCTTCGTGATATCGTGATCCCATAGTTTATAAATTAAACATTCCAAATAATTCCTAGCCGTTTGTGGCGAACAAATTCAACTGTATAATGGTGGAGTTGATGATAAATGTGGATTCGCTAATTCACTACGCAATCAATAGCTTTTGCAACATAACCGTGGTTTATGAAACAAAAATTTTCACGTAAATAATTTATTTGCGTCAGCGAGCTCAACATAATTTTAAATTTCTTGTCACTGCGTACTTTTGCAACACGGACAAATAAACTTCATGCAACATATCACTGCGCTCTAAAATGTCTAAAGAGTCGTTTTACCAAATGCCCTTTTTAGAAATCTTTTGTTAGCTCTCGAAAGTTGTTTACCGTTCTAAGCTTGAAATTTTTTCTACTCCTCTAGCCCTGATATGTTTATATATTCTTACAAGGTGGACTCTAATATATAAAATAATCTATAAAATAAATAAATGAATTATAAATAAGATTATCATAATTAACAATAATGTAATAAATATCAAAATATAAATTGAAACAAATGAAGAAAAAACCACGGACAAAACACTTGCAAGAGTCTGCTCAAATCTCCTTCAACTCATCCTTAGGAGAAATGAGACCGGCGCCCACGATATCGCTGCTGAGCGGCTTTTTTTAAAGAACCAGTGTTTCTGGCACAACGACCGCCCTGATTCGCATCGATTCTATGTTCTCCAAAAGACATCGCGAGCACTGTTGAAGGCAGGTCAGGCGAGAGGGAGAATGGCCGTGACGGACGACCGCCAGGGGAGATGTGCAGTTTATCCACTTCACGGGCTGTCGCCTCAAAGAATTATGGCAGCACTGGTTCCTTGCACATCTGGAGCAGCGGCTTGAACAAGCTGCAGTTCTGTTTTTGGCATATGTTGCTAGCCATCCAGTTTCCTGTCTCGTAACAACCGGCTGGTGCCCCCCAAGTCGGTGGCCAAGCATTGCCTAGTATGAAGCGAGTCTAAAACTGCGCTCTTCTTTAGAAATTTATATGAATACTCCGAGGACATGTACAGTGTCATGGACGTTCGAAAGGAAGCAATCAGCTGAGAAGTTGTCTGCTCCACTCACCGGCTGGCACTGAGCTTTCCAAGTGCCTCCAAGTTTCGCTGATTCCGCTGTGTTCTTCACTGAGCGCAAACTCGTCCTCTCAGCCCGGATCACTCACTGCGAGTGCTGAATGGAGCGCGTTCCACTCGTTCTCGACAGAACGCGAGTCATCGGTATGAAATTATACTTGCAGATCGCCGCGTTCGCTGTGCCATCTGTGACGGGCGACGACGGTAGGGGGCTGCTGCAACGCTTGCCTGTCTGAGGGTCACTCCTAACGACGTTGAGGAATGGGAGCGGAGGTTCCGCCCGAACGACCAGAAATCACCTGGCAAACAATGGCCTGTAGTTGAATTTACGAAGTCTAATAACTCGTAAGGGCATCACGTCCCCGGGGCCTTCTGTTTGCTTACTACAGACGAGAATGTAACGTCATTATACCTGCGTAACATGGTGATACGACGGAGATGTTCACAGTGCAGTTCCGCGGTGCAGTGTATCTGACACAAGCTGGACATGGAATGGGACGAGAAGTGCCTGCGAGCTCTCCGTTCAGGCAACGCTCATTTTAAACCTTTCCCTTCATCTGCAGTTACTGCAATCCAGTTGTCGATTTGCGATTTGATGGCCAAGTGAGCTCCACTCGCTCTTGTCGGCCGCCGCTATGGTCCTGTGGGTCCACAGGAACCCGCGACGCCTCTCGCTCAGCGCTTTCGCGAAGCGGTCCGACCAATGTGTTGTGTGGCGCCTCGATGTTCTTCTGACATATCGAGGCATACGAGAAAGCGAGCTTGAAAATCAGATAGTCGCTGCACTCTGTAAACCGTCTAGCCCTACTTCTGCACGCTTTCTAGCGTATCCCCACTGCCGATCCTGTTGTCTAAACGCAAAATGGGATCATAAAAGGCGAGAACTGGGATATAACTACAAAAGGAAAATGAGGAGAGCGGACTGGAAAAAGACCACACCAAGCGGTCACAAATGAGTAACCGTGAGGGTCAGCTGGCTCTCCGGGAGAGTCAATAATGGCACGCCTACCTTCATCGCTGTGGTTTCCCCTGGATATCAGTTTACAAGCCCGGGTTAGCCGGTTACCCGCCAGTTACAGCCCCTTGCTCGGGATTCAAAAAAGATATGGAGCTGGGTTGCATGACATACTATGTACAGTTTTATGTATCGTTAAGGTGCAAGCCAAACGATGCCCCATTCTTCCGGGATCGGTGAACTAGTACTTGGTACGAACAATAGATTCTCGTCAAGACATGTGTGACAAGCCTAGCGGTCCGGTTTGTCAGCTATAAAAGAAGTTCCTGAAGATCTGGACTCGTAGCGTAGTGGATGAAGGCACAAAAAGTATTAGAGTTTATCTTGCATGAATTTACAGGCTACAACATTATACAGAATTATACATTTCATACAGACAGGCTGGAAGAACAGTAGAGAGCTTTAATGCCTACGTAGGGAAGAGAAGCCAGCTCGGCCAAGGAGGCAGCCCAGGTGCCGGGGAGGCCGCGCTAGTAGTTTCTCGGACCTCCTCTTTTATAGGAGCTACCCCTAGGAGGGTACTGTGGCTTCCGTGAGTGGCTTCGGGGCGCTGCCGAGCTCGGTGAGAGGAGAGAAGGGGCGGTCTCTCCGAAGAAGCGCGGTTCAGTGTTGTGTTCTAACCCCCCCCCCCCTACACATGCAATGAAGTTGTTATGATGGGATTATTCAGAAGACTTTTCCGGCGGAGCTCTACTACTTCAGGGCCTGGAAAGGCAGGAGATATTGGGAAAATCACTCGTCCAAAGGTCGTTCCAGGTTACAGTAGCTTCAAAAGTTGGTCGTAAATAACAAATAGGGGGAGCAATGAAACGCATATTTTAAGTATCCAAAAACTAAGTTCAAATGGCTCTCATATGGAGACAGATGTTGGCGGTTGAGAATAATTCAACTTGGTTAGTTAAACCCAGTTGGATGCTGACAGACCTCGAGGATATCGCGGATGTTATGTGCGGCCAAACAGCGCCGGTGGTGCAAAGCGTAGCATCGCTGCCCGGAAAGCGGAAGGTACTGGTTGGAGTCTCACAAGGCGCAAGAGTTTTGATCGCACCAAAACATTCTGTAACAACGTAGTTCACTCCTCATTCGCTCACGTCTGTCCCCAACCGAAGTTCGCGATGTGTCGTGTTCTTTTCGAATGTCCTTGGATGATTAATTTCTCAAGCTTCTGCCGCATTTTCCAGACACTGAGGAAGAAGATTGTGGACGGATAAATCCTGGCTAACAATCTTTGTCCTGATTGGATTTGACTTATTACATGTGATACCACATGTGGAAAGAAGAAAAACAACAACAACCCGTTAAAAAATGATCAGCGTAAAACCATAGGACATAATCAGTCCATGTCTGAAAGCGCATTAACCAACTGGTTAAGAGACGAAGAGAAACGGTCGGCAACAACTAAATGTCGTTATTTCAGGTGCAGTGATAGAAGTTTTTTGAATTGTATTAAACTACTAGGAACTTGCACCTTTTTGCCCAGTCTCGAGAGCTCCGATCCAGCTCTGAAAGCGAAAAAATGACGTCTAGGTGTTGTTCGTGGTTGCTTAAAGACCAATTTTCGCTCTAGTCCCCGCGTACGTGTGCATGTAAATGTGAAAAACTCGTGAGGATTCAACCCTACTAATGTTTGCATTATTTTACACATCACAATGAGATCGTTTCTTTTTCCTTCTAAGCTGGAGACTATCAAGCTTTAACATTTTGTTTCCAATAAATCCGCGAGTAATGCTGCTGTATGTGAACCCAAGGGCACGAATGAACAACTTCTTGGTGAAACTATTCTGGACTTTCTTTTTCTTCAACCCTCAGACTGCCATCTGACGCTATTGCTGATCCCAAGTATTCAAACACGGAGGTGTGTGCAAGCTCAGTACCGTTTATCTTAATGGAGTCGAACTCGTTTACGTCAGTCGTTATATATATGTACAGCCATATGTACAGCCAGGCCAGTCAGTTTTAGAAATAAAGGTCGGCGTTGGTCGACTCCTTTCTTCCTGTTTCTGATGCGACACGCTGTCTACTTTCACGGGATATCGTGAAAGCAATTTGATCGTGCACTTGACCTATACAGTGGCTTGTAGTGGCCAGCCGATGGGCAAGTCAGTGCTACCCCTTCCAGACAGGCAGTACACCGAGCCCGAAAAGCTGGAAGGTTTGGCGTGCTTAGGCAACCCGTTGGAGGAGTTGAACTGCCATCCACATTTTCCAAGAGGCCAATGCTCCAATATTGCAAACGCATCTCCACCATCAATGGAGACTGGATATAAAATACTTAGAAAGTTGTTCCAATAAAAACAATTCGTAACTGAATTTAAGATGCTGCCTGCTGTCTACAGTAAATCCACTTCCGTTTTTACTCGTGTTCATAAGTAAACTGTGAGGGCCGGCTGAGCATATCACTAAAGGGACACCGTTGTAAAGGATGTAGCACAAACGTCGATGACAATCAGTTCTTTTCGAAACACGCCAGATATAGTCTGAATGTGCACGTGGTCTACGCACTGGACCGCCGATAAACGGTTCAGCACGTAATGTACCTCGGACACGTCTGCTACAAATCTACCGAGCTCGGAGGGAGGCACGGGTGCCCTATTCGCGAGACAGACTTCAGCTGCATTCGTGCTGCCAAGTAGACTGGGCCTCCTCGCGAATGCGTCACCCGCCTCTTGGTTTGAATGAGATTGCTAATGTTCTCAACCAGTCTTGCGACTTTTAGAGGCTTTTCTACATAAAAATTTCAACGCTGCATCCAAACCTGAAATGTTGGTTACTTTGTTGGGTGTTCGTTATTCGGCCGGAAAATCCGGATAACGAACACCACAATAGATAGTCCAAAACTCCCCAGAAACCAGATAACGGATGACGTATGACGGTTAACACGCTCATGCCTGAATGGGACCCACACATACAGAGACTTCGACGGTGTGGCCCTAACGGCAGAGTGCCTGATCCACGAAAGTCGATGAACTGCTAACGAGCCTTCGCAGAGAAGAAGAATGGACATTCAGCAAGAAAGGGTCGGGCAGAAGCGTAAATCTTCTATGTGCGGTCAAGCATCGTTTCGAGGTTTGCGAAGGATGGCTGACTGCGAATACCTCAACTGCGCTCGGGGGAATCCAGAATCTGGGCAACCAATTGAGTGTGCGCGAGAAAGTGCTGCCGGCTCTGTGATTAGGAGCAGGAGCTGAAAAACAGCGCTCTACACTACTGGCCACCCTCAACCAAATGCTAGAGGGGTGTTCGATCCTTGGCCGAGCAAGTCGGTAGAGAAGATCCTCTGCCGTCTTCATGACGTGTAGCAACAGTCGGCTTCCACTTATTCCTCTAGCTGTGTATGAGAAATTTCTGGGACTGCAACCACATTTAATTGGTTGCAAACAGTATCCTTGCAGTCTCCTCCGAATTGCACCCTACTGACGTCCAGCACATACGAGGGCGCTACCAAAAACCATGTGCTCATGCCCGTGCTCGTCAATAACTGTATGCTAAGCGATTGGTAGAAGAAATCTCCCGAAATCCTCAAACGTATCCCGAGTTTGTGTCACCGAAAGTAATGTTGTTTAAAATTCCAGAAGTCAAGATGTGTGAATTTCACCTTTCTCTCTACGGATGTGTGCAACACACACCAGTATGGTATCCAACAAGTATTAGCCGCTCTAGCCCGTGTTTATTACGATTGCATAAGGCAATCGCCTCATGCAAAAATCCTTTTTCAGTTCAACCATTCTCCTACCAATTGGTGACTAGCGAAGTTCCAACATGTTGTAGTATTCCAATGAGGCCTATTCTAACCATAAGTGTTGGGGTGAACGGCAGGATGTGGCGCAGTCGTGGTGGCAAGGGTGCGTTTGCGCGCCAGCGCATCCTAGTCCTATGTTTTTGTGCTTAAGTACGGGTGTTACCACCAGTTTGTTAGTTTATTCGAAGGATATGTCAAACTCCTTGCACTTTCCCAAGCCCTTTTTTCTCAGCATCCACGTACGGGAAGAAACTCTCCTGCCATTCGCTTCCCGTGCTGCTCGATGTTACTCCTGTTCACCTCGTCTGACCAGCAATTTTTCGTTCCAGCGAAGCGTTTTTCTCCTTTAACAACGGGGTTCGTGTTCGACTGTTTTCCTTTGCATTTCTTGGAGTACTGTTAATGTATCACCCAGGTATGCTTTGTCAGCGCAATACGCTTTCCAGGCAGGGTGACCTCATCGATGAGAAACGCCCAACGGACTGTGAGGTAGCCCTTTACCTGCTGAGTCAGCAGCACTGTCGGGCATGACTGGTCGTGGCTAATCTCCATCGTTACCGTTATTTGCCAGGCAGCAGTGATTCACTCTTTGCCGTACAACTGCACTATCTTTTATGACCACCCCCCGATTCCCTTATCCCACACCTTGCGAGTGTTAATGCACGGAATAAGTCGAAAGCTGTCCTGTGTTATCAGATTCGCCCCAAAATAACTTCGGATTTTGATACACCTCTCCTGCTGCCTGTGCTGCCTGAAATTAAAAAAAAAAACTTTTGGAAGCGAATGGTGTGTAATTTGAAAACGCACGACTGGCTCTAGCAAAATTCCAACCTCCACTGGAATATCTTCCGAGATTCTGAACGTAGAATGCGCGAACTCAATGGTTTTATTTGCGAACTAAAAGGTTTCATGGCTGAGCCGACCTGTGCACTTTATGAATACTTTCCAAAAATGGATTATCACCCAAAGATGCCTTCGCGGTTTGTCGAAATTCGCCACTGAACATTGAACGACTCGCGAAGTAATTACGCAGAGGTAGGAAGGGCTCCGTCTAAATACGAGTGATCTGCCAGCAATCGTTATTGCACTCGCAAGCTTCATTAGAAAACAAGAAAACGTCTAGCGGCACGGCGCTGCTCCATCGCACGTAAGAAGACCGATCTCATCGAAACTCGCCTCAGAACGTTTGCAGACAGATAGGCTGACATCGGCTCGGTGCGTGCGGCGGATGGGGAGCGGTGGATTGGGCGTGTAACAGGGATGAGCGGATAACAAAATTTTCGAACCCGGATAACGGATAACGGATAATCTTGCCCAAAAATCGCCGCATAACGGAAAACGGATAACGAACAAACAACAAAAATAAAACTGGGCTTAAGCTGCTCTGCTTTCAACAGCAGACATGGAACGCAACTGCTGTCAAATTATAAGCCTTTCTAACGACTTTAATGGAGTTTTTTTTTTCTAAACATAGTGTAGTCATTTTAACAAGGCCCTATGGGATTCTCACGAAACTGTAGTAAAAGAAGCGCTTCTTCATTGCCATCCAAACCGATGCCGAGTTCGATTTACGAACCACAATTCCTTCACCAGGTTCCGCGAACTGATATCAATCTCATCAGGGAGGACAAGTAGCAAAACCGCCAAGCTGTGAAACTAAAACTGTTCTGCAAACTCTACCCTGCTGATGTTTCGCCATGATCACCTTAATTTAAGTCTTGAAAAGATGAGGAGAGATTGAGAATTTCTTCATCCAAGCACATCTCCATAGTACAATTGACAATTTTTCATATTTTTGCCGTTTAAAACGAATTGGAAGAACGAGACAAAGGATGCGTAAAGCAGCCCAACTAACAGTTGTATGGAAACATTCATAAGTCGCCCTTGGAGGGAGAGAATGTAGGACTCACTCTCCTCTTATTCACCCATTCACTCACACTTCATTGAACAGCAACTTGCCGGCAATTTGTCAGCTTCCATTGTTGGGTTGTTTTGCTGATCAATCGTCAGGTTTTCCTTTTGAAATAGACTGTGACCAAACAGAATGATCCTTGGATGAATGACTCCTTCGACGCCTCTTGACTTTTCTATGCTAAGCCGACTCAACCGAATAAAGTCTGCATAACAATCTTGGTTTTGCAGCTTTACGCGGAGCGATACTCTTGTTCGACAGTATCCCAAGATCTAAGAAGAACGTGGAATGAGATGGATGAAATACCAGCTTTTTACAGGCTAACCAGTACAAGCCATTGTGCAGTCCAAATACACACGCAGAGAGATATGAGAAACTAGAAAAGCAGAAGAAGAATGTCCCTAAAGGCAATCTTAAATTCGAACGAAGCTCCAACATGCGCAGGGGGGAACCAGTTTAGTGCGATTCAATTGCACTGTTTAGATTTTTAATAGAGAGGATCAATTTCTGCTTGTTGTTTTCTGCCTCTTATGTTTCGTAGATTCACTGTGCAGATGGTGGATTTTAGAGAGGTGCTCCCACTTCTTGGCACCGGCCATTAGATCGAAGGACCACCCTCGAGTGCGTCTAAGTATACCGAGGGAAGGTGTATGGATTACGAAGGCAATCTACGAGCTAAGAACTCACTGGCAGTATGCCTTCATAATTCATGGAACTTTGGAGGGAGTGCTAGGTTACGCTAACGAACGAATAACTATAGTGAACCCTTGTTGCAATACTAGGAACACGAACATTTGTAGATCCTACAACAGATTTTGATCAACTCCAGGTGCGCTTCGTTGTTGAAGTCGCTTATTCCTTGCGTTGTTGTCCGCCATAAAAGTCCTTTCCGCGTTCGTGACTAAATAAGAACCCACAGGAGTGAGCCTTAATCCCGAAGAGATATTGGCTACCATTTCTCTAAATACATAAATAAACTAGCAGGCCGGCTAAGAGCGCGAATTCCAATTGCATCTAAGGGTTATGTGACGCAAATTCTAGGTAACAGTCCTCCTTCATAGAGGTGGGAGCGCACTAATGAGGTAATGCATGGTGCTGACATAGGGACTTGCTTTCTCGAACATCGTCCTCGACGACAAGACGAAGAGGGAGTCACCAGACAAGAAAAAGCCGGAATGGGGGTCTTAAGCACCGCCTCCTCAGGTCAGCGGTGCCACCCAGCATCCGCTGGCCATCGAGGCCGACGCGCCGCGACACATGACCTGCGATGTCGCACCGCGTCGTCCCGACTAGCACCACAGTCGTAGAAATTCAAAACACCACTTTCGCTTCGTCAGCAGTCTTTGTTCACCCTGATACTTCCCCCTCCTCCTCCGCTCTGTCCGCCCCTTTTGTCCTTCTCTCGTCGCCAGCGACCCCCGCTTCCCACTTCTCTGCCGGCATCTCCGCCTTTCTCCCAATTTCACGCGAAAGGGTCAATCAAGTTCGCCGTCTTCGATGCATGCGCTAGTGCATTGCTTGTCGCTTCCACACTGCTACCGCTCCGCTCCCCCTCCCCCTCCATTCGCCGCCATCCCCTTCGTAACAATTGCTTCTTAACTAGTTTTTGCGCCCAACTCTATTTCAGCCAAGGTCACAGAATTCGTCGCAGTGTACTCGTCATCGCACCTCTTCATTTTTCCTACCTCGCTAGTGGATGGAGAGTTAATTTTTGGTCCGACTCTTTCGTGGTTTATTTCTTACTGCTTGTATAACCCCTAATGGGAGGTCTCCATCTGCTGCGAGCAGTATCTCCAACTTTCTGCCGCTCCTTCCGTTGGACTGTTATTCCGCTTTGTTGGCTTCAAAAGGGGCACCCAATTAAGCTATCGATTCTTTCGCCTATTGAGCTCTTCTGCGTCCCTACTGGCGACCTTAATTGACAAAGGAATGAAACGCAGATCATTCGATGACGACTGAGTGTGTTATCAGCTGTGATATTTCTACTTCTGTGTCAGCGAGGTTTGTAGGTGGAAGACTCTATTCTAGGTGTGACGTTCCGTCTTCTTCAGAGGCACGACTTTTGAAGACGACGAAACGGTCGAAACGTCAGGTCTAGAATAGACTTTTCCACCTACCAACCTCGCGGCACAGAAGCAAAAATATCGCAGCTGATAACGATGCCGCGGTTTCAAGATGACAGAACATGGAGACTGAGAGAGTATTAGCTGCGAGCACGCCTCACCACGCGTTTCAGCGCCTGCTTGGCGGCTTCGCAGAGAACTGGTCCAAGGCGCTATTCATCTCTATGCATAAAAATGTGAAAACTCTAAAGTTGCCATTATGCGAATGGTTATAAGTATTATATGGGCCTATAGCATATTCCACGGCACGTCCTCGGCAAGCTGTCGGCGCAACGTCGGTGCAGCGGGCTGCGACGAGTGGCCGAGTGCGGCGTCCTTACACGATTCGTGGATGGCCATGGGAGTATAGTATAGGGCCTGTTCATACTTCGAGACAAGAGCGACTCGTCGCCCGTTCATAACATGCATATCGATTAAAACCGAGCGCGCGCCGCCGAAAAGTGTTCATACTCGGGCGCTTTTGTCGCTCTTGCCGCTCTTGTCGCCTGTTCATACTTCGCGCCCGCGCCGGGAGCGACTGGAGCGACTGGGGCGACGAACGGAGTGCGGAGTACGCAATTACACCGCACTAGTCCTGGAAGGCGCACTAGTGCTGGAAGGAAACGTTTCCTGTTCTGCCGTTCTTCATACAAAGGTAGGGAGTGTTTTTGGTTTTATGTCTGTTTTGAGTGCCACACTGACGATGTAGGTAATATGATTGTTCGCTTCTGTCTGTTTCAGTTTCTAACAACTTTTTTTGACTAAAAATATGACTGTTTGCTTGTGTTTGTTTCAGTTTCCAGAAACCTTTTACTAATATAACTGTTTGCATTTGTCTATTTCAGTTTCCAAAAACTAGTGCAATTGAATAGTTAGACGTGGACACCTCCATTCACTTGATATTTTAGGCCACGAAGTAGAGGTTATGGTGCAATTACGTACACCACACTACGTCCGTCGCCCCAGTCGCTCTTGTCGCTTTTGTCGCTCCAGTCGCTCTTATCGCCTGTTCATATTTCCGCGCACTGCGCACTCTGCGCACGCTTCGCTCTTGTCGCTGCTGTCGCGAAGTATGAACAGGGCCATAGGCCTAAAGGCCCCCACATCGGGGGCAGACATAACTCCAACGCCGCGCGAACCCCCTCTGGCGTCGAGCACGGTGCGGCTAGAAATGTTTCCTACAGGGACATGCGGCACGCCTTTTCCTTATTTCAACGTTTCTTGGAGATGGTGTATGAATGTGGTTTCAATAGGACGATCAGCGACAGTTTATACAGAAATCCTGGTCATATGGATGGTTTCTAGCATCACTATTTGCCATCTACAACTTCTTCGGTCAATTTTTACCCGTGATTATGATTATACTTCGGAAAAAGGTCACTATCACCCATTCTCGGATCAGTTGTCCTACTGCAGACTGTTGCCTACCACATTCTGTGGGATCTTAAGTTCCTTGCTAGAAATGTGGTCTGGGAGCTTAAACACTGAGAACATTTCGTGCTCCGCGGACGTGCGCAAATAGCAGCAGTAGGTCCCGACTAAAAATAAGCAGTAGGTCCGACTAGAAATACAGTACCGCGCCGTTCCGTGCATCTGCCGCGTGCCGCCGGCAAGACCGCGGGGGTGCATGACTCATCGTTTTCGCCGCCACCCGCTCGGAAAAAGTGTATGGGGGCCTTGACTTGTTTGAGTTTGTCAGCAGCTAACGTTAAGATATTATTTAGAAGCTCTACACCAACACGCTATTTCGTTGAGGTTTATCATGGGCGGCTGTCACTGAATTACTAACCCATCATTCATGTTTGAGAAATACTAATGGATTCAAAAGCACAGCAACGCCACTGCAGCCGTGTTCGAGATTGCAACGAAAGTGATAAGTACTACCGAGCCTCTTTTTACGAAAAGCTTCCGAATAGAATTGAGCGGCGAAGTCGAAGCATATGAAATTGCATCGACTTTTTAAATACTAACAGGGAACTGGACTAAGAAGGTGGCTTACTGGCAAATATTTTAAGGGAACAGCTCGTGTCGAACATGGAGGCTCAGACCAACATGACTCCCGTGGTCCTGAACTTACCAAAAGCGGAATCATCATCCTGTCTCAATAGAACGAGACCAACAGGGGTGACCAACAAGGGATTGGGCGGAATTTCTGCTCTCTGTTTCCTTACTTTCTGGCTATTTCGGGCAATTTTTCTGCTTTCTATTAGGTTGGAAAAAAGTCTCTTCACACTTCGAAATTTTTTTTACCCTTCCCCTTGTAAACGCACTAGCCAATGTTGATTGCTGATTTCGTAATCCTATCACACTTGTCTACCGTTCGCACGCAGACACAGGTTAAGACTCTTCTTGTAATTCGTTATCCATCCAATCTTCCGAACTCAATGCCAGATCTACCTCATGGCCGTTTTCAGCACGGCATTCTTCAAGAATTCATTAAAGAATCCACAGCACGTCAGGCAGCAGACCAAATTAACCACATATATGGCTTGGGATCTACTACTCATCGCGCCTGTTATGAGTGGTTCGGAAAGTCTTTAAAGGGAAATTATTCACTGAGGGCAAAGCATGGTCAGGAAGGCCAACTGGATTGGACGACAGTGAACTACACCATCTTCTTCGTACCGATAGTTGGCAGACGACACGTCAGCTGGCAGAGAAGCTCGAAGTGTCTCATAGGATAGTGGGGATCCATCTGAAGAGTCTTGGCTTTCATGGAAATTTGGAGCTTGGATTCCACATGCCCTGTCAGACACTCAGAAAGGTCGACGGCTCTCCATCGCTGCTTCTCTTCTGTCCAGATAAGGAAGAAAATCGTTTCTTCCGCGGATTGTGACAGGCGAAGAGTCCTGGGTTCTGTGTGCCAACTTCCGAGGAAAAGGCAATGGGTACAAAAGGGAGAGAGCCCTAAGTCTGATCTCAAGCCCAATGTTCACGAACGGAAGATTCTCTTGAGTGTTTGGTGGATATCAGAGGAGTGATTTATCGGCAAACTCTCAGAAGTGGAGAGACACTTATTGCTGCCACATACAGTGGCCAACTCCACAAAGTCGCCGCAGCATTCCAAGAAAAGAGGCCTGAGAAGTCGAAGGTGATGATCCTGCATGACAACGCAAAGCGACATGCTGCAAGACTCACAAGAGAAACAATAAAGAAGCTGGGCTGGGGGGCCACATCCACCGTATAGCCCTGACCTCGGCCCTCCCGAATGCTATTTCTTCCACGCTCTCAAGCAAGAAATTGGAGAGAAATATTTTGAAACGGACGAGGACCTCAAAAATTGGATTCAGCGGTGATTCGACTTCAGAACTGCAGTCTTTTACGCGAGAGGAATTAGAAAAATTACCACGTCTTTGGAGAAGTGTAGTAGAACAAAATAGAGTTTATCTCAATTGATTTGACTTTGTAGTTGTGAAGTAATAAATCTTTGAAAAAAATGAAAAGACTTTTTTTCCAACCTAATATTTTCTGGGAAAATGACCGAAATTAGTCAGAAAACAGAAAATTGTCTGGCATATAAATTTTGCCCTAGGAATCCGACCGCCAGAGTTTGATCTGTATCACAGCGTCGCGGTCTCTATAGCCAAAAAAGCGAAAAAAAATTCTTACAAGGGAAAGGTGAGCTTTTGCGATGCTATTTTGGCAGGATGTAGGGGCATGTGAGCGGAGTCCAGAATTACAGTTAGTTTTTGCTGGACGCTTTTTTAAAGATTGGAAAAGGAGGTGTGAAAACGTGAACGCAACACTCATCAACCCCTATGACACCCCACGAGCCTCGGTGGCGCAGTCAGTAGGAGTGGCACTTCATAGAAGCACACCGGCGGGCTTTTGAGTTCGAGTTCGCGTACTGCTACTAGTCTTGCACATATTAGTTTGTTGTTATTACACTTTCTCATGATCACAGGAGTCAATTTAAACCATCACTGCTTATAACAAACCAAGGCTGTCTATCTGCGCACGCATTTCCACACCTCTTTTTCAGGTCTCTAAAAAGGCGTTCAGCAAAAACTAACTGTAATTCTGGACTCCGCTCATACAGCCCTACATCCTTTCAAAATAGAATCGCAAAAGCTCACCCACCTTGAGTTGGGAATCTTTCCTTGTTAGGCTATTCCAAACTTGAAAATTTGCGCGATGGCTTTCAGTATAAATCACGCCATCCGCTCGCCCGATCTTGAGTGATTGATGGTATGAATGCTACCATCATGCAGTTCCTCAGCAGCGGATTTCACATCTTTGTCAGACTCGATCATAAGAAAGCTTTATGGTAGTTAGCGCTATGAAACCAGTGCAGATACAGATTGTCCCAAAAGAGTGTTGTCAGTGTTTGAGTGGTCATAAATGTGTGTAATGAACATGCCCCCATGCGCTCGTCCAGCATTTCGATTTTCTTTTGATTGTAGCAAGCAAAAAAAAACGCATTTGTAAACGGTACACCAAAAACAGTTGTGGAAAATCACCGGTCCTTTTTGCAGTTCCAAGTAAGCAGCATTTACACTATGAAATAAAGAAAATTCATTACGCCTACACGATGGCACGGCGTGATCTCACCTTTTCATACCTTCGAAGATTGCTGCTTCAGTGCACGTTGAAATAATGTTTGATTCATTATTTTAACTGGCACAGATCAAAATCTCATAAAATTTCCAGCGCTGCACTCAATTTATTGGGGTAAGTGAATTATAGATTCTCAAGAAGAAGAGGGTTTCTTTTAATCACATGCCCCTTCGCTTTTGTTTGGGAGGTGTTCAGTGTGATTTCGGGCCTATTCAACTTAAGTCGATTAGTGTCCAAATTGGCGGGAAATGGTATAAAAATATTGGTTTTCGTTAAAATGCGTTTTTAAATACAATAGAGAGCTAATGCGATAACTTCGAAATTTACTGTTTTAAGGGAAAATTCTCTACATTTCTGCCGATCCCTCGTGACCAAGCAGCCTAAGGAGCTGGGTGCAGACCTAGTATTTTCACATCATGTACAAATAACGCTTCCCTATTCGACAGAAGATGGTTACTCTCAAAATTAGGCTACCATTAGGACCACGGACGAAATCAAGCATAGGTCTCCCCGAAATCTTCAAGTGAATCTTATTTTTCGTTGCACCATAGATGAACCTGTTAATGGTTGCATTTGTCTCGCATGTGAATGGCAAAATCTTGAATCAGATGAGTGCGAGACACGCCGTTAGGTGTGTCGCAGCACCTGTGTATCTAATAATCCTAGTCATTGCTCTGGCGACCGTGTATGAGTGCCAGCGATACGCAGATTTCTCATGATTTTCTCGACGTATTCCTCCTTTGTGCATTCCTCACGTCGACGCCTGTTGTCCCGTTGATCATCGAGTTGCTCGAGCGACCGCTAGCAGCGTCTCCTTTCGTCCCTGTCGCGTGCCATAGTGCTCCAGTGGGTCGCCCTCGCTCGAGGGACCCAAAGAGCATCACGAAGAAGTCCGACCAACGCGTTGGTGGGCGTCCTGGTGTTCTCTTGACATCCAGCGGAATCCGGGTGAGGGACGTTCTGCCTGAAAGCGGCGCGGGCAAAGACACGGGACAGTGCCTGCGGAGCCAATTAGCGTCGACTCGCGCGGTGACACCCGCCGCTTCGCGCTGAGCCAGACAGCCCTCGCCGCGGAGGCGATGCTGACCCATCCAACCACGGGAGCCTGTAGGTCGACCAGATTTGGTGCGATTACAATCGATATAGGGATAGGAGGCTCAGACGGCTTGCATTGGCAGTCCAGAAATTGGATTGGTCTGAACCCTAGTATCTTCTATATTAGAATTTCGACCTCTGTCGAATGAGCCGGAAAAGAATCTTACCTCAATAACCCTTACTACAATTTTCTTTCAGGCGGTGTTTAACTGTCGTTAAATATAAATTTTTATTTATATCAGAATTAACTACGAGGCATGCTTTCAGGCTACTGGTCTGAACTCTACCATCCCCGCTTTATATCCTGTCTAAATAACCCTTAAAGCGACTTTTTAGGCGCTGTTTATTTTCGTTAAATATAAGTTTTATTTATACCAGGATTAATTGCAAGGCATGCTTCCATACTACTGATGTAAACCCTCCCATCTACTGTGCCAGATTTTTGAGCTTTATCGAATGATCCAGAAAAGAACCCTGCCTCAACAACCTTTAGAACGAATTTTTTCATGCGCTGTTTTTTCACTAAATATCGGTTTTTATTGACATATTAGGATTAAATGCGGGACGTGCTTCCAGGCTAAAATTGCACAGTGGTTCCAATTAGATAGACGAGAGGTCTTTTAACAGAAGTTTAAAGCATTAGTTTCAACATGAGATCTCTTTAAAATTTCGTAACTGATTTTTCTATGGAACTTTATAATGCACATATCAGATATTTCGAGGCTATGATTGGATACGTGTTTCATCAAATTTAATGTTCACAGAGAATGAATTTCGTCATACAATACTTCAAATTGCTCGTAAAGTCGTTTGTGGCTTCTAGCAGTATTTTGACCTAGTGCCCTACAGGCAATGTACCTGCACAGCCAATGTCCCCTCCACCAATTAACGAGTTAAGAAACAATCATGAAATGCTTTGAAAAAACTAGAGTACCTCGGTGTTCTTAGGAGGTCTGCCTGCTATCAAATCGAACTCGCTGGGCCATTTCAGACTCTGAACATGCTCTACGCATTGAAGGATCATAATGTTGTTTTCAAAAAGGTTGAGCACTTAGGGTGCTCCTAGAAGGGCTTTCGTCTATCTAGTTATATTCTTTGCGCAATTTCAGCCTGAAATCATGCCTCGCAATTAATTCTGATATAACTAAAAATTGATATTTAAGGAAAATAAACAAGCCTAAAACTGCCTTAAAGGCTATTTAGACAGGATAATTTCTAGCTCATTCACAAATCGAAATTCTAATACAGGAGATGGTAGAGTTCACATCAGTAGCCTGAAAGCATACCTCGTAGTTAATTCTGATATAAATAAAAACTGATATTTAACGACAGTTAAACAGCGCCTGAAAAAATTGTAGTAAGGGTTATTGAGGTAAGATTCTTTCCTGGCTCATTCGATAGAGCTTGAAATTCTAATATAGGAGATGGAGGGTTCAGATCAATCCCAGTTTCTGGACTGCCAATGCAAGCCGTCTGAGCCTCCTATCCCTCTATCGACTGTAATCACACCAAATATGGTCGACCTACAGGCTCCCGGGGTTGGCTGGGTCAGCATCGCCTCCGCGGCGAGTGCTGCCTGGCTGAGCGCGAAGCGGCGGGTGTCACTGCGCTAGTCGACGCTAATTGGCTCCGCAGGCACTGTCCCGTGTCTTTGCTCGCGCCGCTTTCAGGCAGAACGTCCCCCTCCCGCGGAATCCAGCTCGGTGACGGCTCTCGTGCAAGTGGTGTCTACGAAGCGCATAACTTGGCTGGCTTACCTAATTTTTGATGAATTGGCCAATGCGACTGCGTCTATGATCATTGAACGTCGACGAAGTTCGGAACTCAGGAGGCCTTTTCTCACTTGCGTGAATCGAGTTTCATCTATCAACCTCTTACTAGAGAATCACAAAAACCGATAGTGGCTCTGCTAACCAGGGAAAGGTCTCAGGCGTAGGTCTCAACGAGGGAAGTGGATAGTACTATGAGAATCTCCATCTTTCATGTAGTAGAAAAACACGTTTCGTTTTTGCAGAGTCCTTGAACCAAAAGAGGTACGGACCCTCGAAAGTGGGGATGGTGCTTGACCAGATGTTCGACTCCCGTGCTATGCACTTTTTTGCATTTTTTCATAACCGCTGCCTTCTTCACCAGTTTGCTTCCTACACATCTCCTACACATTTATTTCACTCTAAATTGTCAAAAGGGTCAGATTCGTGATCAAGACCCCAGATTCGTGATTAACACTCTATAACCTCGACAGCCTTTGTTACTGCTGTAACCTGTCGTAATCGGCATTAATTTCAAAAACGGATGTAAGATTCGTGACCAGCACCCCTAATAACCCCCTCGGAAAGGTTTGGGCCAAAAAAACTTTCATCCTGTCCTCGACCTCTGGAGTCGTGAAAGTACAATAGTGCCTTGATGGTGGTTTAAATCAGCTTACTTCTTACATATTTATTTCACTCTAAATTGTCAAATAAGGGTTTACTATGAGCTGTGCTCCACTCACTTTTCCCAGTTTCCGAATTATACAACGTTTTGTGTTTTTCAGCGAATGTTAAACAGTGACCTCACAGCAAGTACGGATTACAGCAGGTACGGATGACTAGGGCTGTCGAGGTCATAATCACCGATTTTGCCCAGACTTCTCCTAGAGGGGGGGGGGGGGGTTATTTGGGGTGCTGATCACGAATCTGTCATTCGCTTTTGAAACTTCTGCCGATTATGGTAGGTTACAGCAGGTACGGGTGACTTGGCCTGTCGACGTCATGGGGTGTTGATCACAAATCTGGCTCTTTAACAATATAGAGTGAAATAAATGTGTAGGAGATGTGTAGGAAGCAAATTGGTAAAGGAGGCAGCGGTTATGAAAAAATGCAAAAATAGTGCATAGCACGGGAGTCGAACACCTGCTCTAGCATCTTCGAAGCACCCCCGTACCCTGCTGAGCCATCGACTCGCCTGGCGCTGAGCCTTTCAGCCGCGTCCCATACAACATCGCGCGCACGCGTGCACGTGGGCACGTGCTGACGGTGCACTACTGTACCCGCCTTCGAGGGCTCGTAGCTCTTTTGGTTCAAGGACTCAGCAAAACGAAACATGTTTTTCTACTATATGAAGGGTAGAGATTCTCGCAGTACTACCCATTTTCCCCCTCAGACCTACGCCTGAGACCCTTCCTGGTAAGCATAAGAATGATTCTAGTCTCTGAAGCGTCCTATAAAAAATAAAAAATTGGCTTGATCTCTTCTCGGCCCGGTTTTCGCATTTTCGGTTGAGCTTTCCAGGTACAGCTTGCTGCACCTGAAGCAACTTTCTCGTAAAGCAGCATCAGCATAAACAGTTCCGAGCTCCTGCCGTCGTACCACCTCGACGCGATCGTTGCCTTCGTTTCGATCCTATGGCGTTCAACGCCATCTGGTGCAATTAAAAGACTCCGCGCTAGATATCGACACAATGATCTCCACACTTTTTTGGTCGATGCTTTCAAAAAATCAAGACTAGCTTAACCGCCTAGTTTTGGAATGTTTGCCAAGTAATGTGCGTCATGTAAAAACTCAGAGGTTTTGAAATGGATCTTCACTTCGCAGGGCCTGACGTTTCGACTTCTCGACGTCTTTGCAATACATTCCACCAAAGGCTTTACCTACCCGCCCTGGCAGTTCGGAGCTATATCTACGAATACAACAAAGTTCAAGTGGGGAAGCGAACCCACCAATTGGATCCACAACAAGAGCCACTGTTCGCTCGTGTTGGTTCACCGGTAGAGGTGAATGGAGAATGCTCCGCGCCAATGTTGACTATCGGTCCCTCTACAGTTCAGCATGAGGCACACTCGTAACCGAACAGATAAGTTTCCCTTTCAACTTGAGGATGCCGCGGCAGCCCTCACTTTTGGAGGCATAGCCCTGTTCGCAGCTAAACCCTGCATCCACGCTGCTCACCCAAACTCCCTCATGAGTGTGAGTGTGAGCTCCGATTTTCAAGCCTATGAGCACCATGTCAGTCCTCAAAACACCTAAATCTCTACCAAAGTTCCTTTGGAATTCGAACGCCTTTCCCGTTGAGACACAGAACACTTTTCTGACTATGGTCTTAGAAACAAGTTCTACTTTATAATCGCTGCGTTTATCTGTCTGCTCGATGAGACACAAGTGGCTAGAGATCTATTTTGCTCTGGATCCGGAATAGGATCTCGAGGACAGTTAGTTACATGCTATTGCTAGCCAAAAGCGAGCGGGGAGCGACAAACAGAACTTGTAGTGTCAAAACTGCCCGACTATCTGCTTCTGGTTCGCGCGTTCTGCTGTTTCCCTTTTTCGTCGCTGCACAGTCGAGCGGCCATGTCTGGCGATTAGTGTGTTGTGATCGGATTAAACTCCAGCGGCGTATTCAAATCGGTCCTTTGTCGACGCATTCGGCCCGTGCCTACTGAATATCACGAGGCGAATCAATTTTTGAGCCTTCTTGGGCTCGTCAATCAGAAAGAGACAAATTGATTGCACGCATATCACATCCTCTACACAGCGCCGGTTCCAGCGAAATGTTCTGACAACCCTTCACTCCCTCCGTCTCGCTGTCTTCCAGAGGCCGACAATTGTCACCATCGTCATGTAATGGTTTCGGTTTGGCCCTGCTAAAGAAAGCAGCAACAGGCGTAGCTCCTCAACATTGAAGAGCAGCACCGACTTGGAATTGTCCTTTTGCGTTTTTCCACGCCTTCCTGCCAACTGCTGAACTCTTAGGCCTCGTGCATGCAGTGCACTACGCATCAAAAACACTGTTCAAATGGCTGAAATGGCTTATACATTAACAGTGCCTGAACTCCTGACCTGCTGTTGAAATTAGGGCAATTTGGAACCAGTTTTATTTTTTTGTTGTTTGTACGTTATCCGGCCATTTTTGGGCAGAATTATCTGTTATCCGTTGTCCGGGTTTGAAAATTTCGATATCCGCTCATCCCTGGTGGTTACCCTCACTTGAGCGCGTAAGGCCTCGTGCATACTTCCCGTCGCCGCGATGGAATCGCGACGATGAGTTTTGCAGAGCGACGCGAAAGAATTTGAACTCCTCAGTGCTCGTCGCATCGCACATCGCTCTGCAAGGGAGCGCGACGGTGATCCATCCAGGACCAACGCTAAACACCGCGCGTGGCGCGAACAAGTATGCCGTGCCTGCGATGACGCAGGGAGCCATCGTGCATGCCGACCTCTGCTGTTGTGGGAGCCGCGGCGAAGTTTCCTTTAACTATTCGATCGCGTGCGGCGGAATGGCCATGAACTGAGCGCCGCGATGGAAGTATGCCCCCGGCCTTAGCCCTGTTTTACACTTGCGCCGCCATAGATATTGGTCGCCATAGATATCGATTTTTCGCGCCACCCGATCGATATCCATTCCGATTGTGGTGCCGCGCCGCGCAGCGGCGCAACTATAAACCAGGGCTTAAGCGTCCTCTTCCATTGCTTTCAGCGGCAGCGTTCGCCAATAGACCTGCTTCCGCTAGTGTTTTATCTTGAATCGGGAATATTCCACCGAATCTCCGCTCAATAATTCATTGACCATGACACTACCTATGTCTGGTTTTCTCCCTCCGCAATAGTGAAAATTTTCTATCATTCCACATCCATACGAGCTCTTGTCCTTCCACTCGGTTGCTACCCTGCTCCACATCTTTGCTTTATTAAATTTCCTTTCCTAATTGGAAATATCGGTTGCCCATGAAATCTCGCATCTCGCAGCATTCCGGCGAACCTTATTCCAAAGCTGAGCACTTTTGTTCACTTTTCTCTGCGTTGTCCTTACCACTTTTCCCAGATTTGAGGAACAGCACTCCCACTTACGGCTGCGAGAGTAGAATTTTAGTAACATTAGCATCAAAACAATTGAGCAATTGAAAGTAGCGCCTTTACTGGGGTCTCCATGGTGTGTGGGGCCATTAGCAGGTCCATATCTGAAGTGCGTATCTAGCTGACCGCAGAGGTCTTTTCGGCGGAGCTTGAGGTCAGTGCAAACAGGAAACAAAGAGCGGCGTGTCAGCTCCAGTGTCTCTCTACACTGGTGTTCCGCCCCGGCCAGGAGCGTTGCCGCAAATACCTGCTTGTTCTCTGCGCCGGGCCACGCGGTGCGACCCGCCAGCAATCCATGCAAATGATGCGCCTCAATCGCACTCCGCATTTGCGGCGGACGCGAGCGCCGCCCTCGGCTGACCGCTCGTCCAACTGGCTCCGCACAGAGCCTCTCCTCCCTTATTGCTCTCGCTCTCGCGACACCGTTGTTTCTGGGGAGCCATGTCTTGAATTGCAGGTATGTCGGGACAGAAGAAGAGCAGTACAGCGCAGCAGTCGAATGTCGCTCCTGTGGTTCATAAGGTGAGTGGTTTTAGTTTCCAGGACTACGAATCAGTTCTGATCTATGAAAACGGATATAACCAACGTTGAAAGGCTACGACTTTTTGAAGTCAGGCTCAACTTGATGCAAGCGCGGGGTGCTTTGCTGCAGGAAAGTGATTTTTGCGATCAGTCGGATAGCGCCACTTGCGACTAAACAGCCAAAGGTGGTGATGAGGTGACGCCAAGAATCAGATGAGTTTTCCCACAGTACACGGACATTAGTTGTGGAACCCCGCGGCAACCCGCCATAGTTCGGGGTAATTCAGTCAGTATATGGTGACGTTGAACATGTCACCGTCTTTCCTTCGAATTTTCTTTTTTCCTTCGTGTCCTTCTGCCATTTTTTAAAAATCTTTTGGGTTTAACGAATGGAAAGCACAATAAACGCGGAGGAAATCAACGTAGAGCGGAAGAAATCAAGGAGGTCGGAAAAGTGGAAGAAAGCGGGAACGAGGACACGTACAGAAGGACATTCCCCATTCGAAAATTACAGTCGAACTACACATGGGGCACGCATGTGGTAACCAAAGAGATGAGTTTTAATAAACAACCACGCGCAAGAAATCCATTGGTGCAGTTTGCAGCAAGCTTTTTTCACCTATGAAAACTATGCTTTGAACAATTTGTAGTTTTGACAGCTTAGTGTTCTTTGCATGGGTAATGTAAAGCACACCAGTTTTTTTTAAATAGCTCTTTACAAAGACAACTTACTAATTTCAACGCCTAAATCGAACTACATTTCACTTTGGCGAATGGAACGTACTATACACTGGATCAGTATCAATCATTTTCGGATGTCGGATTCGGATATCCCGATCCAAAAATCCGAGGACCGCAAAATCGCCGTTATCCGAATCCAAAAATCCGGGGTGCGCGAAATTAGCGTTATTCGAGTCATCCAGTTATCCGAAAATTTTCGATCGGATCAAATGTATCGAGTGAAGTTTCCGAGCATCCGATTCGAATATACCGATCCGAATCATCCAATCTAAAAATCCGAGCCCATAAAATTGCCCTTATCCGAGTCATCCGAAAATCGGGGTCCGCGAAATTCCATTTATCCCAATCCCAATCCGAAGACTATCAATTGCATTCAATGTATAGAGTGTTCCACAAGGTGAGACGTGCCTTCCGTTTTGATCCCCTTCAGTGAAATCACAAGCAGCTGGAGTAAGCTGGAGCTGGAGCTGGAGTCTCGTCCTTGAACATCACTGGGTGGTGAGCCCGCCGAGAAGAAAATGCCTTTCACTCCTGACTGATTTCTTCCTGAAACTAAAACCCCAGATTCCTACAAACAGGATGAATTGTCCGCATTCTTGCTGAAGCATTGCTTGCGCTGTCCCACTACATTTTGCCGTGTGAAGTACCTACGTGGGCCATGTTCGCATCCAAATTACCACACTATCTATGTAAATGATGTAGAATTTGTCGCAGTCGCATTTCCATGGGGATTTTGTTAAAGACCACCTGCATTCACACACTTTGTTTTGCCGTGAGCGCAATGTTAGCACAATGAGTGCTGCACTTCAAGCTCAAAATGGTAAGTTTCTTGTCTACACCTTTTAGGTCTTATTCGTTCTTTTTATGCTAGAGGTTTTAATGTCAAGTCCGCACCTATTACGGTCGTGTGGCCTTAGAACAAGAGGTAAAGACTTCTCCAGTAAGCTAGCCCTTCCTGTCCTTATGAAGCTTCCCGCTTCCATGTAAACGCGGCAATATGTCCCGCGTGATAGTAGAAGGTGATCTAATCTTCAAATACCAGGCTGTCCAATAATTCTTGTCCGAAAATTTCACCATTTTTAATTTTTTTTCAACTTTATTGGAAAACAAGTCTAATCAACAATATATTCACCACAGTTATCCACAACAGTGGCCCATCGATTGGGCAGGTCGCCGATGCCCTTCGCCCAGAACTCCGGGGGCTGCGACTCGAAGAAGTCCGCGATGTCGGATTTGAGGTTGTCGTAGTTGGTGAATTTTCTTCCGGCCAAATGGTGCTTCAGCGGGCGGAACAAGTGGTAGTCGGAGGGGGCGAGGTCCGGGGAATACGGCGGATGGGCAACCGTCTCCCAGCCGAGCGTCGCCAACTTCTGCTGGGTCTCCTTCGCCACGTGGGGGCGCGCGTTGTCGTGCAGCAGGTGGACAGAGGCCCGTCGGGGACGCTTTTCTCGGATGGCGGCGGCTAGTTTCTCGAGCTGATCGGTGTAGATGGAGGCGGTGACCGTCCTGCCTTGCGGGAGCAGCTCGAAGTACAGCATGCCCTTGTGTCCCACGGCAGCAGAGCATGATCTTCAGCGGGTGCAGGTCGGCTTTCGGCGTCGTCGGCGGCTCTTCTCCGCGCGGGATCCAGACGGCACGGCGGGCGACGTTGTCGTAGAGGACCCATCTCTCATCCCCAGTGACCAGGTCCTCGAGAAACTCCTTGACGAAGGAGGAGAGACTGCCAGACGGCCACGCGGCTCTGTTTGTTGGCGTCCGTCAGACGGTAGGAAATCCAACGGGCCAGAACTTTGTGGTAGCCGAGTAAGTTGAGTCGATTGTGGATGGTGGACTTGTTGCAGCCGAGCGTCGTCGCCAGTTCACGGGGGTGGCTTCCGGCTTCTCCTTGATACAGCGACGGACTTCGTCATCATCCACCGTAGAAGGCCTCTCGCTGTGTTCGCTGTCCTCGAGGCTCGTGTCGCCGCTCTCGCAACGATTGAACCAGCGCCTGACTGTGCGTTGGGACACTGCATCCTCCTTGCACGCTCTGCAGATGTTGGCGACCGCGGTGCCCGTGTCGTTGCCCAGCAGCCACTCGTAGTACACGAACGTACGAATTCGACCTTGGTCCATTTTAGCTTGTACTGGTAGCTAGACGCGGCGACTGCGCCTTATATACCCCTAGCGTGGAACTCTGGAGAACCTTCTAGAAGGTTTTTACACCTGCCTAATATTATAACACTTCTAAGGAAAATTATAGAATTTTGAAAATTTTCGGACAGGAATTATTGGACAGCCTGGTAGAAGGTTACTCACGTACCATTGGACCACATTTTGGCCCTTAATATTCATCTATAAATTTGTTTGTTTTTGACTTGTTGTGTTTGTTGCTATGTTTGACAAAGCAGGCTATAAAAAATAAGCAAAAGTTGTTGTGTTTAAGGTGATAATGGTGGGCACAGGAGGCGTCGGAAAATCTGCATTAACTCTTCAGTTCATGTATGACGAGGTTTGTCTCTGCAGTTTTGTATTCACATAAGAAAGCGGAAACTTATGGTTGTCACGCTTTTTTCTCGGTCGCCTGCATCTACACGAATGTTGCAGTTTTCAGTTCGTTGAAGAATACGAACCAACCAAAGCGGACTCATATCGCAAGAAAGTAGTGCTGGATGGAGAGGAGTGTTCAATTGACATCCTCGATACCGCCGGCCAAGAAGACTACTCTGCTATCAGGTATGCTTTTCACTCCTATTTTTCACTGAACGCATTTGACCTTAAATGCAGCCACCTCTGCCGTTCATTTGTTGCAGCAGTAGAAGTTCCTCTTTTTCTATTCATCTGATCAATGTATCGAATATGAATACACCTAGCTGTGTTAATATTTGAGGAGGGTCTAGTCCAGTTTATCTGCAGCGTTATGTGATATCCCCTGAGGAAATGCTGTGGACCCGTCTTGTGTGGTTTCATTTGAAAAGTTGTATTGGCCGATTTGCCTGTTTACCATTTTATCACTTAATCGTGTACGTTTGTTCACAGTTTCTGAAAACACTGTTAATACTGTAAGGAAACGGAGAAGAGAAGGCACGGGACGTGATCAGCGTTTATTGAATGTGTCCTTTAAATTTTTCAACGCCCTATATTTTGGGTGACATTCACTTCACACTTCGTAGTATTAAACCAGACAGCTTCTCTTAAATTTCTGCTCTTTTTCGTTAAATCTTTACCAAGTCTCGTAAGCAAAGACTACAACTTAAGTCAGTAGGTGTCGTCATGCAAAAGCACTCTTCGAACTGCATTGCATACTGTTCCTCGCTGCTTCTTAATCATTGCCTAGTGTGAGAGATTTAGCAGCTGCTCACTTCAACTAGGAAATAGGAAAGGGTATTTTCTTATCAGTACTACAAGTTAGCGGAAAGTCTTGCGGACTATGTGGTAAAGGTGATGTATATGTTATGATGACGTATATATTATGCGCACGCTTCACATTTGTTGCACATGGTAGTCAAGCTGTGACCGCTTTGTCATTCGTGGCCTCTTTGCTACTTCGTCATACCAATTTTGGACATATAGTTCTATAACACAGTGCTGGTAAGCGTCAGCTATTACTCTGCGCGCAAAGTGCATGAAATAGGAGTGCCTGCAGTACAGTGAGCGTATGAAGTATTGGACCGTTGCAGAGTGAGTGAGGTGTAAAATCGGTGTTTTATGCGCGTTCTGATCGCCTGGGCCGACTCGTTTAGATCAATGACTCGACGAAATCTAATCACTTTTTCTCATGCACCAGAAGCGGACTAATGCGCGCCAAACGTGTGATTGCGGGCTTCGATCCCAAATCGCGATTATGGAGTGCTGTGGTAGTGGTCCTTGAAAATATAACAGTCTCAGGTGCATTCTCATGTACTCCGTCACAATTTTTCGTGTGAGAAGGTTATGCCATGAACTCGTTCACAATATTGCTGTGTCTATTTGCATGGTGGTGTAAATGCTGCTTCCCTGAAAATATTTCGATAGCTGCAGTTCCTCTGGCATGTTGCCCTCTGTGTTTGACATTTGCGATGTGGTCAATGCCCGCTAAATTCAGAACTGCAAACAGTTCGAAATAGGTGTCTCCTCAAGATTTTACGAACTGCCCTGCCGATGTTAACAGTTGCCACTTTTGGCAGTTGCGTCAGTAGTACTCCCTGCGTTCTCCATAGTTCCAGTTTCAGTGCACTCTATCAATTCACACTGCAATGTCGGGTACTAAAATTGAGCGAATAGTGCCTTGTACTTGCAGGTGTTGACTGCTGACGATTGCGCTATAGTCACGAAAACATAAGCACTGGTGCACCATGCTCAAACATTTCGGAGTGGCTAGATCACAGATAGTGTTTTGCCGAATCACGAGACTTTCCGAACGTTGGTCTCAGTGGTGTAAAAGTTGTATATGGAAAGAAGGCTGTTTGCCTAAGAAATACAAAAATGCAAGAATCTCGATCTATGCAGCGAAAAGCATTTCAACCGATTAAAGATTAGGCGTAGTCGAAGTTTGGGATTTGCTTCGTCCTCTGCTGTGGTGATCGCTGGCGTAGAAGGAGGGGGGGGGGGGGGCAATACTAGTAGGAAAGGTGTAGGATTCCAATCCCTTCATTTTGATTCCGTTTTGCATGCTTATAAAAGTAACGATTATTGTACTCAACAGCAGCATTATTGGATTTCATTCCTTCACTCCCATTTTTGTACAATATAAAGTATCACTTCTCTTATGGTTTCTCCTAAATCTACAACTCATTTGTAGGCATTCTTTCGTATTTCCCATATACCTTAAATATGTATTGTGTGCTGGCGCCATAAGAATCTTAAATTATGTTGTCATCATCGAATAGCTGAAAATTAAAAGATATTAAAGAGCTTGAAGTTATGGAAACAGATCTGTGTCAGCTGCTGTAGCACTCCATCCGCTTTGTCGCAGTCATTCGTCTTCCGAATTCCATTTCCTCTTTGGAAGGCACTCCGCTAACTCAACGTATATTTTACGATGGCAGAAGCTCATAGTTCTTGTATCAACATTCCATAACGGCCGTGTACGACTTGTCAAACACTCTTTGGCATGGTTTTTTCGTCACCAACTCAATATATACAGCGGTTTTCAACCAGTTCATCCATTTGACTAAAATCCAATGGCATTCATATTGAATCCAATAGTCTTTATATTTAAAAACATGCAAAATGGAGCCACAATGGCCGGCTTTGAACCCTCGGCCGCTTTCCTACGAGTTCTCCATTCTACCCTCTACCCCGCCGATCGTGGCACTGAGGATAATGCAAAACCCCTGAATGCGAGAGGCGCCCATTCTTCAATCGGCTGATGCTGTGTTCGATTGCACGATTGCACGATTCGGGTCGAGATATTTGCATTTTCGCTTTCTGAGGCAAAGATGCTTCTATCCACAAACACCCCTTCTGCTGTTCAGGCACCTTACCTTTCGGGAAGTCTCCTGGTAAGGCCTACACATACCATTTGGGTGTCAGAGAGGATTTTTGCTCTTTCCAGAGACAACTATTACCGCAGTGGCGAAGGCTTTATCTGTGTATTCTCCATCCTTGACATGGACTCCTTCGATGCCACGACAGAGTTCAGGTACGTCATTTCAGGCTCATCCACTTGATTTCTGTCTTGAACTGTGCTGAACCCATTAGTCATTCCTCCGCATTGAAGTCGTTGCTGCATGTTTGAAAGGGCTAGCAACGCAGGTTATCTTGACCTTCAGGCGAAATATCCTGCGGGTTCTTCATAATTGTGGACGTTTGAGCCAGAAAAAACTGAAGGCTGGAGAGTGCATTTAGTTGTTATTCAGTTGTGAATGGAGCGCATCTGCGTGCGTTAGTTCCTAGCATTGTTCACTTTATCCAAGGTGTTGAATAGTTCGCTTCTCAGATCCTCACTCCAGGTAGCTTATCCGCATAAATCGCCGGAGCATTGCACTTCCTAAGGGAACAACAGATCGTTTGACTTACGTTTCAGAGAACAGATTCTCCGTGTGAAGAACTCAGATAATTCCATCCCGATCGTCCTTGTTGGCAACAAAGCGGATCTCCGTGAAGAGCGTGTGGTGCCGTTAGAAATGGCCAGGCAAAGGTTGGAGAAAATGTTTTCATTCTCTAGTTGTGTCTACAGGTGTTCCGTTAAGTTTGCATTCCATTTTTTGCCTAACAATAACCTGCTTCCCATTGTATTTTTTGATAGCCATGCAGTTGACCTATGTTCAGGGCCGAACGGTGGGGTGTGCCGTACGTGGAGACATCTGCTAAGAGAAGAGAAAACGTGGACAAGGTGGGCGGTTTTCTGTAGCATATCTGGGCCTACAAAGTTCGTTGCATAGAACTACTTGCTTTACGAGCACGTTTACTCTTACAAATTGGATGCAACCCTGATAATGTACACCACTGCATTCGTACTTCACAGCCTTGTAGAAAAGAACATGTTTTTTCCAGTTTGCCCATGGTTTTTTCCAGTTTGCCATGAGATTAGGAGGGTGCCCATGCTCGCCTTGTGTACGAGTGCCGAGCGTTTCCACTCGCTAGAAATCTATGCACAGTCCCTATATCCCGATTCGTATAGTTGTGAGGTTCATTCAGGTCTTCTATGATCTAATGCGCGAGATCAAACGGCGGAAGGGTGGCCCGATGGGCACGACCACTGCTGGACTCGACCCTTCACAAGCGGGAGGCAAGAAGAAGAGTGGTATCAAAAAGCTCTGTTCCATCTTATAAACGAGCATGAAGTGCCGGCCCTAACAGGGCGACTCTGCATCACTGATATCTCCCCCATTGTTTCATGTTCTGATGTGGCTGATGTCGAGATCTGATTTGATATTTGCCGACGTGGTGTATCATTGTCCTCTCTTACGATTGTTGCCTCTTCTTCATTGCCTACTTTCGCCTTATTTGTAGAGCGACATCGCTGTTCTCTTCTCCCCTGCGTTATCTCCCGTTCGGTCTACCAATATAGTCACGTTGCGCATTAGTCATGTTCAGAGGTCTACACGTTCTTTCGTTCTTGAAAGTTTGTACCGATGAATGTCTATGTCCTTGTCAACCCCGCTCGGGTTTTCACATAGCGAACAGTACGCCCTTTCCTTATGTTAAAAGTGCGTGTGCATAATACCTACCAAATTAAGTTATTGTTAAAATGAAGACTTGTGTATAAGTCGTCTCTGCTACACATGTATCTCTGATCGCTCTGAGCAAATGTACTTATGTATACTGTGGAGTTGGTTTTACAGTAACCACCTATTCGCACACAATTTGCGCTACCTGAACCGTGTCCAGTAATGCAGTATTCAGACGGAGATATTTACTACAGCATCGTTTCCGTCGTTGTCACAAAATACACGAGACTTGTAAAAATCCAATCGAGGAATTCCCCAATAGTCCATCATGTGCTGTACAAATTACCACGATACTAGGGAACCTTCAGCAAACAAGCGATTTAGTAGTAGTATGACCTACAAGACATATGCAGAAGAGTTCGCATTACCATTACCATTTCGTTTTACTGCATCACACTTAAATGTGTTTAAATAGGTATCTGGTGAAGTTAATGCCTTCAGCTTACCATGGATCTTTGAGTAAAGGCCTAGACCACGACACAGCCTGAAACGGTGACTACGTATACGTAGACCAAAAGTGCTTCCTAAGCAAGTTCTGACCAATCAATATTCTTCCTTCTCGGCTGTCGTCGGAGGCAGTGGTTTGGCGCAAACGCAGGATCGATGGTGGTAGCGCGCTTTCCAGGCGGGAGTAGACCATGGGTTCCATTTTCGGATACGGTGGCATATCGTCGAGAGTTTCATTTATTCTCACCTACATCGCATTTGTAACTAATCGCCTTGTAATATCCTTCACATTTGCTGAGTTCTTTTAGGATGGAAAGACAACAATTTGCATCATCTACTTCCTAGAGTAGCTCAACAGCGGATGCGATTTGTGATCAGCATCACAAATAAGCTACAGCGCAATGTTTGAATGACTTACATTGGTGCTCCCGACCTCACTAGCCTTTCTTATTCTGCCATAATAAACTGAAAATACGTGAACCGACGTAAAATTCGTGATCAACAACCAAAAAAGTGCAAGCAAAAGATTGGGCGAAAATTTTCGAGCTCAGCAGTTGATATAGTACAATCGGCACTCACGTCTATCGCGCCTCTAATATATAAGCTAACAATGAAAAGGTGTTGTACGTAACTTATTTTATTCTTTACATTAAGTCGAAAACGACTGAAAACAATTACCGACGTGCCAAACCTCTCAGGAACGAAAAAAACGAAGAAAGAGCGGAAACAGCTGTGTGGGAAATATACTGCCCACAAATGAACATACATGTTCTCTTCAGCTGTAAAAACATAAAAGTGTAAGCGCAAAAGCGAAGTCTATGGGAAGCTGGGTAGGATGCGAGCCGTACCTTATCTGATTTAGCTGTTCCATATGCCCTTGTTGAGAGTTTAAACTAGCCAGTAAAGCAATTGGGCATGCTTTACGATATCCATTTCTGCCGCGAATAAGTGGTGGGATAGGAATTGCATATTCCTTTCGGCGGCGACCCACAAACGTTGGAGATCCGTTGCACTCTTCTGCTGACACGCTAGTAGACACCAGAGTGATACCGGTTCTTATGATTCTGTTATCTGCCCTCCTAAGCTGGGCGAAGTATAGTAGAGTCAAGCAATGGCACCACCGGACGTGACCTTTGCCACGCTCGTGTTAACAGACCACACCGTAGAGCTCCATATTCTGCTCATCGAAGGCACTAATCCAACACGAAGGGGCCTTATGGTTAGGCCGGTAGGCTGGTCCCTTCCTGCCGGTACAGACCTATTTCTATACATCACTTCTTACAGTAGCAATCATCGATACGTACGAACCACATCGTCATTTCAAGGAATGCCCACTCCGAACAAGAATAAGATCAAATTCACCTGAAGCAGGCCATTTCGCACCATAAAAGAATGGACATAACGCTGCACATAACGCTTACTTAGATCAAACCACTCAAAGGTCACTAAATCACCAGCAACACTTAGCCGTAATCAATGCGCCAGTGTGCTTGATCCACTTGCCAGGCGTTTCAGGTGGATGGTCAGCGAGGTCAACGACGAAAACGAATTCCATTGTGGGAATCTCCAAATAGTAGAAAAATGCTTATTTTCTTTGCTGAATCCTTGAACCCAAGGAGCTAGGTGCTGTTAAATTTTACTACGGGTCGTGCCGTCAGCTCCTGCACACGTGTTATTTATCAAGTGCTGATTTAGGAGAGACGGCACCAGTATCTGCTCCAAGCGGGTCGGAGGCTCAGTGGTATTTGGAGGGGGTGGGTTTTCGATTCCCGTTCCTCGGCAGCCTTTATGAATTTGAATGTTCATTTCTTGCTTGGTATTTGCCACCTTTCCAACATTTTGTGGGCATATAGTTCACAACAGGATCCAAAATACGTGTTTACTGAGAGCCGTCCATCAATTGTTATGTCTATGTATAAACGACACTTCGTATTTTGCTGCATATTTTTGGAAGACTTGACAAGATGGAGTATGAACCTTCCCAACTATCGTTCGACCAAAGCATGTTGGAAACAGTCGACAAGAATGAACGTCCATCCGTCGCTACCTGGCATGTACCGCACATGCTCAAGGACAGCTGGTTGATGCACAAGGTGCGCAACCAAACATACTGATGATGAGTGATGGTAGTTAGGTAGCTGCAGCAGGCTATAGCTCAACGTCTTCCTGTTGCGTACATCTGGACCCAGATTCGTCAACCGCTTACGGCCCTCCCAGACTTCTGCGGCGTTGCCGCTGCCCTATCCTTAACCACACCGGCGAGCGGCGCTGCCGCAGAAGTCTGGGAGGCCTCTACCGCCCTCGCGCCGCCGCGCAGCGCGGCGTCATGGATGACAGAGCTATCGATTTTCCGGTGGCGCCACATCGCATTTATACTCCGCTGCCCTAAAACACAATATTTCAAGGAATTTCAGGTTACCGTACTCGGCGAATCGCGCCGCTGGAAGGAAGGATGCGGCGCGGCGCGACCAGCAGCGGCAGACTCGGTGTGAAGTGGGAAATTCACCACCGAGATGAAACATTTCGCTATGCCCTATTTGTTTTGGTTCCCCAACTAACAGAACAAGAAGGGTGTAGCGATATTATGGCAGTATTGTACTTTCAGGACTTCAGAAGTCGAGGAGAGGTCGAAAAAAATTTTGAACAAACTTCTCACAGGGGGGGGGGAATTATTTAGGGTGCTGATCAGGGGTGTGCGTAATTACGATTTACGATTTTACGATTTACGGTGATTTTTGGCAAATTTTTTTACGATTTACGATTTACGACATTTTGGGTCGTAAATCGTAAATTTTCGTAAATGTGATTTTCAGTCCACGGATGACAAACGTCCACATAACGTGATACGATTCGGATTATGACAGCAGCTTTGTGGATAGGCCGCTCGAGTTAATTCCTGGCATGAAACTGGGCTAGCCTTTTTTTCTGGTCACACTCTAGCACAGCATCTCACATTCGAGTGACCTGAGTTCCAGTTTACAGAAAGATATGAAAATTCTCTTTCCATAGGAATGAAGATGATCACCTGCTGAACCATATTCTATGTATGCTGCAACCACCGCTTGTCAACTTGTGACTTTTTCACCGCTTGTTCACCACATATACGACTCTTTCCAATGCACACGAGCAGAACTCATGCAAAGCAATCAAGGAATATTGCGCTTGATTGGAGACTGTGGAATAACAGCTGAACTGTTGGAGAGAGTAAAACAATCATGTTTCAATCTGACTAACACTGCATGTCATAGCGCGGAGTCTACTTAGTACGTATGAGGTGCGCCTTAAGCAAAACGTCCGACATTTCCATGGCAAAAGTGAAAAAGTTTGACACTTTTGGTCTGTTTTCAGTGGTCCGATTGGGGCTGTTGCGTTCGCTGTATGCGATCCGTTCAGAATGCTGAAAACTGGGCAAAAGATACGATAGCCTTTGTTACAAAGGTAGTGGAGAGCAGGACTGGCGAATGCAAGCAGTCATTAATTAGTAATGCAACATTTTCGAGTTTCCGAAATCTAACAAGTGCAAGCAAATTGCGGGCGAAGAACATGTCGAACATAATTGGCTGGTATCGTCGAACGACGATCTTTCATTCCAGAAGTAGTGATTGCCTTCAAAAATGATAAAGGACAAAGCATGACGTTAACCAGTCCCTGTTTGAGATGCGCCATCCATTCTTTCTACCTCTGTGGGATACCGTAGAGGTCATTTGAGTGTGGGTTTGCCTTATAGAATGAATTGCGGCTGCCGCCGATGTAGAGGTCAGTGCTTTATCCTTCCCAGACAAATCAGGCACCAATTCACAACTCAGCAGGCATGGAAGACTTAATTGCCCGTGGTAGGATCCTAATCGAAGAGCACGTGATAGACGTCCTCCTCCGACTTCTCTGGGTTTCTTCTAATTGTTTAAAATGCACCTTGTACGAGTCCGTTAGACCACTTTCAATATATGCTGCATCTTGCTTCTCTACTTTACTTCTAAAGAATGTCACAAAAATATCTTCTTTTATAATTTTAAGTCAAAAATCCGACTATGATGAGTGTCCAAAAATGTGATCATACTCTTTCAATCGTCACACAATTCCTTCCCGTCTGCTACAAAAATGCTGTTGTACAATTCAAAATTTGAGAGTTGGCCAGCCATCAAATTATTTTTTTTTGGTTTTCGATGGAACGGTTTTTGTTGGTTTATTCGGAGTTGTTGCGGTTGTTTCTACAAAGTCATAGTTATAAAGTTAATGGAAGCCAATGGCAAGAAGAATGATAAACATTTTTGATCGTCCAAGCAGTGTAAGCTTTTTATTTTGGCTTTTAAGATAGCGTTTTTGAACAAGCACTTTATTTTGGTTCTCCAAAAACTTGTCCCGCTTGATTTGAAAGGTGCTAGTTGATTTTAATAGCTTACATCTTAATTAGAAGTGCCAGCTCAAGCTGAAAACGTCTCAATAAAACATAGTTAGCTTTGATTAGCTTTAACATAATAGAAAAAACAAGGGAATTAAGTCAGGCGCCTCTTACGATTTACGGTTTACGATTTACGACGATTTTTTCGTAATTACGATTTACGATTTACGAAATTTCGGATTTCATTTACGCACACCCCTGGTGCTGATCACGAATCTGACATCCGTTTTTGAAATTACGGCCGATTACGGTATGTTCGGGCGACTAAGGCTGTCGAGATCATAATCATCGATTTCGCCCAAATTTCGCCTAGGGAGCTTATTTGGTGATCACGAACCAAACATCCGTTTTTCGTATTACGCTGGAGTTTGAGTGAAATCGGTGACCACGATCTTAGTCACCCGTACCTTCCGTAACCTAGGGAGAGAATGGAGATCTGTAGACATTCACAAACTTCTACCTACTACGCAAAAGATTTGTTTAGTGCACAATGACCCGTAATGGCCATATGAGAGAGAATTCTGTGATTTTCGACAATGAGTACCATCCAACAATTTTACTTCTGAACCCGCACATGTTGCAAAATAAAGAGTCGTTTAGTGTCATTTGCATTGCAGGGGATTCGACTCAATAACAAATTCACCAGTTTCAACCGTAAATTGAGCGAACGACTTCGACTCCAGCTTTAAGAGAGGATCCGTCGCTCCCCACAGAAATCACTAACATTGCATTCCGCTGATCAGCCAGACGAATCCTTTCTGTTTTGGTTCTTCAGTTCGACTCATGGATCGTCTCCTCCGTCATCCGCTATGGTACACGAATCGTGGTACGTAGAAGTTGATCGCCGCATGTCGCTGATGCTCTCCTTTCTAACTGCAATCGCGCAGCGGCGCGACTTACCGCGCCAAGTCCCGAACTGACGCACAGCGCCGCGACGGGAGTATAAAAGGCGCCTAACGGTGGAAATGCTGCCAAACTTGATGCTGATAAATGTTGATGAAAGATGGAACAACAGGGGGTTTTGCGGTATTTTCATCATTAGAGGGCGGAAAGCGGTTGATGAATCTGGCCTCTGGTCGACATATCTTGAAACAAGTCTGGTGAGTAAACCATGTAAAAAATTAAATATAGATTGAGCCTTGTTGAAGATAGGAATGGAGAGCTATCTGTCAAAAAGACGATTTGCCAAGGCATGGCTGCATGCTCTCCTGACGGAGTATCATGGGTAAATCTGAAGCGGCACCATTGCCCTTTCAGTAAAAAATTTTACCCAAACTTCGTCTAGGGGGTCGTTTATATGGAGTGCTGATCACGAATACGCTATCCGTTTGTCTTTGAAACTTCGACCGATTAATGTTGCTTAAGGTAAGGTGCTGGGAGGAGCTAGATGCAGAAAACATAGCACTGACAGTTTCTTGCACTGCTCAGAGGGCTCAGATACCAGCGCCTTCTACTCCACCGTAATACCGATAGAGTTGGAGAACTATTGATACAATCGGCGTTCTTTTGCTGAGGCACATATCAGGTGACGACGAGAGGACATTCCTTCTTAACGACTAATAGCAGAATGCGCTTTCCGTGATTGCTGCTACTCCATTTATGTATATATAGTTGGAAGGGTTCATACTCCATCTACTCAACATGGACCCTCCCAAAAAATCTGCAACAAAATACGAAGTGCCGATATAGGGAGGAAAAGCACTTATGAAGCACGCATTTCAGATCCTATAGTGAAACCTAAAAGTTGGGAAGGTGATAAATACCAAGCAATGAATGAACATTTGTAAAAAAATGCCGGGCCCCGGGGATCGAACATCTAGTCCCTCACCTATGAAGCAGCGCCACTCACACCGGATTGGATCGGTTTTTCACTGTGGTCTCGATAGAATTAAGAACTAGTCCGGATGGTGATTTAAATTTGCAAAAAAAAAAACACTTGCCTCAAGCCACTTACAAATGCGCTCTTGAATTATAGCGAAAAAGGGAGCAAGAGCTGGATACAGTGGTGACTAGTATACCGAAGTAGCAACCGGTTTTCCGCAGAAATGGAAGTTCTTCATGTCGCATACAGGTACAGTTGCAGGACAGTTCGACTCTTAAAGCTTCACAGCTCAGCCCTTCCTTTGCGAAACATAACTTACCATTAGTCTACGATGTCAATGTTACTTCGCTTCTGACCAGAATAGGGATAATCCACAGTGGTGGCTATGAAATAATGGTGGAAAAGCGCGATGAACCAGTTAGCTTTCAACGTGGTCTAACAGCTAGATACTGAACTAAAGAATTATAAAGGCACTATCGGATAACGACTTTTCACATAAGCAGAACTGGTGATAAAGTGTCCTGTCGTCCCGTAAGAATACACTTCAGCAAAGATGTGGTCAATTCTCATCAAGGCTGCAGAGACCGTCAGATACATTTATTTACAGATAAAAGGTGCGATCACTCCTAAGGTAGCTAGCAGCTAGTGGAGTGTTACAGTGGAAGCTCTGGCACAACAGTTTGCTCCACTTACCAACCTTCTGAGTGCATTCCAAGGTTTCTCGTGACGTGCCATACACCAACAAGGAGAATTCAAAAGGGCAGAGTGAACGCGTGGGTTTCCTCAAGATCTGAGCTACTATTGCATTCACTGAAGGATAAAAAAACGAAGAATCTTCATGACATCCAAAAATAATACTGCACTCCAACAATGCTAATGTACTAAAACTGATCTCCAGCACATGAAACTCAAAAATGCTGAGCTGAACGAATAGAACGACTTTAGGTGTCGTCTAGTACTACATCATTGTACATACTGTGATGTACTAGATACTGTTGGTTACAGGTCTTGGCATGTATTTCCCGCCCAGGCTAACCATGCCTTCCACCCCTTCGGGGTCGGTGAAATGGTACCAGATTTGTCTCGGAATGATAAAACAGTACTTTGCTCAGTGACCGGCCACCTCAAGTCATTATATGGCCAAATATGGTTTCAAATTGCCTCCACAATATCACGTAAAAGTAGAGTGCGCGGCGCACCCCAAAAGGGATCAACTCTGTCCTCGCCTTTTACTGTGATGTAAACTGAAGCAACATCCGATAGCCTAACACGTTGGGCGTATCCGCACCGTTATTCCAGTGCGCGACGGTCGACAAAATCTTTCGCGTCTCCTAAGGGAGCATTACTCTCAGCCAAGCATTACTCTCAGTCTTCGGAGGGGTGAGCCGGGGAAAAATGGCAGGAAAGTTTAGCCACCGGCGAAGGGGGCGCCCATGTTACGTAGATTACGTCGTTCTCTGCTATCCTATGTGAGCATTCCTTTCGGCACAAGCTATAGCTACTTCAGCATGTTGCACTTCCTTAAGGAAAGAGACATTACTGCAAGAACGATCCTCCCCCAAGTCTGCAACTCTCATTTTAGCTCCATGCAGTGAGTGAACAGTAAAGAACTGTAAGTCGTGGACAATTCCAACACGAGCTCACCCACCACTCATGCATTCCGTCCCCTCTCCGCGTCCTTGGGATAACGACAAGACGTCCTTACAATGGTACCGCGTTTTCAAACCGTAACCGTAAGAACAATCGCTGCTGGACCGCAACCTCTCCGAATCAGTGCCGGCATCATGCCAACTCTACGGTTATTCATAACGGAGGTCGTATCTATGGTGTGAAAGTTTCATACCGTTTGAAGCAGTTCTGGATGGAGAATTTTGGGAAGAAATGCTAGTTGACGGTCCTTTAATGCTAGCCTATAGGAGTACTCAGGAAAACGATTGCTGGTAATCACCACCTCGAACAACAACACGATCTCACTATCTCCCAGTAGTTGGTTACAGGGCACGTCGGCACCCTCTCGATTAGAGACACCGCTCTCATATGTACCTTGCTGCATCTCTCCACCGCTGCGCTAGAGTCCAGACAACGGAGCACTCCTGCGCTTTTCTACCTCAGGCGAGATAGGACAGCTCGAGGACCGCTTCATACATCCGTTATTTCGCACCGAAGAATATCGGTTAGCCGGCCTCTCTTATTAGGAACGTTGATGCGGTTGGATAGTCTTCGCTTACCTTCTAGACTTTTTTAAAAGAATACCACGCCATGGGCATTGGTAGTGGACTCCTCGTTAAACGCACACAACAAAAAAACTGCAGACGAGTTGTCGCGGCAGAGCCACACAGTCATCACCGTAGTCTTTTGCTCTCTGCGCTCTCCTAGATTAGAGATCGCGTCGGCGCGCCCGCTGACGTTCGATCCTTCTCTTCTCTGCTCGCTCGAACGCCTCGCCGAGCGAGTCGTGGTGCAGTGGATAAGCGGGTTGCTTCGTGAGAGGAAGGTAGGTTGTTCGGTTCTTCTGTGTTGTGGCGTTCTTGCATCTCACTGACTGTGTGATATTTGAAGGGTTTCGAAATCTACACGATTTTGAAGCATTTTTTTTGCGAACCTTCCAATCGTATACGCTTCGCCGCTTCAAAAGTGCAGAACCTAGCTCCGGACCCTTCCTGGGCGATGAGAGGTTCGCGCGTGTAATGCTCGGAATCAAGGATTTCGCGCTCCATCGCCATTGCCCGTGTTCGACTCTTTGAATTTTTACCTTTCTCGCCCGAACAACTCGTCCGCAGTTTTTTGCTTGTGTGCGTTTAACGGTGAGTTCGGTAGTGGTACCCACAACCAGTGTTCCGGCTCAAAGGTGAGATCCAATGCTTCCTGCGTTGCAAGTTTGGGACGCGCCGTGAACTTGCCAGAACGTCACAGTGGTGCGCTTGGTTGGCTGCATAAGGTTACACACAAAGTACTGAGCGGCTTGGTACAAGTTATATCGCTTTTCTTGTGCAGACTAATGGGATCTCAAGCCCGTTACTTCTCAAAACATGGCTTCAGAACGCTTCGGAGATCAATTACTGCAGTGCTGTGTGAACACTGATCGGTTTTTATCTCAAAGAAAGAGCATTTTTCAGAAGTTTCTATCCTAAGGTTCGTTGCTTCTTGCTGTATGCAAATGAGTATATTCCATCACTATAGTCTGTAAAAAGAAGCAGACGTAAGGCTCCCAGAAAAAAATGAAGCTTAAGGATCAGAGATCGGCCTTAAGGATTGTGATCCTATTATATGCAGCAGTCTGTTCATAAACGCAAACGTTCTGCCCAAGGAAGGCGAATAATAGAATACCATGAGGATGAGCCACTTAAGTTTGTTGCTTCCTGTCTTCCATTGGCAGGTGCTTCCAGAAAAACCTTGCCATTATGTAAGCAGGACCCAAATGTCTCCACCAATTTCTTTTTACAAATCCAGTTTTGCGATACCTGCATACCTTCACCAATTGATGTTAGTCGAGCCACCCAGAACGTAGCAGCTTCCAGACGTCTCTTTCGTGACCTCTAGGAAGGAAGGTCTGTAGGCTGCGAAAGTTGCATCCCTCTCTCCTTCTTGAAATTCAGTCTTCTTGCACTGCACGCCTCAGCAACTGCTAGTGGTTATTGAGACGCAGGCGACAAGAGTGTACCCTCACCCGCGCGCTGAGTCAGCTCATTCGGCCGGCAGCCGTAGCACCGCAGCCGGAGTGTCTCTTTCTCTGCACTCTCGCCTTTCAGCTCGCCTGGTTGACCCGTGTCCCTGGACGGTCCACAAATGTCGTGACCCTCCCTTAACGATTATTCCTAGGCTATATATGTGAGAACTCTTGAAGGCTAGAACCGAAGAATCGTCAAATAGTATCCATTCCTCAAATGCCCCATTCAAAAACGCTTCAAAGACATGACTTTTTGGTAGCTCCATCAGTTGGTGTAACGCCAACACTGGAGGCGTGGTGGCCTCGCGGCAATTTCCCTTACGGTGACGGTTTGAATACGAGGTCTCGTGGTAAGAACAGTTGGCGGTAAACTCATCCCCCTTCGTCTCCGCCCGACTGGCCGCTGCCGCTTCGCTACGCGTCTGCAGTCCCTTGCCGCTGAAGTTGCGGTCTCCTGTGGGGACATGCGCTCTCGCCCGATACTTTTGCAGGGAGGCGTGGAGTGCGCGAGACGAAAAATCGCGCGCCGCGGCACCATACCAAGCGGACCAGTTCTCCGGCAACTGATACTTTTGCACCCAACGTCTCACCATAGATCGTCTCTCCACCGCCCAACAATCATTTCTTAAAAGTTCACTTATGGCAATGATGGATCCACGTACGGGTGTCAGAATTTGCAAGTTTTAATTGGTTGAACTCTTGAGGAATTGTTGACAATGGGCCACAATGAAGGCCTAAATTGTCCACAAGCTAACGGGGATCTAACGTTGGGGAAAACAAAGACTGCATCTATAGCCTCTAAACGCTGATATAATATGATGTCGCTTTACAATTTTGAGACACCCCTATAAGCTTATCAACTCCTAGCGCATTAAATTCAGCCTTCTTATTCAATTCGGTTAATCATCTATGTGCAAAACCTTCAACGCAGGAGCAGACAGAAAACGAACAGCAAAAGATTTACAAATGTTGCGAGAGGGAACATTTAATGAAGCAAACTGATAGATCTGTTAGGACCGAATCCCCTACCCACAAAAAAGCTGGTCGTTCAGGTTCCGTAGTTATTAAAGTAATGATTTACCACCCCACCCACCGTCTTCCAAGTTTCATGTAACCCTTGGCGAAAATTGGTTACAGAGATTTGTATGTCACTTGAGGTACCCCTTTGTAGGAAAGCGCCTTCGATTCGTTGAATCCGATTGATCCTTCTTGGCCCGGTCAAGGGCCCTCTAACAAACCTGTGCCCTCGCGTTCCCGTGTTCACCCATAAAAACACCAGGATCTCCATTCTTGACGGAAAGAAGGATTAAATTCTCCAAGACTCCATAATCCATATGTCCTATTTCAGATTCTACTTGGAACGACAGAATGGTCGATGAACATACGTTGAACTGAAGCTCAGTGTGGAGAATCGAAAGTCAAACGGCCTAACTTTGTGGGATAGTCACTTCTTAGGTCTCGTAAGCCCAAATCCGTCAATGTCCTGTTCTCGTTCTCCTCTCTGACTGCCTCGAACCTTCCCCTCCTGAGCAAGTCACATGAAATTCACGTGAATTCAGACACAGTGCAAGCGCCGCCGCCACTAGTCTTTTTCTGTATGGAATCTACCCCTCAGCGATGACCAAGCGCGTTCGGGGTCGAGCTGCCCCGTAATCAGTAAGGCCTATGTCATACCATCGCTCACCCCGAGCGAAGCCTATGATGGGCTCCCATATCGACTCATCGCTTCGCGCGATATGGGAGCTTATCATTAGGCTTCGCTCGGGGTGAGCGACGGTATAACATAGGCCTAAGAACGTCTTGTGGAGCCTGATATTTCAACACCACCCCAACATCTACGAATTTAAGTAAAGTTACCGAAACAATTACTCTAAAGATCAAGATATTATTATGTTATAATTCTGTGGTTCACCGCCGACAAAGTGCGCATATAGTAGGACAGTCCCATCTCACTCCCTGAATCGTAGATTTTCCTCTGCCATGTAATCAACGAGCTAAAGATTACATGAGATCACCTACCTGTTTCAATTCTTCGTATCTACTCAATACACCTTCAATACATCATTTAAGCTATACGGAATAAATGCAGGTAAGTGATCATCAGCCCAAGGATACAACTCGAGGTTTATTGTGTTGCTATATCACTCATCTCCTCATTTCAATTTGATTCACAATTTAAAACCGCTACCTGCTTACGCCGCCTTTCACAAGGTATACGGTTTGTGAACACACAGAGCAACACCCTCTACCTTGCCCATGAAAATCATATCTCGCTCTACCACTCGACAGTTGTTATCAGTACCCTCTCCAGCAAGACCTACGATACTGTTAGATTAGGAGAGTGCTCTATCACACAACACTTGTTATCAGTGCCACTCACCCAAAGCCAACGATGCTGATAGTATCGGAGTGGAAGTCAATCCTCCTTCGATCTATTCAATGAAGGGGACAACACCATAGCTCTCAGTGCACTGTGTGCGTCGCAGATGTACTGTCATCCAAAACAAAGGGCAACCACTACCGGAGAAGCTCGAAGGACCCTTGCTTCGTCGCTTGTTGGTTCCAACACAACACATCGCTAAAGCTCTTATCTGGCTGAAATGGGACGCCTCGCAGCTGAATAGGCGGTGACAGCCGGTGTTGGGCCTTATTCCAATTAAGATCAAGAATTTTTCCCCTATGCCTTCAGCGAGCTAATAAAAGCGTCCTCTTGAAAACGATATCCTTCTTTCAGTAGAACTCATTGGTGTACCGTTACGTCTCACGAGATTTGCTCCAAACGACCAGATTTTTCAGCGACTGATCATGACCACATATTAACGTCGCTAATGGGTGCGCATATAGCTTCATGCAATGCGAAATACACAGCGCCCGGCTGCTTTACCGTACTGTACAAGAATTTTTTTTCAAGAAAATTATGCGAACTGCCACAATTTGCAATCAGGTCTAATTGAGCTATAGATGCGCTATAGCCCAATTCACCCAAAACTTGACTGGCAACTGTGACAGCTTTCGCCTTTTACTGGTACCACTTCTGACTTTCTCAGTTCGCCCCACTGCATTTGGATTAATGACAGACGCTCCCCAATCAATGAGCTTTTCGTGGTATGTCACCCTTGCAAACTCGATATGAAGATTCCACCCAGTGCCTAGACCCTCAATACTGGCCCATGTTAACACCAGCGATCGCAGAACTGTAGCAAATGCGAACACAAGAATGACAAGGTTATGTTTATATACGCAACAACGCTCTACTACAAATTGCACTCTGCAGGAGCAACTGCTGCGATTCCTACAACTCAACCCTTTACTAATAGATCTGGATAAGTTGCGCGGACTAAGAGAAAAGTTTATTCTTAAATGGTATGCCTTCAGCAAGAAAGGGCAAATATGGTTAACATACAACACGCGAAAACCGCAGCCTCGCCGCAAAAAATAACTTGGGACGCACAGGATAATTACATTTCGCGGTCAGCTCTTTAATAACAATGACAATTAACAACAACACGCTCGCGAGAAAAGATCATAAGGGAATGAGAACTGCGTTCACAGCTAAACAAATATCTACTGCCAACCAGCAGCGGCATTCCAGTTTCCATAACCTACGCCATAGCCTGTTTGCGCCGCGGGTTTCGGAGCGGGCGCAGCTGCGCCGCCACTTTGCTGGCGGAAAAGCGCGTATAAGTCTTCGTAGCGTTCGTGCTCGCGCTGCAATTCTCGCTTCAACGTCTCCACCTCCTTGGACAGCTCGGCGTTCTTGCGCTCTAGTTCGGTAACACGGCTCTCCTCCATGCGGGAACGCTTCTCGTACGGACCATCAAGCGGAGGGCCCGATCGACGCATACCTAATGGTGGTACTCCATATAAAGGTCCACCTGATCCGCTATAGCGACCACCAGGTGACCCATCAAATCGTCCAAGAGGCCCACCTGATGGAGGCAGCCCACGCAGTCGTCGTTCGCGCTCCTCCTCTACGTTCACGTGCCAATAGCGACAGCGCTGCGCGCCGCGAGCACACTTGCCGGATTGGAACTCCTTGCAGACCGGAATCCCCGCGATTGTGTCGCCTTGCGAAACCGCCGCGATTGCCCGCGCAAGTGGCAGCGTCACTTCGCGCGTGTGCTTGTACCGCTCCACTTCCTCGCGCGACGCGTGCACAAAGCGGCAGTTGTCGCGCATGCAGCCGCGATTCTAAAAAGCCTCATTCAGTACGATGCTTACCGCCTCAAAAAAAAGGAAAATGTAAGCCTAAGCATGCCTACTGCTCAATTTACTCATACGTACAACCCTGCTCAGCTACCCGCATGTGATTTCAAAAACGTTTCGACGAAATACTGTCAAGAAACTCCTAACTGCAAAGGTCTCAATTGTTAGGTAATAAATGAGTTTCTATAGTGAATTACTTACATCGAAAAGTTCTGGATTTATCCTATTGGGAAAGGAGCACTACTGTCAGCAAAGCAAATCGAACGCACTGTATCGCCCTTCAAAGGAAATTGTACCACACCGCCCTCTTATAAGCAGCTTTAGCGTTTGGCATAGTAGATTAAACTCCATACAATTCAAATTCTTCGCCCAGCAGTAGTTTGGCTGAGATCTAGTTATTTCTAAAGCACCCAACGGCATAGTATGCAACAACTACAAAGTACGAAAACAATAGCAGCACCCTATTCGGTAAAACCATTTTGCCACATAGAGCCTTTCATTGTCGTGGAAAAAAAAGCAGCCCAGCATCTACATTCCGCGCCACCGAGGCAGAACACAGAACCGTCAAAAGGAGCACCATATGGCTAATTCATCTCACCTGTGTTAAGATGGCTAGCAGCTACGATGCGAACCAAACCCACCAAGTATTAAGTGTGTTAAAGTTCTAACGGACTTATGAAGATTTTGTAAATGTTGCCAAAAGCTGCGCCATAACTTCCAGGAAAGGACACTTTGCCCTAGCATTCCTTCCCTGGGCTTACCGAAAGCTCAAGTTGCACTAAGAGAAACTACCCCAAGGGGATAAAAGAAAGCCAAAGAAACCGCTACAACATAGAGCGTTACACCTAAAATGGGTGCCCTGCTAAGACTTCTGATCCCGAATACTTTGAATGTTAAAAATCACCAAAAACAAATACAGTGAAAACCGCCTCTAACCCTTGGTAATTTTGTAACTTTCTACGTTTTCCTAATCTAGTACGTTTGGCTTCCGGTCTCTTGTCTGCAACTTGTACTAGTTCCAGTAGCTTCGATAAACGCATACACACCTGGAAGTCGATGCAGAAATTGATCGTATCTTCGGTGCGCTGCTTGCTGTCGGCGGGATGGAAGAATTTGCAGCGTGAGCCGCGATTGCATATGTTCTTAAGGAAATCGCGGCAAACATCTTCGCGGTCGCGACCAGAGCCATTTTCATTGCTGCCACCTGCGCCCGGGCTACCAGAGCGGTCACCGTTAGCGCCTGAGTCTGAGCTGAGTTGCTCTTTCTTGGGCTCACACGTCTCGTCACTCATACCTGTAACAGAAAGACCAGCTCATTGTTTGGAAAAGCTATGCTATCTACGTACGGAGTTGATAATAAAAATCAAGTTCTCCTAGAAACGGAAAGTAATCCATTTTCATCAAAGACCATTAGGCACGAACGGGAGGATATTGTCACTTATCAAGCAATAGAAAATATGATTCAAGATCGTGGTCTTTCCGACGTACAGCGAGCGCTCTTGCACATGCTTTCGTTGCGGAGTGCCAGATGCCTCGGCCTGAGCTATTCTTCTAAAATGTTTCGCAGCCATGACCCCATCCATAACCTAATTTAAATTCATTGCTAGCTATTAAAACGTCGACGCCTTTCCGTAAGCCATTACTTGACCGCTCCAAAATGTTTCTTGAAAATACTGGTACTATTTTCTGCTCTGTCTTCTCGAAAACGGCTTGAGCGGCACTGACTTGGGAGTGGATCTATGTCCACTAAAACCAAATCGGAACAGATTTTGAGCGTGACACTTGAAGCGCGCGAGCACTTAACACTGAGGCATGCATATCTCCATTTGATGACTACAAGTGCACTACAACTGTTTAGCCGGGTAGTGCGCAGCTGTGCTCTCCGCTCGAGCGCAAAACCAGGCTAGGGAAGACTCCGGGATGTGGTTCATCCCAGGTGCTCGTGTGGAAACTGCTTTCGTCGCCCAGTGAGAGTCCATAGCTGGCTTCTGCAGAAGCGGATACACCTGGAAAAACAAAACACCAGAAAAGTGTGTAGACGTCAAAATCCATCACATCTCAACCAGTCAGTTGAAATGCAAAAATCCCGCGACGAAGAGAAACCGAACCCCAGACCTTTGCACGAAGCAACGCCACCCTCCACTGTGCTACAATCCGCCTGGCAGTAGCGCCACGTTAGAGGATACCGATGTGCATCGATCGAATCTCCACGTGGACGTCAACGCAGCCCACGTATGCGGGGCGCCGAAAAAGTGTTGCTCCAGCCCCAATTGCGCACTCTTAATGCATCTATTCCGATTTGGTTCTAGTGGTCTTAGCAATTTCCCTAACTTGGACGTGCCCTGTCAGTGTTCCGCGAATTTATCTGTCTAATCCCATCCCTTAAGGTTTATCGTACGCTGCTATCACTAATTTGATGACTTACAAATTCAGTGGTGGCCATGCGTGAGGGAATAACTGGTTAACACACGCCGCAGCTTGCAATTAATGCTAATCGAGTTACGGACGAACTCAACACCGAAACCAGATTACCATTCAAAAACCAGATCATTTAGATGAGTTGTTGGTCAGGAAGTGAGATTATCCAGTGAGCCAAACGTGTTCTCTTCGTTCTGATTTAGCTGAACTTCCTCATTAGAACTTCAGGCGCAAAGTGGCGCGAGGTGGTACCATCATGTGAGGCGGCATCACAAAACATTGTGGTGCATTTCGTTAGAAATCCGGATCTAACCAAGTTGGAGGGCGCAACAGTAAAATTCCAAATGCGTACGCCATCTCATGTCACGAAAAGCACACCTGAAACGAAATGAAACCCATAAATCATGGGAGAAGCTGTCGCCCAAACTTAAGAAAGATAACGGAATCAAATCACAATGCCTCCCCCACCGGTTAGGATGGCGAAGTGGCGTTCTACCCCCGCCTTTTAAACAGAGGCGTTCAAAATGACTGCGGCTCCACTATCTCGTAAGGCAGCCACTGCACTCCCGAGCAAGCCCAGAATGTTGGGGAGGGGGAGGGGCATGGGGTTGCATGGCAATGGACAACCATGACTCATGTTCCGTCGATGCCCCCCTGACTAGAGATTCTCTCGCATTGCTCTATGTAGACAGCGGAACGCTTCGATGCTAGACCTACTGGGATCGGGGCTGCGTCAGACGGCGATTGCACTTCATCAGCACTCACTTCTCATAGGAGAAGCGTTTGCTAGAGGAGCTGGCTTATCAGCAACACCGATGAGATGAGATTTCCACATTTTCTGGGACAATTTGGGTGGAAAGTGTCGCGTAGAAGAAAGGACATGTTAGTGAACAACAGGAATTGCTATTACGTGGGACGGAGGCCTCCTACGCTGTGTTGGGCTTAGAAGCTGCCATTTATTGGGTAGAACGCAACAGTAGTAGATTTGATTTACAGGAAGTCCTACTCTTTTAGAACATGATCTCCCTCTCTCTGAAATTCAGTCCCCTTCAACTGCAAGTCTCCGCAACGGTCGGCTGACCCTGGAGACGCGGACGACGACCGTGTCCTCTCACCCGGGCGCTGAGTCAGCTCGCTCGTTCGTAGCGCAGCAGGAGTGCCTCTTTCTCTACACTCGCTGCTTCGGTCTACCCTTGCTCATAGACGAGGCTAGGAGTAGGGGACGAGGGGTAAAACGCTCGTCCCCGATTAGGATAGGGCACTAGTGTACTTTTTGTACCGCTCTAAATCTTGTTCAAACTAGGTCTACTAGGGGTAATCTGCATGGGAAGAACGAATATCATAGTCGTTTTTGCGGAAATGCCTTATAAGCGCGTTATATTAAGTTAGAATCGCTCAAGGCCTTGCAAAATAGCGCGCGCTGGTAAGAGACGCAGAGACTCCGCCCCTACCAGCACGCACTCGCGGCCGTCTCCGAGGGGGGAGTGGGCACGCCGTGGCGACTTGCTACACAGCGCGAATGTGAATGCAGTCTTATCTTCGATTTATTTCGATTAAAGATCCGCGTCTTATTTGCTTCCGTACTGGGCAAGGGAGGGAACTCCAGGATGAAAGAAATTTTAACACGGGTGCGCTAGTGAGCACACACCCCGGAGTCCCTTCCCCTGCCCAATTCTGTGCTCTCCTCCGCTGACGCGGAGGAGAGCACAGAACAGAGCTTTCAGGGCTTTTCGAGATTTCAAGGCTTATGCTCTGGCTAACCTCTGCTGCAGGCTAGAGACGGCGAAATAGTGCGCATCGGTAGGAGGCGCACACTGTGCGTCTCTTACTCGCGCGCGCTATTTCGCAAGGCCCTGGGCGATTTCAACTTAATAATATAACGCGCTTGTAAGGCATTTCCGCAAAAAACGACTACGATACTCGTTTTTCCCATGGCAGATTACCCCTGATAGACCTATTTTGAACAAGATTTAGTGCGGTACAAAAAGTACTAGTACCAGTACTTCTGCTGTAATTGAGCAATCATGTGCATTCTTACAAAGGTGGATAACCACTAAATGAAAGATAATCCCCTCGAGCCACTTTGCGCCTGTTGCTGCAGTGATGCTAGGGAGGGGAAGTTTCAGCTTCCAAAAAAAAGAAAAAAAAACTTCGGCAACATAACAAAGAGAAACGATAGATAATGCTGATGAAAAAAAAGGCACTAGTTAAAAGTTCCGACTCCACCGGCAAGACTTCGGTCGAAAAGTTTTTTTTTTGCTGAAACTTTTTCTAGGGGGGTTATTTGGAGTGCTGATCACAAATCTGATATCCGTTTTTCGCGATTCTGTCTGAGACCACCCCACCCATCCGTTAACATGGGTGGTCCAGGCAAGGTCACCAATTTCGCTGAAACTTCGTCTAGGGGGGTTATTTGGGGTGCTGAGCACGAATCTGACATCCGTTTTTGAAATTGCGGCCGATTACGGTAGCTAAAGGTAACTAAGGCTGCCGAGGTCATAATCATCGATTTTGCCCAAAGTTCGCCTAGGGGGGTTATTTGGGGTGCCGATCATGAATCTGACATCCGTTTTTCGTTTTACGCCGGAGTTTGGGCGAAATCGGTGACCATTACCTTAGTCACCCTACCTTCCGTAACCTACCGTATTCCAGCGTAAAACGAAAAACGAATGCCCGATTCGTGATCAGCACCCCAAATAACCCCCTAGACGAAGTTTGGGCAAAATTGGTGACTATGACCTCGGCAGCCTTAGTTACCCGTACCTACCGTACTCCAGCGTAAAACGAAAAACGGATGTCAGATTCGTGTTCAGCACGCCAAATAACCCCTTAGACGAAGTTTCAGCGAAATCGGTGACCCTGCCTGGACCACCCACGTTATGGCCCCGTTTATACTTCATCGCGGCGCGACGCGATGGCCACGCAATGAGGCCAAATTGATCGATTGCGTCGCACAATCAATATGGCCACTATACGTGGCGTCGCGTCGCTCCGAGACGAAGTATAAACGGGGCCTTATCGGTATGGGTGGTCTCCGACCGAATCGTGAAAAACGGATATCCTACTCGTGATCAGCACCCAAAATAACCCTCCTAGACAAAGTTTCAGCGAAAAAAAAATTTTCGGCCGAAGTCTTGTCGGTGGAGTCGGAACTTTTAACTAGTGCCAAAAAACAATACTTCTGATCCGTGCTCTCAGTTTTGGGGAGGGAAAGGGGCTCCGGGATGTGGTCCTTCTAGCGCATCCGTGATAAAGTTACCTATATCCTAGAGTTCCCTCCCTTGCCAAGGTATGGAATTCGCTGAAACTTCGTCTAGGGGGTTATTTGGGGTGCTGACCACGAATCTGACATCCGTTTTTCACGAATCCGTCGGAGACCACCCATGCCGTTATCAAGGGTGGTCCAGACTGGGTCACCGATTTCGCTGAAACTTCGTCTAGGGGGGGGGGGGGGTATTTCAGGTGCTGACCACGAATCTGACATCCGTTTTTCACGATTCGGCTGGGTAACATAGATACAGGAAGGCACAGCATTACATTCTTAAAGTTTCTGCTGTGACCGCAGGTAGAGGTTGATATGGGTAAGTGATCGGTTCATCGAGTTACGAAATCCGCGATATTGGTGGGAAAAAAGGAAATGAGTGGGTGCTGCCTCGAGTCTTTTGTTGTATACGCTACAACAATAACCCCCGAGACGAAGTTTCAGCGGAACCGGTGACCCTGCCGAGACCACCCTTGATAACGGTATTGGTGGTCTTCGACCGAATTGTGAAAAACGAATGTCAGATTCGTGATCAGACCCCAAATAGCCCCCCAACCAAAAAAAAAAAAAAATCAACCGAAGTCGTGTCGGTGGAGTCGGAACTTTTAACTAGTGCCGGTTTTTATTCATTTCTAATAGTTCCTCAGTAAATGCGGAAAGAGTGCGAAGAGAAATTTTTTCCTGGTCAGATATCTTCACACTTAAGTCGAGAGCGACGCGTTATCCTTCTCACTAGCGGCCGGATTCATTAAAGACTCACAGCAATTTAACAGAGAAAATACAGTCGAAATCCCTGATAGCGCGGCGAAATGTTACACCATATCGCTTGATAAGCCGCGCTATCAGGGATTTCGGCTGTAGTTTCGTTGTTAAATTGCTGTAAGTCGTTGATGAATCCTGCCCCTGATCGAAGAGCGTTTTAGAAGACATATGTTTCTTGCTAGTTGTTCAACCCGTCTATTGTCGTATTGCGCCAAGGACGGATCATGGATCCCATCCCCGCGAACGTTTGTATCACAGCAGCCAGGAATGGACACTCATTTCCAGGCTGTATCATCACAGATACAGTGTGTACACGCCCCACACTGCATCTCCAACGACGCAGCCATCGAAGTTTGCAGATCAATGTAGAGCCGGTGCCACAAACTCAGCGTGATGGAGCGCCCAATGTCCGGATGCGACTCAACGACATCCCACTATGGTTTTTCCCCGTCTAAGCACGGGCACCTTCGTACTGCGATGTACACTCGACCACCACCACCACCAATAGATCGCGCGCTAAACGAGGAAATCACGCAGTGCAGGACCGGCAAAAGCACGGTCCTCCTACCACACCTCCAAGCAGGAAATTACACAAGAACACACCACCCGGCACGGAGAAAGCAGGCGACGAAGTGAGGCGATCGATAGCGCGTCGCCGGAACGTGCCACGCATCGCGAGTTAGATGTGCATGTTATCCATTCCACCCGCGACCTTTAAACGCGGCGGCGCGCACGAGGCTCGTTCGAACGGCCGCGCTGCGTCACACCGCTCGCCGTCGCGGGGGAGCGGTAGGGGCCAGCTGTGCTTTGCTCCGAGCGGTTGTGGTTGCGTGCGGAGGGTCCCGGTAGAGCAGCAACAGAGTCATTCGAGAACCGCCGTCCTAGTGAGCTGCTCCGTCGGCGGCTGCAGGGCTCTGCCAACGGCTCGCGACTAATTTCCTTTCGCGGTGCTGGAACTGAGCAAAAGCCGTGCTGCGATTATTGAGTTCGATTTGTTTGGTACTGTCAGTTGTCTTGGTGCTATGCATTTCGTCGGGATGATGCTTATGTCTTCTTTAGTCGCGAGTCCCATTCAAGCTACTTACAGGTAATCGTATGACAATTTCGTGATGACACCTGCTGCACTACCGTTTGAAACGCCATTGCCGAAAGCGAAATTCCGAAACATCCAGCAGTCTATTTTCGGAGGTGGACCGAAGGTCGTAAACGGTGTGAAGAAAACCATAAGGGCAAAGAAGGACCACAAAAGTAAGTCGGAATGTTGGACCTTCATTTCATCATGATTCAATGATGGACACCTTTAGAACCGTCACACTCGTCATGTCTAGAGGTGGAAAGCTGCGAAGAGGAGGATGATCATCAGTCCGAAAAAAGGAAGCATTACTACAGCTCTTTAAAGGGCAGCGGTAAGTCTTATTTCAAATTTCCTACCCATTTTTGAGTGCGAATCTGGTGCGGAGGATCCACCTTTTTTCCTTCATATTATATAGAGAATTTAGTACTAGTGTACTTAGTGTACCGCACTAAATCTTGTTCAAAATAGGTCTACTAGGGGTAGTCTGCCATGAGAAGAACGAATATCATAGTCGTTTTTTCGGAAATGCCGTATAATCCCGCTATATTAAACTCGAATCGCCCAAGGCCTCGCGAAATAGTGCACGCTAGTAATAGACGCAGAGTGTGCGCCTCCTACTGATGCGCACTATTTCGCCGTCTTTAGTCTGCAGCAGACTTTAGCCAGGTTCAGAAGCCTTGAGATCTCGAAAAGACATGAAAGCTGTTGTGTGCTCTCCTCCGCGCGAGCGGAGTGTCTTTTCGAGAAGAACAGAATCGGGCAGGGGAAGGGACCCCGGGGTGTGGGCCCATTAGCCCGTGATAAAATTGCCTTCATCCTAGAGTTTCCTCCCTTACCCAATTCGGAAGAAAATGAGACCCGAATCTGCAATCGAATGTATCTAGTCGCCACGCTTGCACGCCAAGGCATGCTGTGCTACCCCCCCCCCCCCCCTCGGAGACGGCCGCGAATGCGTGCTGGTAGGGCGCGGAGTCTCTGCGTCTCTTACCAGCGCGCGCTATTTCGCAAGGCATTGGGCGATTCGAACTTAATATAGCGGGCTTATAAGGCATTTCCGCAAAAAACGACTACGATATTCGTTCTTCCCATGGCAGATTACCCCTATTAGACATATTTTGAACAAGATTTAGTGCGGTACATTAAGTACACTAGTGTCGAGAATTTGCTGAAACACGAAACTAAGCAGTTACATGTCATTTAAATCTGTAGAAGCATATCTAAGCCTTCTGCGGCGGGAGTTGAGCTGCCGTTTAGGAGTGCAGGGTGGGCCGCTCTTTCTATACTTCTGTTGGTACTTTTCGGGTCGAGCTTAACGCCGCGAGCACGCTTCTCAGCATCGACCACTCCTGGAGCCCCTTTCGCTGTCCCTCTCCGTCTCTCGCGGCCACGCTACTGCGATTCAATAGCCTGCTACCCGTCAAAAGTCTGGTTGGGGGCTTTGCCCCAATCACGAAACCTTGGACCCGACGGTTTTTAAACCTTCTGACCCACATGCTCGAATAAAACGGAATCACATAAGGCGATCGATGTTGTTCGGTTGGTCGATACTGTCGACTTGTTGTGAAGCCTGCCTGAATGCCATCGTATTGGAGGGATTCCTGAAATAGTATTTCCTCCCCCTCTCCGCCCAAATCTGTGCGAAAACGATAGATCCAATAGAAAAATCGATTCTGTCGATCGATTGGTCGTCCGGTCGAATCTTTTCCACCAACTTGTCGCATCTGGTCATTTTCCGGCCTTTTCGTTTATTTTCAGCGTTAGCGCGTTAGGGTCACTTTGTCAGTTTTTACGTGTACATGCGGATCACTGTCACATTTTCGACACCGCTTGACACACACACACACACACACACACACATAGTATATAGAGAATAGCCAGTCTGTCTAGGGAGTCGGGCCTTCTCCAGAAAGATGAGTTCCTCTCTTCATCAATTCCTATTTTCAATGATCGAGTCAAGATGGATATCTGTCGATCGACATCGGTAGCACGCCTTTTGAATCCAGACGCACCTGACACGATGTCTGCGACAGGTGTTCTGAATCACGATGCGCGTGGCGCGACGTCTTCGTAACGTCTTCTGATTTCACGATTTTCGCAAGATGTGTTTGATACTTCTCCTTAATTCTGACACTTGCTGCACGGTCCTTATCCGTGCCCCTTTACCTTTTGCCAAAAATAATGAATGTGATGAACATAGACAATTTCTGAGAACGTTGCTCCCATACCACTTGCTTTGTGATCTAAACTTCACATCTTCAAGCTGCTAAGCCTTTTTCCTTCACATCATCCCTCTACCCATTGAAAGTTATCTCTTAACTTTTTAATCCTTTCACGACATTGTCCGACGATGTCGTAGGACACCATTATAAAAATAGTTCATGGAAAGTTCAAGTTCAAACATTTAATAGTAGAATATTAATCACTGAGTGCACTAATATCTACGGTGAAGATGGTCCATTGGAAACTTCATTTGTAACTGTGTTTTCATATCTAATCATTAATGCAAATAAAATAATGCAAATAATCAGCGCACCGGAATAGTACGCACTGTCCCACGCAGCGGTCACTTGAAAATAGCGGGTGTTGTGAAAGGGTTAAACGAGGCCGGATTCTGATTACAGACGCTGCCGCAAGCTCGTGTAAATGGATGGGTGACAGTCACATTGAGGTCAGCGACGAAGATGGAGACGTCACCATCTCTCGTCAAGGGGGTTCAAAGAAAACATGCTCCTCTGACTCCAAAGGATGTGGTGTCACCGAAAGCGAACCCCACCTAACTGACGAGTGAGTTGTTGACCTCATTTTATCTTTCCATCGGGTTTTAAGGTAATGTCTATTGTTTTTTTATTTATTTTAGATGTATTAACTCTATCCTCGATGATAGTTACCCATTTCTGGAAGGAAACAACCGTCGGAACTATTATATAATAAGAGGTTGGTGTGATCTTCCCTTTTCATTTTATTTAACACCGACTTTCAATGGACCGTATACGCAGATATCAGGTGGAGTATTTTACGATGCACAATCTAAAGTTTATCCTAGTGGGGAACGCTTCACTCTAACTACCTGGCAATGGGGCAAAACCTTTCAATGACATCTTGTAAGGCCTGTTGGCCACTTGTCATGGGTGATTGGGCTCTTATGATGCTCGCTGTTTTTTGTCCTTCATATCCTCAGATCTAGGGCGCGTGTAGCGCAGTCGGAGGCGCCTACTGTTGCGTGCATCCGGTACCAGGTTCCTGGTTCGGATTTCCTGCCCAGGCCAACTAAGGCTTCCATCCCTCAGGGGTCGGTGAATTGGTACCAGACTTGTCTAGGAAGGATAGAGCGCTGACTTGTTCATCGGCTGGCTACCGCAAGTCATTGTATGGCCAAATACGCATTCAAATCGCCTCTACGACATCCCGTAGAAGTAGAATGCATGGCGCATCCCAAAGGGGGATTGAATAACGTCGTCCTTTATCCTTTATCCTTTATATCTTCAGATCTATTGTTTTTAGGTGGAAGACTCGCCGAGGTTTTTCGCACAGACATATTTGACAGACTTCGGAAAGGAATAGGTGCAAACGATGACAGTGACGACGAGGACGTGCCCGGAACTGGCTTGGCTCGCATTTCAGACAGGTCGTTGTTTTGTCATTTGTTTACTGTGCTACATCTTAACAAGCAGTCGCGTCATAATCATAGTCTTCCATGTTTATACGCAAAATCTTACTAGCTCATCTTCAGTCAGCGTTTACCCTCAATCCCTAAGTACTGCACCCTGATATAAATCCCAGAGCAATGTAATGGGACTGCGGAGTATATTCGTCAAACAGTAGGCCGAGATTGCTACAGGCGTTGTACGAGATTACATTTTGGTAGAGTTCGCCTGTGGGGCTTGAAAACATCGGAAGCTTTCGCGTTGCAAGTCGCTTAGATAACATATGAAAATTAGAATGAAGCCATCGGCGAAGTGGCAGTACGTGTACATGTTACGCTGAGGAGGACAACAGTCATAGGTGCTTGTTTGCGTAGGTGAATTAGCTTGGCTACGGGAAGTCATTAGTCTGCCAACGTCTTAGCCTTGACGGTGCTAGATGGTGGCGCTTTCAGTGTTCCGGCCGCCGTGTGAGTCTGTAGCCTTGACCTAGGTCCATTCTAAAAACCCTTGGAAATTCACATAAACTCGTAACCTGTTCCAACAATCCTCCGTTGCTTCACTCGATTGCCTCTCCACCGCCATCGGACTCCAAATTTTTCAGGTGGCGCGCAGAGTGGAGCTATGGCATACAGATTCCGCTTCGAGCGGATGCTGTCAATCCCTCCGAAGTCCGTAAAGCTCGCATTGAACGCTCTTCGAGCAGACTGAATCGGTAAGTGCTTCTCCATCTTTGCAGTAGTTTTGTAGCAATTGCGCTACTTTCTTCCTCTTTTCTTCATCGTCCTTGCTTCGGCATTCAGAGTACAAAAGGAGAGACGCGAGTTGGTTGCTGAGTTCAATGCTAATACCTATAAGCCTATTGCGACATCACCACTACGGCTTTACGAATGCTGTCCATTGGATGAACGATGGGTGCAGCTGTACAATGAGGTAAGCTTTCATTTGCTTTTGATATCAGAGACATCAGCTTCGTAGTGTTTTTTTTTCAGAACCACAAATTACCTGGTCATGCTTTACCAATGGAAGTCTTCTTACAGATCATGAACGATTTCGAAGTGGAGTGTTACAAGGTTTTCGCGCAACATTAGTTTAATATTTTTTCTAGCTGGTCACTATTTATCTCAATTTTTCTAGAATATACACCTAAAGTTACTCGAACCTCTGCACTCTCCCAGTTCTCGTGTGGAGGATGCTGACGAAGAAGCGGCATGCGATATTTGTCGGGCAGTGAGGCTTTGCTTCTAATTTTTGTGTGTATTGTATTGTGTCACACGAGGTGTGTAGGTGGATAATTTATTCAGTAGGGGCTGACTTTTCGTCGTCTCCAGATGCTTAATTGTGGTGTAAGATTTAACCTTGCGTTCCACACCATCATGTGCCTGAACCACTAGAATTTGCGACCTAACTCTACAATCACTACACTACGAAGAGACCAAATGAGAGAGACGGGTTCACCTAGGTCCGCCGGTAAGGGCTGATGTTCGTTCTGTGTTGGACTGTTGATTAGGGGTGAATAATTCACACTATGCAGATATCGCCCTCCAATCACTCTCAGCTCATAATGAGGCACGAGCGACAGAGAGTCACTTGTTACATCTAGGCACTCATTTCGGTTGTCCATTACTGTTTTCTTGTAAAAATCCAGAACGCTTCCAAAGCTTTTCATGCTGAGATATTACTCTCAATGGCATCTTTTGAGAACGAGAACAGGAAGAAGACCGTGGGTTGCGAACCTGCCCACTTGGTAAGCATTTGATGCGCACGCCGGAAACGACTATGAGGTGAAGTGCAAGGTATTGGCCATTGAGAGTGATATCTCAGCACGGAAAGCTTTAGAAGCGTTTATTTATTTATTTATTGCACTCAAAGTGCGCAAAACCCTGCACAGATCGTCATGCACGTCTAAAGACAGATCCAGTTCTGAAAAAAAACAAAGGATAAACAACAAAGTAAATAAGAAGTTAGTAACAAAATAAACACCTTTCTAAAACGTATCTGAAAAAAACAAACAAACTCGCAAACAACATAGAACGGCGCAATACTAAAACGTGCTTAGAACCCCTCCATTCCAAAGCAACAGAAATCTGATGGCCTTTTCCCTCGCAGTGCCCTCAATTTACACTTGAAAACTGTGTGACCTATAGTGCAATGAGTAGGCGTGGCTAAGTAGAACCTTATAGTTTAAATCACAAGACAACCCCATTAGAATTGATATCTCATCCCGTAGAGTTTATTCACCGAACGGAGAAGTGGATGACGAAATTCTATATCAGGAGTGAAGATATCAGTGGCAAGAGGATATAGATGTGGAATTATGGTTAGATAATAGTGTGTAGCCGGCCGGGTCCATGCAAAGATAGCGTCACTAGTGTTTAAGGAGAAACCTACATCAGTTTGCCACAGTGCATTACCACACACAGAAGTCTTGCCACAAATTTTACTGAGTGAGACATATTGTCGGCAGGGAAGTTAGGCAATGCGAAAGAGTAGCACATGGAGAATAGAATGAGTCGGTTTTCTAAAACCCAGCCCAGCTATAGTGTGGTTATTTATAATAAACCACTCTCGAGCAACGTTCTTGGCTGGTCGACACCTAAGCGTCAGGATGTAGCCCTACGTACTTAGGTGAGGCAATGCTTCTTTCAGTGCCAGCCATTGTCGCTTCTATAGCCGCAGCGGGTTGACCACAAAAAACCGAAACATCCTGTAAAATGGCAAAGATTTTCTCTCTTTTGCCAATCAACTCACTTATCTCCCCTAACAACCGAGCCTTAGGCCACAAAGTGTTGTGATAAAGGGAATCGTCCTAGTATTAAGACAAGGGCAACACGTTAACATTGCACGAGTGTTAGAGGTATAGCCAATGTAGTTTCAAATGAGAGCAATGCAAGAAAAAAGGAATCACACCTATCTAGAACATTAACTATCGGAAGGTTAAAAAACAATGATACGACGAATTTGGCATCAGGCAGCTAGTAACACTTCTCCCGTACAGCCAAGCGTTCTAGATTTTTACAAGAAGCTCAGTAACCTAAAACCGTCTTTCATTTGGTCTCTTCGTAGTGATTGTAGAGGTAAATCGAAAATGCTAGAGCGGTTGAGGCACTTGGTGGGGCAGAGCGCAAGTTTCAATCTTTATACCATACTTAGGCCTCTGATGCCGGCGGAACGTCGAAATGTCAGTCTCTGCTGAATTAATTGTCCAAATTAAAACATTTTGTGACACAATATAGTGCTAACGTAAATAACTTTTAATGCCGAGGTTTCAATAATAGAGAAGCTGGGAGCTGTTTTCGAGTTAGCTTTGAAGAGCAATGATTTAGATTGACAGTGAGCCTGATGACGAGATGGTGTTTTGCGATGGCTGTAACTTGTGCGTCCATATGTCTTGCTACGGACTGCAGGAGTTACCACCTAACGAATGGATGTGCATGAAGTGTAGACTTTCTTTCGGTTAGTTTCAGCTTTCATTTGTTTGCGTTCGAGCAAGAACTCGTTTCTGTACCGCGACTAAGCATTACATGAATTACATGAACATTGGGGGGGGGGGTAGCTTATAAAACGGTTATCGTCGCATTTGCGCTGATGGATGGCAAGGAGCGCGGCAGCTGGCAGCCGTTCGCCGCGGAGGTCGTGTCGAACGCCGTAGACGCGACGGCCGCCAGTGTTAGCTGCAAATGGCCTTTCAAACCCTCCATTGCTCGCTAAATAGTCAACAGTCTGTTGCAATGATGAGGTCGAGAAACGCGGTCTTTAACACATTCACGACGAGCCCAGTGCGCGCGACAGACGGCTGCTTTCTTTGACATGCGCTTGTATCCACTCAATTGTGTGGACATTCGCGAAAAACAAAACAAAAAAGAAAACAGAGTCTTAGGGAACGTTAGTGACAACACAAGAAAAGTCCAGAAGAACTGCACAGCTCGCCATAAAAAACCGAGCCTGAAAAGTGATATTGCGGAGAAGAAAGGAGAGTACATACGCACTGCTCCACTTGCGAACAATATGTTTGTTTGAGGTGCTCCAACGATAGGATGTGTTATTGTTGAATGTTTGTTTATTGTTATAATGAGTCAGAGCCTAGTTGTTTCATTTAAGTGTTCCATTCATGTTTCATCTGAAGTTTGTGCATTAATTCTCGTCTAGAAAAACTGTGCGCTTCTTGTGTTTCAGTAATGGGAAAAGTTCCTGTCTTGTTAGTTGCAAAAAGGCCAATCATTTTTCTCCCTGGCAAACCCGTCATTGACTTGTTTCTATAATTTGCGAATTTGAGAAGAAAATCTAACAAAAACATCAATAAAGAAAGTGACTCCAAAACTCCTCCGTCCACTCAAATGAGGCTACACCGTCCGTCGCGCCCTCTTCGCAATCCACACAAATGAGCAGATATCGTCACGAATGCGTTAAAAGAGCGAAGTTGGTCGAACGTGTGCAGGGAAACTGTAACAGAAGTGTACAAAGGGCTCAAGAGTAGAAGAGAAGTAAGACCCAGCTCCTGCCGCTTCCCTGGGAAGCTGACGTTGAAACGGAATAGAGCCGCTGCTCAGCTCGAGATTGTGCAAGCAACTCTAGAAATACTAAACCTACGCTATCGTCTAGTTGTTGCGCGCTCATCACGGAAAGCACCGGCTCTATTGCTAATCGCTGAGATATTGCTGAGTTCAAGCATATCAAATTGTTGCAGTGTTTTGTTTACGGAAGAAGCACAAAATGAGATGCGAAGCTAGCGTTTCTGCTTAAAATATATTAGCTATAAGAAGAAAGGCAAGCGCAATGCCACTATGAGGGGACCAGCCCACGTTTGAGCGAGTTTTTACCCGTTTGACCTAGACCCCTCTCGCTGCAACTTGCATTACACGTGCGTACGCGTCAGTTTGCGTACAATGTAGGAAATTCCACTTCACCGCATCCGACTGCTAGCTCGGTCGAAGCCCTTGGGCTGCCCCCCCCCGTGGCATCATTGCGCCGAAAGGCGTATAAAAGTGTTGTCATTTTTTCGAGTATTTGCGGTGACAAGAATGTTTTGCGCGCCACGGAGCAATGCTGTTACAGTAAGATTGCGCGTCGGCTTAAGTGTGCGCGGTGTAGCGGTGGAGACACGCGGCCGAGCGCTACAGTATGCTAATATTCTGCCGCTACGGTTTAGACTTCTTCCGAACGGAAACAGGCGTGCGCTATGACATCACATATCATCACCGCCTTTGTTTCTACAAGAAAAAGTTACAGAAAGCACCGAAAACTATTTTATTGATGAAATTCTATGGGGTGTGTAATAAGAAGGCGATCAAATACTCAGTTCACTCAGTGGTGAGTTATATAAGCAAATAGCGAGAGACAGTTAAAGATTAGTGTTTACGCTTAATTCCAGAAAGCGCAACTTTCAAATTACCCTGCCTTTACGAATCCAAGCTTAGCTGGAAACAGAGTTGAGTGCAAGTCGCTAGTTGAGTGGCTTGTCCCGCTTCTCTCTACCTAGTCACCACAAACTTAAATGTCTCTCCACCGCTACACTACATATGGATCCTTTTAGAAGAATGTCCACAGCCCTACTGCTCCGTCTAGAGTTGTGTTCACAACCTATTGCAGCTCGTCAAGCCTAATCCAATGTCGGATATTTCGGTTCAGTCGCTATGCTTTAAGCCACGAGGTGTGATGAATTTGGGAAAAGGTGACTTAAAACAGAAATACCGTGCTCCTCTGCATATGGATGTTACTTTGAAAACTGGGCAAGCCATGCCGAAAATTGAGAACCCAAGACTTTGTTGAAAACGGAGCAGAAGCGAGCGTAGTCACACATACTTTCATCGCTCGCCTGTCCCAGTCCACCGTCAAAAATAAGAGGACCTGGGCAGGTAGAAAAAGCATAGTAGCCCAGCGCACGAAGTAGGTATTCCTCACCATCGACCACTAACTTTACGGGAAGAATTACATACGGGAGCCTGATGTAGTCGAAGACAGGGGTGGAAGATGGAAATTTAATTTCCGCTGTCGACGAACCACTACAGACTCATGCCTTCCTCCTCTATATAGAGGATTTTCTGTCTGGGAGCTTGGATGAAACCTTCGTAAGTGCCGCCATGGTTCTCATCGCTTTCCAGGGTCTATTAAGGATTAGCAAGCTTTGCGCGCTTTTGCGTTTTTTTCTACACTTTTTTTATAAAAGTGAAGGCACTTCTCATCGCTGTCCAGGACCGATCAAGCTGAATTAGGGACAAACATGACCATTAAATTTTACCTGACCCAGACATTATAGTTGCAGCGATTCTGTAGAATCAGAAGCATACCGTCTTAGTTATTAACTCAAAGATTGCAACACTGTGAGGCAGCTGTAACAACCAGCGAATAGGCTCATCCAAATTTGGAGCGGAATCTAGTTAACTCACATGACGTGACTCCAAGATATAGAATTGATTCTACACCTGTTTTGATTCCTAGGTGGTTCCAAGTTATAGAACGACTGACCATTGCATCGAGATAAAACATGAGTACCAAAAAGCCTATCGGCTGTACCAGCCCGTAACTGCGAGTGCGAATGACCCTCTGAACTGTGGTGTCGTGACGAAGTATTGGGCTTTTGAAGTCAACGAAGTGGAATTCTCCATTGCCATTGCTGATACACTCCAGACACTCCAGACCTCCTCGCATGATTGTAAGTTTCTAGGCACACTAGAGATTCATGTTCACGTGCTGCACTTGTTTCGACCCAAGGTTTTAAGCGGCTTTGACAGTAAATTGTTGCATAAAAAACAACTGATAGAAAAATTTAGGAAATCGTACATCCTTCCAACGGACAAATTCGTGTGAATGGCACTCAAGCTATCAATGTAGTGAACATCGTGAGCCATTGGCATTGGACGAGTGAATGAATCCAAACATCAAAGTCGCGCTTAGATTTCTCTTTCTTGCCATACAAAACAAGGTACAAGTTGTTGGAAAGCTAGGAGTTTATGAGTTTCATAGCACTAGATATCACAATGTTTTCCTCGGGGGGGGGGGGGTCACCATGTATTAGGGGGGGGGCAAAAGTAATGAGACAAAATGAAAATTTTTTTATCTCTATAACTCAATTACAACTCAACGATGCTGAGGAGTGTATTTGCCATTAACGGCAAGGACCTTTCTGCCATCGCTCAGCCAACTTCCTGATCCCATCCTTCCAGAACTGCTTGGGCCTGGTGTTGATCAACTGCTCGACATGGTTGTCAAGGACTGCTTGGGTTCTTGTGTCCCTTCCGACTAGAAAGTCCTGTAGGCTCAAGAAGTAGTGGTAGTCGCATGGAGAGCTGTCCAGCGAATACGGTGGGTGAGGCATGTGAACGTAGCCCAGCTGGCCAAGCTTATCCATGGTTACTTGTTCCCGATGGGGTACGGCGTTGGCGAAGAGGAGAACCTTCTTGAAGCGCTGCGAATGAATAAGAGCGACTCGCCGGCCCATCTCCTCTATTTCGTTCACCATGGCCTTGGAGTTCATCGCGGTGCTCTTCGGAAACAGCCTGTCCCGGTTTATGAGCGTATGACGGCGCTCTGATGCACTAGGAGTATTATGGCTCCTTTGTGCTCTGTGAGTATGATGGCTACACAAGAGGTTTATTACAGGACCGTAGTGGTCAGTGGTAGAATATGTTGATGTCTATCACCAATCCTACAGACACAGGCGTGGCCTCTTTCTATCAGGCGAGGTCACGCCAAACAAACACTTATGACAGACTTCTCGTCATGGAGTGTCAGATAAGCACCCATGGAGAAGAGATAAGTACCTCTGGACTAGGATGAAGAGAGGGGACCGACAGTTCTGGCGGAATGCCAGAACACTCCGGGGCAACAAAAGGAAAGAAAAACGAGGTGAACACAATGGATATGTAATGGGGAAGCTATGGTAATATAATGGCATACAAGGAGCGAATCACTAGCTTGTAGATACATGACAAAATTAGCGAAAATTGCTATAGGCCATCGTAAAAGGTTATGGAAGGCCCATGGTCGTTCCCATGGCTTCGCTTCTGCCATTGGTTCGAGTTGATCGTCCATCGTCCTTGTTGTGTGTTCGGCTTAGAGGTGGTTTGACTGGTGAGTGACGTTTATAGAATTGAGGTGTCGACTGATGGGCGATACTAGAGATAAAAATTACAGAAAACATAGTTAAGGGGAAAGCAAAGCACAGTGAGAAGTTGTGCACGGATGCGTACAACTAATCCTGTGCGAAGATGGAGTCCGTTATTGGCTTCCGTGCTCCTTCATGTTACGGAGACTTTTCGTGGACCTCCATATCATTGAAAATACCCAGAGCAGTAAATGAATGGTTGTCTTACAAAGAGCAAACGCTATTTTTGCCAGTGTAATCAGGATAACTGGACCGAACAAGTACGATAACACTGACAGTACTACTGTTACGGTCACAGCTCCAAGAGCCGACTTCCAGTGAGCGCGCGCGATCTCGACCAAGGGATGGAGATCCGGCAATTGTATATTTGCCAATGACTCCATCCAGGTTGGTTCACGATAACTGTCGTGGTTGAAGTGAAATACCGATTCATACGATAGAGTATGGTATTTTAGGGTACCATTTAGGCTCAGCATGACCTTCTCGCTTCCACAGTAGGTGAAGCAGTTATGTTTGACCACTGCTGTGTCAAAGCTGAACTTCACCTTGGTTTCTGGGTTTGAGGGTCCACATTCTATGGAGAATGAGTGATGATCACAATGTACCGTGATCGTTGTAGGATCTTTCGTTTCACAATGAGATATCGCAACCGCACCTTGAATGCAGCTGTAGCATCCAGCTAGCTCGTCAAGTGACGCATAACATTTCTCCTCTTGGGTGAAACTAGTGCTACCCAACAAATGTTTTGACTGGACAGTGATTATGGTCTCGATGTCTGTCATGAAAGCGACTATGCCATCTTCAGTGCTGTGAATTTCCACAGATGGTGTAATTAGCGGCAATTTGTGACCATCATCCATAGCAACTTTCCGAAGCGCGTTGTCAGGACAGTGGCAATGGTGTTTAGTCCAGCCAGTATTACAGTCACATATTACCTTATTTGCGCAGTTGCGGAAATTATTCACCGCGTCGAGGCGTGTAGGACATTCAACCGGTACGACAAACTGGTCCGGAAGAAGGACTGACGTGTTTCTTGACACAGCAAACCTTCTGGTAAGTATTGCCAGTGAAGGTTTTTGTACGGAGACAGCCGTAATGTTGAAGTTATGGAACGTACTTGTTATATATGGTTCCAGGAGTAGAGTTTCCTCCTTATTTTCTTTCATGAGGGTGCTTTCTAGCTCCACCTGGATATCAGGTATCCACTCTCTGCATTCGATAACTTCGAATACAGCCCTTGAAATGGGGATGTGAGCCACCTTATAGAATGTGCAGGCAGGCGAGAGCAGGAAACATCCACAGCTAACACCCACCGCATATGTACTGGCATCCGGAATACCCTGGGTACTTTCGCGCCCTAGATAATTCAGGAACGGTATCATTTCGTCCGAGTGTGTCACACACATTCCCGGTACAGGATCCTGCCTGTGCGCATCTCACGCTGGTGTACACTTTGTGTTCCGTGCTCTTTGTAAAGAATTTGGACACTTTAGCACACTTGAGGGTGATTGATCTAACCCTCATTTTGAACAGTCCCACAGGTCTGTTTTCGTGACGGATTTCAATGCACTGTTCGTTTTGAATCCTGTTGAACAGGAATTCTCTACTGAACTCATAGGTGCAGACGCCGCCTTGGCTACAAACAATGTCAGCTGCATGTCTTGTAAACCCGTGTTGGCAGCTCTCAACCGGCCCCACATGTGATAATCGCTATGCACAGTGTGATAAGGATACCACCCGTTCAGTGGGGAGAGGGATTCCAGGAATGAAGTCCAATATTTTCCACGTGGTCACCACTGATACAGTTTATCTGAACAGCTGGTGCAGCCACATTACTCCTGCTCTTGATAAGGTATATGATGATACCAAGAAGCGTAAACATGAATAGAGCTAGCAGATACGTGATAACGGCTACGCTTGCAATTGCTCCAACCGGCCAACAGTGTGGATTTCCTAGCAATGATATTGCTAAGTAAACGTGTTGGATCTCGAACAGAAATCGGGATTAGCACAGATTGTGACAAATGTGCCTTTTCCATGCTTCAACTTAACGTCAGTTGTGCTGTATAGGCGGGGAGATTGGAAGCTTGTAAGTCTTTCCAAGTCCATCGCCTTGGACATATTTTGCACTCTTCATTGAAGCATAGTTCAAAAGTGGCATTCCTTCCAGGTATTTTCACTATGCCATTTCTCACAACTAGCGTAAGTTGCGTCTGTCTTAGCTAGCAGAGCAGCGAATGTGATTATCATAAGCATTATAATTGCTTTTTGCTCCTTTTATAAAGGAAAGTGGATTTCCCCTTTGCTTTGACGTCAATGTGATGATGTCAAAGTGAGTCAGGCGACCTGCTCGCATGCCACGAGCTGAGTGGAGCTAGGATCTTCTAAGCTGTTCTCGAACTCTCTGATGACTTCGTATGCCTTGGTTTTTGCTGACCTGGGGCGGAAGTATTCGGATTTGTTCAGATGTGTTCTCACGTGATGGGGATGCTTGTACATCATTGTCTGATGTATTTTCGCTACATCGAACTTCGAGGCATATAGCTTGTTTACAGAGGTCTCTGCAGGACATGTCCGTTTGGAGTAAGGACTTTAGCTGATCTCACCAGGCCATCGTGACTGACGGTTAGATCAACCACTTTCCCCATACACCACCAGCATCCTCGAGGCAACAACTCTTGTTCTATGAGGACGATTTCACCCTTTTCTGGGATCGACCTTGCTATATGCCTGCGCTGTTTTAGATAAAGCTTTTGCGATTCTCTAAGCAAGGTGAGGTACCTCGCAGCTCCATTTTGCCCAAAATTTGTTGGCAATCTGTTCAGAGTAGCTTAGCGCTTCCAAGGCTTGCTGTCTTGTTTTTATGTACTCCGTCTCATATAATGGGTCATCCGGGTCATTCAATGGTCTTAGAATCTTGTACGGCAAATTTTACGTTTCCTTGAAGGAAATCGACGCGGTCTTAATGGGATCTCCATTAAATCGGTAGTGCTTATCTTTGTAAGTGGTCGTGTATTGATAGTTGCTTCGATAGTAGCAACGACCGCGTGCACATTTGGCCGAAATTTAGTTTCTTTCGGCCGATTGATTTGCGCATGCACCGTTTTACGGAACCGACCAGTCTTTCCCAGACACCGCCCCATCCATGGACTAGCGGGAGGATTGAAAACCCACTGTATACCGTTATCGGCACTATAGCTCATTACGGAATGCCCTGAGCTGTTGGAATTTGATAGTTCTTCGATTATCTTTGAGCCTAATCGAAAATTGGTTCCACAATCAGAACGAATTAAGTGAGGAACACCTCTTCTAGAAATAAACCGCACGAAGCCAGCTTCAGAAAGGCTCCAGCGGACATGTCTTCCACTACTTCTAGGTGAACCGCTCTGGTCGTTAAGCATGTGTACAGACAGATGTACATGCTTTCGTCCGAACTTGATGTGAACGGACCGATAAAGTCACATCCCACATTTCGGAATGGGTTTTGTTATCACCACCCTTATCTGCCGGTAGCGATGGCATAGCGGGGGGGACCAAATGGTAGTCCCTTGCCATCTTTTACAGACCGTGCAATTTCTTAGGTAGGTTTTAAAGGATCCAGACCCATGAGGGATCCAGTACTGTTGCCTTGGCCAGTGATAAGAGTCTGATCTTTGCCACAGTGAAAGTTATCATTGTGAATGGCTGTTAATACGAGCCTTGTTGCATCTCCTCTGTTTGGGAAATAGATTGGGGACTTCGAGTCCGCTGGAATGCATGCGTGCTGCATTCGCGATATATGCCTTATAACGCCGTATTTTGTCGCGGACAATTTGCATATTGCGAGACCTGTTGCTGAGTTCCTTCTCATTAATGTTCCTGTGAACATCAGCATGGAGCAGTGTTGCAGCAAAATTCATGTCATTAGCGTCAATTTCAGTTTGGAGAGCCCAAACTTTGTGATCACCCCGCCGATTAGGAGTGGCGATTGCCTTTTCTCATTCACTTTCGAAATGAGGTGGTGAAGGAACTTCCCAACACGTGCTATTGAGCGTAGGGCTGTAGACAGCCGGGGAGAACCGTGAAAGGTCAAAGACATGCTCAACTGTGTGAGTACTGCTAGCGTGTGAAGGCCTAATTATTACTGGCCTGTCGCATTCCTCATCACTTCCGCGAGATTGAATCACATCTATGGGTTTCAAAAGTTTGGACTTGAGTTCACCTTCTAACCAACGTGGGCCTTGGAGCCAGCTGTGGTCGAGAATTTGTTCATTTGACAATTCTCTCTTGTGCCAGCATCAGCTGGGTTGTATGCCGTGGGTACGTGGTAAAATTGTACCATCACGTTGTTTGTCTCAAGTTGCCCCCTTTAGCTTGCGTATTCGCATACACTGATTGGCAACGAATACAGGAAGCTTTCGTGAGGACTTTATCCAACACAGTGCTACTTCACTGTCTGTGACTACGTTAACTGTAGCTATTTTGGTGTTGACAGTCTTCTCAATGCTGACGGCTAATCTCATTGCTATCAGGATACCAAGAAGTTCCAAACGAGGAATTGTTTGCTCGTTCTTTTTTGGAGTCAGTCGACTCTTCCCGCACATGATTTGTGATACGGTATCACCTTCTTGTGATTGGATGAAAGCGCACGCTGATATCGCCACTTTACTTGCATCTGCAAACACCCAAAGGCGAGCGGTTCTGCTGTTATTAGTCGCCAAGAATGGTGATAACAGTCGTGGTACACTTAATACAGTGTTATTGACTTCGCTGCATTGCCTATTCCATTTATCACGTAGTTCGTGAGGAACTCGGCTGTTCCAGTCAAGATTAGATGAGAGGATCTCTCTCATTGTGGACTTCAAATGGATGAGAAGCGGGCTGATAATCCCCAACGGATCATAAATGGAGTTCAGCTGGCTGACTATATCACGCTTCGTATGGATCTTGTTTTAATGGAAACGTTGCCTTCACAGTGAACCGGTCGGTTATGGGTATCATAGTCCACACCAAGATATGTTATCGACCCAGAAGGTAACCGATCATAGGAGGCGATCCTTGCATTAACGAGCTCAGAGTTCGAAACGTACTCTCTGAGATTCAATCCTATCCGAGCGAATAATGCTTTGGATAGTTCATACTTCTGCAAAGTTTCCTCTACAGTGTTTGCAACTAACAAAATATTGTCAACGTAGAGATTTGAAGCTATCTCTTGTTGCTAAAGCTGCATTTTTGTGACTGCAGGTACGCAAAGATCGCCATGTTCAATATGCTTGGCGAAGCTTGTGACTCCCAAAAGGTAGTCTAGTGAAACGGTATTCCACTATGTTGCCCTGTGTAAGAGGTAGGCTGGGCTGTTTTACCCCAAGAGGAATCGACAAAGATCTTTGTGATGAGCAGGTATGCGAATTTGTGTAAACGCTGCTTCTATATCGCACAGCAGCACAAATTTGCTTAAACGACTTGCGAACAATATGTCGTGGATTTTGTTGACAAACGACTCGCCTTTATAAATAACGTCGTTAAGAGACTGCTCTCCTCTCTTTTTTGACGATGCGTCAAACACAATCCGGAGGGGGGTTTTCTTTGTTTCTCGCCAAACGCCCTGAATGCGGCATGTAGTATTTGCCAATGGCGTTCGTGTCAAGGTCGTATGTCCTTCCGATCACACCTTGGCTTTCGTAATCACTCAGTATCTTAGATGTACCACTGTTGCTGTGCAGCGTTTGCTTGAAGCTGTTTCTGCAGCGCGGCAAGCCTTTTGATCGCGACCCCGTAGTTGTCGCTCAGGTCACTTACGCTGTCCTTTAGCGGGAATGGCGCCGTGATATACCCCATTAGCAAAGGTAATCAATGAGGAGTACTCCTCAAAAATACTTGAAAGCGCTATCGTCTTTTCGTATTCTCCATTGGTTCGATACCTAGGATTTCTAGTTCAAACATTCTTTGGATGTTATCACTATCCGAAATCTCCAATACAGATGTCATTGAATGCGACATGGCTGTGGAATCGGTTGTGTCCATGATACCGCGACCATAGATGGTTGGACCGAATACTGTTCTCGCAATATGCAGACCTGATGGAGTTCGTGTATCGGTCGTATTCGAAACTACTAGATCATAGTAACGGTCTAGTCCGACAAGGATATGTGGCAGTTGGCGTTCTCCACGGACCTTTGAGTTCGCTATGAAGATCCCTTCATTTTGTAGAAATTCTTGATCAATTTCTGCTAACTTAACCGAAGGAAATCCTCCCTGTTATGATTGGCTTAGTTTGAATAGCCAGGGTTGATCTCTCTTTGCCGTGAGCGGTACATACTTTCAGAGATACTATGTGGCTTTCAAACTTCTCCGTATAACCGCCGATTCCTGACATAATGCAGGTTTCCGTAGTGGTTTTCGGAAGGCCAAGTCTTTCTGCTAGAGACTCTTGTATCACTGTCTTCTGAGCACCAGTGTCAAAGAAAAAACAGTACTTTTTCAAGACTGCTGTCTTTATTATTCCACACGTTTCCTTCAGCTGTCATGAGAACTAGCTGTTCACTTTCTGTTTGACAGATCAGGAAATGTAACCTCATTTCCAGTGTTCTGATTGGAATAGAGCGGTTGGTTTCCGCTCGAATGATTACGACGTGAGTCGATACCAGCGCTAGTGCGCTCTCTATTTGGTATCTGGGGCCTTTGAGCTGCCCCTGTTATTGATATTGCGCCGTTATGGTTATCATTTCTCGGCCACCGATTTGTTTGCGGTGGGTTTAAGATTCCAGGGATCTGCCTGGACGCGTCTTGTGCCGTGCACACTGAGGGATGATGTGTGCTGCCGCACGTTGTGCAGTTGGACTTTTGACAGTGACTGCTGGAATGATTTGTTGGAAACATTTCCAGCAAGCCCTTTTTTCCTTCAGGACTGCCCGACGCTGTTGGCGGTCGGTCATGGTTCTGCACACCATAGAATTGTGGTTTGTCTTACCACAAAATATGCAGAGGACCGATTGACTGTGGCGCTGAGCCCTGTTGTCACGCTCTTTGTACGAGTAGGTGGAACCTAGTCGTTGTTCCACATAAGTCTTGGCGCAGATTTCTCTTTCCAGCGCATCCAGGAGTTCCTCGATTTTGAGGGGTATCAGTGCTTTGATTTTTAACGAGTATGTCTCGCACAATTTCGTATGGAAACTTCTGTAGTATAGTTTCACTCCACATGGGATCGCACGTGTCCCGAATGTCGTACCCAGCTGACACCATTTGGTTGACTAGGGTTTTTATTGTGTCAAAGCATTCTTGACAACTATGTCCTTGCTTTGACGCAGGTCGCAAATCGAATAGTTTTTGCACTATCGTTGATCTATTTGTTGGTTTGTTGCCAAACCTTTTGGTTACGGTATCCCACCATCCACTGATAATTATCGGGTATGGGTTTTATACCTCTAATCACCTTCTCTGCTGGACCTTTGAGGCTTTCTTTGAGTAGGGCGATTTTTTCAATAGTGGAGATCTCACTATTGTCGTGTACTAGCGTTTCAAATACCGCCCAGTACTCGGGAAACTCTTCTGGGCTTCCATTAAACTCCGGTAGTTTTACTGATGGTACCCTCACTGATCGTGAGCCCCCTTGTCAGTTGTGTGGCACTACTGCCTTGTTCATTGATGAAGTTGGAATCTCCATCATTGAGCTGGGATACACCTGAATGTGATGCTGAGGTATTCTCAGCCTTAACTGTACCTTTTGCAGTTCACTTTTGGCATATGCTATCCGCGATTCAATGTTGCAAGCGAATGATATGGCTTTTTTCAACACTTCCGTATATTGAGATTCTTTATCGAACTCTTCTATGTCTGCCAACACTTCTTTTTGCTCAGATTTGACTTCGTGGAATGATAAAATTCCTCCATTTTGTCAATTTTGCTTTGCAGAGTTTCGCTCGCCAATTTTACTTGGCTTAGACATGAGCTAAAGAAGCACTGAATTAGCTGTGCATTCTTCTTGACGTTTCTTATCGTCATCGGGATATACGATCTTCTGTGTATATGCTTTATACTTATCGAAAAGCCCCTTTAAACGGCTTTCTGCGCTAGCCAATATCGCTTTCTTGTGCGAAGAAGAGCGACATTTCCTCGGCTATTTTGTTTTGTTTGAACAAAACCGCGATAGTTTAGGGGCTGTTAGAGACCCAAGGTTTCGTTAGCCGAAACCTCTTGTGCAGTTGCGGTAGAGCAAGGCACGATATTTAGGGCTGAATTAGCTCCAAGGACTGGCTAGGCCAACCTCTTGCGCAGCTGCTGTTGGGCAGGGCACGGAATTTAGGTCTGTAGAAGCACCAAGGACTGGCTAGGCCAACCTCTTGCGCAGCTGCTGTTGGGCAGGGCACGGAATTTAGGGCTTATTAGCACCAAGGTATGGAAAAATCCCAACCTCTTCTCGCACAAGTGCAAGGTGTGAAGCAAACTAGTTGCTTCGAAGAGAACAAGTTAGACTAGGCTAACTTCTTGGCTAGATTTAGCCGATGCCACCAGAAATGTCCCGGTTTATGAGCGTATGACGGCGCTCTGATGGCAACTAGGAGTATTATGGCTCCTTTGTGCTTACCTCTGTGAGTATGATGGCTACACAAGAGGTTTATTACAGGACCGTAGTGGTCAGTGGTAGAATATGTTGATGTATATCACCAATCCTACAGACACAGGCGTGGGCCTCTTTCTATCAGGCGAGGTCACGCCAAACAAACACTTATGACAGACTTCTCGTCATGGGAGTGTCAGATAAGCACCCATGGAGAGAAGAGATAAGTACCCTCTGGACTAGGATGAAGAGAGGGGACCGACAGTTCTGGCGGAATGCCAGAACAAGATATATGAACACGGCATGGGGTGTCTCATTACTTTTGGCCCCCCCCCCCCCCCCCCCCTAATAGTACAGCCCCTATTTGTTCGTTGAAACCGGATTTTTTTTGCAGCAATAGTGTGTTCTACCCCTACAGTGAACTGAGGTAGACCATTTATGATATAACTGTACACACATGTGCCTTTTTACTAAGGCGTATAACCACTGAGTAGGGGTGACCCCCCCCCCCCCCCCCCCCGCCGACCCTATTTGCACCTTTTCCTTTTCCCTTTCCTTTCCTACACTGCTACTTCAGCTGGAGGATCAAAAAATCCAATTTATTAAAAACGTGAAACCTTCTATGGAGTAACCGCGTGGTAATAGTACTCACACCACTATGGAATACATGTTATTGTTAGATAACGCTGTACATTTAATCTTCCCATGCCTTGTATGTGTAGTCCATTGGATCCGAGCGATTACTTTCAGGGCTAATACATCATCCTCTGATGCCTAGTACGCGTATGTTCCAAAACGGGGGGTAGCTATACAAACGATTTATTGTCGCGTCTGCGGCATGAGGTCAGCCAGCGCGGCAGCTGTCAGAGGGGTCGACCGCCACTGCCGCAGAGGCCGTGTCGAGCGCCGGGCGGACGCGACGAGGTCCAATGTTGGTGTAGGGGTGTTGTATGACGTTGAAGGTAGGTTTAGTAACTATATTATATATATATATAGTATATATATATATAAAGTGTAGTGTGTGTTTCCATCCGTCCGCCACCACTGCAGTGGGAGCACGGTGTATTGGCGGTACTTAACGATTGATGGTGATCGACAGAGGCTTAGGAACTTCAGCCCTGGGGGGTGGTCGAGGTCGCTGAACTCGAATCTGAACTTCGTTTTTGAAGTATCGATCGCCCATCAGCCGCGTATTGATCAAATCATCATTTTTCTGCGGATATCGTTAAAGCGGTGCGAGACCTCAGCCCTGGGGGCTGTAATTGAGGTCGCTGAACACGAATCTGGAATTCGTTTTTGAAGTATCGATCGCCATCAATCGATATTGATCAAATTGTAGGTTTTTTATGGATGTCGTTCAAGCGGCTCCGAAACTTCAGGCCCTGGGGGTAGTCGAGGTCGCTGAACACGAATCTGAACTTCATTTTTGAAGTATCGATCGCCATCAGCCGGTATTGATCAAATCATCAATTTTCTGCGGATATCGTTAAAGCGGTGCGAGACCTCAGCCCTGGGGCGTAATCGAGGTCGCTGAACACGAATCTGGTATTCGTTTTTGAAGTATCGATCGCCATCAATCGATATTGATCAAATTGTAGGTTTTTTATGGATGTCGTTCAAGCGGTCCGAAACTTCAGCCCTCGGGGTAGTCGAGGTCGCTGAACACGAATCTGAACTTCATTTTTGAAGTATCGATCGCCATCAGCCGGTATTGATCAAATCATCAGTTTTCTGCGGATATCGTTAAAGCGGTGCGAGACCTCAGCCCTGGGGGGTAATCGAGGTCGCTGAACACTGAATCTGGTATTCGTTTTTGAAGTATCGATCGCCATCAATCGATATTGATCAAATTGTAGGTTTTTTATGGATGTCGTTCAAGCGGTCCGAAACTTCAGCCCTCGGGTAGTCGAGGTCGCCTGAACACGAATCTTAACTTCATTTTTGAAGTATCGATCGCCATCAGCCGGTATTGATCAAATCATCAATTATAACAAGTATTCAAGCGAAGTACAATCAAAGTGTAAAACGCAAAATTTCAGACGAGTGCATGGCGTAATCCATACCACTCATATGTCAGAAAATTTCCATTTTCTTAAGCTTTCATATGAGCTCTTTAACT
>OX377203.1:65545871-65654629 GCA_947396885.1 Heligmosomoides polygyrus polygyrus
TCTTGAGTGCGAATGTGGTGCGGAGGATCCACCTTTTTTCCTTCATATTATATAGAGAATTTAGTACTAGTGTACTTAGTGTACCGCACTAAATCTTGTTCAAAATAGGTCTACTAGGGGTAGTCTGCCATGAGAAGAACGAATATCATAGTCGTTTTTTCGGAAATGCCGTATAATCCCGCTATATTAAACTCGAATCGCCCAAGGCCTCGCGAAATAGTGCACGCTAGTAATAGACGCAGAGTGTGCGCCTCCTACTGATGCGCACTATTTCGCCGTCTTTAGTCTGCAGCAGACTTTAGCCAGGTTCAGAAGCCTTGAGATCTCGAAAAGACATGAAAGCAGTTGTGTGCTCTCCTCCGCGCGAGCGGAGTGTCTTTTCGAGAAGAACAGAATCGGGCAGGGGAAGGGACCCCGGGGTGTGGGCCCATTAGCCCGTGATAAAATTCCCTTCATCCTAGAGTTTCCTCCCTTACCCAATTCGGAAGAAAATGAGACCCGAATCTGCAATCGAATGTATCTAGTCGCCACGCTTGCACGCCAAGGCATGCTGTGCTAACCCCCCCCCCCCCCCCCCCCCTCGGAGACGGCCGCGAATGCGTGCTGGTAGGGCGCGGAGTCTGCGTCTCTTACCAGCGCGCGCTATTTCGCAAGGCATTGGGCGATTCGAACTTAATATAGCGGGCTTATAAGGCATTTCCGCAAAAAACGACTACGATATTCGTTCTTCCCATGGCAGATTACCCCTATTAGACATATTTTGAACAAGATTTAGTGCGGTACATTAAGTACACTAGTGTCGAGAATTTGCTGAAACACGAAACTAAGCAGTTACATGCCATTTAAATCTGTAGAAGCATATCTAAGCCTTCTGCGGCGGGAGTTGAGCTGCCGTTTAAGAGTGCAGGGTGGGCCGCTCTTTCTATACTTCTGTTGGTACTTTTCGGGTCGAGCTTAACGCCGCGAGCACGCTTCTCAGCATCGACCACTCCTGGAGCCCCTTTCGCTGTCCCTCTCCGTCTCTCGCGGCCACGCTACTGCGATTCAATAGCCTGCTACCCGTCAAAAGTCTGGTTGGGGGCTTTACCCCAATCACGAAACCTTGGACCCGACGGTTTTTAAACCTTCTGATGCTCGAATAAAACGGAATCACATAAGGCGATCGATGTTGTTCGGTTGGTCGATACTGTCGACTTGTTGTGAAGCCTCCCTGAATGCCATCGTATTGGAGGGATTCCTGAAATAGTATTTCCTCCCCCTCTCCGCCCAAATCTGTGCGAAAACGATAGATCCAATAGAAAAATCGATTCTGTCGATCGATTGGTCGTCCGGTCGAATCTTTTCCACCAACTTGTCGCATCTGGTCATTTTCCGGCCTTTTCGTTTATTTTCAGCGTTAGCGCGTTAGGGTCACTTTGTCAGTTTTTACGTGTACATGCGGATCACTGTCACATTTTCGACACCGCTTGACACACACACACACACATAGTATATAGAGAATAGCCAGTCTGTCTAGGGAGTCGGGCCTTCTCCAGAAAGATGAGTTCCTCTTCATCAATTCCTATTTTCAATGATCGAGTCAAGATGGATATCTGTCGATCGACATCGGTAGCACGCCTTTTGAATCCAGACGCACCTGACACGATGTCTGCGACAGGTGTTCTGAATCACGACGCGCGTGGCGCGACGTCTTCGGAACGTCTCCTGATTTCACGATTTTTGCAAGATGTGTTTGATAATTCTCCTTAATTCTGACACTTGCTGCACGGTCCTTATCCGTGCCCCCTTTACCTTTTGCCAAAAATAATGAATGTGATGAATATAGACAATTTCTGAGAACGTTGCTCCCATACCACTTGCTTTGTGATCTAAACTTCACATCTTCAAGCTGCTAAGCCTTTTTCCTTCACATCATCCCTCTACCCATTGAAAGTTATCTCTTAACTTTTTAATCCTTTCACGACATTGTCCGACGATGTCGTAGGACACCATTATAAAAATAGTTCATGGAAAGTTCAAGTTCAAACATTTAATAGTAGAATATTAATCACTGAGTGCACTAATATCTACGGTGAAGATGGTCCATTGGAAACTTCATTTGTAACTGTGTTTTCATATCTAATCATTAATGCAAATAAAATAATACAAATAATCAGCGCACCGGAAAAGTACGCACTGTCCCACGCAGCGGTCACTTGAAAATAGCGGGTGTTGTGAAAGGGTTAAACGAGGCCGGATTCTGATTACAGACGCTGCCGCAAGCTCGTGTAAATGGATGGGTGACAGTCACATTGAGGTCAGCGACGAAGATGGAGACGTCACCATCTCTCGTCAAGGGGGTTCAAAGAAAACATGCTCCTCTGACTCCAAAGGATGTGGTGTCACCGAAGGCGAACCCCACCTAACTGACGAGTGAGTTGTTGACCTCATTTTATCTTTCCATCGGGTTTTAAGGTAATGTCTATTGTTTTTTATTTATTTTAGATGTATTAACTCTATTCTCGATGATAGTTACCCATTTCTGGAAGGAAACAACCGTCGGAACTATTATATAATAAGAGGTTGGTGTGATCTTCCCTTTTCCTTTTATTTAACACCGACTTTCAACGGACCGTATACGCAGATATCAGGTGGAGTATTTTACGATGCACAATCTAAAGTTTATCCTAGTGGGGAACGCTTCACTCTAACTACCTGGCAATGGGGCAAAACCTTTCAATGACATCTTGTAAGGCCTGTTGGCCACTTGTCATGGGTGATTGGGCTCTTATGATGCTCGCTGTTTTTTGTCCTTCATATCCTCAGATCTAGGGCGCGTGTAGCGCAGTCGGAGGCGCCTACTGTTGCGTGCATCCGATACCAGGTTCCTGGTTCGGATTTCCTGCCCAGGCCAACTAAGGCTTCCATCCCTCAGGGGTCGGTGAATTGGTACCAGACTTGTCTAGGAAGGATAGAGCGCTGACTTGTTCATCGGCTGGCTACCGCAAGTCATTGTATGGCCAAATACGCATTCAAATCGCCTCTACGACATCCCGTAGAAGTAGAATGCATGGCGCATCCCAAAGGGGGATTGAATAACGTCGTCCTTTATCCTTTATCCTTTATATCTTCAGATCTATTGTTTTTAGGTGGAAGACTCGCCGAGGTTTTTCGCACAGACATATTTGACAGACTTCGGAAAGGAATAGGTGCAAACGATGACAGTGACGACGAGGACGTGCCCGGAACTGGCTTGGCTCGCATTTCAGACAGGTCGTTGTTTTGTCATTTGTTTACTGTGCTACATCTTAACAAGCAGTCGCGTCATAATCATAGTCTTCCATGTTTATACGCAAAATCTTACTAGCTCATCTTCAGTCAGCGTTTACCTTCAATCCCTAAGTACTGCACCCTGATATAAATCCCAGAGCAATGTAATGGGACTGCGGAGTATATTCGTCAAACAGTAGGCCGAGATTGCTACAGGCGTTGTACGAGATTACATTTTGGTAGAGTTCGCCTGTGGGGCTTGAAAACACCGGAAGCTTTCGCGTTGCAAGTCGTTTAGATAACATATGAAAATTAGAATGAAGCCATCGGCGAAGTGGCAGTACGTGTACATGTTACGCTGAGGAGGACAATAGTTTTCGGCCCGACAGTGAATACTAGAAAAAATAGTCGGCTCGCCCAATCACTTCCAAAGTGACGCCACGCGGTACACGACAACAGATATCGAACGGCCACCACCGTCGAGTCGAAAGATATCTCAAACTTGGGTAATTAAACCTTTATTGCGATTATAATATAACACAACAAGAACGAAAACAACAGACAACAATGAGACCCGCTGTAAGTGTAACAAATGGTGAGAATCACTACAAATGGTGGCTTGATCTTCTTACGTGCTTGTTCCCGATGGTAAATAGACGATAATGCGATCAGAAGAATATCTTCTCTATACTAGACCCTTGCTTCCCTTGTGCCTACCCCTGTAGACTCTCGCTCCCTTCAGACTCACTAGTTGACTTCGATCTTGCTTCCCACTACTCTCCAATAGAGTCCTCTCCGCGCTCCCCAACTAAACGGCCCCTAGAGTCAAGTGCTTCCTAACTAGTCCACGACGCCCCGACCCCAGAGACCCTTCGAGGCAAATGCGGAGATAAAAGGAAGAAGAAGAAAAGGCCGGTCAACGGCCGACGGCGGCAGTCCACTGCCTCGTGCTGCCCGCTCTCGCCCGCGCTTCCCGCCACGATCGCACCAACCTAAACGATTATCGATGGGTCACGTTAGCGATCACTGCGGGCGCCTCAAAGGAGACGGCAATGCCGTCAACGTCGATGCGCTTCCTGAATGAAGACCAAGGGATCGCACGAAATGATGAGGGGAAAAGAAGACAAATGAATAGTTAAAAAGGTCGGCTTTGCCGACACTCTCTGACGTCCATCACTGAGTAGAACTTGCGCTACCTGACGTTGAAGCTGCACTTGTCCCGTCAATAGGTGACCTAAGCGACTAGGCAATAGGTAGAGGCCAGACGGAAGTCGCATTTGTGCTTGGTCCTCACGTATGAACTGCCATAAGTGATCGCTCCCTAGCAGAATCCTTGGCTTGACTGTACGCGCTTTCACCATGTTGACGTTAAGCTTCCTCTCCTTGATGAATGCAACGTCTTCTTCCAGTATCGGAGGCGTGCGCAACGCGCTTGTCAAAGTAGTATGAGTGAGAAGCTGCAACACATAAGGCTCCCCATTGTCGTCCCATATCTCCAGTGGGACTTTCCTTGTTGGACATTCGAGTTCGTTCTCTGATCCGAATGTCCGTACGCGCAGAGTTGTCGCGCCTATCGTTGGTAGATTGAGTTCATCTGCCAACTTCTGGTCGATAAAGGAACACTCGGCCCCCGAGTCTAACAAGGCCGGTATCCTTCTCAACCTCCGTGTCGAAGGATCCATGATCGTGAGCTCCCCTATCGGTAGATATGTCTCCCTGACACTTGTGAGAGATTCGCTTGCGTGGAACTCCGCTATTGGATCCTCCTCTTCCTCGTCACTATCCACTTCTTGATTGTGATAGTGATTGCTGAGGTGTTTTGCTGCCTGTTGTGTGGAGTCCGGTTTCTCGCTAACCTTAGCTCTCCCTTTTGCTCCCACAGGAGGTGGCTTGTCCTTACGCCCTACTGGTGGCGTACCGGGTAACGGTGCTGTTGTCTTGTTGTCAGACTTGAAACAGCAGGACGTGTGGTGTCTTCCTTGACATGCGAAACAGACGCGCTTCCTGCACTCCGCTGTGCTGTGCTGTGGAGAGGCGCAAATGAAGCATAACTTATGCTCCCTTAGGTAGTTGGCCCGCTCTTGAGGCGTTGCGTACCTGGTACATGCTGCGGCTTTGTGATCATGGCCGCAGTACATGCACGGGAAAGTCCTACGCGGAGATTGTCCCTTGGTCGGTCTCTCCTCACGTAGTCGTTGTTGTGCTGTATTACCCTCCTTTGAGGTAAATAGCGCGATCTTCTCTTCGCTGGAGATATACTTGTCCAATGTGTCGAGAAGATTTTGCATTAGAAAGGGTTCCTCCATGGAACACTTCCTTTCTAATATCTTCCTTTGGACGCGCTCGGGGAATTTAGACAAGACTTGCTTGATGAGCCATTGACTGTCTACTTGCTCCCCTTTCTCCCGTAGCTGAGCAATGATGACGTGGAGTTGATCAAGTAGCGCCCGTTGCTCCTTGATGGCTGGAGAATTCAACGTGGCCGACTCCAATCGCGCTATCAAATGGTGCATTAGTTCTTCTTTGTCGCCATACTTCGCTTGGAGGAAGTCGACTGCCTTTTGGTAGTTAGCCTCTGTGATTTGGAACCGCGTTATTGCTTGAAGAGGCTCTCCCTTTAATGCGCTGAGGAGGTGGTTGAACTTGAAAAGCGCTGGTATGGGTTGTGAGTGGACGTTGGCATTGAACAGGATCCAGAAGTTATCCCAATCCCATATGCTTCCTGTAAACTTCGGGATGGGCAAAGTCGGTAGGTCGATCCTCCTTGCTTCTTGGGTTGTATAGCCATGCCCGCTTTCCGATGCGGATGACTGCGGAGCGCTGCTGCTCCCATTCGATGTCCAGGATCGGATTCGACCATGCAACTGCAATGTTAAGTCGAATGCAGCGGAGAGAGTTGCCTCCGCCATGGCCCTGTATTGCTCAAAGTCGCCCAACTCCGAGGCTGATGCTCCATTCGCTTCCTTATCCAGCGCGCTTGCGTACTCTTGTAGTGCTTCCTCAACCTTCTTCGTGCAGATATCCACTGCAGCTATCCTTCCTTGTGTGGCCCTGTAGTCCTCCTCGGTCGTGCTTCCTTGCTGACGTGCTTCCGCTGCTACTGCTTCCAGCTTCTTGCAGTAGTTTGTAAGCTTCCTTTTGCACGTGCTCAGCTGGACTTCCATCATCCAGTAGTGCCCAATAGACTACAGCTTCACACAAATTAAAAGTTATGGAAAGGTTGAGAAAGCAAAGATAAATTACTTTTATAGTTTAATTTCCTTACGTGCGCTCCCTTTCCTTAGAAATCTGGCGCGCTTCCAAAAGTAATTTATCCTATAAATGTGGAAAGTGCAAGCGCTTCCTTTGAAAACCGTTAGCTTGCTTCACTTTTTCCAAGTTCTCCAATTGCCCACCTGTTGTACTCGTCGTCCTCGGCGCTGCCAATCCTTTGGTCGATGCACCAATTTCGGCCCGACAGTGAATACTAGAAAAAATAGTCGGCTCGCCCAATCACTTCCAAAGTGACGCCACGCGGTACACGACAACAGATATCGAACGGCCACCACCGTCGAGTCGAAAGATATCTCAAACTTGGGTAATTAAACCTTTATTGCGATTATAATATAACACAACAAGAACGAAAACAACAGACAACAATGAGACCCGCTGTAAGTGTAACAAATGGTGAGAATCACTACAAATGGTGGCTTGATCTTCTTACGTGCTTGTTCCCGATGGTAAATAGACGATAATGCGATCAGAAGAATATCTTCTCTATACTAGACCCTTGCTTCCCTTGTGCCTACCCCTGTAGACTCTCGCTCCCTTCAGACTCACTAGTTGACTTCGATCTTGCTTCCCACTACTCTCCAATAGAGTCCTCTCCGCGCTCCCCAACTAAACGGCCCCTAGAGTCAAGTGCTTCCTAACTAGTCCACGACGCCCCGACCCCAGAGACCCTTCGAGGCAAATGCGGAGATAAAAGGAAGAAGAAGAAAAGGCCGGTCAACGGCCGACGGCGGCAGTCCACTGCCTCGTGCTGCCCGCTCTCGCCCGCGCTTCCCGCCACGATCGCACCAACCTAAACGATTATCGATGGGTCACGTTAGCGATCACTGCGGGCGCCTCAAAGGAGACGGCAATGCCGTCAACGTCGATGCGCTTCCTGAATGAAGACCAAGGGATCGCACGAAATGATGAGGGGAAAAGAAGACAAATGAATAGTTAAAAAGGTCGGCTTTGCCGACACTCTCTGACGTCCATCACTGAGTAGAACTTGCGCTACCTGACGTTGAAGCTGCACTTGTCCCGTCAATAGGTGACCTAAGCGACTAGGCAATAGGTAGAGGCCAGACGGAAGTCGCATTTGTGCTTGGTCCTCACGTATGAACTGCCATAAGTGATCGCTCCCTAGCAGAATCCTTGGCTTGACTGTACGCGCTTTCACCATGTTGACGTTAAGCTTCCTCTCCTTGATGAATGCAACGTCTTCTTCCAGTATCGGAGGCGTGCGCAACGCGCTTGTCAAAGTAGTATGAGTGAGAAGCTGCAACACATAAGGCTCCCCATTGTCGTCCCATATCTCCAGTGGGACTTTCCTTGTTGGACATTCGAGTTCGTTCTCTGATCCGAATGTCCGTACGCGCAGAGTTGTCGCGCCTATCGTTGGTAGATTGAGTTCATCTGCCAACTTCTGGTCGATAAAGGAACACTCGGCCCCCGAGTCTAACAAGGCCGGTATCCTTCTCAACCTCCGTGTCGAAGGATCCATGATCGTGAGCTCCCCTATCGGTAGATATGTCTCCCTGACACTTGTGAGAGATTCGCTTGCGTGGAACTCCGCTATTGGATCCTCCTCTTCCTCGTCACTATCCACTTCTTGATTGTGATAGTGATTGCTGAGGTGTTTTGCTGCCTGTTGTGTGGAGTCCGGTTTCTCGCTAACCTTAGCTCTCCCTTTTGCTCCCACAGGAGGTGGCTTGTCCTTACGCCCTACTGGTGGCGTACCGGGTAACGGTGCTGTTGTCTTGTTGTCAGACTTGAAACAGCAGGACGTGTGGTGTCTTCCTTGACATGCGAAACAGACGCGCTTCCTGCACTCCGCTGTGCTGTGCTGTGGAGAGGCGCAAATGAAGCATAACTTATGCTCCCTTAGGTAGTTGGCCCGCTCTTGAGGCGTTGCGTACCTGGTACATGCTGCGGCTTTGTGATCATGGCCGCAGTACATGCACGGGAAAGTCCTACGCGGAGATTGTCCCTTGGTCGGTCTCTCCTCACGTAGTCGTTGTTGTGCTGTATTACCCTCCTTTGAGGTAAATAGCGCGATCTTCTCTTCGCTGGAGATATACTTGTCCAATGTGTCGAGAAGATTTTGCATTAGAAAGGGTTCCTCCATGGAACACTTCCTTTCTAATATCTTCCTTTGGACGCGCTCGGGGAATTTAGACAAGACTTGCTTGATGAGCCATTGACTGTCTACTTGCTCCCCTTTCTCCCGTAGCTGAGCAATGATGACGTGGAGTTGATCAAGTAGCGCCCGTTGCTCCTTGATGGCTGGAGAATTCAACGTGGCCGACTCCAATCGCGCTATCAAATGGTGCATTAGTTCTTCTTTGTCGCCATACTTCGCTTGGAGGAAGTCGACTGCCTTTTGGTAGTTAGCCTCTGTGATTTGGAACCGCGTTATTGCTTGAAGAGGCTCTCCCTTTAATGCGCTGAGGAGGTGGTTGAACTTGAAAAGCGCTGGTATGGGTTGTGAGTGGACGTTGGCATTGAACAGGATCCAGAAGTTATCCCAATCCCATATGCTTCCTGTAAACTTCGGGATGGGCAAAGTCGGTAGGTCGATCCTCCTTGCTTCTTGGGTTGTATAGCCATGCCCGCTTTCCGATGCGGATGACTGCGGAGCGCTGCTGCTCCCATTCGATGTCCAGGATCGGATTCGACCATGCAACTGCAATGTTAAGTCGAATGCAGCGGAGAGAGTTGCCTCCGCCATGGCCCTGTATTGCTCAAAGTCGCCCAACTCCGAGGCTGATGCTCCATTCGCTTCCTTATCCAGCGCGCTTGCGTACTCTTGTAGTGCTTCCTCAACCTTCTTCGTGCAGATATCCACTGCAGCTATCCTTCCTTGTGTGGCCCTGTAGTCCTCCTCGGTCGTGCTTCCTTGCTGACGTGCTTCCGCTGCTACTGCTTCCAGCTTCTTGCAGTAGTTTGTAAGCTTCCTTTTGCACGTGCTCAGCTGGACTTCCATCATCCAGTAGTGCCCAATAGACTACAGCTTCACACAAATTAAAAGTTATGGAAAGGTTGAGAAAGCAAAGATAAATTACTTTTATAGTTTAATTTCCTTACGTGCGCTCCCTTTCCTTAGAAATCTGGCGCGCTTCCAAAAGTAATTTATCCTATAAATGTGGAAAGTGCAAGCGCTTCCTTTGAAAACCGTTAGCTTGCTTCACTTTTTCCAAGTTCTCCAATTGCCCACCTGTTGTACTCGTCGTCCTCGGCGCTGCCAATCCTTTGGTCGATGCACCAATTTCGGCCCGACAGTGAATACTAGAAAAAATAGTCGGCTCGCCCAATCACTTCCAAAGTGACGCCACGCGGTACACGACAACAGATATCGAACGGCCACCACCGTCGAGTCGAAAGATATCTCAAACTTGGGTAATTAAACCTTTATTGCGATTATAATATAACACAACAAGAACGAAAACAACAGACAACAATGAGACCCGCTGTAAGTGTAACAAATGGTGAGAATCACTACAAATGGTGGCTTGATCTTCTTACGTGCTTGTTCCCGATGGTAAATAGACGATAATGCGATCAGAAGAATATCTTCTCTATACTAGACCCTTGCTTCCCTTGTGCCTACCCCTGTAGACTCTCGCTCCCTTCAGACTCACTAGTTGACTTCGATCTTGCTTCCCACTACTCTCCAATAGAGTCCTCTCCGCGCTCCCCAACTAAACGGCCCCTAGAGTCAAGTGCTTCCTAACTAGTCCACGACGCCCCGACCCCAGAGACCCTTCGAGGCAAATGCGGAGATAAAAGGAAGAAGAAGAAAAGGCCGGTCAACGGCCGACGGCGGCAGTCCACTGCCTCGTGCTGCCCGCTCTCGCCCGCGCTTCCCGCCACGATCGCACCAACCTAAACGATTATCGATGGGTCACGTTAGCGATCACTGCGGGCGCCTCAAAGGAGACGGCAATGCCGTCAACGTCGATGCGCTTCCTGAATGAAGACCAAGGGATCGCACGAAATGATGAGGGGAAAAGAAGACAAATGAATAGTTAAAAAGGTCGGCTTTGCCGACACTCTCTGACGTCCATCACTGAGTAGAACTTGCGCTACCTGACGTTGAAGCTGCACTTGTCCCGTCAATAGGTGACCTAAGCGACTAGGCAATAGGTAGAGGCCAGACGGAAGTCGCATTTGTGCTTGGTCCTCACGTATGAACTGCCATAAGTGATCGCTCCCTAGCAGAATCCTTGGCTTGACTGTACGCGCTTTCACCATGTTGACGTTAAGCTTCCTCTCCTTGATGAATGCAACGTCTTCTTCCAGTATCGGAGGCGTGCGCAACGCGCTTGTCAAAGTAGTATGAGTGAGAAGCTGCAACACATAAGGCTCCCCATTGTCGTCCCATATCTCCAGTGGGACTTTCCTTGTTGGACATTCGAGTTCGTTCTCTGATCCGAATGTCCGTACGCGCAGAGTTGTCGCGCCTATCGTTGGTAGATTGAGTTCATCTGCCAACTTCTGGTCGATAAAGGAACACTCGGCCCCCGAGTCTAACAAGGCCGGTATCCTTCTCAACCTCCGTGTCGAAGGATCCATGATCGTGAGCTCCCCTATCGGTAGATATGTCTCCCTGACACTTGTGAGAGATTCGCTTGCGTGGAACTCCGCTATTGGATCCTCCTCTTCCTCGTCACTATCCACTTCTTGATTGTGATAGTGATTGCTGAGGTGTTTTGCTGCCTGTTGTGTGGAGTCCGGTTTCTCGCTAACCTTAGCTCTCCCTTTTGCTCCCACAGGAGGTGGCTTGTCCTTACGCCCTACTGGTGGCGTACCGGGTAACGGTGCTGTTGTCTTGTTGTCAGACTTGAAACAGCAGGACGTGTGGTGTCTTCCTTGACATGCGAAACAGACGCGCTTCCTGCACTCCGCTGTGCTGTGCTGTGGAGAGGCGCAAATGAAGCATAACTTATGCTCCCTTAGGTAGTTGGCCCGCTCTTGAGGCGTTGCGTACCTGGTACATGCTGCGGCTTTGTGATCATGGCCGCAGTACATGCACGGGAAAGTCCTACGCGGAGATTGTCCCTTGGTCGGTCTCTCCTCACGTAGTCGTTGTTGTGCTGTATTACCCTCCTTTGAGGTAAATAGCGCGATCTTCTCTTCGCTGGAGATATACTTGTCCAATGTGTCGAGAAGATTTTGCATTAGAAAGGGTTCCTCCATGGAACACTTCCTTTCTAATATCTTCCTTTGGACGCGCTCGGGGAATTTAGACAAGACTTGCTTGATGAGCCATTGACTGTCTACTTGCTCCCCTTTCTCCCGTAGCTGAGCAATGATGACGTGGAGTTGATCAAGTAGCGCCCGTTGCTCCTTGATGGCTGGAGAATTCAACGTGGCCGACTCCAATCGCGCTATCAAATGGTGCATTAGTTCTTCTTTGTCGCCATACTTCGCTTGGAGGAAGTCGACTGCCTTTTGGTAGTTAGCCTCTGTGATTTGGAACCGCGTTATTGCTTGAAGAGGCTCTCCCTTTAATGCGCTGAGGAGGTGGTTGAACTTGAAAAGCGCTGGTATGGGTTGTGAGTGGACGTTGGCATTGAACAGGATCCAGAAGTTATCCCAATCCCATATGCTTCCTGTAAACTTCGGGATGGGCAAAGTCGGTAGGTCGATCCTCCTTGCTTCTTGGGTTGTATAGCCATGCCCGCTTTCCGATGCGGATGACTGCGGAGCGCTGCTGCTCCCATTCGATGTCCAGGATCGGATTCGACCATGCAACTGCAATGTTAAGTCGAATGCAGCGGAGAGAGTTGCCTCCGCCATGGCCCTGTATTGCTCAAAGTCGCCCAACTCCGAGGCTGATGCTCCATTCGCTTCCTTATCCAGCGCGCTTGCGTACTCTTGTAGTGCTTCCTCAACCTTCTTCGTGCAGATATCCACTGCAGCTATCCTTCCTTGTGTGGCCCTGTAGTCCTCCTCGGTCGTGCTTCCTTGCTGACGTGCTTCCGCTGCTACTGCTTCCAGCTTCTTGCAGTAGTTTGTAAGCTTCCTTTTGCACGTGCTCAGCTGGACTTCCATCATCCAGTAGTGCCCAATAGACTACAGCTTCACACAAATTAAAAGTTATGGAAAGGTTGAGAAAGCAAAGATAAATTACTTTTATAGTTTAATTTCCTTACGTGCGCTCCCTTTCCTTAGAAATCTGGCGCGCTTCCAAAAGTAATTTATCCTATAAATGTGGAAAGTGCAAGCGCTTCCTTTGAAAACCGTTAGCTTGCTTCACTTTTTCCAAGTTCTCCAATTGCCCACCTGTTGTACTCGTCGTCCTCGGCGCTGCCAATCCTTTGGTCGATGCACCAATTTCGGCCCGACAGTGAATACTAGAAAAAATAGTCGGCTCGCCCAATCACTTCCAAAGTGACGCCACGCGGTACACGACAACAGATATCGAACGGCCACCACCGTCGAGTCGAAAGATATCTCAAACTTGGGTAATTAAACCTTTATTGCGATTATAATATAACACAACAAGAACGAAAACAACAGACAACAATGAGACCCGCTGTAAGTGTAACAAATGGTGAGAATCACTACAAATGGTGGCTTGATCTTCTTACGTGCTTGTTCCCGATGGTAAATAGACGATAATGCGATCAGAAGAATATCTTCTCTATACTAGACCCTTGCTTCCCTTGTGCCTACCCCTGTAGACTCTCGCTCCCTTCAGACTCACTAGTTGACTTCGATCTTGCTTCCCACTACTCTCCAATAGAGTCCTCTCCGCGCTCCCCAACTAAACGGCCCCTAGAGTCAAGTGCTTCCTAACTAGTCCACGACGCCCCGACCCCAGAGACCCTTCGAGGCAAATGCGGAGATAAAAGGAAGAAGAAGAAAAGGCCGGTCAACGGCCGACGGCGGCAGTCCACTGCCTCGTGCTGCCCGCTCTCGCCCGCGCTTCCCGCCACGATCGCACCAACCTAAACGATTATCGATGGGTCACGTTAGCGATCACTGCGGGCGCCTCAAAGGAGACGGCAATGCCGTCAACGTCGATGCGCTTCCTGAATGAAGACCAAGGGATCGCACGAAATGATGAGGGGAAAAGAAGACAAATGAATAGTTAAAAAGGTCGGCTTTGCCGACAATAGTCATAGGTGCTTGTTTGCGTAGGTGAATTAGCTTGGCTACGGGAAGTCATTAGTCTGCCAACGTCTTAGCCTTGACGGTGCTAGATGGTGGCGCTTTCAGTGTTCCGGCCGCCGTGTGAGTCTGTAGCCTTGACCTAGGTCCATTCTAAAAACCCTTGGAAATTTACATAAACTCGTAACCTGTTCCAACAATCCTCCGTTGCTTCACTCGATTGCCTTTCCACCGCCATCGGACTCCAAATTTTTCAGGTGGCGCGCAGAGTGGAGCTATGGCATACAGATTCCGCTTCGAGCGGGTGCTGTCAATCCCTCCGAAGTCCGTAAAGCTCGCATTGAACGCTCTTCGAGCAGACTGAATCGGTAAGTGCTTCTCCATCTTTGCAGTAGTTTTGTAGCAATTGCGCTACTTTCTTCCTCTTTTTTTCATCGTCCTTGCTTCGGCATTCAGAGTACAAAAGGAGAGACGCGAGTTGGTTGCTGAGTTCAATGCTAATACCTATAAGCCTATTGCGACATCACCACTACGGCTTTACGAATGCTGTCCATTGGATGAACGATGGGTGCAGCTGTACAATGAGGTAAGCTTTCATTTGCTTTTGATATCAGAGACATCAGCTTCGTAGTGTTTTTTTTTCAGAACCACAAATTACCTGGTCATGCTTTACCAATGAAAGTCTTCTTACAGATCATGAACGATTTCGAAGTGGAGTGTTACAAGGTTTTCGCGCAACATTAGTTTAATATTTTTTCTAGCTGGTCACTATTTATCTCAATTTTTCTAGAATATACACCTAAAGTTACTCGAACCTCTGCACTCTCCCAGTTCTCGTGTGGAGGATGCTGACGAAGAAGCGGCATGCGATATTTGTCGGGCAGTGAGGCTTTGCTTCTAATTTTTGTGTGTATTGTATTGTGTCACACGAGGTGTGTAGGTGGACAATTTATTCAGTAGGGGCTGACTTTTCGTCGTCTTCAGATGCTTAATTGTGGTGTAAGATTTAACCTTGCGTTCCACACCATCATGTGCCTGAACCACTAGAATTTGCGACCTAACTCTACAATCACTACACTACGAAGAGACCAAATGAGAGAGACGGATTCACCTAGGTCCGCCGGTAAGGGCTGATGTTCGTTCTGTGTTGGACTGTTGATTAGGGGTGAATAATTCACACTATGCAGATATCGCCCTCCAATCACTCTACAGCTCATAATGAGGCACGAGCGACAGAGAGTCACTTGTTACATCTAGGCACTCATTTCGGTTGTCCATTACTGTTTTCTTGTAAAAATCCAGAACGCTTCCAAAGCTTTTCATGCTGAGATATTACTCTCAATGGCATCTTTTGAGAACGAGAACAGGAAGAAGACCGTGGGTTGCGAACCTGCCCACTTGGTAGGCATTTGATGCGCACGCCGGAAACGACTGTGAGGTGAAGTGCAAGGTATTGGCCATCGAGAGTGATATCTCAGCACGGAAAGCTTTAGAAGCGTTTATTTATTTATTTATTGCACTCAAAGGTGCGCAAAACCCTGCGCAGGTCGTCATGCACGTCTAAAGACAGATCCAGTTCTGAAAAAAAAAACAAAGGATAAACAACAAAGTAAATAAGAAGTTAGTAACAAAATAAACACCTTTCTAAAACGTATCTGAAAAAAAAAAACAAACTCGCAAACAACATAGAACGGCGCAATACTAAAACGTGCTTAGAACCCCTCCATTCCAAAGCAACAGAAATCTGATGGCCTTTTCCCTCGCAGTGCCCTCAATTTACACTTGAAAACTGTGTGACCTATAGTGCAATGAGTAGGCGTGGCTAAGTAGAACCTTATAGTTTAAATCACAAGACAACCCCATTAGAATTGATATCCCATCCCGTAGAGTTTATTCACCTAACGGAGAAGTGGATGACGAAATTCTATATCAGGAGTGAAGATATCAGTGGCAAGAGGATATAGATGTGGAATTATGGTTAGATAATAGTGTGTAGCCGGCCGGGTCCATGCAAAGATAGCGTCACTAGTGTTTAAGGAGAAACCTACATCAGTTTGCCACAGTGCATTACCACACATAGAAGTCTTGCCACAAATTTTACTGAGTGAGACATATTGTCGGCAGGGAAGTTAGGCAATGCGAAAGAGTAGCACATGGAGAATAGAATGAGTCGGTTTTCTAAAACCCGGCCCAGCTATAGTGTGGTTATTTATAATAAACCACTCTCGAGCAACGTTCTTGGCTGGTCGACACCTAAGCGTCAGGATGTAGCCCTACGTACTTAGGCGAGGCAATGCTTCTTTCAGTGCCAGCCATTGTCGCTTCTATAGCCGCAGCGGGTTGACCACAAAAAACCGAAACATCCTGTAAAATGGCAAAGATTTTCGAAATATTATAGATTAAGTCCAAGCTCTTTTGCCAATCAACTCACTTATCTCCCCTAACAACCGAGCCTTAGGCCACAAAGTGTTGTGATAAAGGGAATGGTCCTAGTATTAAGACAAGGGCAACACGTTAACATTGCACGAGTGTTAGAGGTATAGCCAATGTAGTTTCAAATGAGAGCAATGCAAGAAAAAAGGAATCACACCTATCTAGAACATTAACTATCGGAAGGTTAAAAAACAATGATACGACGAATTGGGCATCAGGCAGCTAGTAACACTCCTCCCGTACAGCCAAGCATTCTAGATTTTTACAAGAAGCTCAGTAACCTAAAACCGTCTTTCATTTGGTCTCTTCGTAGTGATTGTAGAGGTAAATCGAAAATGCTAGAGCGGTTGAGGCACTTGGTGGGGCAGAGCGCAAGTTTCAATCTTTATACCATACTTAGGCCTCTGATGCCGGCGGAACGTCGAAATGTCAGTCTCTGCTGAATTAATTGTCCAAATTAAAACATTTTGTGACACAATATAGTGCTAACGTAAATAACTTTTAATGCCGAGGTTTCAGTATTAGAGAAGCTGGGAGCTGTTTTCGAGTTAGCTTTGAAGAGCAATGATTTAGATTGACAGTGAGCCTGATGACGAGATGGTGTTTTGCGATGGCTGTAACTTGTGCGTCCATATGTCTTGCTACGGACTGCAGGAGTTACCACCTAACGAATGGATGTGCATGAAGTGTAGACTTTCTTTCGGTTAGTTTCAGCTTTCATTTGTTTGCGTTCGAGCAAGAACTCGTTTCTGTACCGCGACTAAGCATTACATGAATTACATGAACATTGGGGGGGGGGTAGCTTATAAAACGGTTATCGTCGCATTTGCGCTGATGGATGGCGAGGAGCGCGGCAGCTGGCAGCCGTTCGCCGCGGAGGTCGTGTCGAACGCCGTAGACGCGACGGCCGCCAGTGTTAGCTGCAAATGGCCTTTCAAACCCTCCATTGCTCGCTAAATAGTCAACAGTCTGTTGCAATGATGAGGTCGAGAAACGCGGTCTTTAACACATTCACGACGAGCCCAGTGCGCGCGACAGACGGCTGCTTTTTTGACATGCGCTTGTATCCACTCATTTGTGTGGACATTCGCGAAAAACAAAACAAAAAAGAAAACAGAGTCTTAGGGAACGTTAGTGACAACACAAGAAAAGTCCAGAAGAACTGCACAGCTCGCCATAAAAAACCGAGCCTGAAAAGTGATATTGCGGAGAAGAAAGGAGAGTACATACGCACTGCTCCACTTGCGAACAATATGTTTGTTTGAGGTGCTCCAACAATAGGATGTGTTATTGTTGAATTTTTGTTTATTGTTATAATGAGTCAGAGCCTAGTTGTTTCATTTAAGTGTTCCATTCATGTTTCATCTGAAGTTTGTGCATTAATTCTCGTCTAGAAAAACTGTGCGCTTCTTGTGTTTCAGTAATGGGAAAAGTTCCTGTCTTGTTAGTTGCAAAAAGGCCAATCATTTTTCTCCCTGGCAAACCCGTCATTGACTTGTTTCTATAATTTGCGAATTTGAGAAGAAAATCTAACAAAAACATCAATAAAGAAAGTGACTCCAAAACTCCTCCGTCCATTCAAATGAGGCTACACCGTCCGTCGCGCCCTCTTCGCTATCCACACAAATGAACAGATATCGTCACGAATGCGTTAAAAGAGCGAAGTTGGTCGAACGTGTGCAGGGAAACTGTAACAGAAGTGTACAAAGGGCTCAAGAGTAGAAGAGAAGTAAGACCCAGCTCCTGCCGCTTCCCTGGGAAGCTGACATTGAAACGGAATAGAGCCGCTGCTCAGCTCGAGATTGTGCAAGCAACTCTAGACATACTAAACCTACGCTATCGTCTAGTTGTTGCGCGCTCATCACGGAAAGCACCGGCTCTATTGCTAATCGCTGAGATATTGTTGAGTTCAAGCATATCAAATTGTTGCGGTGTTTTGTTTACGGAAGAAGCACAAAATGAGATGCGAAGCTAGCGTTTCTGCTTAAAATATATTAGCTATAAGAAGAAAGGCAGGCGCAATGCTACTATGAGGGGACCAGCCCACGTTTGAGCGAGTTTTTACCCGTTTGTCCTAGACCCCTCTCGCTGCAACTTGCATTACACGTGCGTACGCGTCAGTTTGCGTACAATGTGGGAAATTCCACTTCACCGCATCCGACTGCTAGCTCGGTCGAAGCCCTTGGGCTGCCCCCCCCCCCCCCGTGGCATCATTGCGCCGAAAGGCGTATAAAAGTGTTGTCATTTTTTCGAGTATTTGCGGTGACAAGAATGTTTTGCGCGCCACGGAGCAATGCTGTTACAGTAAGATTGCGCGTCGGCTTAAGTGTGCGCGGTGTAGCGGTGGAGACACGCGGCCGAGCGCTACAGTATGCTAATATTCTGCCGCTACGGTTTAGACTTCTTCCGAACGGAAACAGGCGTGCGCTATGACGTCACATATCATCACCGCCTTTGTTTCTACAAGAAAAAGTTACAGAAAGCACCGAAAACTATTTTATTGATGAAATTCTATGGGGTGTGTAATAAGAAGGCGATCAAATACTCAGTTCACTCAGTGGTGAGTTATATAAGCAAATAGCGAGAGACAGTTAAAGATTAGTGTTTACGCTTAATTCCAGAAAGGGCAACTTTCAAATTACCCTGCCTATACGAATCCAAGCTTAGCTGAAAACAGTTGAATGCAAGTCGCTAGTTGAGTGGCTTGTCCCGCTTCTCCCTACCTAGTCACCACAAACTTAAATGTCAGTCGCCGTGCTTTAAGCCACGAGGTGTGATGAATTTGGGAAAAGGTGACAGAAATACTGTTCTCTGTATATGGATGTTACTTTAAAAGCTGGGCAAGCCACTGCCGAAAATTGAGAACCCAAGACTTTGTTGAAAATGGAGCATAAGCGAGCGTAGTCACACATACTTTCATCGCTGGCCTGTCCCAGTCCACCGTAAAAAATAAGAGGACCTGGGCAGGTAGAAAAAGCATAGTAGCCCAGCGCACTAAGTAGGTATTCCTCACCATCGACCACTAACTTTACGGGAAGAATTACATACGGGAGCCTGATGTAGTCGAAGGCAGGGGTGGAAGATGGAAATTTAATTTCCGCTGTCGACGAACCACTACAGACTGCCTTCCTCCTCTATATAGAGGATTTTCTGTCTGGGAGCTTGGATGAAACCTTCGTAAGTGCCGCCATGGTTCTCATCGCTTTCCAGGGTCTATTAAGGATTAGCAAGCTTTGCGCGCTTTTGCGTTTTTTTCTACACTTTTTTTTATAAAAGTGAAGGCACTTCTCATCGCTGTCCAAGACCGATCAGGCTGAATTAGGGACAAACATGACCATTAAATTTTACCTGACCCAGACATTATTGTTGCAGCGATTCTGTAGAATCAGAAGCATACCAGTCTTAGTTATTAACTCAAAGTTTGCAACACTGTGAGGCAGCTGTAACAACCAGCGAATAGGCTCATCCAAATTTGGAGCGGAATCTAGTTAACTCACATGACGTGACTCCAAGATATAGAATTGATTCTACACCTGATTTGATTCCTAGGCGGTTCCAAGTTATAGAACAACTGAACATCGCATCGAGATAAAACATGAGTACTAAAAAGCCTATCGGCGGTATCAGCCCGTAACTGCGAGTGCGAATGACCCTCTGAACTGATGGTGTCGTGACGAAGTATTGTGCTTTTGAAGTCAACGAAGTGGAATTCTCCATCGCTATTGCTGATACACTCCAGACCTCCTCGCATGATTGTAAGTTTCTAGGCACACTAGAGATTCATGTTCACGTGCTGCACTTGTTTCGACCCAAGGTTTTAAGCGGCTTTGACAGTAAATTGTTGCATAGAAAAACAACTGATAGAAAAATTTAGGAAATCGAACAAATTCGTGTGAATGGCACTCAAGCTATCAATGTAGTGAACATCGTGAGCCATTGGCATTGGACGAGTGAATGAATCCAAACATCAAAGTCGCGCTTAGATTTCTCTTTCTTGCCATACAAAACAAGGTACAAGTTGTTGGAAAGCTAGGAGTTTATGAGTTTCATAGCACTAGATATCACAATGTTTTCCTCGGGGGGGGGGGGGGGCAAAAGTATCTCTTTATAACTCAATTACAACTCAACGATGCTGAGGAGTGTATTTGCCATTAAGGGCAAGGACCTTGCTGCCATCGCTCAGCCAACTTCCTGATCCCATCCTTCCAGAACTGCTTGAGCCTGGTGTTGATCAACTGCTCGATATGGTTGTCAAGGACTGCTTGGGTTCTTGTGTCCCTTCCGACTAGGAAGTCCTGTAGGCTCAAGTAGTAGTGGTAGATGCATGGAGAGATGTCCAGCGAATACGGTGGGTGAGGCATGAACGTAGCCCAGCTGAGCATGCTTATCCGTGGTCACTTTTGCCCGATGGGGGTGCGGCGTTGTCGAAGAGTAGGACCTTCTTGAAGCGCTGAGACCGAATAAGTGCAAGTCACCGGTCCATCTCTTCCATTTCGTTCACCATGGCCTTGGAGTCCATCGTCCAGTGCTTTTGGAAAGCAGCTTTCAGTACACCGGTCCATAGGCGCAGACTCAAAAGCTCAGAAGGTGCTTCCCGCCGTGAATATCCCGCCGAACGAAGGTCGGTAACGGGTCACCAGGCCTCACCCAGACTCGCTGCCTGGCAGGGTTAAGGTAGAAGACGTATTTCTCATCTTGCGTGAATATTGAGCCCAGGCTGCTCGGGGTTGGGAATTGGGGAGATTTGCGCGACACAGGTCGACTCGTCAGACTGGGGTTTCGGCATGAGACAGGCTGAGGTTTTTGGCATGCTTCTGGAAAAGGCGGAAGTGGTAACTTCTCAGATGGGCTTCAGTAAGTAGCATACAAACAAACAAATACAACAAGTAGGAAATCAGACTCCAGGCACGAGATATATGGACACGGCATGGGGTGTCTCATTACTTTTGCCCCCCCCCCCCTAATAGTACAGCCCTATTTGTTCGTTGAAACCGGATTTTTTTGCAGCAATAGTGTGTTCTACCCCTACAGTGAACTGAGGTAGACCATTTATGATATAACTGTACACACATGTGCCTTTTTACTAAGGCGTATAACCACTGAGTAGGGGTGACCCCCCCCCCCCCCCCGGACCCTATTTGCGCCTTTTCCTTTTCCCTTTCCTTTCTTACACTGCTACTTCAGCTGGAGGATCAAAAAATCCAATTTATTAAAAACGTGAAACCTTCTATGGAGTAACCGCGTGGTAATAGTACTCACACCACTGTTAGATAACGCTGTACATTTAATCTTCCCATGCCTTGTATGTGTAGTCCATTGGATCCGAGCGATTACTTTCAGGGCTAATACATCATCCTCATGGCGCGCAAAGCATTCTTGTTTTGCGGTGAAACAATGGGTTTGCTAGTACATATCTTAAGCAGTCGGTATTCCGCTTTGATATATATATATATATATATATATATATATATATATATATATATATATTCACCCATCAAATCATATTATTTAGCATACCAAATTAGGCCAACACTCACTTCCTGCATTTAGATATACGACTGTCCCTATTTGCCAGAAGGTTTTTTTTCAAGTTCTCAACGACTTTATTGAGATCTCAAATATTTTACGACCTGCTGTGGTGCTGCGGACTGCTCATAGATTGTGCTTTGTTGTTGTTGTTGTTTTTCCTAGGTATAGGATAGTTGTGTGCGTCCATTGCATTCATTCCATGATGGCTCAACAGCAGTCCAATACGCAGAAATTTCCCACGACTAGCGCTTCTCTTTGGAAAGCGATGGTTGAGTCACTGATCGTTATGCACCCTTTCCTGATGCCGCTCTTGTGTTCGGTATCACTTTCTAGTGGCCGAAATTTTTCGCCCAGAAACCAAAAATTCCTTAACTAAAGTTATGAATTACAGTGTGCACTTCATGCACTACGTACACTGATCAGCGCGCAGAACTTCTCAGCGTATGTGATGTAGCAGTGGCGGGGGCACTTAGGGAGAGCGCAGCCTCTCGCTAGAGTCGCATTTTACACCATTGTCCAGGACGTAATCCGCTGTGCGTGCTCTGCCCGACAATAGGCGGCGCTCTGAAGTGCACCGATACAAAGAACGAATGGGCTCATGTGGTATGTGCGCTGTGGATACCTGAGTGCAGGTAAGACAGCTTCGCTGGTAAGTAGCTTCAGCTATTATCACCGGTGTCACTTTAGGTTTGGAGATTTCGAAAAGCGTGAGCCGATAATTCGTATCCACGAAATACATGAGGACAGATGGAGTGCAAAGTTTGTTACGACGTTATTCTTTCCAACGAGGCGAAAAAAAAATATGTCGATTCAGGTGTTCTATATGTGACACTCGGCAAGGAGCGTGTATAAAATGTTCGGTAGAATCCTGTAACACATCGTTTCATGCTACATGTGCTCTTCGCAGTGGATTGGAAATGAGAATAGAACAAGTAGGTTGAACATCGGTAGGCGTTTCTGGTACTTATGAAGCAGAGGGTCCGTGGTGCCGTGGGGTTGCTGGGAGACATGATAACGCGGCAACCCCACGGCACCCGGGGACCGGTGCTTCATAAGTATCGGCCCCGTGTGCCGTGGGGTTGCTGCGTTAACTTGTTTCCCGGCAACCCACGGCACCACGGGCCCTCTGCTTCATAAGTACCGCGTTTGTTATACCATCGCCCACCCCGAGCGACGCCTAATGATATGCTCCTATATCGATCGGGCGGTGGGGATCGATATGGGAGCATATCACTAGGCGTCGCTCGGGGTGAGCGGTGGCATAGGAAAGGCCTTAAAGTGTTACAAAACTGGTGCGTTGGAAAATTAGAAGTGTGGCTTATTAAGTTACGCTTCAGCGGCTTGCCTGGCCCATGCAACTGTCAAAGTCAGTTCCAATTCGGCCAAGTAGTCTTGTAATAAGGTGTGTCGAAGAGAGGAAAGCCTTGGGATACCGATCTTTCAGCTATCTTTAACCCTGCGAAGCAGTCTGCGAGTATTCCGCTTTTCAGTGCCTCACTGAGCTATTTTCGCGCCCAGGATAGCCGGGGACCGCATTGCCGAGTTGTAGCAGTGGTTCAGTTCTCTATGGGGGCAATTCTTACATCCCCGTTAATTAATGTCTGAATAGATCCGCGAATCATACGCTTAAGATGTCCCCCTTGTTCGTGCCTTTTTAAAGATAATGCTCTGTTAGAGTGTAAAGCATGAGAAGGAAGTTCCCACTAGTTTATATTTACAGGATCAGGTTGACGACAGGGTTCATATGATCTCGCTGTGTCCAAAGCATCGTTCAGCCAAGCCCTTTGCAGCTAATGGAGGTGCATCTGAATCAAATCAGGTTAGAGGCTTCTTTTGACGTTCCAATTAAGCTTTATGGCTGCACTTACTTAGATGCAAGTGTTCATTCGATATTCCAAAGCTAATCCTGACCCTATTTCAGGCTGCGTCTGATGACGAAACTGAAGGGCAGTGCAGCTTAGGGCTATTATCGAAGCTTGAGCAAACATGTTACTCGTTCGTTGATCACGTTTCTGTCGCCACAAGGTGAGAACGTCTGTACACTCTGCAGCGCTCAGCATAGCCGTTTTCTGTTTTTAGAATGAAATTGGATCCAGTAGTTGTTGCTGATGTGTTTGCCTACTGGGTGAAAAAGAGGCTGCAATTGAACCATGGGAAACCGCTCATTGACAACCTTCAAGACGAAATCAAAGTACGTTCCAATGTTTGCGCTATTTATGAGTTCTCATAGACCAGCATTAATGTTAGTGCTAAGGTTGTCGAACCTGAACCAACGCATTTGGAGCTGCCATCATATAAGGGACCGGGCTCCCAGTCGGCACTCCCTTGGACAGTAAAGAGGAAACGTGGTCGTCCGAGAAAGGATTCTCTTCCTGAGTCGAGCAGTCTATCCTACTCTAGTCCACATTCTGAGCAAAATTCTTTACCGACGCAACAAGCGGGTATTATGTGTGCAAAGCTGGAAAATTCGCTTTCCAAGGTTAGTGGTTTTGTTTCCATTATCCTCGTGCCTTTAAGCTGTTTATTTTCTCGCGAGACCAGCATCTTATTCTTTCCTTCTCACGGTGTTGGCATACCCGCTGCGCTTGGTGATAACTAATGTTTTTGGGTCTCTGTTTATATTTTGGAATTGCAGCGGTCTGTACAAAATGTGAAAGGGAAATGGAGCACTCACCAATCCTGCCGTCCAATCAGGCTATACATCGTTCAAGAGTTTATGTTTGAACCACGGGGATGAGCACGAGCTCGTAAAGCATCTTATCATTCTTCTGTTAGGTGCAAAAGAAGAGCCACTGTTGATAAAAGATGGCATCTAAAACTAGACCAGCTGGAGCGAATTGTTCATAAACGGAATAATTTTTAGATGGACGAACACCGTCGTGATAAGAAGATTCTAAAAGAAAAGGGCAACGATTTCATGTGAGGAGGCTACGGTTCGAGCATACTCGTGTCTCGGTTATCACAAGTTCACGTAAAGATTTCCTCCCGTAGTTTTCAGTTGTAACTGATTCATTGAGCATAAGTCATCGCAGCCATATTATCAACATTATCAATCGTTGCAGATCCTGCGAAGTAAAGCTGCTCCGAGTAGCCCTCCGATTTTTGAAGCCGTAGCGAATTTTCTCAGTTGTGAAGGACTTTACCAGCATTAAAAATTCATTCATACGCTCCTAGTACTTTCGTTCTTTAACGTTGTTATGTGTTTGGTAAAGCTGTGCAAAGCGAGTGGTTTTAGGTGAAGATTCTTCGCTACATTAGTGGGTTAGTTACTACGACCATACTTTGGGATAGCGGAGAACACTGTTGTCGATAAGAGTAACGCCATTCGAGGACTATGCGTTCAACGAAAATGTGAAATGAAAGTTGACGGGAAAAGTGAAAAGTTCGGCCACGTATTTATTTTTAGGGGTTCTACTTCCAAGTACGTAATTTGAAAAACTAGTTAGCTAAGCTTCGAACTGGAAGGGCTTGCGAATAGAAGTGGTTAGAGCTTTCGAAGTTCTGTTAGAACGACAGTTCTGGAAGTGATATCCGATCTCACAATAAAAAATGCGTGATGCGGAAACAGTTTTAAAGGTATAAGTTGTACTTATTACCGCCCCTATACGCCGTATACGCGGCTCCAAAAGGGGTCGCCGCTATAAGTGGTGCCGTGGTGCGACAAGGTACAACTTCAGCAGGTCATCTAGCAGGGCAGGCTCACGACTTTCTATGCTCGGTCGATGGAAGAGCTTAGTTGGTGCAATCACCTTGCTACTGGCAACAGCCAGAGTTTAGCATGAACCTTTCTTAAAGCTGCCAATGTTCGATTTTAGGTGCTATTTTTGTTTTTCAACTTGTTGTGGTGGAGTTATATAATGTCCAGTGTTGGTTTAGGGAAGAAAACTGCTAGAACTGGTGACACAGAAATGCAAGATGCGGCGGAAGCTTCTTAATGCACACCTGGGCGCAATGCTGCTCATTTCTGAACATATCTCCAAGCCTGTTCCTCTTAGTCATCGAATGATCTCGTGCTTAAAGGAGACCATAGAGGTTTGTTTAATGTTTTTGGTTCCTACGTACTTTGGCCTTTAAGACGTTGGTGGAACAGGAAGTGATGAAGCAGTTGTGAGGCGCCGGAACTAGATAAGGCATCCCTTTGATAGGCTAGCAATAAACGTAGGTGTACATTTCGATATGTCATTTTCACATATTTTTATCGTTATCATTTATGGTACGTGTTTGTGCACTTCAGGCAGCATCGCGCGGCGACGCAGCGATATGATGTCTATATCGGTCAGGCAGCACATAGTCGATATGGGAGGTTACACAATGTCGCGTCGCGCCACGATGGAGCGTTGAACGCCCCCTTACGCAAATGCCTGTTTGGATGCGAATTTTTCTAAACCGCATGCCGTACTAAAGAAAATCTACATCAGCAAATCACGGACCGCAATGATTTTGGAAATGGGAAAGTATGCCAGTGCTAATGACATGAGAATGATGAAGAGTAGGACGTTTTAATGCTTGTGTGCCGTTGCCAGCATCAATATGTATGGATTTTAGACAGCCGTAGAGTAGCAGGAATGCGTAGATTGATGAGCACAAAGCGATTGAGTAAGAATCTGATACGTACATAAAGAAGTTATGAAATATTAGGTTGTAGGGAAAGTTCTCGCCGTTTTCGTAACATGAAATTTTATTGATTTTTCGGGAAGTTAAAAACATTACGAAATGGAGTAATGACCATCATGCTCTATCACTCTTCTCCACCTTTTGGGCAGACTTCTGATGCCAGCAGTATAGAACACTTCTGGCGTTGACGGTCGAGGTATGACCAAATCTGTTAGCTCGCTAAACCGGACTTCAACGGAAAGTCCGTTACAATAGTTAAATCGTTGACCGTTAAATGTGTGCCCATGATGTGAATACGAATGATCGTCCTATGGCCTCCTAAGTGTCAATCAATCGGTCGTTACATTCTCTTGTGATCAGCACTATTGATGTTGCATGTTAGTTGGGATAGCATCAGAGGTAGTCGAGCTCTGGATGTGTCACACTCACCGGCTTCAGATCCTTCTGGGCACACTACGAGCGCGATTTCTTTGCAATTTGGTAGTCCCTCGGGAAACTGCTAAATTCATTCATTCATTTATTCATTCATTATTGCACCGATAGTGCGCCATTAAAAAAAACACACAGAAAAGATACAATAAAAAAAACAGATCGGTTTTACAACAACTAACACCAACAAATTGTTGTGAGCGTTTCGGACGAAACTATGAGCTGCATTTGGATTAAACAAAATTATTTCTGCAGATCTTTCAGACGAGCCAGTGCAAAGGCTTGAAAAATAATTAAGTAAAAATAAAGTGCCGGTATGGCGAAACAAAATATAATGTCGAATGTGTTTAACTAGGGTTGATTTAAAAAAATGTATGACATAGGCAATAAAAGTGCAGCCGTTGGCATTCAGTATACCTATGCTGTGAGTTCCAATATGCGGAAGTCACTCTCGAGCAACCTGAAGAGAGGATAGCACCCAGGAGTCCGGCCGTATTCCGGTCATACCTAGGCGAGCATTTGCTACATTGCGCCACCTCTCTATGATGCTTCCACAGGAACTGAAATCAGACCAACCGCACTTGTATGATCTATCTAAATTCGGAGATCGAGCAGAAGAAAAGTACTTTAAGCAGAAAAAGGCTTAACGAAATAAGTTCAAAGAAAAATGGTATTTTGTATTACAGGTATAAATCCTTTGCGCTGGGGCTCTGAAAACTGCCAGACGCTAATGCGCGAGAATAGCAGACATAGTCATCCTAACAATAGAGTTATCGTAACAATAGCTGCGAGAAAAAAAAAACGGGATAGCATAAGGAGTTTTCATTGCTCTAGAACACTAGGAGTAACCACTGCTGCACAGTATTGTTGTATTGTATGTAGCGATAGTGTCATACTAGTAGGTAGCGCGTCATCACTGTTGAAATGAATAGCGGGCGGTTGGATCTGCAAGCAAGATGTGAATCGATAGTAAATGAATCTCGATGAATACAGATATTAACAAGAAACGTCCCTGGGATATTGAGAGATGGCGTATCATCTGTCGCATCATGGGTTATGCCCTCCCATGCTATACTGCCAGGTCACGATGCATATCTGAAGCCATAAGTGCAGAACAACATGCTCTATAATAAAGTTATAATAAAGCTGATGACTGCAGCACTGTAACATCGACGATTTTCAACAAAAGTGATCAACCATAAGTAAATGTGGAAGATCTAACCTTGATATTTTGTTTTTAAAGCTTTTTGACGTCGTAGCGTTGAAAAGTTCCGCGGGCAACTTGCTTATCCACCTTGCACATCGAGCAAAAAGGAATTGAAAACACTTGAAAAATGCTTTCTTTTCGTCCTATTGTACTGAATGTTTATAGTACCTATTCTCGAGCTGACTGGTCTAAAAATCCAATATTTGCTAAGTGGTAAATTGATTTCACGCTTTAGCAGGCGAAAGCAGAAAACTAAATCAGCTGTTAATTTTCTACAAACCGGGCAGCTTAAAGAAAATATCTTTAATCGGTCTTTATAGCCAGGTAAACCTAGTGGATCATAACCGCCTGCTACTCTGTACCACAGCAGTCGAGTAAATAGCTGTTGAACCTTTTCAACTTTTACCACCTGTTTTTTGAGATAAGGGTTCCAAACATGTGTGCAGTACTCCAGATGGGGCAAAACATACGCCTTGTAAAGCCGTAATAGTGTTGCCGCATCTGAGCATTTAATGCTGCGAAAAAGCATGAATAACACACTGTATGCCTTTTTCACCAAGTAATCAGTAATCAGAGTCAGAAACTACTCCGAGGTCCCTAGTTGAGTTGCAGTTTGAGAGGGGAAACTCACTGATAGAGAAATCAAAAGGTTCTGAGTTACCAAGATGCATTACCGAGCACTTGTGTAAGTTGAGAGGTATACTCCATTGTAGAGCAGCCCACTCATTCATTTTTACAATCGAGGTGGTAAGAGCTGAGCACACCTCTATGGCGTTTGTGTGATCGTATGCTCCGTAGATTTTTATATCATCCGCATAGGCTTTTACATGAACTTCAGGGTGCGTTCGAAGGATAGTAGGTAACTCATGTGTGTATATCAAAAAAAGAAGCGGGACAGGACGGCTCCTTGAGGAGTTCCGCTGGAACACAAATAACTTGGAGAGTAGGCATTTCCTACTTTAACTATCATTAGCCTGTCCTGGAGGTATGATTTTAGCCATTCTAATAATTTACCATGAATACCGACAGTCCAGAGCTTAGTAATTAATTTATTATGGCAGACCTTCTCAAATGCTTTGGAGAAGTCAAAATATATAATATCTGCTGACTTCCCGTTATTCAGTGCTTCACACCAATCATAAACCGAGTCAAGTAGGTTTGTGGTAGTGGAGGCACCGGGAAGAAAACCGTATTGTTGCTGAGGGATAAGGCCGGAGGATTTAAGCCAAGTCAGCATTCTCTCCCTAATTAACACATTAATTATCACATTAAATTGTCACAGGAAGTCGTGCAAAATGATATCGTGGGCCCTATCGAACATAAGGTCATTGATAAAAAAACTGCGAGTCTCTAGTCATGAATCTGTGTCAACATTATTATGATGTAGTTCTTTTGACAGAAACTTGGCTCAGTGATAAAAATGAGCTTGATCCTCTCTTAGGAATTGCTAGTACCCAATATATAGGAGTGAGGTGCGATAGAACTTTCAAAAAAAAAAAAAGAAAAAAAAGAGGAGGCATAGGCGATTGTAATACATCCGAGTGTCCACTGTGTTCGACAGTGTAGCGGTTGAACGCCCGTTGTTATTACTTGTTGTTCCATTTTATTTTATGCAGTATAAGTTTACGAACAGAACGCTCAGTCCTCGCATTAGTTTATTATAATTTCAGACATAAATATTATGTGCAACGACACCAAAAATAAAGAGGGCAGGTGTCAGCCTGACGGCCGAGCACTACTGAGCCCACAAACCACTGTTTTCCCGAGAGGGCGTTCTCTGTACTCCCTGGGTTGCGGGGAGTACAGAGAACGCGGCTTACAATTTTGTTACTACTAGGCCAGTGGGTGGCTAAGCAGTAACAAAATCCAAATGGTGGCTTGATGGGGGTCCCGATAGCCAGTGGGCAAACTCCCGCACGGATATTTTTAATGGGGCCCAACAGCGTCGGGTAAGACAAGGCTAGGCATTACTTGGTGGCCTAATCAGTCTCCCGTGGATTGGCTATCCCTCTCTTCTACCGTAGCCTACGTCCCATCTCCCTAGAGGATTTCATCCCCTTACAGTTTCCTTACGCGATTTCAACCTACCAGACCTATATAAGGATGGCCTCAGCACCGCCACCACTGTGTTCCGTGATGTTTTCGAAACGAATGGTCTTCAACAACTGGTAGCAGAACCAATACTAGGAAAAGCCTTCCTGGATTTGGTGCTCTGCAATGAGCTTACATTAATACACGACCTATCTGTAGGTCCTCCAATAGAAAGCAGCGATCGTTCTACTGTAATTTTCAAGTTGAGATGGGAAATGGAAAGAAAAATGTCGATTTGGAGAAGGGTTTTTAATGCGGCGGACTATAACAAGATCAAGCAGCACTTGGCAGATGTCGACTGGATAGGAACTCTAACTGCTCTGGAAATAGTTAACGAACAGTAGGAAGCAGCGTTTTTCTTTTTCGTTTCTTGCGGTTTTACATCACATGATTGACCTGTATGTACCCATGCGTGAGATTAAGCCAGGAAATCTAAAAATTCCTAACTATCTAGAACGAATGAACCGTTGCTTGCTGTGGGATAAGGCTTCGTAACCAATGGACACAAACGCATGGTCAGATTATCTAGCCTTCAATAGAAAAGTAGACAAAGCTTTTTCGCGGTACAATTTATACACTGAGAAGAAAATTCTAGAGCAAAGAGACAGGGCGAAATTCTACAAATATATTAGCTCTCGTAATGGCAATAGAAGAAGTGCTGCTAAATGCGTGCCATCTTTGCTCAGTAGTGGTGTCTATACTTTGCTTTCCCTTGCGAGGAAGCCAATTTGCTTGCTAGGGAATTTCAAAAGGTGTTCACGAAAGTTGTTGACCAGGGCAAAGACCTGTTATCGGGTAGCGATGATGCGCGAACAGAGTTCCCTGAGATCAGTCCTTCGTTGTGGTTTCATAGAGAAGAAATATCTAAGATCATCGCGGAGTGGCCAAACAGTTATTCAGCGTCGCCGGCTCATATACCACTTACTTTTATCAAAAACGTAGTTGACTACATAGGATTTCCTTTGGAATATATTTTCAACGGGAGCTACATCAGAGCAGAAGTCCCTAAGAAATGGAAAAACGCTTTTGGCTTTTTCGGTTCATCTTTAACAAGAAATAAAAGGGGCAAACTCATACTTTATGTTTCGGTTGTAAAATCGCGAGCCAGAACAACTTTCTTTACCTACAGGAGCATAAGGGACTTCAACCTTGTTTTGAATGCAAATCAAGATGCCTTGGGTCTATCTCTGCGTGGTTTCAAGAATCTATTGTTGCGTTTGCAGTGAATCTCATCGGATGTTTTTTTGTACTCTTTTTATTATACTTTATTGTCACTCCGTGGATGTGTTTTTTAACAATCTACTTCTACGTGTGGCTGCGGCCCATGTCTTGAATAAAACAAAAAAAAATAAAGATAAAAAATGTTGGAAATTGATAAAGGCATCTTTCTATGGAATAATACGTGCACTCTCACCTTTGCTATAGTGAGCTGTGTTGTAAGGTCTTTTAAAGTTCTGAGGCCATTTTTCTTGCATTTATTGGATTTGGTCTAATCCTATTTTTCATACCTTTTGCAGAACTTTTGCTCTGAGGAAGTAATGGAGGAAGGTGAGAGACGAGCCGATGAGATTTGTGGTCTCACAGGTGTTACCACACCGAGGGAGTCGTCTTTCCTGAAGCGGTATGTCATTCATAGCTTTCATGCTCTCACTTATCTGATGAACATATTCAAGGGATCCTGATGTACCGTCTCTTGAATCTACACCCGCTTCGTCTTCGTCCACTGAGCTGCCCATTCTTCCCGATGCGAGAAACTGCACCCTAACATCGAGGGCGCAAGCTGGCAGTGATCGGTAAGTTGGCTCTCGGCAGCGTTTTTCTGTAGGAGGTTGAAAGTTAGATGTAACACATAGAACTGCGTAGAAAAGTCGCTTCGAGTAGTCAGCTTTTATTGTAGTTAATTCATAATAGCTGTGATGGCACAGCGAGAGAGAACTCCTAATCAAACAATATCATTTGAAATGCCTTTTCTTCAGCTAGGGAATCTCTTGTGACCATCTGGATTACTGTTTTATTTTTCGAACCTGCTCAGTATACACCATAAGTGGTTCTATTTCAGCACACCTGCACTCACGTCAGCTGCTCGTCGGTCGTTTGTCAAGTCTCAACGCTCCAAACAGAGGTTAAACCAACGTAATTCCTCTGTAAATGAGTTAGAAGAGTTGAAGCTGAGTCGTCGGAAGAGCTTGAGAAGCTCGGATTCGAAGTCCACTGAGATCATTGCTACTTCAGAAGAGAAGGCGGAGGCTGCTTCTGACGCACTAACAGAAAGCGTTGTTCCATTGGGCAGTCGGAGAGTTAGTCTCGAGAATGTGGAAGTCCTAAAACTAGTGCATACGCCTGTAGTCAGATCCGTTGACAAGACGCATCTTCGTGTTCTCCGTCAAGGCTCTTCGCCTTTCAAACAAGCCACTTCGTCGAAGGGCTTTGGAAGAAACAATCGCATACGACGCAGGTCTGATCTCAAGAAATGTATGAACGAATCCGAGTCACCTCCACCGAAACGACAGAAATGCGCTAATGAACACGATACACAGCTGAGACTTCTGAAGTCGCTGAATTTAAGAAATGCCAACAAGGACTTCAGACATCGGTGTGTTATTTCTTAACCAAACTATGCAGCTGGTCCATTTAGTTGCTTCACCTTTCTTGAATTAATACGCGTGTTGGCAGGCTGCGAAACTTTACGCCCGAACGAGAAGGCCGTGAGATGCTGAGTGAACACAGAAGTCTGAGGTCTACAGTACAATGCAGTCCTGTGCCTGTGAATGACACTGCAAATTCGGCTGATAAGAGGTCAGCTAAAGCTTTGCATGGTAGGCCATTGGGACTTCTACTGCCATTGAACTTGTTCTGATTGCTTTTGTTCAAGACGGCGTGATGTTTGAGCGGATGAGCACAGGATCGGATGTTCGCGTCAGCGGATACATGATTGTCCACGCTGATTAGGTGTATCGATGAGACAACATACCCGGTGATGATCCGGCCAATCGTGGAAGTACAGAGTGGAGCCAGAAGGCATGCAGAATTCTGGAGAACATCTGCTCGTAGCAGTGTCAATGATCCTTCTGCTCTAGTTTGGTTGTCGAAGTCTCATCCTTATCACCGTTGTCTCCTGTTCTGTTCACGTCCCGAGCCAGCGAAGCAGCGTCCTTGACTTCGGGATTTTATCGTGAGCATGCATACCCGGTTTGCATTTTACACGTGCGCGATTTGGAGTGAGTCTTCGCATATTTTCCGGTGCCTATCGCTTTCTACAACGCCGACCTTAATGCTGCATATTCTCAAAATAAGCATATCACGGCCTTGGAAACACATTTTCGTTGTTTTTGGAAGGAGCACCACTCTCTAAAGCTTCGTTTCCTGTTGCTGTTTTCTCCGGTGTTCCTCTGTTCATGTTCTTATGTCGCTTAGATCGCCAACAACGAGCGTGATAGTCGTTCTCCTTTGTTCTCGTGCAGAGCGCGGTCACTCTGAGGACATAGGTGTTGTGTAAAATTTTGTTAAATTTGTGCCATTGCATGCATAATGCTGTTGGAGTTGTTAGATTTGGCCGTTTTAGTCCGTTGTGAGGTCCATTGTAGCATACTTATTAAATAGAAGCGGCATCTTCAAAAAAATGCTTAACTTGCTGAATAAAGTGTACATTTTAGCCTTTATCATGCTGTGCTGGTGTTTGACTCCTAAAATATAATGCTATTTGAATGAGCCATTACCAGGCGAGTGATCTCACATAGTAAGGAAGGGTAGATGTAGAACTAAGTATATGTTCGTGTTCATCCTTCGGTGAGCGTTGGCATGTTGACTTCAAGTTGATGGTTTCTTGTTGAGTTGGGAGCCGAAATTGTTATCAACTTTATTTGGCTCGGCTTACGTCTTGGCGACCTCGCCTTCGTGAGAGCCTGAAAAAGGTGAAGAACCTTTTGTAGAGCTTTCTACCGAAGCATAACTGCTTCTTACAAAATGCCATTCTTGAGGAGAGATAGAGACGAAGTCCTTTCTATTCCTTTCAGGCGTTGAGAAATGCGAAGTCGCCGAGCCAAATAAAGTTGATAGCAATCTTGACTACCAGCTCGCCCAAGACTTTGCGGAATATAGTAGAGGTAGTTTGATACTCATTTGTCGCTGCGCTAGTCTACAGTGGGTAGTCAGTTTTATGTCCATTGTAAACAGATGCGGTACCAATTCACTGACCCGTGAGGGATGGAAACCTTTTTTGTCCTGGACAGTATGGGAGCTTGTGGTCAATTTGTGGTAGCACGCAAGAGTTGGTGCCTTCTCCAGCTGCGCTCCCCGCGTCACATCGATGTAGCTGGCATAAATCTAAGTCGGAAAAGTCGTTGTTCCAGATGTAAAGCTATTCAGAAGAGCTCTCCACGTGAGTGTTGATGTAGAACGCAGGAGACGGCGAAGAGCAGATGTTCCTCTTGAACTGCTTCTTCGAGTCGTAGTGCGGCACAGCTGTGTTTTAGAGATAGTTTTCGTTGGGGTTAGAATCGAAATAAAAGTTCCCAATATTGATGTTCATGAGAACCATGTTTGCACTTGAACTTCTTCGCCGATCTTCCCCGTTAACAGCGTGGTTCACACGGATGCTGTTATATCGGCCTTCGGTGAATGTGTGTGAACTGTCATTAAAGTATGAAAATCGTGTCAGTCCTTCATAATCGTCTATCATATATAGCTTTCATATCCTGACGAGCGCGTCAACTGGTGGTGCAGTAACGTTTAGAGCTAGCAGCTAGTTGTTGTTGCTTCTAAGCAGAAGGTTATAAAACACGGTCATCGTGTGACGGATCGGTCATCGTGACTCAGTAACACGCGAAGTTTCCGTTTTGTAACGAGGTGCTTGGCGTAGAACTGCTATAGCTGAAATAATAGATGACAGTACCTGTGATGGGAATACCGCTCCGCCCTTATACGAAGTGACCTAGATTTGCCGATCTCGCTTTCCCGCGTATTATGACAACCTCGCCAGTCACGCAGCGGATCTAGGGAGTCGGCTGGCTAAATTTGATTTTTGTGGGGACCTGCCCACTCTTTATTATTCTGCTGTGCAAGTGGCGTGATGCTTCTTAATCATTCCTTCCTTTTGATGGCGACAATGCTTCGGCTGGCTCATGGAGTTTCGCGAGGGCTCGTTCGACCTCTTGTCACGTTGCCCACCATTCAGAGGTGAGAGTGGGGTTAACTATTGCTCATTTTCTCGTATTTAACCGTCTGCTTAGTTAGGTTTGGATTGATAGTTGAAGTCTCAATGTGGCGTTAGTCGTATAAGATCGCACACTAGGCACGCAATCTGCGAAGTTGACCTCCACACTTGTTTCCTTGTTGGAAAAAGACCTTACTCGTTGTGAGCAGCTCACAGAATTAACTCACAACTGACTATGGCTGCAGCTGACTATGACTTTGTAGGATTCTACTACGTTTGAGGTTTAAGTGCTAAGGAAAATACCGCTCCTCTAGTAGTACGAATTAGGGTATGCAATCACTCAATAAAGGTGATTTACTTTGCTCTCGCCCTGTCACCCACGGCAGAAGGCGGTAGAACGAAAACAAAAGACTTGTAAATCATTTGGCATTCTGCTTAAGTGAAAACGAAAGATGACTAAAGTGATACTACACCACTAACTGTGTTTCTGCGGTCACTTGAGCAGACCTTAAACTGCTTACCGGGCTGGTGTCCGGTCCGAGATTGCATGTGGTCGTAGAACACTCATATAAACACGGTCTCTGTGATCTCACCCTCGTCCTCATTTATTTATTTATTTGTACGTGAAATTTACGCAAAACAAACAATTCATGAGGATACTAAAAGAAATGCTAAAAAACATGTCAAAAGCTGAACGTGACGAACAAGAAGATTGATTGAGCATAGATATCTACATTTATAGAAGGGTAAGCAATTAAGCGTTCCGGAAATGTCTGTCGAAAAGCCTTTTGAATTTACTCAAGGAATGGGAGACGTTTTCGATAATTTGACGAATTCGGAACCAGCCCTTTGTGTAAAGAACGTGGCACGCAGAGAAGTCCTAATTCTTGGAAAATGAAGCTTTGCCTGTGCACTTCTGGTGGTGGAAGGTAAAGTCGTGTAAAACTGTTCCACATGTAGACCCGTCATTGAGTTTAGAATCTTATAGATCATGATGAGGTCATACCTTTTTCTTCAAATAGCAAGCGACGAGATATCAAATATTTTATTGCGTACAGGGCAGGAGGTATCGCGGAGTACTCATACCCATAAAGCCTTGAACTGCTTCAAGTTTTGTTATGTTGCGACTTGAGGGCGGATTAAATACGGTTGTACCATATACAAGTTGTGGTTGTGCATTGGACTTATACGCTGAAAGTAAATATTTCTCTGAATTAGTGCTCAAGGACTCGAATATGTTGTGGATAGTTCTATTGGATCACAATGAGAATTAAACGAGAGCTTAGGGTCAATAAGAAAACCTAGATCCCGAACGATGTCCATGCTGCTGTGTTGGGACTCTCCAAGGTAATAAGTCTGCCTATTTTCAGAACTTCCAAGATGGAGCAGCTCCGTTTTAGGTGGAGAGTGGAAGTTTCCATGTCGCCGACCATTCAGCAATAGCGTTAATAGCAGATTGGAGTACAATACAATCCTCAGTCTTTTTAACGTTTTTGTAGATCTTTATATCGTCCGCAAACATTTTGCAAGACACATTGTAGCTTTGAATTACTTCTGGTATTTCAGAAGTATAGATGATGAAAAGAATAGGAGACAAAACTCCAACTTGCGGCACTCGTAACTGGATATGGTTCTGATAATAAGTCATTGATTCTGGCTTGAATGGACCGTCCTGTTATATAACTTTTTATCCAGTTAACTGCTCTAGGGTGCAAGCCTATTCTGTGTGTAGAAAGTAGAAGATGAAAGGAACCTTGTCAAGGGCCTTAGTAAAATCGAAATATACAGCATCAACGTTAATTTTACGGTCTAGCGTACTTGTCCACTCATTAAGGCCTGCAAGCATAGCAGTTTCTGTAGATCTCCCTGAATCTTCCATGTTGATTGTTAGGTAAAACATCGTTAGATTCAATATGCTTAACTATAGCTTTTTTCAGCACCTTCTCAAACACTACAAAAAACTGACGTAATGCTTATGGGCCTATAGTTGGATGCTAGAGATAAAGGTGGCTTTAGGAATAGGAGTGACGTATGAGTGCTTCCACCTCTTAGGTACAGTGCCGTGGATGAAACTGCAATTGAATATGTGTTCTAGTGGATAAGCAACTGCAGCTGCGATATTACGAATAAAGTATAGAGGGAGCTCATCAGGTGTTCGGGAAGAAGTGGGTGAAGGATTGCATAACATTTCATAAATGTCTTTCTTATAAAACCACACTTCGCTGTCCCTTAGCGATGGAACACAAATATCTAATTCATCGCAGGAGTTATGAAAATGGTCAGAATAAGGCCTATATTATTCTTCGGCGACGTTATTGCCGGCGACGTCGGCGACGTCGCGTAAAAGGCCCATGCACACTTCTGCGACAGCGCGGCACGGCACCACGATCGCCATAGATATCGACTTTTCGCGCCTCCCGGTCGATATGTATTTCAACCATCGTGCCGCGCCGCGCAGCAGCGCAAGTGACAACTAGGGCTTACGCGAGCTGCTACGCAGTGCGTAGCAGCCCGGTAACACAGCGTCGCCGACGTCACAAGGAAAGGTTCCCAACTCGACGTGAGCTTTTGCGATGCTATTTTGGCAGGATGCAGGGCCCTGTGAGCAGAGTCCAGAACCACAGTTAGTTTTTGCTGAACGCTTTTTTAAGGGTCTGAAAAGGAGGGCTGAAAGCGCACGCAAATATCATCAACCTCGACGACACTCCGCAATGTGTCGGCGGCGCAATTGGTAGGAGGGACGCCTCATAGGAGCATACCGGAGTGGTTTTAAGTTCGAGTGCGCCGAAATTTTTGCACATATTATTTTGTTGTTATTACGCTTTCTCATCCTCACAGGAGTCAATTTTAGACCACCAATGCTTACAACAAACCAAACTGTCTACTTGCGCCTTTATGTGTGCTAGTTTTCCAACAATGCCTATCTGCACCATATCATTTCTCTGGAAATAAAAAGTCCTGTCTTCCCTTTCAGTCAACTGCTATGCTACAAACCTATGAAAAAAGTAATACGAAGCGCTTGTCACACCAATAGCCTCTTACAAAGCCAGTGAGGAACAATATTCTCTCTGATAAGGAATGACCACTTCTTCTTCGTTGAACGCGCAATCCGTGGGTGCAGAGAAAGGTCCTAAGTGAACATCGACATACCCAGCTGCCACGCACGCACGCGGATGACAGACATGGAAAGGTCCTATTTCCATTCTACTACCTCTAACTTGAACCACCTCTTCTTCCTGACAGTTTATATCTCAATATATGGCGTCCAGGAGGAGTCCTTTTATGGCATCCGCAACCGCAATCTCTCTCCTTGTCGGAGATGTGAAATCCAGTGTGAAGGTGGAAAGTAGTCGGCCGACAACACCATCAGGTGAGAACGGTATTTTTGGCACACTTATGTACCGATACCGCTCGGGTCCATAATATTCAACCGTAAGGTACGCGTATTTGTGTGCATTACGGTATTATTGGTGATATGATATGATATGGTGGTGGTGCACATAGGCATTTTTGAAAAACTAGCACACATGAAGGCGCAAATAGACAGCCTCGGTTTGTTGTAAGCAATGATGGCTTGAAATTGACTCCTGTGAACATGAGAAAGCGTAATAACAACAAACTAATGTGTGCAAAAATTTCTGCAGTACGCGGGCTCGAACTTAAAACCCCTTCGGTGTGCTCCTATGAAGCGTCTCTCCTACCAACTGCGCCGCCGAGGCATACCTCGGCGGGTGTCGTAGGGGTTGATGATAGTTGCGCGCACGTTTTCAGACCTCCTTTTCAGGTCTTTAAAAAGACGTTCAGCAAAAACTAACTGAGGTTCTGGACTCCGCTCACAGGGCCCTACATCCTGCCAAAATCCAGCATCGCAAAAGCTCACCTTGAGTTGGGAACCTTTCCTTGTAAGAATCAAATCCAAAATGTGGTTGCCGCGAGTTGGATGACAGATATACTGCAGAAACTTGTTAGAATCACACATGCCAATGAAACATTTGGAAGTAGACGAAACAGCAAGAGGTGGAGATTGTTACCAGTCTATGTCGGATAAATTAAAGTCACCTGTAGTTACACATTGAGCATTACAAGAAGTTAGGTCACTTAAAACTTTCGTCAGCAATATTGTGCAATTAAGATTACAACTGGGAGTTCTGTAGAGGACAACTATCCTAACATTGATATCATACAATTTTAGGCCGCAGCAGGTAATTTCGAATGACTCAGGAACAGATCCAAGCCACACGGAACCGTAAGCACTGGATTTCTTAGCGAGAATGAGAACACCGCCACCCTTTTTCCCTTCCTGTCACATCTAACATAGTGGCTGTAAGGGCACGACCACCAAAACTGGTGGATCTGAGTCTGTACAGGCGTTCGAAGAAAGCCTTCTTTCCGCCCTTTATGTCTGCGGATCCGAGCAGGGCAGAGAAAGCGCTCCGATGCAGTCCCAAGGGGGGGGGGGTCCACCCTGTAGCCCCTCGTCCTCTTGGCGTGTCCACCCCAACCTCGTGCGCTTCCTGGAGAGTCTAGACTGCCCGTTGTTATTCAAGTGTTTGTATCAGGTGGACCCTCTTAGTGGGATTGCACCAGCGCTCCTACTCCCAGTTCCGCTCCGTCGACTGGCCTCGCATCTCGACCTTCGCTATGCACCCGATGGGAATTCGAGGAGACTTCGCGGCGCTGCCACGTTGTGACACGCGACACATGCCCTCCGGTGCCCCCGGCCCGGCGGCCGGCCACGCACCACAGCGGAGAAGCGCCCGCAAGGCATCTCTTCGCCGCACGTCTCTCCACTCGCATCTGGTAGAGGAGCGGGATGCTGCCTCCAGAAGTGGCTGCGGTGCTGGCCGTTACCGTCGTGCTCACGTCTGTGGTGGAACGGTAAGCCTTCGCCTCGACAAAGCGTCTGTGCCAGGCCCGGCAGCCGCCTGTTCCCGACGGCGCAGCGGTTGGCGGCAGATGCCTCCGCAGGGCGCACCCTGCTGTGGACGATCGATTTCGGTCTGTGTGGTCGGCGCCGTTCGAACTCGGGAACGTTCCCCTCCCTTTGAAACGCGTGTTCCCGCAATTTCTGCTGACCGCAGCTCCTCACGTTAGCTTCCGGACAAAGATTTGTTCCTGGATTCCCGGTTCCTGTCGTAGGCCATGAAGAGGATCCTTCGCTTGGTGAAAACGTTCGAGTATCGCCCTTATAGACCTCCAAGTCCGAGAGCGCACCGGGCCAGCTCAGGAACTTTGTGTGCTGCTATTCTTCTTACCATTAGTTGCTTGTAGGGAGATTTCATTTCGACGTTTCGCTGCGAGTGCTGGTGATGCTTTTGAAGGCTTCTGATAGTCTCCTGTGGGGAAGTTGCTTGACCGCAGCTACCTGGAGTCCCTTCCCTGCCCATATCTCGGCTGTACTCATGTCAGCGGTCAGGCATTCTCTATGTTTTGGGTATCTGAACTCTCCCGTATAACTAGGTTTTTGAGGCTTTTGTCGTAGTGGCGATGTTGATCATTCACATTTCAATTTTTGATTCCAACCATTATGTGAACATCCCAGCGACAAGGTTTATGTAATTAAGAATGCCAGTAGATCTAAAGGTAAAGTTGTTTGGAAGGACGTAAGTATAGATGTGCTAATCATCTGTTATGGTTTTTATAGGACTTAAGCAGGTTTCATGAGTTTACTAAACTGAAAAAACTGAATTCGCTCACCTTTTTCCTAAGCAAAACAGAATATTAGTTGCCTTTCCTAGTTCTATAGCAAGTAATTGGCAGCCATCCAATCTACCCTCCCATGCTAGAAGATACTAAATTTCTGACTTTTCTCGAATGAAGAAAGGGACAGAAAGTCCATTCTAAGATACCGAATAGTCGGTCGAAGAAATAACTTGATTTCCTGAATTTTCGAAGAAACGATGAAATTATTAGTTTTTTTTAAACTTTCATACAATCGAATGCTGCGCGAAAATACACCGGTCAGACGATTTTGGGAAATCGAGTTCATCCATAATTCAGTTGCGGTTCGTGGTAAGATTCGGTAGCGTAATCGAATTTCAGCATTGCACAGAATCGAACAATGTTGAAACGGCGCTGCGTCGCGATGTTCGAATTCACACACTGCTCAAAAGCGACTCACGATTTTCGATGATTAGATGAAAAATCGGTGCAAAATAGGCTCCGGGGTCGCCTTATACGCAGTGGTTATCCGCCCTGGTAAAAAGGCACGTGTATGTCCAATCACGTCGCAAATGCTCAGCTCAGACACAAAGCATTAAGCTGACTTACATTGTGACTCCCTAGACCCTATTTGCGCCAAAAAATCTGTTTTGACACGTGCTTGAGCTCAACTCTACGATCCTTCTCATGCTCAAGAGTTCTTTTATCAAATCAGTGAATAATAAGCCGCAACACTTGTTTAGGTCATTTGCGTCGATGGCCGCGGAGGCATTCAAGAAGCACGAAGTAGTTCCTGACATACTCTCTACAGCTCCCTCGAAGACGGTCACAGCGAAATACGATAGTGGAGTTGAGGTGCATCTTTAAATTTGGTAGCTGTGGTGCACAATATTGAATAATCGGCGGAGTGGCGTTCTATCCCTCGCCCTTTAAACAGAGGCGTGGCAGATGTCTGCGTCTCCACTATCTCGTAAGGCAGCCACTAGACTCTCGAGCAATTGCAGGGGGTTGGGGGTGGGCGGGCCAGGGGGATGAGGGGATAGAACGCTCGACCCCCGAATAATCGATTGGCTGGCGGAATCAGGAATTGTTGCTAAATTTGCCAAAACATGCTCGATTACCACGATTAACAGCACCACAGGAGGTGTTCTTGGTAGGGTACCATGTTTTCAAACCGTTACCGTGAGTACAGTCGTGACGGGGCCACCTCGTTTTTGGATCAGTGCTGCCACCATGCGAACTCGAGGTAGCGTGTCAATGTACACCCGCCTCCTGGGGCGTGGCGTCAGGAGCTACGTCCGTTGTTCTGCTGACCGGGAAATCTGGTTTCGCGTCTCAAAGGTTTGCTTAGGCAGGCATTAGACTCTCGATGAAGCCTATTGGTTGGGGTGGGTGAGCAAGGGGGATGAGAGGAAGATCGCATGCTCCCTGGCGAGGGGCACGCCATATTTCGTACATCCTGACCGCCAAAATTGGTACTTGCTTCCTGTACATATCTAAGATTAGCCTTGTTTATTACAGTTATTATAGGTATATAGTTATTACAGCGTCATTTTTGTGGGATCATAGCTTTTTGAATGGATTTTTGCAGGAGGATGAACTGGGATGTGGGAGGGGGGGGGGTGGTAGTTTCTCAACTTTTCTAGGCCCTGAAGAAGGCGATAGCGCCGAAACGTAAGCCACAATGAAGACTCGTACCAATCAATTTACGTTGAGGCAACTACTTATCCACTGCAACGTCAAACTGCACCTCTTTCCAAAATGCCCGAAACCGCCACGAACAGTACGAGGCTTCTTTTTTTCCGTTCCTAGCCCACTATCGATCAACTGTGGAGTTGGCATGTTGGTCCCGCTACGACTTGCAGTCACGGTTTGAAAACGTGGTGCGCTAGTAAGCGTCTTCTATATTCACCAGCTAGCTTTCACGTTTATTCGTCGAGTGTGGTTGCATTTGGTGGTGCGTGTGTGCGATCTTGCTTGTCTTGAGAAAAGACGACTCTTCTCGCTTGTGACTGTCGTAAACAGAACGGCTTGGGAAAATTACATGCAACGAGTGATGTAGGATTGCTATTTAATTAGGACTGGGAGAGGAGCAGGAATTTCTGACATTTTCGTATTTACCCAAGTAAAGAGGTGGGAAGGGTTTGGTACATCGCTGATTGGTGACATGCTAATCCTCTGAAGGGTTAGCTGCAGGCTGAAATCGACGTGGGCTATGAATATTGGTATGAATATTGATCGCTAATATACGTTTATGTTGGTGGCCAGACAAAGGCAGTTGGAGCGCGTAAAATTTGTTGCATACTAGCTGGATTCATTGGCACCACATGAGTGAAGAGTGCTGGCTGTTACTGAGTTGCTTTTTAGTATACAGGGCGAAAAGAACAACTGAAACGTTGGGCTGGAAGAAGTGAGTCAAAGCTGCCTATTTCGCAATTCTATGTGGAGGCTCCACTCACTTTTCAACCGATACTGATACATACGAGATTTACACTGTAACTGACCTATGCCTAGGGTTGCTGAAATGTTCCCGGCCATTCGCTGTTCCCAGTGCTGGGTATGAAATCCAGCCTCGATAGTGTTTTATATCGAATCAACTTAAATGTGCCGTGATCAGACTGAAAGGCTCCAGTCCAATCACAGGATTTGCAGGCGTCGCTGGGAAACGTGCTGACACCAACCCAGGTCAAAAGTCCACCGAAGCTCACTTGGGATTCGGAACCAGGAGCGCTGTACACCGTGATTCTAACTGGTATATTGGTTTGCCTCGGAAAATCTTATTTTCTGGTCCTTTTGTTAGCGCAACGTTTCCTTTCTGTTCGGGGTTTGGTATCTCTTTTTTATTAAGAAGGAGCGAATTCTAACTGCAGATCCGGACGCACCTTCGCGCAAGGAGGCAACCTACCGTGAGTGGCACCATTGGCTTATTGTGAACGTACCTGGAAACGACATCAGCAAGGGAGACGTGCTTGCTGAGTACATCGGAGCAGGACCGCCGAAGGGAACTGGTAAGGATAGATAGAAGGGGCGTTGGAGGAGTAGTGAGTTCCATGATAGTTTAGGTCTTCATCGCTACGTTTTTCTTGTGTACAAACAAGGAGGAAAAATCAAGGACACGGAGCACGGGCACCTGACGAACCGCTCAGGAGATGGCCGCGGCGGTTTTAAGACGGCCAAGTTCGTGGAGAAGCACAAACTCGGCACTCCTATTGCGGGAAACTTCTTCCAGGTACGCTGACTGTGGTTACGTTATGTCTGAAAAAGGTATCTACACATATCTGAGTGATTCCAGGCGGAATGGGACGACTACGTGCCAATCCTCTACAAACAGCTTGGAGGATAAGCTGAATTAGAGGAAGAAATAGCCTCCAGCTCATATATTTGGATAGTTCCCTTTTGGTTTTGCATATTTCTGCCATGTTCCTCACCGGTGTTCCTTTGACGTGCAACGCATGAATGAATATTTTAGCCATCATGTCTGCTGTCGCCAACAACTTTTTTCTTGGCGTTAATTTTTAACTTTTGATGGAATCGCTCGACTACAGGTGTGGCTCAATAGAAGCCGTTTGCCATTGCCTCTCACTGCAGGGCTTGATGCGTGAGAAGAGTATAGGGAGCTTCGTATGAAATCTGCTTGAAAGACGGAGGTGAACGACCACAGTTCGCAGCGGTGACTGCTGGTCGCGTGTGCTACCAGGGATGGAAAGCCGGTTTTGTCTCTCAGTCCGGCAAGGATTGCTCACACTTCTACGCTGATGCAACTATGACGACAACTGAGAATGGTCCTTTAATCATTTGCTCGCAGTCGCCAGCGGTAGGCAAGCACAACTGTTAGCGTTAGAGCACGTAATTCTTCGCTGCTGAAGTTCAGAGGTCTTAGAAATCCGCTTACGTTCTTGCTTAATTTTAAGCACGGGTTTGCAATCGCCCAGCCGTACATAGTAAGTCGCTGTTGGGGAGAGAAGGGGCGCATTCCTATGAGGGCAGAGGACGCCTTCTAAAGATTAACCTGTTGTCCTCCACTACCGCCGTTTTGATTTTGGTGAACACCACAAATAAGGCATTTGCGATGCATGTGGTCAATGTGGTCAAAATGGGAATGCAGGGACTTTCCCGGTCGATGTACTCTAGCCCATCGAATGAGCGTGCCACCTAGAGGAGAGGAAAGAACGGTCGATGAGGTCGTGGGATCGCTTGTGATCGCTTGGCGCCTTCCCGGCTCCCGTGTCAGCCACATTAACACCTCATCAGATATGAGAAAGAGGAAATTAGCAGATAGACGACCTCTTGACAACCTGAACAGGGCGACTTAGTACACTAAAGTGGCAATAGACCCTCGCACATTACGAGAATAACTTCTTTCTAAGGGTTAGAGCTTCTGAAAATTATATGGGCCATGCAGCTGAGGTGCCTCCACTGTTCCATCTGGAAATGGGATTGCTAACATATGCTGAAGCGAGTGATTAATGTTGATCTTCAGTGATTAATGTTGATCTTGTTAACCGTTTGGCGACAAGGCGGATGATGTTGAGCGAGAGCGCGGCTGCTGTAAATTCCAGAGTGAGGCGTCGGAGAAGGAGCGCTCGCCTGGATAATGAGAGTAGCATACCAGTTGGGTAGACCAGGAAATGCGTTTACTCAGGCAGGGACCGAGCAATGTATGTTTGTGAAAGTGTTGGCACTGCAAACGAATACCGACGATGTGGTGGAGGTTGGCGCTGACTGGCCACATCCGGCTGCAAAAACTGTTCGTCGTCGCATATGGATAGATCGCACGCCTAATCGTAAGTGTAAGCTACTCTACGATTCTCACCTGATTCTCACTCTAAGGCACATTTCCCCCTTATTTGAAGAAGCGCCAATGCTGTGATTAAAGGAATGTTTATTAGGGTGGACGTCCAAACCGATCCGAAGAGGTAGTTGAGCAAGAAGTGGACTTCTATACGACAGAGACCGGTGAACGAGGAGGGCGTCAGTGCTTGCTGCCGTAGAGTAAGTGAGAAATGACTTCTCGGTTGACTTCCTGCCCTGGAGTTGTGAGCAACATCGCTCCTGTCAGATGTCTCTCGACGCGCTCACGTTGACGTCGTTTAGCGATACGGTCGCATACTGAAAATGAATATCACTTCACGTGGAAAGGCGGAAAAACTGGCGAATGCAGATTGTTCAAAAGCTGGTCATAGTGATGCATCTTTAGTTGAAATCTTACGAATATCCAGCGGTGACGCTCTTCGACATGTATCTTTTTGGAACGTACTGCTACTACTACGATCAGCTAGCTTGACCATCCTTCTAGTTTGACTTTGCTCTGGTATTCTATTGTGCAAACATTGGAAAACGTGGTGATGTTGTTACTGAACAAATAACGGTAACCACAGGGCCAGCTCGGAAAAGAGGCAGTGAAGTACCACGATAAAGATGATTCTCTTCTTTCTATCATTTTAGCGCTAATCCCGCTCTGCGGCGAGGTCCGCTCTTCTGACGCGTTGACGTCACTTCCAGCTATCAAATGCAGATACCGACTTCCTTCAAGTCCATGTTCAACGTATCAAGCCAATGTTGCTTCTGGCGTCCTCTGGGCTGCTTTCCAGCGACCTCAAGGTTCAGGCCAATCTTCGGGGGTCGTCAGCGCGAAGAACGTGGTCGTACCACCGTAGGTGAGTTTCGCCTAGCTTGGAGCAACCCCGAAGCTTTGACGCATGCAGGCATTACGAATATGGTACGAGTGCGTAACATCAGGCGTCCAGCGCCGCATTTTCGTCATCATTACACTGAGGCGAGCTTCAGCCTCCTTTACTGCAGGCCAGTACTCAGATTATGTAGATCTTTGATTTAATTCGTTCTGGTATCCTCTTCTCGCATAGAACGCCTGACATTGAGTGTGATTTGGACCACTCTGCGCTTAAGCGTGAGTTCACCTCGAACGTCAGACTACGTCCGACCCAACGCAGACCCCGCATAGTTGAAGGTTATCGCTCGTACGGAGCGCAGTGCCACTGACCTCATTATACGCAGTCTCGTTTGTGTCTCTCGTCAACTACTCGGATTTTCTGACGCTTGGCTTGAGCTCGACAGCGCCAAACTCTCACACCAAGCTTGCGGTTGTCGCTTGCGTTCGTTCTTGCCTTCGTTAGCAAGCATCGCGTCATTTGCGTCCAAGGAGTAGGCTGCTGAAGCTCTCGCGAAATGGCATCCGCTACGAGAATAAAAAGAAGCGGAGAATGCGCGGAGCCCTGATGAACATCGACGGAGACGGGAAACTCGGTGGATGTGGCGACAGGCGCTCGCACTTCTCTTCTGGGGCAGGAGTAATGTGTTCACTCACTCATTAAGTCCTTCTGGAACACCGCGTTGCCGTAAGACGCACCATATCACGCGGTACACGACCGAATGCTTTCTCCAAGCCGAGAAAGGCTAGGTGTAGCGGTTTCTGCTTTTCGCGATGTCTCTACCAGAAGACGAACAGTATGAATGGCATCGATGGTGTCACAACCGGTTACGAAGCCACACTGGTTGATGGAAAGCTGAACGATCTCGAGAATACGTGTGTCCACAATCCGCTCGAAAATTTTCATGCTGTGCGAAAGGAAGCGCCTTGGATGGTAACTTGTGCAGTTCGCATGAAGATAAAAAAGTCTGTTACTAATCGAAATGGAGCAAGGTATGCATGTGAGCTAGGACGAAGCCTGGCACTTATGCAGATGCACTGAGGCGACGAACGCGAGGGAACGAAGTGTACATAATTTCGTCCATTGGATTAAAAGGGTAGCTAACAAAATAAGGTTGGAGTCAAAACAGGTGAAGAAGCGAGTAACACGCACGAGCGTAGGGGAAAAATATGTGGCAGTCGGAGTTTGCTGTTTGGACAAAATTTACACCGAGGAATTAGTTGTAGCGAAAAGAAAGCGGTATGAGCTGCGAAGAAATACTATCGAAATAAAGAGTATGCGCGGAAGAATAGTATTACCACTGGGTGGCCCACAAATATTTCTATCGTTAGTAAAACCTGGTCGTTTAAAAATGGTCTGAGTGGACCATATTTGATACAATTGGAGGTCGAGCTTCCTCTCAGGCGAACATTTGAAGTCAGAATTGAATACTCCGACTACTCCGAGATGCACCTTGTGGAGTGCCTCATGGAAGAGTTTTGTAAATAGTGCTGTTCGGGCGTTCTCTTTTTAGCTCCCTGATTTTGTTTCAAGGTTTGTAGTCAAATGTAACACGTACGCTGGTGACGTTAGAACTGATAAAGAAGTGAACAAATGTGGTGCTTCTGGTGAGGTCCAAGGTGCTATCGATTTTATCGAAAAAGGGCAGACGACTGAGGGCTTCTCCTTCTTAGATATTCTTATATCTAGCAGCATTTCAAAGCCCTTTAAGGTCAACTAATATCAAGCCTATAACTTGCTTAAGACCTTAAAAACTAACGATTCCCACGCTCTCCTGCGCGGATAGAGGTGCCACGCTAGAAACGTCGTGGGAATCAGCACTTCCGTTTTTAACCCCTGTCTGAAAACCACAGCCAATTACTCGAAGACGCTCGCTATAGCCAGAGGTGCTTTAAGCTAGGATAGTCAACATTTCACCCGGAGTGCAAAGGGTCAAGCAACTTGGCTCCCCGTGTCAACGAAAAAGAAGGAAAAGGGCAGATCCAATTATGCTTTTTAAAATTCGCACAAAGAGAACTGACGCTGAAGCCACAGTTTTTGACGTCGTCCCAAGTGGAGGGGAAATAAATACTTAAACTTTATACTAGTTCAACGTCGCAGGTTAAATCTAACCTCTCCACTTACCAGAACCTTAAGCACATCAACCTGCTTATTGGCGAATCTGTAGGATTTGATAACATGTCTTTATCTCAGTTCAAGCATTTTTTGGCCCACAGCGTGTTCTGGTACATATTTATGGGTTGATCCTTATGCTTCATCGGGTTATGATGAAAACATTTAGATTTTTCACGTGTTGTTGTTTGATTTCACACGGGTATCCTAGACAAAAAGATAAAGTAGATAAAAAATATAAAGGAAAATATAAACATGAAGGATGAAAAGGAAATATAAAAGAAATCAAACCATTTTGAGGTACGCCACGCATTCTACTTTTACGGAATATCGTGGATACAATTTGAACGCGCATTTACCCTATACATCGTCTGCGATGTCCGGCCGACGGACAAGTTAGTCTTCCATTGTTTCCATACGAGCTTGGTAGCAGTTCACCAACCCCGAATGGTAGCTAAGAACACGGTAGCTACACACGAACACTAAAACGAGCTATATAAACTCACTGAGGTAGATGAGGAATAGCGGAATGATGGACACCACTCCGATGGCGCCCGTTTGTGAGACGATTTTGTTATAGTAAGAGTAGATGTTCTTGGTGACCAGAGACTCGCAGAATTGGCCTGAAATTAGTGTGTGAAGGGAAGCTGGGAAGAACCTTCGTAACTAAAGGAATCCTCAACGGCTAGCAGCCGAGTGTGCTTCATCATTTGCAATGGTGAACTGAATATTTTGACGCAGAATTGTGTAATTGAATTGCTACTAGGGCCATATTAGTTTAGATTGCTCTGCACTTTGTGGAGTGCGACATTCTGCCGTTCGAAGGCAGACTAACAAGGGAACTGTCTCAACGGTATTTATTTATTTATTTATTTATTTATTTGCACAATACAGTGCGCACAAAAATAACTCAAAAAGGACACGGTAAATCGCAAAAAACTACAATGTGAGAAACAAGATTTTAAAAGCCATCAGCAACATGAATTGAGTTAGTTAACAGACTGAAATATACTTCTTCAAAGAAGTCGGAACGGCGAATTCGAAAAAAAGCGGCAGATTCTGTGAAATATCTACTAGAAAGAATTAAATAGGAGGGGACTGAGGGAGGTAGAGAATTTGAAGGAGAAGAGCAATGGGCCGCCAGCACTGCAAGTCGTGAGATCGGCTCCGAATACCAGCATAGTAGGTCCGTCAACTCCAACAAATCTCATACCTTCGACTGCAGGGGAAACAGGGAAGCAGGGGAAACAGAGGACAGACATGAATGTACACTGTCTGACCAAACATACAAAATCGGTAACAAGTGATAGAGCAATATGAAATATTTGAAACTCTCAAACAGCAAACAAACGGAAGAAGAGCAATTAGGAAACTAAAAAAGTGAACTAGAAACAACAGCAACTAGGAAACACTAACAACTAGTAGAATAGCAACTAAAAAACAGAGAATGTTGATAGAAAATATGTTTGTGTATATTGAAGAAAAAAAGCTAGTGATACTGATTAGTAAAAAAAAAGAACACGTAAAGAGAAGGAAGAAACTCGAAAAAGGATTCTAAAAAAATAATGATAATAAAAATATATGAAAATGTAAAAAAATCCCACTCTAGCTAAAGTCAGGGATCTAGAGCGTAGAAAGCAAGTCAATTTTTTTTCAGCTGACTTCGGAAAATGTAGTGGTTGGGCGCTTCAAGTAAGGTAGGAGGCAGCATCTGCAGCCATTGAGCTCCACGGTAGAAAAGTGAATGGAAAACCTTCTCCTTATTTTTCTTCGTTACCATGGGGTAGCGAAAGCAGTACTTGTTATGACGACCTTGCGATGGCACAAAAACCCAATACTTGCTAGCTCTCAGCCTTGATTCACCCTTCAGGATTTTAAAACAGAAAATTATATCGTTAAAGACACGCCTATATAGAAGACTTTTAAGATTAAAAATTTTGAGCCTTTCTCCATATCCTGGAATAATTCTAGAACTTGTAGTATTTGGGAAGCACCTATAGAACAAAATTTTTGTGAAAGTCTTTTGAACCTTTTCAATTTTTTCCTGACTTCTTTTTTGTGTTGGGGCTCCAAACCTGAGAGCAATACTCTAAAATTGGAATAACATATGTCTTATACAAGGTGATCAGAAGAGAGCTATCGTTACATTTCAGGTTCCTGAAAATGAAAAATAGGGCAGAAAATGCTTTTCGCACCATATTATCAACGTGATTCGAGAATTTCAACTCCTTGTCCGGAAAACGCCGAGGTCACGGGGTTCCGTTGTAGATGGCAGCAATCTGTTGTCAATTTTGAATTCTGTAGCTGGTAGGCTTCCAAGAAGAAAGACCATGGTTTTCGAAAGGGGGTATTTCCCAAGCTTCAGACCACTCCATCATCACATTTATGGATTGAGATAAAGCTTGACAAACCTGCATTTTATTGCCACTGTTATAGATTCCGTAAATTTTCATATCATCAGCATACATTTGTACCTTCACTTGAGGGTGTGTGACTAAAATTGCTGGAAGGTTGAATGTGTATGCAAGGAAAAGGACCGGCGGCAATACGCCTCCCTGAGGAACGCCGCTATTGCAATCGTAGCATCTTGAGAAGGAACTTCCAACCTTAACACGCATACGTCTGCCGTACAAATATGAGCGCAGCCATTCTAAAAGAGGTCCTCTGACGCCCAGTTGGCAAAGTTTACCAAGAAGTTTTTCGTGGTTAACTTTGTCGAAGACTTTTGACAAATCAAAATACACGACATCAACCGAGTGTCCATTATTTAACCCATTGACGACCGCGCGGCAAATCGCGTGTCTGGCGCGTGGGACCGCGCGCTGGGACCGCCTTGAGGCTCGAATCTCGTGCACTCACTACTTCACGGTTTTCCAAATGAAGCTCCCTCTCCAATGGGTGAGCCACATATTGGGAAAGGCCGGAACAGGTTCGAAGCAAAACGTAGAAGATGTATTTGCTGCTATAAAAGGTCAGCACAGAAAAAAGCGCACGTTCGTCACGAATCTTGCAAATAAGGAGACCACACGATGTAGCAAGTGTTTGAAATATTTTTTCTAAATTGGGTTCAAGTTTTTCGCAAGAAATTTGACTAGATGTCTTAACCAGGACCATTTTTGTAAGATATACGTAGCTGTTCGTGAGTAGTATCTATTTATTTGAGGTTTGAATAGTGTGTTGTGCTGATTTTTTTTATCAAAGCATTCGTTAGAAGTAAATGATTCTCGGCCCACTGTGCAGGTAGCATTGGTAGGATCCAGCGAATCTAATGAATACTAGTAAACTATGAAAAATCGAGGAAGTGCGCCGCAGCGAACACTTTTTCGACCGCGGGCTAAAATTGGGCCGCGCGGTCCCACGCGACAGAAAAAACTGCGGGCCGAAATTGGGAAGCGCGGTCGTCAATGGGTTAAATCCAAATTCCAGTCGAAGATGCAGTCTGCCAGCTGAGTGGAAGTGGAGGCACCTGCCGTGAAGCCGTGTTGCTCATATGGAACTAAATTTTTCCGGGAAAACCACGTAACAATCTTATCTCGCACAATCTTTTCCATAACTTTCATTGGTGTGGGCGTTATGCTTATAGGAAGGAAGGAAGAGAGCTGTACTGATTTAGGATCTTTTGGAATGGCTGTGACAATGGATTCCTTCCAAACAGAAGGGACCTCACAGCAATTTAGAGAAATGCTTAAAATCATTGACAGAGGTCTATAAAGGGAAGTGGCACATTTTTTAAGATAATTTGTGGAATTGCATCAGACGTTACAGAAGTAGAGCACTTCAGTCGTTTCATAACTTTTAAGACCTCCTCAGGGCGTATCATAAAATCTTCAATGGCTTCATTTTCGTTCATGTTAGCATATTCCAAAACATCGTTCAATTCATAAGGAACATCGTGCGAACGCTAATTAAAAACAGAGGCAAAAACGCGTGCCTGTGCTTCCGCTTTTTGCTGATCACTTATATACAGTGCACCAGTATTATCCTCAAGAACAGGCACCTCTGACGGTGGCTTCATCTTGCTCCGGATTAGAGAAAACAATGCCTTTTTATTTTGTGTTTTGGAAGGAACTTTTTCTTTATACGCTAGGAACCTTTTCAAGTGGTGATCCAATTCCTGACATACCTTCTTATATAGAGGATGGCAAAGAGGATTTGTCAGTGACTTGAAAGGACGTGATTTTTGATGTATTAAATTAGAGATATGCTTCGGATAGTAATGAAATGAAGTCTTCGCATAATCAATGGGAACATGAAGGGATAAGCCGTAGTAAACTACACGGCAAAATCTGTTGTACACGTCATCTATGTTTTCGTAATCTTGAAAAATTTCCCACCAATCGATGGAATTAAAATACTGCATTAAGCAGGGATAACTGGCCTTACGAAAATTGGGGAAGGGTAGCTCACGTTGCCCAATTAAAGGAACGTTTATCTCAAAGGTAATTATATTGTGATACGCTGATGCGAATGGGGAAAGAACAGAAATGTTGTCAAGGATTGGCGATGAAGTCAAGATTATGTCAAGAATTGCATCACCTCGGGTAGGTTTCACTACTTGCAGAGACAAACCACAGCAATCAAAAAACTCCAAAAAATTTTCCGAACACAAATTCTTAGGCTTGCTACGCTGAACCCAATCGATATCGAGGTTAAAGTCCCCAAGCACAATTAGATGTTTGCTCGACAGACACAAATCTGTCATTACGTCTATAAGGGAATCATCGTCGTCTGCACTTGAGTTAGGTGGACGATACACTAAGACAACTCTAAATGCGCATGAACAATTTGCATTAACTGCATCGATGCAAAGAATATCAGACTTGAGGCAGGAGGGAACCTTAACAGCAGTTAGAGTAATTGAATTCTTAGCCAGGCAGCAGATGCCACCGCCTTTTCAAGCCATGTTTCGGTGATAAAAAGTAGATCTGGATCATATGTTGCCAAAAAGAAGTGATATGTTGCCAAAAAAGAAGTGATATGTTGCCAAAAAGAAGTGTTGCCAAAAAGAAGTGAGAGGTATGCCGGAACGGCAAGAACGAATGTTATAGGAAGAATCTCCGTCCTCCAAATAGTAACAGAACAAGATTTGTTTTTGCCGAATCCTTGAAGCAAACGAGTAAGAGGGTGTAATGGTTAGGGGTCAAAGTCGAGCTTACCACGGCTGCACAAGGGGCTCGTGTCCTGGCCTGGATGGCGCAGTGGTAGAGGTGCTGCTTCATTACTGCAATGTCACGGGTTTGGTTCCCACGCTACGTCGCGATTTTGCACTTCTACCATGGTATCGGATTTCCATAGAGGTTTCCATATGTGAACTTCTTTTGGAGTTTGCTGATGGTTTCACTACATATTCCTTGCCGACATCTTGTCAGTGTCCCAAATATGCAAAATACGATGATACATAACTTTCATGCCAATCAATGGTTCTCATTGTCGGTATGGTGAGTGCCACCACATACTTACAATGTAGGAGGGGACCTCATGATCTTCGACTTGACCTACCAACTCGATCAATATTGTCGTTTCTTTTAAAAATCCTTACGAAGTCGCGCGGTCATAATAAGCTGCTGCTGACACCACCTCTACAATGTCTGCTAACCCTTAAAACAATCTCAAACAACAATCGAAACAATCTCGCAGCAGAGGAAGTACTAGCCGCTGCTTTAGATTCCTCTGAAAAAAACATCATCATCACATATCTTGGTTGCTTCGAAAACCCAAGTGGAATGACAATCTCGGAAGACCTAGGCCCATGTAGTGAGTCAGGATGTGAAGAAACTGTAGCCTTCATACGTTGCCCATACTGTAATCGGTCCCATACTGTGATGTTTTATGCATTTTTGCCTGTGTATAATTGGTGTTGGAGGTTTTTCATGAATTTTTCATATATCACCGTATTTTGCATATATGGGACATTGCTGGTGCATGATGAGATGTCGACAAGGAACAAGTAGTGAAAACATCAGCAAACTCCAAAAGAAGTTCAGATATGGAAACCTCCATGGAAATCCGATACCATAAGTGCGAGAACACTATGTAGCACGGGAACCGAACCGTGACGTCAAAGCCATGAAGCAGCACCTCTACCAATGCCCCACCCTGGCCACGACTCAAGCTGCTTGCGCAGCCGTGGCACACCTAACCATTACACCCTCTTACTCGTTTGCTTCAAGGATTCGGCAAAAACAAAACATGTTCTACCACTATTTGGAGGACGAGATTCTTCCTATGGTATTCGTTCGCGCCGTTCCGGCGTACCGTTGAGACAGTTCCCTTGTAAGAGGAATGCGTAAGACTGCGTTCCATCTGACAAAACGACTATACCGTCAAGGCTCCGAAATCTGTCTGACACGATAACGACCTCGCGCCCTCACTAACTGGCACTCCCCCTTCCACCTAACACACGAACTTCCGAAGCGATACACTCTACCTGAATAAGGCTGATCGCAGTTGCAGCTGGTTAGGTCGTAGTTTGGCGAGCCGTGCTCGTTGCAGTAAATGGCGTCACAGTCTGGGCCAGTCCACCCTTCCGAGCACTGTATGCACCTGAAGAGATAAATTTGTCGTGGTGTAATGCACTACAAATCTGGCCCAAGAGGCTTTTTGAGCGTAGTCCAGGTTTCAAATTAGGGCTTGTCCCGGGTTAAAACAAAACTAGCTCCTATGCCTCATCGGCCAGTGCTGTCGATTGAAATTGTTACGGCAAGCACAAACTCTTATAATTAATTCAGGGATGGTTGAAGGCTTTTAGTATTTCAGTCTATAGCTTGTTGGAGTATGGAGCACTTTGCGTCGTTTTTTCGATCGCCTTTAGCGATCTGAGGGCCACAGAAAAGTATTTGCAAAGTCTCTTGTTGGCTGTTATTGCTTAACATCTTTCTTAATGGTAGCACAGTAGGAGGAACCGCCGGCTGTCGCCTGCACCATGTATCAGGCCTCCCGCCGAGACTATTCAAGCCTTCCATCTTGCCGAGATGTTTGAATTGCTAGCAGATTTGTCTGGGAAAGAACCACTGATTTGTCCATCAGCTGGCCACCACAAGTCATTGTATAGAATAAATACGCAATCAAAATGTCTGCATGATATCCTATAGAAATAGAGTGTGTAGCGTGTCACAAAAGCAACTAATTAAAGCTTTCCATTTGTCTTTCTTTTTTAGAACTGCGATAATTTTTTATTTTTGGTCAAGTCAAGAGCGGCTGTCGTGGTACTAAATGCCCAGCCCCATGTTCTCCCGAGCTATATTTCAGTTAAAAGGTTTTGAGCTGTTCAAATTATCAAACAGTGGCTAGAGTAATAGACCCTGTAGACCTACGGTGGTAGTTCAGCATTTCCGAGCGCAGGATTGGCGCTGATGTTCTCCCCGAATCCGACGATTAAGCGTAATCTGACTCACGATCCATTCGTCTCTCTTTCGTAGCCGTCACAGTTCATCCGACGGTGGCACAGGGCTCCGGTCCAGCCGTCTTTGCAGAAGCACTGCTCGTTCTCCTTTTCGCCGTTCACACACGCCTTATCCCGTCGTAGCACTGCCTCTGTGAGGTCGATCGCCGTCAGTAGCACCAAAAGCCGCCACATCTGAAGCCGTGAAGGGCTAGTGTCTGGAAAGCGGACCAGTACCATGTAAGGCCAACGCGGATTCCTGGAAGTTTCGGGAATGCTAATTTGGTAAGCGACTGTTAAGAAGAGGCTTCGAATTTGTTCTGTTCAGGAGAGATGATCTCGCAGCAGATGTGGCGTCTCCTGTGAGATATCACCGCCTCCCCTGAACCAATAGCTAAAGTGGAGGAGTACTGGAGACTAGTTGCGGCGCGAAAAAAGTATGCCAGGTCGGCGATGGAGGCGAGGAGCGGTGGCGCATGCTGGCCGCCACTGTTTTCTTTAACTGTTCGGTCACGCGCGGCGGAATGCCCAGAAACTGAGCGCCGTCATGGCGTCGAGGCTATGGAAGTATGTTCCCGGCCTAAAGCACAAATCAGATGCAGAATGTACAATACACGGTATCTATTTATGTGAGAACAACTACTGCATCAATTTAGCTGCCAAAAATTTCTGGAATTTACGAAAAAAACAAAAGAAAGTTTTGCTACCGCAAGTAGTGAGTTTCCCTCCCCTAAGCTTCTGCAGGTCAAAATTGTGGACTGTGGTCCTCACAGCAGGAACATTTAGAAGGAGTCCACCTCTCCTTGTTCGTACCGCATACTTCGCCGCCGAAAAATTGGTAGTGGTTTATGATGAGTCTCCCCGTGAGGATCGTAAAGGGCAAACATGTCTGAGAAGAACGGCCAGCTCATCGTGGTGCTACTTGAGACTCATGGTCAGTTTACGAGTGGTTAGTCAAAACAGCCAATTCTCCGTTGACGTCGATGCGAAGAAGGAGAATTGGGTTCCCCAGGAAGCGACGAGAAACCGTGTCTTTCTGAAATTACAATATTCTCTGCAATAGGTTGAATAGCTGGAACGGCAGTCGGAGGAAATAACGGCTGAGACGAGAATCTGAACCATTTCTGGGATGAAATCTCTACCAGGATAGCTACGCCTTCCATGTCTGAGGGGTCAACGACTTGTGTCAGATATTTTTGAAAAGGATAAAGCACTGATATATTCACCAGCCAGCCACTGCAAGCGAGTTTGGGGCAGACGTGAATTCATGCAGTCTCCATAAGTACCCGTAGGAGTGCAATGCGTGCTGCTGATCACCAGCGACCTTTGTCCTTCATTTGTCCTTCGCGCATCTCAGTAGCGGAATTACAACGATCTCACGATTTGCTTGTTAGGGATACAGTAACGGAAGTGGAACATTGAGGTGCGCCGCTCACCAGCAGCGAATGGATGGGCGAGTGGATATGGGGCGGGCTTGCAGGAAATGGGTCAGGGGTTCGAATCCGGAGGTGGAGTGCTGCACATTGCTGGGCCTGCTCACTGTTCTCTTGTTGGTGTAAAGTGTATCTTGAACGCTGTAGTGTACCATAATGATATTATAACTGGTACTTATGAAGCAGAGGGCCCGTGGTGCCGTGGGTTTGCCGCATTCCCAGCAACCCCACGGCACCACGGGCCCTTTGCTTCACAAGTACCTTATAACTTTATTCTAGCCCTACGATTTAAAAGCAAAAATAAGCAAGCAAAACAATTGCGCTTTAAATATATAGTTCAACAATTATGATAAAGCTCTACAAGACATTCAGTGCAAAGCAGCCTATAAAGAGCTTTTGGAGAGGTTGAAAACAAAATTGGATAAAAAATATTTATTGATTTATTATTTATATTATTACTTTATTTTTGGATTTTTATTTATTTATTTGTTTATTTATGAAGTAGTTTATATAAATTAAAAGTCGTATATTTATAATATTATATATAATTTTATGGAGACGAATGGAGACCCTACTGACGCCCGCTCGATCAAGTCGATAATCATCGAGCCGACAGGTGATACAGGTGATATATAATTTTATATAATTATAATTTTTATATGCAATTTTATACAATTTTAATTTCTATACATTTTATATTTAATTTATATAATTATTTATATTTGATTTTTTTCGACCCCTTCTCGACTCTGGAGAGAAGGTTAACAGTATCAATCTGTGTTCTTCATGCTCAACCAACAATATTGCTGTTGATCTCACGGCCGTCACATACACATAATAACTAAAAATAAATGAATAATAAATGAATAGATAATAAATGAAGATAATGATAAATCTTTTTATCCATTTTTTCAATCTCTCCTCGACTTTTGGAGTCATGAAGTACAGTAGTGCTGACAGGCCTACCGCCAACGCTTAACGGAGACGGTCAAGGTTAATGCTATAAGTACTGCTGTACTTTCTCTCCAGAGGTCGAAGAGAGCTAAAACATCAAATTTAAATAAATACACAAATTAAATATAAATTATGTAAAACAAATGCTCCGTCACGCCTATCGGCGTGCATTGTACTTGCGCGCTTCGCGCTATGGTGCAGTATCACTAAGCTAAGGACAATCACATCGAGCTAGCTGCTCTACTTGTACAGCTTTCTTCCCCACCTAGCAGTACAAAAGGCTCGCAGTACGTACAGTATATAGTACGATAGGGCGATCTATTGGTTCCTCACTGCTGGCCCTCTCTTAGTGAAACGGCCCCCCTCAATGATCCCCCCTTAGCGGACGACGTCTTCGGCACGCCTTCTGAATTCCCAGGCACTTTGGACGACGTCTGTGGCACGTCTTCTGAGTCCCAACGGACTTCAGATTAGTGTTGAGCGACCTCGACTACTCCAGTGGTAAAGTTTCGGGCCGCCTGAACGACATCCACAAAAAATCGATGTTTTGATCGATATCGATCGACGGCGATCGATACTTCAAAAACGAACTTCAGATTCGTGTTCAGCGACCTCGATTACCCCAGGGCTGAAGTTTTCAGGCAGGTAGAAGAAGTCTGGGTAACTTCCGCCATTTCCGTGTCGTAATTTTTTCTCGATTTTCCTCCTATTTTATGGCTAATTTCTGCGGCGGCGCCGATCGATGGCATGACTCATCGCTTAGCGCGTTATGATAGGGTATGACTATATATAAAATTATAATCATCCCTATAATAGCGGGCTAAGCGGGGGGGGGGAGGAAATGGGGGGATGGAATTACGGCGCGAGAATCGCGAAAAATACCCAGACGTCTTTTACCTGCCTAGGAACTTCAGCCTTGGGGCAGTCGAAGTCGCTGAACAGGAATCTGAAATTCCTTTTTAAAGTATCGATCGCCATCAATCGATATTGACCAAATAATCGATTTTTTGTGGATATCGTTCAAGTGGTCCGAAACTTTAGCCTTTAGGGTAAACGAGGTCGCTGAACACGAATCTGAAGTTCCTTTTTAAAGTATCGATTGCCATCAGTCGATATTGATCAAATTACGGGTCGGGAAAATAGCGGAAAATACCCAGACGTCTTCCGCCTGCCTGGGAACTTCAGCCCTGGGGCAATCCAGGTCGCTGAGGTCGCTAAGGTCGACGAATCTGAAGTTCGTTTTTTAAGTATCGATCGCCATCAATCGATATTGGCCAAATAATCGATTTTTTGTGGATGTCATTCAGGCGGTCCGAAACTTTAGCCCTGGGTGTAGTCGAGGTCGTGGGCACGAATCTGAAGTTCGTTTTTGTTGTATCGATCGCCATCAATCGATATTGGTCAAATTATCAATTTTTGTGGATGTCGTTGTCGTTTCGATTGGAGAAAATAGGGAAAATTACGGGGTGCGAAAAATAGCGGAAATTATCCATACGTCTTCTACGTGGGCGCGTGTGACACCGCCGGAGGAGGCGCGACTGTCGTGTGCAGCCGATACCAGGTTCCTGGTTCGGATTTCCCGCCCAGGCCAACCAAGCCTTCCATCCCTCCGGGGTCGGTGAATTGGTACCAGGCTTGTCTGGGAAGGATAAAGCGCTGACTTGTTCATCGGCTAGCGACCGCAAGTCATTGTATGGCCAAATACGCATTCATGTCGCCTCCACGACATCCCGTAGAAGTAGAATGCGCTGGCGCATCCTAAAAGGGATTGAGTAACGCCGTCCTTTATCCTTATCCTTATCCTTCAACGTGACTGGGAATTCAGAAGACGTCCGAACACGTTGCCCAACGCGCTTGGGATACAGAAACTTATCGTCCGCTAAGGGGGGGGGGGACAGTAGCGGGGGACCAGTACCAGTAATGGGGGACGAGTTCCACTAAAGAGGGACCAGTAGTGGGAAGCAGTTCCGGTTGGAGGGGGGAGCAGTAATGAGGGACCAGTACCAGTAATGGAGAACCATCTCCAATAAGGGGACCAGTAATGAGGGATCAGCTCTAGTAAAGGGGACCAGTAATGTGGGACGAGATCCAGCAGTGGAGGACCAGTAATGGGGACCAGTATCAGTAATATGGGACCAGAACAGAAAAGTGTGGAAAGAAATTTGGAAAAAGGAAAGGCGTTGGATGCCCTGTTAAAGTGGTCTGAAAAATGGAAGCTCGATATTTCTTTTGAAAAAACATCAATAATGTGTATTGGGCGCAGGCATCCCCCCAACTGCTCCTTTTACCTCGGGCACTATCGTTCAATCATAGAGAGGTCAGTACGAGATCTTGGTGTTACGTACAACGACAGGCTTTCGTACGAGAAATATATTGAGAAGATTGTGCCGGTAGCATATGCAAAGTCAAACTTTATCCTGCGAACTTTCAAAACACGAAATAAGGAAACACTTTTTAAACTCTTCGTGACTTATGTAAGGCCAATCCTGGAGTATTGTACGCCGCTGTAGTCTTCTTCTCGAGTTCAGTACATTAGCAAAATTGAAGAAGTTCAAAAAAGATTCACAAAAGAGATATTCGCAAGAAACGGCCAATTTCTCCTCAGTTATCGTGAGCGTCTAACTCGACTCGGTGGTAGTTCACTAAACTTGAGAAGAATGTTATATGACCAAGGGTTTCTATTTAATCTGCTCATGGGATATGTTGCCTTTAGCTGTAAGTCCCCACTAATAATGTCGCAGTCCGTCATTAGAACAAGAGGTCACCATTTTCGACTACTTCCTGGAAGAGTCCGAACGCAACTTCATGCAGAGTCCTTTTGGTGCCGAGTGATGGGCACATGGAACCAGCTCCCAGCGTCGTTACTTATGTCGCCATCTTCTGCTAGCTTCAGCCGACAACTTGAAGGCTTTTTAAAACAAAGGGGTGTTTTTTGATTCTAACATCTTTTGGGTCACTAAAAAACTACGCTATTATTTCAGGCAATTTTTTGCATCACGCTTCATCGAAGGAACCGTTTTTCGCAGATCTCTAAAAAAGCTCTTTCCTTTCAATTTTTTGTGATCAACTGGTTTCGCATCACTTATGAAACAATAATTTTACTCCACTTTTGCTGGTCTGTTGAGAATCAACTTTTGCTTTACTCTTTTGTGACAAGCAGATTTTGCAATACTTTTGGCTCAATAAATATTGTATTGAACACAAAAAAAAAGCTGCTGAATGAACACTGCTTGAATAAAAGCACTTTTCGCATCACGCAATTCTTCGAAGAAACCATTTTTCGCAGATCTCTAAAAAAGCAACCTTTCCTTGCATTTGTTTCGTGATCAACTGCATTCGCATCACTTTTGAAACAATAATTTTCATCCACTTTTGCTGGCCTTTTGAGAGCCAATTTTTGCTGTGTTTTTTAATGTGATAAGCAGATTTTGTAATACTCTTGGCTCAATCAATATTGTATTGTATTGTATTGTATTGTAAATTTCCGTCCAGCATAGTATTAGGAGCGGTGGGAATCTTCCGTTCTGACAAAAAGGCTTTTCGTCGTGTGATGAAAATCGAGCAGACGTTCAGTACTTATCGAAAATGTCGATTTTTGCCTGAGCTTGACCGTTTGAAGGCGAGGAGTGAAGGTGCCTGTAGTCAACGTGGCGCTAGAGTGAAGGGAGGACAGGTGTGGATGGCTTCATACCGCAAAGCTACTCTACTGGAGTCAGGTTCATTAGTCTCTTGCTGGCCGGTAACGGTGCAAAGAACCGCCAAATCTGATGCCAATGAATGTCGGTATCTGGGCTTTGGCGTGGCAGTACTTTTCACCGTTACCGGCCGGTAAGTGGTTGATAAAACTGGCCCCTGATTTTAAGGAAGATAGGGCAGGGTTGGATCGTAAAAAGCTGCATAAGCAGAGCAGCTTGCTTGATATGATTGTCCTCAGCTTAGTAATGCTGCAACATCGGGCGAAGCGCGCAAGTGCGAGGCACGCCGATAGCCCTGACGGAGCACTGGTAAATATATAAATTTTAATTTACATAAATTAATTCATGAACAAATAAATGAAATGTAAATCTAAAAATAAAATAACAATATAAATATAGTAATTAAATACATATCTTTTTATCCAATTTTGTTTTCAACCTCTTCAGAAACTCCTTAGAAGCTGCTTTGCTTTGATTGGTTTACAGACCTCTATCATAATTGTTGAACTATATATTTCAACGACCGATATGACGCTCTTCGTGTCCCTCGAGCGAGGAGGATCTATTGGACAAGTCTGGCACGCGACAGGGACGAATGGAGACGCTGCTGGCACCCGTTCGAGCAGTTCGATGATCAACGGGACGACAGGTGATACAGGTGATACAGGTGATATATTCCAAACGCAATTGTTTTGCGTGCTTATTTTTGCTTTTAAATCGTGTCAAACGTGTACCGTACTGATAAAGTTATAATATCAGTATGGTGCACTATAGCGTTCAAGATACACTGACAAAAGATCAGTGAGCAGGCCCAGCAAGCAATACAGCACCCCTACCTCGGACCCTAACCTCGACCCCTTTCCTACAAGTCCGCCCCAGTATCCACTCGGCCATCCAGCCGCTGCCACCTCGCTGGTGATCGGCGGACCTCAATTTTCCACTTCCGTTACTGTATCCCTAACAAACAAATTGTGAGATCGTTGTAATTCCGCTACTGCTCCAGCCCCAAACCTTTTGCAGGTTAGATTCTAACCACGACATGGCGGTACCAGGCGTCGGTTTTGCTCCCTCGCCTCGCACTGAAGTGATGCGGTTTTTTGCAATTTTTGACCTACTCAGATGTCCGCAGGAAATTTGAAAACCACTACAGTGATTCTAAGACAATTCCCTACAACCCTGAATAGGTCACTTTTAAAATTGCCACGGTGAGTTCGCTGACCTCCTTTGTTAGTTGGTTTGAAGTTCTGATGATGTAGAGGAGCAGCCATCAGTTATTTTCCACCACCACAATCTTTTCGATGTATTCTGGAGAACTAGGAGCTTTCGAATTTTTTCAGAGAATAGAGCAATCTTGAGCAGTCGCGCGCTTGATGCTGCACACACTACTTGGCTCGAATCCCACCTCGAGAGTAAGCCGTGTCTTCCAGCAGGATTAGACTCCTGCGGAGAATCGATGATTGTTCAGGACTGGTGCCGCGCCAACTTGAAGGACTTCATTTCGGCACAGGAACGACCTCTGTATAGACCGGATTTGAATCCGCTGAATTACTCTATAAGGATAAGGATAAAGGATGGCGTTACTCAATCCCTTCTGGGATGCGCCAGCGCATTCCACTTCTACGGGATGACGTGGAGGCGAAATGAATGCGTATTTGGCCAGACAATGACTTGCGGTGGCCAGCCGATGAACAAGTCAGTGTTTTATCCTTCCCAGACAAGTCTGGTACCAATTCACTGACCCCGGAGGGATGGAAGGCTTGGTTGGCCTGGGCGGGAAATCCGAACCAGAAACCTGGTATCGGGTGCACGCGACAGTCGCGCCTCCTCCGACTGCGCTACAGGCACCCAAATTACTCTATATGGGAGGTTTTGGAGAACAAAGCTTGCGCTACTTCCCACAAAAGTATGAAGTCAGTGAAGGATGATCTGGTCAAAGCATGGAACGAAATCGACGTGGACCACTCGCGGCGCACCGTCGATGCCTATCCTCGGCGTCTTCGCCCCTGCGTTCGCAGCAAAGAAGCCCATATAAAATACAAGTGATGCTAGTCTGTTCGCTAGATCATTGTTGACATTTTGTATATAAACTTATTAAATTTTTGAAATGTGTTGTCATTTCTAATGTTTATGTTTAGTGCGTCAATACTTTTTACGCACCCTGTAGAAAGCTTTTCTAAAACGTCAGCTAACGACCGCCTGCTAGCAAAGCTATTGGAAGAAAACGAAAAAGAAGGCGACCACTGCGAAGTAAATTAACAGCTGATCAAGAGCACCGGGCTGGTTCCTCCACTTTCTAGCCATCAGGCTTTTTTCGTGTGTTGTTTCACATAGACTAAGAAAGAGATTATCCCATTCTGCTCCTGGCAGCCCGTTTCTTCTTTCGAGTCCGTGGCTTGACTTTCTACCTAATTACGAAATGATCGTCAATTCGCAGTTGTCCTCAGGGAGGTGTCTTCTGTCATATCATTGTTTCTATTAGACGATTCTGACGCTCTGGAACTGCTGATCGGCACAAGTGCAGCTACCGCCTGGTTAAGAACGACGATCATGCGCTGAGTTGACCGAATGGCTTATAGTGGGAGGTGGTCAAGGGTGTCAAAACACTCGATTTATAGTCGCTTCACATTCCATAATAGAAGAATTTTCTATCAAGAGGTATCCCAGTGGACACGACTTCATCTCCACGCTCGTTTGCTTGAAGCTCAACTCGTTGGTTGAATTCGAAAAGTGCTAGGTCCAAGCCAATCGAAACTAATGATCTTTCTCCTTTCAGATAGTGGTCGCAGCATACATACATATGTTGTGGATCTCAAAAAGCTCTCACAAGGGAATGGTCTGAACGGGGGGAGCGAGTCGTATAGGGAGAATCCTCACCCCACAATTGGTTTGAAAATGTGTTTATTTTTAGCAAAGTCGTTAAACCCAAGGAGTAGGGGTCACAATGAGGTACGGCGCAGCACGCGTTTGTGGCTCTTGTATGCCCGCGATGCTTCTCACTCCTGTGGCTCGGAGCGCAGGTTGGTAGAGGGTTGGCTCGTGCGAGAGAGGTCAGGGGTTTGGCTCCTCTGCGTTGCTGCAGTTTTGCATTTCAACTGATTGGTAGAGATTTGGGGGGATTCTGACGTCTATTCCATTTTCAGACGTTTTCTGCGCATTTTTCCAGCGGTACGTTGTGGTATTCAACATGTTGATGTAGAAATGTTCAACACCAGTGATACATAGGTACAAAGTGCATGAAGCACCACTGGGCACCTGACGGGTAGCGTATAAAGGCTACAGGCTCCTCATAGTCTCATTCCATACATGGACCAAAGGCCTCGGGAAAAACCATCCTGCTCGGATTTTCAAAAGAGACCACGTCATGACGTCGGAGGTGGTTCAAATGAGAAACGAGGTGTACGGATCCCGCAAATTAAGCTAAACGGCATCGATGTACTCTTTCCCCCATGTCTGCCTGTCACCTGGAAATCAGAGGTGTGTTGAAGGTTTTCTAGAACCTAAAACCAACAATGCCCGCCGACGGTGGAGTGGTCCACCTTTAGACAAGGAATCTTCGAGGGAAGAAATCAAGCCTGCCGAACGGATGGCCAGCATACTCCAGGACTTCGAAGCAGGTCAACTTGAAGTTCGAAGACGAAGACGAACAGCTGGAAGTGGTGGAAGAAGAAGAAGAAGATTGGATCCGCAAGATGAACTGATGGGCGTAGAGAGGCAAGCAAGCAGTGGGCTATGATAAATTTTTCGAGTGGAACTCTTGCTTCGGAGGAAAGGGTACGTCTTCAATTGGATTTCGGTTGCGTGCTCATAACCATGGAGGAAGACACCGCGATTCACTACATAGGCACTTGTACTTGTGTATTACTGGTTCTGAACACTTATCACCATGTTGAATACCACAGCGTACAGCTGGAAAATGCGCAGAAAACGTCTGAAAATGGTATAGACGTCAGAATTTCCCAAGTCTCAACCAGTCACTCGAAATGCAAAAATGCAGCACCGCACAAGAACCAAACCCCCGACCTTCCTGGCATGAAGCAACCCCACTTCCGCTGCGCTCCGAGCAGGTTGCCGGCAGAGGCATCGCGGGCGTACAAGACCACCAAACGCGTGCTGTGCTGTATCCCATTGTGACCCCTACTCCTTGGGTTTAGCGACTTGGCAAAAAATAAACACATTTTCAACCCAACTGAGGGGTGAGGATTCTCCCTGTATGACTTGCTCCCCCCGTTCAGACATACGCTTCAGACCCTTCCCTTGTCAGGCTAAATCGAGAATATTAGCAGATTCGGTGCAGGCTCAGCGCGGAGGGTCCGCTCTAAATACATATTTCTCTAAATATTCCTATGCTAGCCTACCACAGTAAGCCTAGACGTCCTTTTGCAGTTATAGTGATTGCGTAACAATGCTCGACGTCTTCGTTTTAAAAGCTTTCGTTCAAACGATGCTTTTAAGAAGGAGGAGAATAGGACCCCCTCCCCCACCTTAGTCTTGCGTCTAGATTGATTGGTTTCAAAAAGGACCGAAGCATTAGTAGGTAACCCTTCTGGGGTTTATAAAAGGATGGATCTATGTACTAGGAGATAAAAGAGTAAGAGACGCTAATCAGTCCTCCTTTGGGAAGCTCCACGCATTCTTCATCAACTGGAAGACGTGAAGGCAACTATTTGGCCTGTTCAATGACTTGCGGGGCCAACCGATAGACAAGTCAATGTTTTATCCTTCCTAGACAAGTAGGGCGCCAAATTACGTCGTTGCACTGCACTCATCTTGAGCGGCTGCGTTGCTATTTGTCTCTGTGCTGCGTTCTATTTTTAGACCTTCCTTGCAATTTTTAACTACACATATTGACTCTTCATCCCAGTTCTAGCTTTTCCATTCGTCTCTCCTGCTCCATAGTTCTTCGGCTTCCTTCTGTTCGCTATTGATATTGACTGCAACGAGTGCTTTCCTTTATCATCAGATTGAGTAGATCAATTCGAAATGGCCAGAGTGACCCGTCGTAAAACAGCTACTAGCGTCGCGGAGGTTCCTGCCGTTACAAACGCTTTAGATACCCAGTCTATTGTGCAGGACTCCGATCTCAGAACGCTGTCCGTGGAGAGCCTTATAAAGAAGGTAATGGATAGGGTATCCAATCCCATCACTTTGCAGATGTTGAGCGCACTCAGCGATAAGATCTCGAGAGACTTTTCGGATTACGCTGAAGCTGAAAAGCGTGGAAGGAGTATCGTCATATCTGGACTAGAAAAGTCTCCTGAAAATCTCTCGCCTTCCGAGCGTAGGGCAGAGCTCAAAGCCAAAGTCTTGAGCCTGCTTGATGTTTTACAGGTAGACTGTGAACCATCAGAGCTATATAGGATGGGTAAGCATAGCGCCTCTAGATCGCGCTTAGTCAAAGTCGTACTCCCGTCTCGATCCTATTGGATGCGAGCTTTAGCCAATGCCTCGACTCCTCCGCACTGCTGGTTACTCCGACGTTTTTCTACGTAGGAGTATGACTGAGGAGGGGAGGAAGAGGGAGTACGACTTAAGACAACTGGCGAGAGAGAAAAATAAAGGTAAGCCTGTGAGAGAGTGGGTAGTCTACCGTGGCCAGCTTAGGCATGTTTCTGAGCTCAACCACAGGGGTTCGGGAAATGCTTAGCTGGGCACGGTGGACGTCCCTCTCTCATGCTACCTGATTAATGCCCGTAGCATTGCTAATAAGTTTTTTCACTTTCACCATTTTTTGTCAACCAGGAAACCAGACATGGTTTTCATAACGGAAAGTTGGTTAACTGGGAAGATTAAGGATGCAGAAGTCCTTTACAATTTGCCTTATGTTCTACATCGTTGTGACCGACGTAATGGTCGCGGTGGCGAGGTGTGTTGTGCTTTTCGGAATACTTTAAACTCTAGTATGATACAGTGTAGTAGTTCCGTTAAAGCCGATGTCCTGTGTGTCGAGATTCCTTCTTCTTCAGAGGCTCAACTCGGTAAAATCCGTTTTGTTCTTATCTACCGTCCCCCTAGTTCGACAAAAAATGAAGATGATAACCTTTTAGACCAAATTTCCTCCCTGGTTGCGGTTGGTGGTGAATCCATAATTCTAGGTGATCCTAATCTCGCAATAGATTGGCAAAATCGCACACCTTTAAACCATGCTGCGACAGATTTTCTTAAATTTTTCGATGACTCAGGTTTCAGGCAAATTGTCACCGAGCCTACACACGGAGGCAATATTTTAGACGTAATTTTATCTATATCTCCTCTAGTTTCCAATTTACATATCCTGCCTCCTCTCGCCACTTCTGATCATTACACCGTTCAGTTCAGTCTATAATCTGACTTATCTTCCCATCCCGTAATACCTATGCCTGATTTCTTAAACGCAGGTTTTAACTCACTAAGGCGCAGCCTTGCTGAGGTAAATTGGACGCTAGTTTTTGATGGGTATGCAACAGGAGACGAGGTCTACCAATGATTTTGCAGAATCATTTACCTTAATCTGGAGCAATATGTCCCGTTTAAGAGCAAGGAACTATTTCAAATGAGTTTTCCTCCACATATCAGCAATCTCCTCGCTCAAAAGGAACGAATCTTTCGAACCACTCCTGATCCTCTGAGGCGTTTACTACGGAACAATCTGCAGTAATATTGACCATCATCTTAAAATTTTTTTTGGGCCTATCGTGAGCGTAAGTTTGCGAAATGGGCGTCCATGAAGCAATTGCACTTGCACTTACGTCGAAAAATGAAATCGGCAGCTGTTTTCTCTAATATTGTAGATATTGATGGTAAAAATTGCTACTGCGACAACAGTAAAGCTGCTGCCTTTGGTCGATATTTTGCCAGCGTTTTCTTGAACGAACACACCAATCTTTCCGTACATGTAGGAGCAACTGCGGTCGAAAATTCAAGTGGAAAGATGCGTCCCTTCAGTAGCATCTTCTTCCATCCTTCCGACGTTTTGCGCGCTCTCAAAAACATGAAGTCTTCTACGACAGAGCCTTGCGATGGCTTCCCGCCTATTGTTTAAAAAATGTGCCCAAATATGAAATATACAGACAACTCACGGACATTTTCAACATCTCTATGATGCTAGGGGAGGTACCCTCGGCTTGGAAGCATGCCCTGGTGACAGCCATACCTAAAGTACCAGTTGCCCGTACGATTACTCAATTTCGCCCCATTAGCATAACGCCTGCTCCTGTTAAGATCATGGAAAACATTATAAGGGAGAAACTTCTAACCTGGCTGCCCCGGTTAGGCTCATTTCAACATGGGCAGCATGGCTTCCTACCCGGACTCTCAACGGCCACAAATCTCGCAGACAGCTTATTCGATTGGAGAGTTGCACTTAATCAAAGAAAAATGGTTGATGTCATTTACATAGATTTATCCAAAGCTTTTGATAAAGTGCGTCACTCAAAACTACTTTGCAAATTAAAATCTTTAGGTATCAATGGTCCGCTTTTGAGGTGGTTTGCATCTTATCTAGAAAGCAGATTTATGACTGTTAGAGTGGGGTTTGAGTTTTCGGACAAATATCTATGCACTAGCGGAGTGCCTCAGGGTGGCGTTCTGTCACCTCTACTTTTCCTCCTGTACACAGCTGGCATATCGGATGTCATAAGACCTACGGAAAACATCAAGCTCCAAATCTTTGCTGATGATATAAAAATTTATGGGACATATACGAAAGCGGACCGGGCTAAAACTTGCTTTGCCCTTAATACTGCTTTGCAAGATCTGTGCGGGTGGGCTTCTGAACTGGGCTGACTATTAATCCTGAAAAATGTTTTGAGTTACACTTTGGTGAAGAACATCCTGCTGTCTACACCATCTACGATGCAGTTCTTCCTAAAAGTGAAACGGTTAAAGATCTTGGTGTTGTTGTGAAATCTAAACTGGATTTTTCCAGCCAAATTGAAGTTACTAGGAAAGCTTTCACTGCGCTTTACTTCGTTTTTCGTAATGTGTGCAGCGATGTACCAGACATTGTAGTGAAACTATATGAGACATGTGTTCCCTCACATTTGGAATACTGCTCTGTTGTATGGAATCCCAGAGCTAAGAAACTTATAGTGAAACTTGAAAACGTCCAAAAAAACTTTACTCGTCTCGTATTCTGTCGGCTTCACCAAGGCGTTTCCCAGAGAAATTTTCCAAGTTATAGTGAAGTTATAGTGAAAGTGTAGAGTTATAGTGAGTGCAGTACCTGATAGATTCTCCCCCGCAAGCATTTTCCGCTCTTACAGGTAGGCGTAGTGTTGTTGTGTTCATCGTTTCTAGCGTTGGCATAATAAATTTGTAACGTCTAAAGCTATTAGGTCTAAGATCCTTACTATATAGGAAGACTGTTTCTGATTTAGTATTCTGTTTCAAAGTACTGCGAGGAGAACTCAAACTTCGGGCTAGTAACTACTGGATCTTTAGGCCCTGTGGCCTAAGGTCTAGTGGATTCAGTCTACACTACCCAGTAATCGAGAAGAAAAATTACGCACAAATATTTAATTTCGTTTGCTATCGAGGGGCAAGATAGATCAGACATCTACCAGGTGAGATTTTGAACTCTGAGAACAGCAGTTTTCAAGGAACGATTGAATAAACATGGATGTTTTGCAGGCCTTACGAATCTCCGACTTTGCGTTAATGGATTGGAAAGACACAAAAGACGAGGCATTCGAATGATTTCATGTTTTGCGTGTTGTTATTGTTTGCGTATTATGTTTAGTTTTAGGTCATAGAGTATTATGTTTTAGTCCACCACCCATCGCGAGGGTGGCTCTCATCTAAGCCAGTGGTTTCTCACAAGTATTTTTAGCATTAACATGACTCATTTAAGTCGCATTACTTTGCGAGCTGCACTCTTTGGTATGATTTTCCTAATATTTGGTCCTACATAGAGATGGTGGCGTACTACGACTGGGCTTTTAGGACTGAGCTGTTCACTAGAGCTATTATTCTCTCTTAGTTAGCGTACCTAATTGTTCCATCTATTTTTCTTGGCTACCTGCCCTACAGTAGTTACCAGTCCCATAGGACAGCCAGCGTATGCATGTGTCGAAGTTCTGTCATCCATTGTAAGGCAATATAGCTAATATGTTAGTTTTCTTGTGGAGTTAAATTATCCTATTTCAGTACACTTCCTACGGCGGCTTATACCTGGCGTTGCTGAATCTTCTAGGCTCACAAGCAGTTTTGAACTTACGTGCTAGGTAATTTGCGTAAGGCGTTCCTAGGGCCACAGGTGTGATGCTCCAATATATTCTATAGTCCGCTTGGAATTCTTCGCATACTATTGAAAGCCTCTTCTATAGGACTGTCTACGGGACATGCTCTCGCCGACATGCGCGCTGCCTGTAAATGATGGTTTACCTGATTGATTTGAACCAGCAGTCTACAAACTTGAATAATTAAATAAATTTAAATTTACTTAATTAAATAAATAATAGCTGGCGATGCTGACAGGTAGCCTTGGTGTGAAGCTGAACGAGAGTAAGCGACAAATTCACACATTTAGAAGGGCATGCTCTTTTCTTCCGGCTCAGCTGCAAGTTGCACCACTTGTTCCCTTAGTTCAAAATTGGTTGCCAAAGGTTTGCCACTGCCGGGTGATTTTGTTGTTCTCGTTGTTTTGGTGTTGTCTTTTTCTTATGGCATGGCTTGTTTCGATCTTTTTTTTATAGCGTTTTGTGTACGTCTATGTGACGTGTAAATAGATAAATAAATAAATAAATAAATAAATAACCGATTCAGGAGGGATGGAAGGCTTTGATGTTCTTGCGAGGAAGCCGAATTAAGAACCTCGACTCGAGAGCGAACGACAGCCGCCTCCTCCGACTGCGCTCACTGGATCAACAGCGTCAAAAAATCTTGGTGCTAGAATTTCCTACTCTGGATAAATTTTGAGCCACATACTCGTTTGTAAAGTTTTCTAATAGATCGCTGTAAAAGGAGAGAAACGGACTTCTGAGAAGTGGTCTCAAGACCTAGCGACCTTTCTGCGTAAACTCAGCTAGTGATGCGCAGCTAGTAAGGATTCTCAAACGGTTTGCTGTGGAAAAGAAAGTACACGAAGGTTGGCAACAAAGAGGGAACTAGGGCATGAACAGAGGAGAAAGTACTGAGGAGATATAGACCGCGATATCATGGAGGTCCACGTGCGAGTTAATGGCCGACTGCATTACAGTCAATGTCATAGCCGCTTCAGGAGCAAAAGCATCGCGAAACCTTCTATTTCTCAACCCCTGAATGTATTATGTGAACCACGTAGTACGTTTTCTACTGCACGGAGTTTGTGAGCAACTTGTTGAGTGGATGTGACCGTAGCATTTTCGACCCAAGAGTACGGTGCCAGTAACAGCATTCATAGTTGCCATTCTGTGATGCTTTCTTCACTTCTCTTCAGCGTTGACAGGGGTATCTTCTTCTTCAGCGTCTGTCCCGCTTCGAAGCGGGGTCCGCTATTCTGATGTCATGGCGCCACCTTTTCCGATCCAGCGCTAGATCACGGTGGACACCAGAAACCTTCAAGTCCATATGTAATGTGTCACTCCAACGCTGCTTCGGGCGCCCTCCAGGTCGCTTTCCAACTACCTCGAAGTTAAGGCCTATCTTGCGAGCTCTTTTCCACGCAGAGCGTGGCCGTACCATCGTAAGCGAGCTTCGCGCACCTTGTCAGCTATAGGTGCGACACCGAACTTCTGCCGAATGACATCGTTTCGGAGGCGGTTCATGCCCGTGACTCCAGCAGTCCAGCGCAGCATCTTCGGCTCCCTGACACTGAGTCCTGTTTCAGCTTCCTTAATCGTAGACCAATACTCTCGTGTAATGACATCCATGACGACAACAAGGAGCAGTGAGGAAGGCGCAGAACCCTGGAGTCTGTCTGGACGACAGAGATGGGAAGCTCCGTGGAGGTGCGTAGTGCAGCTTGAACTCGACTCTTTGGGCGGAAGTAGAGTGTTTGGGAACCCCATGCAGTCGCAATGTCCCATTTCGCGCAGTTCGGGATAAAAGGCCTTCTTCAGGACGAAAAAGGCGGAATGCACTGGCTTCTGATTCTCGCAATGCTCTCCGCCAGCAATCAGGCGGCGTGTACCAACGACATTAAAGGTGTGGCAACCAGCCACGAAGTCACACTGGTTGTCGGAAAACTTGTTGAGTTCACGAATTCCCCATCGACAATTCGACCAGTGATCTTCATGTTGTGCAAGCGAATCGGATGATAAGTCGAAAACTCTGCAGCGTGCGCTTCTTCTTCCAAATCGGAAATGTCTTACTTTTCTGCGAACCACCATGCACCTTCTTCTCCGCTATAAACTGGTCGACAATTTCGCCAACTACTCAGGGTACTAAAGCATTAAAGGATAAAGGATAAAGGACGGCGTTACTCAATCCCTTCTGGGATGCGCCAGCGCATTCCACTTCTACGGAATGTCGTGGAGGCGACATGAATGCGTATTTGGCCATACAATGACTTGCGGTGGCCAGCCGATGAACAAGTCAGCGCTTTATCCTTCCCAGACACGTCTGGTGCCAATTCACCGACCCCGGAAGGATGGGAGGCTTGGTTGGCCTGGGCGGGAAATCCGAACCAGGAACCGGGTATCGGGTGCACGCGTCAGTCGCGCCTCGTCCGACTGCGCTACACGCGCCCTACTAAAGCATTAAGTTCTGCAAATCAGTCGCCACGATGTCGGGATCAGTAGCTTTGTACGGACTCTTCTTCCGAGTCGCATTTGATTCGTCCATGGTGATCTTCTGGAGAGGACCGTAGGAACGAATCACTGAAGAGGGATGATTTAATGGGAAATTCTTCCTACTGTAGAGATTTCCTCGAAGTAATCGCACGCACTATCCCTTCAATGCCCTCCAGTGATGCAAAATTAGATAATCGTTCTCATAGTTGTGCCGAAAAACTCGATATTCTCGGTATGTGAATAGCGACTCTTAGCAGGTCGGCTTTTGCAAAACCTACGTCCCTGCTTTTTTCATTCTTGGCACTTCCGTCGCTATCGACTAATTGTTCGCCAAGAAGCACGGGGTAGAGCGACACCTTCTCGCACACTTTGGTCTTTATGTCGACTGTACACAGCCATGCCTGCAGTTTGCCTCGCTTCGCCCAGGCTTCATGATGCCATTCGCGTCGATAAACAGACGCGAAAAATCACAGCTGCTTCGTTTTCTATAAACCGCCCCCTGATCCTTGCTGTCCCATATTGCTCGAACTCCCATAACCTCGCAGCGGCTATCTCTAGAGTGCAGATCAGCGGTTGATGCCGTGGGGAGACATTCTCGTGCGGCGCAATCTTCACGTTTGTGACAAGACTTCATCTGCGATCCTTCACGGACTATTTGTATAGGTCTTGGAATTTCCATTGTAGTACGAGATGAGATGTAGGTCGCGTTTTCGAAACAGCTGTTTACTGGGGTGCTATTAGTGTAATTTAGCATACTCAGGCATACGCTCAACATCGGCGCATGTATTCAAGACCACTATAAGAGCTGCAATCGTCTTTCGCACCACCCATGTTCCCGTAAAGGTCACCACTGCCTATGATGGAAACGTTGGTCGGTATCTCTGCGGTCTTCTCAACAAGCAGGCGCCAAAACGTATCTCTGCCTCGATCGGAGCGGTCAGTCTGTGGAGTGTACGCAGAAAAGAAATGATAGAGTCGCTCCTTACTGGCGACAGCTGTCTTCTTCGATCGCATCGAAGCGCTCAACCGACACCATTGCGGTACTGGGATTAAAACGGTCTTGAAGCCTAGTCCTGCGCCTTTTGACCTGCTGCAGGACCACTTCGCCTTCCGAATCGCGCAGAAATCAGTTTCCAGAGCTTCGACCGACTTGCACGAGCAGGTAGCAGGTCGGCGTACCCACACTCAACGTTGCCACCGTTACCCTTACGTTACGGGATTTTGGGCCTAGCTCAGTTGCCATTACTGCCATTTTCGCATCAGAAACCCTCACATACGTACTTCTCACATCGCCCAGCGTCGCGAGCGCGCGTCAGCGCCCTCGGAGTCCTCAGCACTCGAAAAACATGGACATTCATACACCATGTGATATGAAATGGTTGTTTGAAGGGCGGTATCCTACAGGGGCATGTCGCCTGCACTGGAGTGTCCCTGTTCAGCTTAGCCCGCAAAAGCAAGCAGTTCCCAGTAGTACCACATGTAGGAACCGGTATTGCCACCGTGATAATTCTCTGAGAAAGACGTCTCCAAGTGGTGCTCGTGACTCACAATCAGCTTTTTAGATTCGATGTGTCCTGGTCCTGTATTGATTATTGTCCTTTATCCTTCACTCAACCCAGTCGAGCGAAAATGATGTCATCGCTCCAAAAAAGTGGACACCATCATCGAGTAAGAGGAATGGTAAAGTAAAATGAGAGGCTGTGGGTCATATTCAAGAACCGTCAAGTCTGATGAAGGTGCAGGGCAGTCCGTTTGCTAGTAAACCAGGCGCTTAACTGAACTAGGCTGTGAAAGCTTAAGTATGGAGTGTCGGTCTGCCTTCAGCGACACATTTATTCGCCCGCTTTGGATTGGAAGCTGATCTAAGAGCTAGTCATGATGGAGTGCTAGATCCGGAAGGACTGATCATCATCGTCTACTTGGCTAAGGGAGGGAGCGTCAGTGCTTGTCGCCGTAGAGCAGCTCGGTGACCATGGCCCGGTTGACCTTCTTGCCCGGTCTTGTGACCATCGTTCCCGTCAGATGGTTCTCTACTCGCTCCCGTTGACGTCGTCTCGCGTTGCGGTCGCACGCTGAAAGGAAGATCATGGGCGCACAGTGTAAACAGAGAAAGACCTGTGGCTACTTGAGGACATAACTGTAGAGAGGAGGGCGAGAAAATAAAGAAAGCATCAGTTGAAGGTCTAAAATTATCTCGTAGCTTCTATAACACAACCACGGTATGAGTAGCAAGGTCTGCCTTCTCGTGAATTGTGTGAGATTTTATACTTCCACTCAAATGTTCTCAATCGACGAGAATCGTTTCTTTAGGAAAGGTAAACTCTAGCACTGGTTAATTGTAGCATATACCACAACGGACCTCCTCCAGGCCGCCATAACACAGCCAAGTGGCGCGTCCCCGGGCGGGCGGCATGTGGCTGTGTCACGGCATCGATGGTGCCACAACCAGCCACGAAGTCACATTGGTTGCCGGAAAGCTTGACGATTTCGCGAATTTGTCTATCGAGGATTCGCTCGGAAATTTTCATGCTGTGCGAAAGCAAGAGAATCGGACGGTAATTTGAGCAGTCTGCAGGGCTGTCCTTCTTCTTCCAAATCGGGATCGTCGTTCTTTCATAAAAAACATCGGGCACCTTCTTCTCCGCTACAATCTGGTTGAAAAACTTGGCCAACCACTCAGCAGAGTACCAGAACTTCGACTTCCATAAATCAGCTGGCAAGTCACCTGGACCAGTCGCCTTTCCCGGTCTCATGTTCCTCAAAGCCTCTACAGTTTCCTCCACAGTGACCTTGTAAACAGGATCGTGGATAGGATCCGCGGAAGGGACGGCCGGATGAAGGAACTCTTCAGTCGAGTTTCATTCAAAATAATCCTGCCATCGCTTCAACGCTCCCTTGAGGCTCATAAGAAGGTGGCCGTTTTCTTCATTGATGCTGAAAAATACTCTTGTGCTTTTTCGAAATTTTACAGAACGAATGAATGAACGCAAAAATTCGACGTCAAAAATTTCCGATCGAATGATCGAGCTAATTTATCGAGCGAAAATGTCGAACGGATAAAACATCGACGTCGAAAATTTTCGAACGAATGAGCGATCGAATTTATTCGATGTCGAAGATGTTCAAATGATTGAATACTCGAATAATTTATTCAAATGAACGAATCCTATCCTACTATATATAAAAGAGTAGTGTGTGCGTGTTTCCTTCATTCCGTCCGTCAGTCACACTGGAGTGGGGGCACGGCGTATTGACGACATTCAACGATTGATGACGATCGACAGCGGCCGGAAACTTCAGCGCTGGGGTCAATCGAGGTCGCTGAACATGAATCCGAAGTTCGTTTTTGGAGTATGGATCGCCATCAGTCGATATTGATCAAATTATCGATTTTCTATGGATGCCGTTCAAGCGGTCCGAAACTTCAGCCGTGGGGGTAGTCGAGGTCGCTGAACGCGAGTTGACGTTCGCTTTTGAAGTATCGATCGCCATCAATCGATATTGATCAAATTGCCGATTTTTGTGGATGTCTCGTTTAGCATGATACTACTAAGATTTACTACTTCTTCATAAAAACAACAGATCTTCGGAATAAAATTCACGCATAATTGGGTTCACACACGACAACTGCTTCACATGAAAGGTAATTTCTAATAATTCAATTCAAATCTGTTTCATTAAGCCCCAAGTGGCTGGTATCGAGGTTATGAGCTGTCATAACAATGTCTTGTTCCGATCAAAACTTCTAGCGCCAGGCGGGACTCGAACCCGCACCTCCCTCTAACCGGGCGGGAATGCTCTACACCACTGCTCTACAAAACATGGGGGGTTGGTTCATACTCGAACAATTTAAGGAGTTTTGGTTCTTCTGTGCTGCTGCACTTTTGCTTTTCAACTGACTGGTTGAGATTTGGGGATTCTGACCCCTATACCATTTTCAGACGTTTTTATGCCTAATTTTCCAGCTGAATGGTGTGGATAGTACCTTTCTTGCAACTTGTTTACTACTGACCGGTCTTTTAACCACAACGTCCTCGTGAACCTCAAGTTGACGCGCTTCGAAGTCCCTTAGCATGGTGGCCATCCGTTCGGCCAGCTTGATTTCTTCTCTCGTAGATACCTTGTCTAAAGGTGGGCCACACTTCTGCGTGAGCAGGTGAATCACCACTCGAGCATCGGCGGGCATTGTTGGTGTTAGGTTTAAAAAACCTTCAGCAGACCTCTGATTTCCAGGTGACAGACAAAGATGAGGGGAAGAGTGTATTGCTGCATTTTGGTTAATTTGCGAGATCCGCATATCTCGTTTCTCATTTGAACTACCTCCGACGTTACATCCTGGTCTCTTTTAAAAATCCGAGCAGGATGGCTTTTCTCGAGGTCATTGGTTCATTTGTGGAAACAGACTGTGAGGAGCCTGTAGCCTTTATACGTTGCACTTATTGTGCTCAATGGTGCCTCCTGCACATTGTACCTATGTCTCACTGATGTTGGTATAGACGTCAGAATTCAACAAGTCTCAACCAGTCACTCGAAATGCAAAAATGCAGCACCGCACAAGAATCAAACCCCCGACCTTCCTCGCATGAAGCAACCCCACTTCCACTGCGCTCCGAGCAGGTTGCCGGCAGAGGCATCGCGGGAGTACAAGACCCCAAACTCGTGACGCACTGTATTCCATTGTGACTTCAAGGACTCCCCACTCCTTGAGTGTAACGACTTAGCAAAAAATAAACAAATTTTTACACTAATTGAGCGGTGAGGATCCTCCCTATATGACTCGCTCCTCCCGTTCAGACATACGCTTCAGACCCTTCCTTTGTAAGAGGAGCAGAAACAAACAAGTAATAATGCATCTAAACAAGGGAGCGGGAAAGCCCGCAGACTTGGTTCGCGCCTTTACGGTCGAGTGGTCCCAACGGGAAAATATTTGAATCGCGCGATTTTCAGGTGATCTTTCAAGAGTATCGACCTCTAGAGGTTACGGGATTTTTGTCAAGTGGCGCAAATACATCCTTCCGGCTGCAGGTTTATTCGATATTCGAATACAATTGTTAGATCGAATTAAGTTTAATTATTTAATTTTCGAATAGCATTCGAATATGGCTCCCTTCGATGTTCGAATTCGAACGAATATTCGACTTTTGAAAATCATCGATTTTCGAATACGAACGAATGTTCGAAAATTAAGAAATATTGAATGGTCGAGTAATTCGAATAATTATTCGAATATATTCGTTCGGACACAACTATACTAAAGAACTCTATATCCTCACTCGCGTCTAAAGCTACACAGTAGTGACGAGTTTTCCGGGGCGGTGTTGTACGAGTTCTCGCACCATATGCAGGCGATCGTTGCGAGACCCAAGTGCTCCAATCAATCACCAAGAACTTAACAAACGCTTATCAACCTTCATTTCGCTGGTGAGTACTACTTGATGTCACGCGCAATTCTTACGAGTAGGCTTCTGTACTCAGCAGGAATCTATGGATGTTGCATAGAAAAAGGAGACGAATGCTAGGAATGGGCGGTAACTACAATACGAGCATAGAGAAGGAAGCAATAAAAAACCTCTAATTACCTAAAAATGTTTGCCAATATTTGCACTATTGGGATGGGCATGAGCTTCTCCTTTCGCTTCCACTAAAGAAGTGTCTATGGCTCAAATCTTGGGTTCGTTTTGAGGAACTGTCTGCCATACACCTGTTCACATTGTTCATTGATGGTGGAAATTCCATTTAAGCAGAGTTCTGCAGTAGATGGTTGAACGATTTCCTTAGCCTGCTATAACGAACTATGGTGCTATGGTAGTTGTGGCGGGTCACCCTATAAAAAGTGTAACTTACACGAAAAAAGAAACGATGGCACGCTTGTAATAAAGAAAACAAATAAACAATGCTACAGCTCTGTTCTGTGCTCTTAGATTTGGGCAGGGGAAGGGGCTCCAGGATGTGGTTGGAGTGACGCACCCATGTTAAGGTTGCCTACATCCTGGAGTTCTCTCCCTTGCCCAATACGGAAGCAGACAAAATACGGATCTGTAATCGAAATGAGGAGATAAGACTGCATTTACATTCGCTATGTAGCTCCTCGCCACACCTACACCCCACGGTATGCTATAGTGATCCCTGCCGTAACTACCATAGCGCCCCAACTATTTTAAAGCAGAAATCTCGATTGCCTGAGGCTGCCCCACAACTTGGTTCCAAGCTTACAAGAGCAGCTGAAAATTAAATAGCCTACTCCAAATAACAACGTCGGTAAACGGTTTCAGCAGAAGTGTCCTACCGCTTTTAATCCACACTTAAAACCCTTATCTCTCCTTTGATGGAACCTAAGAATCATAGGTCCACTTGGAGTTACCTCGCCAGATTTACTTCCTCTGAACGCAACCACGTGCAAGTCACTCTCAAAACAAACGTTTCTTTATAGCCATAATGGTAGGAAGCAAGCACAGCGGACGTCAAAGGTGAAAATATTCACTTCCTTAGATTTCAGCTTCAGAAATCATTTTCTAGTACTCTCTGGTGCTATCTCTACTAATAATACTATTTATCGGGGCTCCACATTTCAACACTACTAGCTGAAAAGAGCGAGCATTCCCACCCTTAATCGAGTCATGGAACAGCTCAATTCGACGAGGTCCTGGTTTGCTATAACCGCGTCGCAGCCGCCAGCCGGTCCCGCGGCGATCGCCTGCATACGGTGCGAGGACTCGTCCAACCCCGCCCCGGAAAACTCGTCACTGCCGTGTAGCTTTAGACTCGAGTTATATCCTCGGCTTGGCGATGCCGGTTCTTAGCAAGTCCGTGCAAATACCGCTCACCATCGCGCGACTCGAACTTTTCATAGCCATCTTTTAACGAGTGGCTTTTGCAACGACCACAGCCTTTTTGGCAGTTTTTTTTTTTCATTTCGTGCCACTTTTACCGGTTATCGGCTGACTTGTCTCCGAAAACACATGATAGGGCGCTCTTTTCTCGCGAACCTTTTCTTTCACACCGTCTGTCTACAGCCATGCCTGCTTGTTGATCTTTCGTCGCCCAAGCTTCGTAATGCCAAGTTTTGACCTCGCAGGTTGAAGTATCGCGTCGGTAGCCCCTCTCCAAGTTTTGCCGACAGCGTGACTGTCATTAACCGCACGCGAGAAATCACAGCTGCTTCCTTCTCTTACCACCTGATTCTTGTACAGCACTGCATCTCTCGACCTGCATCAGCCTCGGAGAGGCGATTTTCAAAGGGCAGATCAACAGACGATGCTGTGGGACGATCGTCTCATACGGCACGATCTTCGCGTCTGTGACGAGGCTTCGGTCGCAATCCTTCACAAGGACGAAGTCTATCTGCGTCTTGGTGTGTAGAACGAAACGAGATGGTAGTCACGTCTTCGATACACGGTGCTGACTATGGTGAGGCTATGCGATGCCGCATACTCAAAGATACGCTCACCATCTGCGTTAGCCCTGGTCTATACTTGCTATGGGTCGCGTAAGCCACGACGGCCGGGATAGATATCGACCGGGAGGCGCGAAAATTCGATATCTTGGCGATCGTGGTGCCGCGCCGCGTGGCGGCGCAAGTATAAATTAGGGCTTACGGGACCCATAGCTGAATCCACTTTGACAGCTGTACCTATCTTTCGTAGCGCCCACGTGCCCATTAAGGCCGCCAGCGATTATGATGGCACCTCTCGACGGTACCTCCACTGTCTTCTCATCAAGCAGGCTCCAAAACTCTTCCTTGGCTTGATCGGAGCAACCAGTCTGCGGAGCATACGCAGAGAAGAAGTAATAGAGCCGCTCTTTAGCGGCGACAACGATCTTCATCAATCGATCGTTAAAGCGTTCCATACTCAAAATTGAGCCACGAAACCGTTCGGAGACGATTGTTCCGACACCACTGGTGGTCCTGGGACTCCTTCATAGAACGGACTTGAGGCCACGTTCTATGTCCATTGACTTGCGGCAGGACCACCTCGTCTCCTGCACCGCACAGAAATCAACTATTCTACGCTCCAGTGATTCAACCAACTCGCAGAAGCGGCCCGTCAACGTACCCACATTCAGCGTTGCTACCCGTGTCCTGCTTACGTTACGGGACTTTCGGACAAGCTCGGTGGCCCCCCCCCCCCCCCTAATGCCGTCCTAGCACCAGGAACCCTTTCATACTTCTCACATTCGCCGGGCTCTGCGAGTGCGCGTCGGCCCCGCGGACGCCGTAGGACTATCTCGAGAACCATGAACTGACATGCTCCCATACGATGTGACAATGGGTTGTTGTTTCGTAGGCCGGCGAGGAACGAACATCGCCACCACAGCGCTCGCACGCTTGCATAGAAATAATCTGTTATGCAAGCCATGAATGTCAAGTACGACGTCATCGGACTGACGAGACGAGAAATCACCACCGCCTACACGCCGCCTATGACTCCAGAGAACTATCCCTCGGAACACGCGGCAGCAGCGGAGTAGGCGGCATTGTTGTCCTCATTAGCACGCGCTTGTCCATGAACATCAAATGGTAGGAGTCTAGAGTCCGATTCGGACGTCAGCGACTGAGGCGATGCGCTCCATACCAGCTATGACTGCATTCCTCGCGTACGCTCCATGCTGCCTGCTCGACGAAGAGATCAAAACCAGCTACGTGAAGCTGGATAAGATCTATAAGGAGGTTAACACGGTTCACAAGGTGATTTCAACGCCAAGATCGGCACACGATGGTTGTGTGAAGAGCTTCATATCGGGACTCACGGTTTGGGAGTGGAGTGGGTCTTCAATAGACTTGAGCTCGATTAATTGGGCTGAACAATTAGTCGAACGATTTCGAAAAATTATTCGCTCGATTACTCCAAAATCGTAAATCGCTGTTGTTCGAACATTGTTCGAGGTCGAATTTCGCGAAAAGCCGTTATACCTGATACCTGATAAGACCTGATCGCGTGTTCGCCCTGCTTTCATATAGCCCAGGTCTCTGAGGAGTATGTGGGAGGGGGGCGTTCGTATCGGCTGGTTGTAGGCGCCGCCACCGCGCGCCCAGGTGGCCATACCTGCGGCGTCATCCTCCCGCTCGCCGTCTCTGCTCACGCTGTGGCACATGTCGCGCGCGCGGCGGACAACGGCCCGACGGACGAGTGGAGCCACAGATCGACCAGAGGATTTACAAAACCAGTGTAAAAATACATGTTGGCGTGAAAGAAACATAGCTCTACATCAGAATTTCGAGCTCTATCTAATGAGCTCCACCTCAAGCCTATCAATGTTACCGTTGATGCGATATTCCTCCAATTTGAAACTGAAAAGTTCTTCGCAAACCTGCCACAAAGCTGTGAAAGGTATATTTCTAGGCTAAATATTTCATACAGAATTCACCTACGTCGTCGAAATACCTTCTATAAAAGCTCTTAAAAAAATTGTGTGGATGACACCGTTGGGGACATGTCTCCAAGACAACATTCTACGCAGAATTCAATTACGAAATTTATGTTCACAAATACAGTGTGTCCCAAAAATGTATACGCTGTTTGAAAGGTGATAACCTTGCTCAGAGTAAAGGTACTGAAGAACTTGATGGCTCATATAAAATTTTAAGACAGTAAACATTTTCTGACAAATGAGCGGTATGGATTGCACCATGCATTCGTCTGAAACCTTGCATTCTATACTCGATCTATTGTTTTCGCTTGAATACTTGTTATAATTTCTCCAAAAAGAGGAAGTTTCGATTGATGTGAGCTTCTTTCAAGGTTTGAAAGTTAAATACACATTATGGCTTGCGAAAAATGCAGGGTATCCTAAAAAAATGCATGCACCCTTTGAGCGGTTCTATCATTGGTGATAATGAAGCTTTTGAAGATGTTTAACACTCATATAAAAGCACAGAGTAACGCAATTTCTGTGGCGTGCAAATATTCAAGATTGCGCCGTGCACTCGACTAAAACCTTGCATTTCAAACTTGATTGATTGTGCATGGGCTAACTGCTTGTTAAAATTCTGTTACTACTTGGCCACACTAACCTGTGCAGTGCCTCTTTTAACGTTTAGAAATTCACAATTACGTGAAAGGCACGTGACGTGTGAGTTTATTGATTTTACAATTTATCACTTTCGCTATCGCTCTAATAACTCTTTCTACATTTCTTAGTCCATAACAAGAGTCAAGCCCCTCTAGGCTTTTCTTCGAAGAGCAGAAGTTTATCATGAAGTGCTACGGGAAGTTCGAAAGCACCGTCGAAGTGCGTAGGCGACTCAGAGACACCCTGTATTGACTGTAGTGTGGAGAATTTGTGCTACTTCACTATATGGTCCATTCACAGAAGTAATGACGGCGGTAAGCAACGATGATTAATAGACGTGTCTTACTACCTGGTAATAAACATAACCTCGGCGCCTGGACGCACGGCCTCCAGGCAGGAGGTCAAGGTCTTATGAATGATGTATGGTCAATGAAAGACTATGTGTTCAGTGACCTCGTTTATCCCCAGAGCTTAAGTTTCGGACCGCTTGACTGACATCCACAAAGAATCGATAATTTGATCAATATCAGTTGATGGCGATCGAAAGTTCAAAAAATGAACTACTGATCCGTCTTCAGCGACCTCGATTACCCCCAAGGCTGATGATTCGAACCGCTGAATGACATCCATAAAGAGTCGAGAAATTGACCAATATCGGCTGATGGTCGATCGAAACATCAAAAGCGAACTTCAGATTCGTGTTCAACGATCTCGGTTACCCCCACGGCATAATTTTTGGACCGCTTGAATGAAATACACAAAAACACACACAACTCTTTTATATGTAAGAAGTGCTCCGACACGCCTAACGGCGTGTCTCGCACTTGCGCGCTTCGCGCGACTTTGCAGCATCACTGACCTAAAGAAAGTAGCTTTTGTCAAACTTAAAATTCGCTAACATCTAGGACCTGCTGCGTACTTCATCGGCATCAAGCCGTTCACTACTTCGGTACTTTTCATCATAGACATTTTCTCCACACCGTCCAGCAACATCATTTGTTTGTGCTGCGCAGTACTTCGGCCCCTCCACTGTTGACACGTCTTCCGAATCCGGGCGCCAGCTTCCCCCTCACTCGTTTCTTCTTTCTAGATCTAATTGCTGGTCCGCCTTTACTGGTCTTCCCCCCCCCCCCTCACCTTCCTGGTCCCAACCCCTGGCCCACTTCCTTGTTTCACTATTGACCCCCTACTGGTCTCTTCTTGCTGGCTTCCCCGCCCTGGTCCCTCCTTCAGGTTGTTTCTTTCCTTCCTGGACGCTCACCTGGTCCACTCTAAAGGCCCCCTACTTCCCTTTTCCACCACCCCTTAGTGGTCCTCCCATGCTCAAGGCAGACGTCAGTGACACGTATTCAAAATTAAACGCTCAGAAACCCGTGCAGTTGCCGCTGAGTCAAGCAGGAGAGGGCTAAGCCTCCTTTGCTGCAAAATCCCATGTTAAACGGCAAACGTTGCCCGTGAGAGAATTTTATCCGCGCGAGGTACGCAAAGGCGTATCTCGCGCGGATAAAATTTTCCGTTCAACGTGGGATAATGCTGAATTCTGAATGCGGTCACTCGTCACACGACGTCGGTGAACCGCTTCTCGCTCTAGACGACTGTTGCGCGATGTATGGGACCCGTATTCTGAATCCATATGCTCAGAAACACGCGCAAACGCCGCTGTGTCAATAGAGAGGAGGCTGTGCTTCCTCGGCTGGAGGAGCATCCCATGTTGAATTCTGGATGCGGCCGCTCGTCTTACGACGGTGTCACCTCCTTTGACTCCAGATACTTGTTGCATGAAGAAGGGGACCCGTCTTCTGGATTCAGACGCTCAGAAACGCGCGCAGGCGCCGTTGTGTCAAGCAGGAGAAGGCTGCGCTTCCTCTGCTGCAGCAGCATCTCATGATCGATTCTGAATGCGATCCACGTCGTAGCACGACGGTGTCTCCTCTTCTGACTCTAAACGATTGTGGTGCGACGAAGGGAACCCGTCTTCTGGATTCAGGCACTCAGAAACGCGCGCAGACGCCGTTGTGTCAAGCAGGAGGAGGCTGCGCTTCCTCAGCTGCAGCAGCACCTCATGCTCAATTCTGAATGCGATCCCTCGTCGTAGGACGACGGTGTCTCCTCTTCTGACTCCAGAAGGTTGTGGTGCGATGAAGGGAACCCGTCTTCTGGATTCAGGCACTCGCGCAGACGCCGTTGTGTCAAGCAGGAGGAGGCTACGCGTCCTCTGCTGTAACAACATCCCATGTTTAACGGCAAACTTTGCCCGCGCGAGGTACGCAGAGGCGTACCTGGCACGGGTAAAGTTTTCCGTTCAACATGGGATAATGCTGAGTTCTGCATACGGCCGGTCGTCGTACGACGACGATGATACCTCTGCTTCCTTTCTTTTCGATCTTCTGAATCCAGACGGTTGTGGTGCGACGAAGGGAACCCGCCTTCTGGATTCAGGCACTCAGAAACACGCGCAGATGCCGTTGTGTCAAGCAGGAGGAGGCTACGCGTCCTCTGCTGCAACAACATCCCATGTTGAACGGCAGACGTTGCCCGCGCGAGGTACGCGGAGGCGTCGCAAGGGGTTCCATGAGATTGCGCGTCGTTCCACGAGGCGTATCTCAGCCAGGTTTCTAACCTGAGTGAGATACGCCTCACCATCTACAGGGCAGGGAGCTAACTCAATTATATAGTGGTAGGATAGAATAGGATATCAACTTCATGATTGAATTCTGCGTAGAATGTTGGCTTAGAGACATGTCCCCAACAGTGTGATACACACAATTTTTTCTTCAAAAATGAGCTTTTATAGAAGGTATTTCGACGACGTAGTTGAATTCTGTGTGAAATATTTAGCCTAGAAATATACCTTTCACAGCTTTGTGGCAGGTTTGCGAAGAACTATTTTTCAGTTTCAAATTTGAAGAATATCGCATCAACGGTGGTATTGATAAGCTTGAGGTAGAGCTCATTAGGTAGAGCTGGAAATTCTGATGTAGAGCTATGTTTAATTCACAACAACATGTATCTTCCACTGGTTTTGTAAATCCTCTGAACATCCTATTGACGGCAGTCCCACCAAATCTGGTCGACCTGCGTGCTCCGCTCGTCCGTCGGGCCGTTGTCCACCCCGCGCGCGACCCGCAGGTATGACCACCTGGGTGCGCCTCCACGGCGCCCATGACCAGCCGATACGAACGCTAGGCACCCGGAGTATGTTAGCGTAGGAAGAACAGTGGAGTCGAATAGGTGGGCACGGAATCGGGAGTTCTTCGTCTTCTCCACGACTTCTTCGACGCTCTTGAAAGGTCTCCAAGCCGCTCGTTCTTCCTTCCCAGCTCTGACGCTAGGTCGTTGGCCATGTTGATTTCGCGACCCAGATACGTGTGGCTGGAGCACTCGGAAATGTTCGTTCCGTTGAGCGAGAATGGGGCATCAGAAACTCTTTCGTACAACCTGAACATTGTCTTCGTAAGACTCTGCTGCAGTCCAACGTTTCCGTAAAATTAAAGGATGAAGAGCGGCGTTACTCGTCTCTTTTTTAGGATGCGCCACGCATTCTATTTCTATGGGATGTGGCGAAGCGATTTGACTGCCATTTGGCCATACAGCGACTTGCGTAGCCAACTGGGGCGGGATTCATCAACGACTTACGTAACTTTAACGGAGAACTGTAAGCGAAAAGCTCAGATAACGCGGTGTATCACTCTCCAAATCGCTCGATAGGCCGCGTTATCTGAGCTTTTCGCTTACAATTCTCCGTTAAAGTTACGTAAGTCGTTGATGAATCGGCCGCTGATGAACAAGTCAGCGAATCCTCCCCTTCCCTTTTACCATTCAAAAGTCTGGTACCAATTCACAGTCTCGGATGGATGGAAGGCTTGGATAGCCTGGACGGGAAATTCGAAACAAGGATCTGGTATCGGGTGCACGCGACAGCCGACACGTTCTCCGGCTGCACTATACGTCTCTTCCCCCTTCGCAGAATATAGGACTAATGGTAAGAAAAAGAAATCGAAATAAAACGAATATAGGAATAATGTCTAACAGTACAATTTAATATATAACAATATTGAATGTGTTAATAGTGATTGGTTAAACCTCCCTCATGCTGTTGTAAATGCGCTCCACAACTGCTGCGTTTCACCATTCCGTTCTGAATCAGTTTATTGCGAGCCAGTTGCTTAAGTCTCTGTTGCGGACAATGATTTTTTCCGCCTGCTCATCGAACCCGGAACTGTTATTGGTAAATACGCTTGCGAATAAAACTAAACAAAGAAACCACGTCACCCGATGATTAGCAAATGTCTATTGATGGTAACTGAGAAGTTTGTTGCCGAAAATTTCACTTTTCGTACAGCATCGTCCGAAGCTGCCCGATGCGGAAGACGAGCATCGGACAGCATTGTCCGACATTGTTGCGAAAAGGTTAGTTAACGTTCTAGTTTGCAACCTCTAAGTGGTTCAGAAGTAGAGCATCGTGTAAACTTTGCAAACTCACTGAGGTAGATGATGAAGAGAGGTATACAGGTGATCACTCCAATGGCACCGAATTGCGATACCGTCCGATTGTAGTACAGGTAGACGTCCTTAACTTGGAAGGTTTCGCAGAATTGACCTAGAAGAGGCCTGCATCACTTGCTGAGTAGTAAGCTAGATGAAATACACATGCATAGCCCAGCAAATTTGGGTAGAGGAAAACCATGCTCTCTACGAAAATCTGGTTAAATGTAGTGACTTATGCATGGGTGTAATAGCTGGTGCAAAGCCACTGTATTAAACGTGATTCGCGCGTTTGGCCGCATATTCTACACTCGGCTATTCTATCGCGATAGCGACCAGAAATATACAAATATGGTTTCTTGCGAGTAGCTCGGTGACACAGGGAAGCTGCATAAAAACTTTACTTCTGGAATAGCAATCATTCTCTGCATAATGGATGTAGATGCGTTGAATAATTTATAAAACGTAGGACGAGAAAACAGCGTTGGCTAAAAAAATCGAATTGACCGCATTTGTTGGAAGATTTCACGTAGTTATGAAACGTTTACTACCCAAGAAAACAGGATGTTCTTCCATTTGAGCAACAGCTGGCACTTTTTTAGATATGGGATGCTATTTTTCTTCTGTGGCGGTCCTATTCTTCATCGTCCTCGCGGTGCCTTCCATGGTTTGAATATGCCTTCCATGGTCCATGGCAAAATGTTTGAATATGCGAATGGTTTCGAATACCGAAAGTTTTCGAGCATTCGAAATAGAGCATATTCGAAAAACGCGATTTCTCGAAAATGTTGACATTTCAAGGGAAGCAACTGCTTGAGCCATTGTAAGCTTCCACACTTCAAAATGATCATTTTTGGAATTGATGGCTGAGTGACTGTTCAAGAACTTTCACTAAACAATGCTTTCGCCTAACGGCAGCTAATCACATACTGACGACGAAGCATTATACTTCAATCTGTAGCAAATCTGTTCCGCTAATTTGAAAACGCGAAATATCACACTGTCAATTTTGCGGCCACAAAATACAGGTAGCTAGGAACAGGCCAGCCATGAGGGCCGGTCTCTATTCTTTCTAGTGATTCGCCCAAGTAAGCGGTAGAAGCAGGTATTTCTTATTAGCGATGAACTTGTGAATGTAGCTATTCTCCAGCCAGCATATTGATTAAACGGTAAACTCTTAACAAATATCGATCGATATACATATAACAGGTGGTCGATCCATACCGCGTCCCCTTTGTGAAGTTTGGCATACGGCCGATATATCCAAGCCCCATGCTACAATTAGTCAGAGCAAAAATCGATAAAATCGACCGATAACAGCCGGTCGAAAAAAGAAATCTAGGCACTGTAAAAGAAGAAAAAACAAAAGTCTTGCACAAAAAATGCGTTTATATCATACCTTTACATTGATATATGTTTGCAGGTGCATGGTAGCGCAGCATGAAATGTAGACTGTGGCGTGCACCCCAAAAGGACTATTGGTTCGGGTTCCGTCCAGGCCAAGCAAGCCTTGCATCAGATTTCTCTTTGAAGAATAAAACAGTGATTTGCCCATCGGTTGGCCAACAGCATTCACCGACGTGTCCCAGTGGCGGATGGTCGTATTTTTGCCCTGTTCGACAGGGTATTTCTAATAGTCTACAATTCGCCATCTATCTGCGCCAGAGCTCAACTGCAGCTTTTTTCTAGTGGCAGGAGAGAAGAAGTTTCATCGTTCGACAACCTCTGCCAGCATCGCAGCTGACTTTTGGACCAATCTGACGTTATTCGGCGGATCTGCGCGTGGCTGAGAGCGACCTTCAGTCAAAGAAAATCGATATAGGTCTCTTTCGCTCGTTTCGTTTGCACCATTCGGCTTGCCTCTTCGAGTTCTACAGAAACACATACACAACTTTACCAGATCGCCCATATTTTCGCCGTAGGTGGCCCAAAAAGTGACTGGAGCAGGCCTTTGCGATTAGAGCACCTTATTTCCCAGGACATACGTGCTCTCCGAGTACCTAAAGCATGGCGTACGTTGCCAGTGCACTGTCAGTACTAGGAATGCTCCGTGGGTGCGCAACAAGAACGCATATAGGATCGAAACTATCAATCAAGTGGGCGAAAATGCAGATGAGGCTTGAGTGACGCACTTTTTCCGATTTCGGTATACCACTGCAGGAAGGCGCGGTTAGCCAACAGCCTTAAAATGCGTGAGCGAAAAGAACGCTTAAGGTACGTTACGATGAAGTGCTCAGAAATCCTAAGTTGCCAGTTTAAAACGGCGGAAGGTAGCGGTTAGAGTTTCTTGCTCTCTTACTCGCCCATATTTGAGTTCTCGACACTCGCGATAACCCCTTTAGCTTCAGCACGAAAAGCTCTATCGACCGATGTCAGTGAGGACCAATTTCAAAAAGACCGAGTTTTTTGGCAATTTCCCATCGAGGGGAGGGGACGCCTAGGCCGAGCCTGCGCGGACGATGACGTCATCGAAAATCGATATTTTCGAAATTGGCCAAATTTCCTCGTTCAAAACCATCGAGGGTTTATTTGGGGCGCTGGTTACGAACCCGACGTCCATTTTTGAAAATTCCGGCGATTTCGATAGGTTTTGGATTTTCTTCTAGATAACTTAAGGTGTTCGGGTAGGATCATAACTGAGGGTTTTCAAGTTTTTGTTCAAACTTCGTATAGGTGCAGGGGCTTATTCGGGGTGCCCAACACGATGACAAAGTCCATTTGGAGGATTGCAGCAGGAGGCCACCCATACCGATAACTGAAGGGGATCGGTGATCCCGACCCGACTACCTTTTAACGTGAAGAAGCCTACCGAAATCGGCGAAATTTTCATAACCGGACGTCGGATTCGTAACCAGCGCCCCAAATAACCCCTAGATGATTTTGAACGAGAACAATTGGTCAATTTCGAAAATATCGATTTTCGATGACGTCATCGTCCGCGCGGGTTCGGTCTAGATCGCCCTCGTCCCCTCGGTGCGAAATTGTCAAAAAACTCGGTCTTTCTGAAATTGGTCGAGAGTGGCACCACTCGATAGAGCTTTCCGAGCTGAACAGAACGCTGTTCTTGCAAGTGTCGAAAACTCAAATATGGGCGAGTAAGGTCGCAGGAAACTTCAACCGCTAAGTCTGCCGTCCTAAAGTGGCAGCTTGGCTAATGCTGTTAAGGCAGGTGGGTAGCTGGGAGCATATCGTCGTGAAGTGCCTTCAGTGCTCTGCTCGCTCACGCATTTTGAGGCCGTTAGCTCGCCGCGTCTCCCACAGTAGTCCACCGAAGTCGGAAAAAATGCGTCACACAAGCCTCACCTGCATTTTCGCGCCCCTGTAACATTGCCTCTTCCTAAGTTACAACGTTCTGCTTTAGTGCACTACTGGGACGTTTTACTGCCTACAAAACACACAAGCTGTAACCGGAAAGGTTCTCACATGACAGAGAAATTTTGCTACGAACTCGCCCGTGCGTGTATTTGCGAGCGCCCCCCCCCACTCGATTGATACGTTCGATTCTATATGCATTGTTGACGGCGCACTCCAGAGTCTCGTCGGGACAGAGTACAGCATTTCCTGAGAAGGGCGGCTGGAAATTTATGAAAAAATTCTGCAAACGGTTCGAAATAGTCTTGAAGACTTCGCATTTCCCAATAAGAAAAGATATGAGCACAGTAGATATGGTTCGCCCACTCGATTGATAGGTTCGGTTCTGCATGTATTTTGCACGGCGCACTCTCGGAGCATTTCTTGCATGACAGCGCAATGGCAACATATGCCATACTTGAGATACTCCGTAAGCTCGCATGTACTGGGAAATAAACATAAGGATAAAGGACGGCGTTATTCAGTCCCTTCTGGGATGCGCCAGCGCACTCTACTTCTACAGGATGTCGTGGAGGCGACATGAATGCGTATTTGGCCATACAATGACTTGCGGTGGCCAGCCGATGAACAATTCAGCGCTCTATCCTTCCCAAACAAGTCTGGTACCAATTCACCGACGCCGGAGGGATGGAACGCTTGGTTGGTCTGGGCGAGAAATCCGAACCAGAAACCTGGCATCGGGTGCATGCGACAGTCGCGCCTCCTCCGACTGCGCTACACGCGCTCCACTGGGAAATAAGCTGCTCTAATTGCAAAAGCCTGCTCCAGTCACATTTTGAGTCACCCACGGAGGAAACATAGGCGCTCTGGTAAAGTTGTATATGTGTTTGTGTAGAACGCGAAGAGACAAACCGAATGGTGCCCCACCGTTTTTTGAATTACCTAACTGACTGACTCAATGAGCTATGATCGAGCGACGGTTTGCGACGGATTTTCCTTCGCAGTCCGAAGTTTTGAATGTGCGACGAGAGAGGTATTGCATATTGAGGCCATGCTGGGGATTCAGGGTCTCTTGTAAAAGTTTCCTCGTTATTGGAAGCCGTTAGTCGAATACTACCAAGAGCATTGGGTTTGTGGATGCTGCTGAATGACCGCCGCTTCTTTTTATAGATTTCGAAGCAGAAAATAAGAGGGGACTTATGGTTGTGTTATACAGCCGCAAACGCTCACTAATGACCTCTCTCATGCAATCTAAATAAAATCCTGCGCCTTTCCAGAAAAGTACAAACCCAAGCGAAGGCCGTACAGAAGCCGTACCGAAAGATCTTGGCATCTTCGTCGCCAGACTCTTCTAGCATCAATCTCCCGGGTCTACGTGATTTTATAAAATCTATATATAGGTGGGGACTTGAGCAACCCAACCCACCAGTTTTCCTTCTTTACAGCCTCCCCTTTAAGTCTGCGATGAAACTCATCAGCTGCCGCCAGCAACGTGTAAGTGGCTCAAGGTTCATTGCTTGAGAGATTAGAAGGTCCGGCGATCAGTATCCTCTGTGCACTCTGCATGGTCATGACAACGCCACTGGAAGCTTGCAGTGGAGGCGTCTGAATTCTGTGTCTGACGTGTGCGGGGTGCGGGAAGACGTGGGTATGGTAGCCCTTGTTACAAAGATAAACGTGCGACGGTGGTTCAGATTTATTATCAGGGGAAGAGAGTGAGTGGTGGAGCCCAACCGGTGCTCACCACGTTACTTGAGAGAGTGCCGCTTATCGCCTAATACAGCCCAGCAGCCGCCCCTATTGGAGGGAGCGGCGCCTTACAAAGGGTGCAAGAGGTCGTAGACGACGACATGCGGACTTCCATTTTCATTTTACTTCGTCACTCTTAGCGCAACGGGAAATGATTACGCCGACTAAAGACAAGTCAAATCAAGGTAAGCCTGATCACCAGAGGCCATATCAAGGAACACCAAGCACCGTGATGAATGTTGAGGACCGTCCTCCAGCCCTCTTGCTAGGAACCACCCGCTAATCTTGAAACCGCTGTCTTTCAACTTCCTATCTGTTGTTTCCAAGATATGTCATATGGTCATAAAATTCTGTACGGTCCAGTTATGCGTACCAGAGAGACGTGAACTAATCCGCTTTCAATTGCTGTTAGAGGCCGCGCTACATCTCTTGTCAGATACGGCAAGATACACACTGCTGAGAGCTGTCATAATTTGAAAGCCTGAACCCGACAATGCCATGTGAAACAGAGATTCATGCTAGAAGTGCACACTCTTGTGCACATACACAATCATATGTACACGATGCACTGGCCCTGGTGAATTCAACGGAAGCGTTTCGAGAGCTTCACAAGATATGGAGGTTGCAAATGAGATCAACCACAGATACAGTACGTATTGGAATGCCGGACTACCTGAGTACGGTTTGGCGCAGCTGCAGCTCGTCAGGTCGTAATTTGGAGTGCCGTGTCCACCGCAGTCAATAGCATCACAATCAGGACCGGTCCAGCCACCCGAACACTGCACGCACCTGGGAAGACGACTTCTTCCACTGGTTGTGAAGGAACAGTTGTTGTAATGCATGTGTACACGCTCATTCCACTCCTAACCCCGTTACACCCCATGGGCTAAAGCGGAGGAGACCGATACCCTTTTTTGACTGCATAGACAGGGCAGACAAACGATTGGTAACTGATCTCCCGCTAAGCCCTTGATTGCGCTAGATGCTTACGATCCATTCGCTTGTCGCTCGAAGCCATCGCAGTTCATCCTCCTGTGGCAGGAGGCGCCGGTCCAGCCATCTCTGCAGAAACACAAGTCGTTCTCCAGGTCTCCGTTCAGACACGGTTTATTCCTCCAAAGTACTGCTGTCACCATGAAGTCAGCCAAACCGAACAACACTAGGAAGCGACTCATCTGAACAGAATGGCGTTCTCGTTAGCTCCAGAAGGCTCATGCAAACAGTGCTGCATTTAAACTGAATGCAGAGGAGAAGAGAGGAATGCATTAGACTGCAGTGTTTGATAAACTTACGACCGGAAAAAACCCGTCTGAGTTATTCACCGTAGTTTCGAAGTGAAATTCAGGGAAATCGTTACGGGACCGAGTTGCCTAACCCTCTGCTAATCAGTCGCTGCAGCTCGTGATATTTGCTTGCATGCTTCTCCGGCGCAAATAGGGTCAGGGGGGAGGGGCTTCTGATGGGCAGAAAATCCCATAGAGCGTCGTAGCGTCGTTAACGTCCTTCATCCCTGGCTCCAACGTATAAAGCTTGTAGTAGGGGCGTTCCACGGCTAATAAAAGCCATGTTTTAATCGCGCGGCTGCGGGCGTTGCACCCCGGACAACTCGGACGGTTTTTTTCCGGTTGTAAGTGTATCGGCGAGTCTAGACTGCTGGACACCTTCGGTGCTCAAGCAGATGAAAACGCACGAAAGGAGACGTCGTTTTTGAATTGCGATGCCATCTTTTGTCCGCAGAAATTATAGTTTTAAAATAAAATTCGAATTCTCTCAGAGGCTTGAAAAGAAAATCGGAAAGGAATGGAGCCGTTAGAAAGCCTGTATTCTGCAGGCGGAACTAAAGAAATGAACGTGAAATCCAAGCCATCCTTCCTTCCCTATCGTTTGGCAAAAAGTAAACACAAAGTTCGATGAGTCGAAGAAAACACTTATCGTTAGATGACACTTGTAACGAAGTGTGAAAAGCATCGCTAGGCAATCAACGCATGCCTCACTGCAGTTGCACGTCAATCACTTCACTACATCGGTACCAGCTCGTACATTCTCGTGAAACGACGTCTGCGATGCCCTTCTGTATCTGTAAGAATAGCGCGGCACTATCAGTGTAGGTCCCGCCACGGTGTCAGTGCGAAGAATGCATATGCGGTGAGCCCCTGGATCTCAGGGAAAGAAAGCACTAACTTTTTCCTCTGATTCCTTCTGCTGCTCAACCACTGAAATAGGCCCCACCTTGCATGGTGATTTTGATGCAGAAAGGGCAGTTCTTGCTTTTCCTGTTTCCATGAACATTTCTTAAAGAGTAGTAGGGCGTATCTGTTGCAGAAAGTAGTGTAGTAATGTTGAACAATCTCGACGAAGTAAATAAATAAAAATAAATACATAAAGCACCAGATGCTTCGATGGCGCACAATAAGGAGTAGGACTGTGAATACCCCTATTGCAAGCAAACGGGCGTGTAGTTTGTTTGGAGAACCAGTTTATAAAACTTCACGTTCACTATATCCTACTAATATAGAAGCGTTAGTCCGTCTGTCTGTGTGTGTGTGTGTCACAAACTTGTGTAAACTTGCAAAACGTGTTGAACATGTAAAGGAGACTAGCGTGCGCACGGCAAACCTGTGTGAGCCTTTAAAACGTGTTGAACAACACGTCGGCAATCGTGCACGGCGAGCCGTAGACGTGCCGAACACGCCGGCAACCGTGCATGGCGAGCCGTAGACGTGCCGAACACGTCGGCAGGCGTGCATAGCGAGCCGTAGACGTGCCGAACACGTCGGCGGCACGAAACTTCGGCCATGGGGGTAATCGAGGTCGCTGAACACGAATCTGAAGTCGATCAATCGATAACGATCGATATTATCGATTTTTTGAGGATGGCCCTCAAGAAACGCGAAACTTTGGCCTTAGGGGTAATCGAGGTCGCTGAACATGAATCTGAAGTCGACCAATCGATATCGATCGATATTATCGATTTTTTAGAATGACATTCAAGCGGCACGAAACTTCGGCCCTGGGGGTAATCGAGGTCGCTGAACACGAATCGGATCAATCGATCCATCTCGATTAACATAAAGGTCAGAAGGCCTAGGGAAGAATAGGAAACCCGTAGCGGCCATTGCGTCCTATTCTCGGGGTTTGGGGGCGAAGCCCCCAACCAGTCGTAGGCGGCCGCTAGGCCGACGTACGACTGGTTATATATTAAAGCATTTTTCATTTTTTGTATATGGATCCATATATCTATACATTATATATTAGATAGTTCGGAAAGTCCTTAGCGTTTTGTGCTACTATTTTTCATTCGTCTATTATTAAGTAAAAATTCTACTTGCATTACGCCTTAATGCTACTTTCTGCACAGGATTTTTCGCTCAATCCGACTAAATAAATTATGTTTCAACGTTATTTTATAACTCTGTTCTTGGAGGGCCCATTGAAGCATGTCGAAGGAGCAATTCCGAACGGTATTTTATTTTGACTTCAAGTTGGGACAGACCGCTTGAGAAATCTTCCGAAACCCACTCGCGTCCAAAGCTACACGTTAGTAACGAGTTTTCTGGGGCGGGGTTGGACGAGTTCTCGCACCGTATGCAGGCGATCGTTGCGGGACCCAAGCGCTCCAACCAATCACGAAGAAATCAACAAACATCTGTCAACCTTCATTTCGCTGGTGGCTACTACTTAGTATGACGTGCAACTCTTACGAGTAGGCTTCTGTACTCAGCAAGAATCTATGGAAGTTGCTTAGAAAAAGGAGACGAATGCAAGGAATTGGCGGCAACTACAATACGAGCATAGAGGAAGCAATAAAAAACCTCTAATTCCCTAAAAATGTTTGCCAATATTTGCACTATTGGGATGGGCATGAGCTTCTCCTTTCGCTTCCACTAAAGAAGTGTCTATGGCTCAAATCTTGGGTTCGTTTTGAGGAACTGTCTGCCATACACCTGTTCACATTGTTCACTGATGGTGGAAATTCCATTTAAGCAGAGTTCTGCAGTAGATGGTTGAACGATTTCCTTAGCCTGCTATAACGAACTATGGTGCTATGGTAGTTGTGGGGGGTCACCTTATAAAAAGTGTAACTTACACGAAAAAAGAAACGATGGCACATTTGTAACAAAGAAAACAAATAAACAATGCTATAGCTCTGTTCTGTGCTCTTAGATTTGGGCAGGGGATGGGGCTCCAGGATGTGGTTGGAGTGACGCACCCATGTTAAAACTGCCTACATCTTGGAGTTCCCTCCCTTGCCCAATACGGAAACAGGCAAAGTAGGGATCTGTAATCGAGAATATGAGATAAGACTGCATTTACATTCGCAGTATGTAGCTACTCACCACACCCGCGCCCCACGGTACGCTATAGTGACCCCCTCCCCTGACCACCATAGCGCCCGAACTATTCAAGCAGAAATCTCGATTGCCTGAGGCTGCCCCACAACTTGGTCTCAAGCTTACAAAAGCAGATGAAAATTAAATAGCCTACTCCAAGTAACAACGTCGGAAAATGGCTCCAGCAGAGGTGTCCTACCGCTTTTGTTCCGCACTTAAAGCCCTTATCTTTCCTTTCATGGAACCTAAGAATCATAGGTCCACTTGAGTTAATTCGCCAGATAGGAGGTCTTATATGTGTGTAAGCATTGCTTTGCATTTACTTCCACTGAACGCCACCACGTGCAAGTCACTCTCAAAACAAATGTTTCTGTATAGCCATAATGGTAAGAAGCAAGCACAGCGGACAAAAATCTGCACTTCCTTGGTTTTCAGCTTCAGAAATTATTTCCTACTACTCTCTGGCGCTATCTCTATCTCTACTAATAGTCCTACTTATCGGGGCTCCACACTCTAACACTACTAGCTGAAAAGAGGGAGCCTTCCCACCGTTGATCGAGTCACGGAACAGCTCAGCTCGACGAGGTTTTGCTTCGCTGCGACCGCATCGCAGCCGCCAACTGGTCCGGCGGCGATCGCCTGCATACGGCGCGAGAACTCGTCCAACCCGTCCCGGAAAACTCGTCACTACTGTGTAGCCTTACCAGGATACTATCTCAACGGTAGGTCGGAACGGCGCAAATGTTGTATATGGGCAGAACCATCTCTCTCTGGGAAGTAACAAACTGCAGGTATCTCGACACCAATACAGCTCTGCGCAGAGTTAGAGACGGCGGAAGTGGCGTGTTGGCGCCCTGTTGATTCACGTGCTCCACAGCTGACGGGCGCGCGCGGGATGAGGGCTCGTATCGCGACTCAGGGCAGTGCACATGTGGCGTAGTAGGGAAGAGCTCGGGCTCGTGAATGAGGGGTCGGGGTTTGGATCCCGCAGGCTGCGTTAGTTTTGCACTTTTGTAAAATCCATGTTTATCATATAGGTAATCCACCTAGCGGCATTATAGTGTGTTATAGAGCATGTTTACATATAACATACCACTCATGCCGTTAACGAGGGTGGTCCAGGCAGGGTCACCGATTTCGCTGAAACTTCGTCTAGGGGGTTATTTGGGATTCTGATCACGAATCTGACATCCGTTTTTCACGATTCGGCTAGATAATATAGATACAGGAAGGCACAGGATTACATTCTTAAAGTTTCTGCCGGTGACGGCAGGTACAGACAGGACTTTTGGCCCACTAATAACATATAAGTGGCATGAAATGCGACATGCACTCGTTTGAATTTTGCGTTTTACAATCGGTTGTTTTTCGCTGGAATACTTGTTACGATTTCTCACAAAATTGTCGCATTAATTGATTTGTGCTTATTTTAGAGTTTGAAACTTAATTACACATTACAGCTTACGAAAAATGGAGAGTATTCTAAAAATAGCAAAGATTGCGCCATGCTTCTGCCTGAAACCTTGCATTCCAGACTTGATTGATTGTACATGGGCGGAATGCTTGTTACAATCTTGTTGCTACTTGGTCACATTAGCATGTGCTGTGCTTTTTTAACGTTTTCCGTCGTTCAGTAGCTGCAGTTATGCCAGTTAACCTTTCCATTCAGCTTAAATGTTGCTTCATTCGTCCACAGAATGCGCCTTGTAAAATGCAGCTCCTGCTCACATTTAAATCGTGCAATCAATAAACTCGCATGTAGCGTGTTTTTTAGGTTGTCAGGTTTGTCAGACGGCGCATTCCGTGCCACCCAAATGTCAGAAAATTTCTATTTTCTTAAGCTTTCATATGAGCTCTTAACTTCTTCAGTACCTTCACTATGAACAAAGTCATCATCTTTCAAACAGTGTATACATTTTTTTCGAGACACCCTGTACAACTGACACCACATCCTGTACTACTACCGCTACTTCACTACTGCTGTTCCAACAAGTAGACCTACTTCCACCCTGATAAATTTGTTAAAACAAAAACAAACAAAGAGACAACTTACTTCAATGCGACCCTTCTGCTGAAAGCTGATTGGATGCCGACTTGTCGGCTACAAGCACTCAGACACGCCTACCTTTACAGAGTTACAGAGCTTTGTACAGACGCTTCGCGTCGCGGGGATACTACGGCGTTTTTGAGATTTCACAGTGCGGTCACTACTGCAGGCCGTTCAGCATCTGCATAATCGCTGTTCAGCTTCGCTAACTCCCTTACCCCACACTTTTCCCTCTACGCGATGTTCAGCAACAACGCTTCCTTGGGATGTTACGGTTCTGAAATTCTCCCACTAATCAGACCTCCTCACTGGCTCCCCTTTCAACCAGTTCAACAATTCGCTAAAATAAAAAAAATCTTGGAACCTTTCTGTAACACTGCGCAAGCCAAAACTTCGGATACCTACCTCGGACGCGCTCGATTTGTACTTGCTGCTATCGCGGGATACAGTTTTCGCGGTTTTGCTGGCTGTGCACTTCCGTATGCCATGAGCTGACCTCATGCGACGTTTGACGTAGGGAATCGCGTTGTTAGTGGAGTAACAGCTTCCTATGCAAGGCCTTTCCGAAGCGAAGGGTTGGAACACTATGCGCAATGATGCTCCTCCTTATTCGCCATTCATGGACGAATTCAACTATGGGTGCTACATACAGTCCCAGGGTATAGGAGAGATCACGAAGGTGAAAGAAACTACCCCGTCCAATAAGGATCTTCTGACTGTTCTGATGATCTTCAAACTTGACGGGAGTGAACTGTGCCCACAAGGAGGGCCGGTTTTAGCCACTTATGTCCGTGTAGAACCTCGTGACATGTTTGCGCATGAAGGCGAGCCGCAGTGTTCGCTTGAAGGCCAGCAGAAAACATGATAACATACTAGGTCAACTCGGAGCCGACAGCGAGAGCAAGTCCTCTTCATGCACATTAAAAGGCCCACAGTTTTACATCATCTTCGAGGTTGAACCGAGGAGCGAAGCATTCAACGAAGTGTGGCCCATCACGTTAGATGCCTGTAAAGTGAAAGGGAAAGACGTCAGAGAGTGCGCCCCAGTGAGCTGAGACGAGGCTCAAGCGTAGGGTGCGAGAATCGCAGCGGGAGGGGTCGCACTTCGATTTGGTTCCTAAGACAAAACTCCTGGGAGGGATCGCCCTTTCGCAAATATTGTAAGCAGAGGTCTGTAAATAATAATAATATTATTATTATTATCATTTAACCAATAAAGTTTTGACGCAAATAAATCAATGAAGTAAAGATTTTTAAGACATGGCAACGACATGGCAACACCCTGCGCACAGCAGCGCGACAGGAGGTGCACCAGCCTCCTGCTGGTGTGAGTGGCGTTAGGGGTACAGTCGCTGTTCTGCAGACCAGAAACTTTTGTTTTGCGTCTCAAAGGTTTCGTAAGGCCCCACACAGACTTCTGCGGCGTTGCCGCTCGCCGATGTGATGAAGGATAGGGCAGGGACGCCGCCGGCGGCGCGCTCTGCGTCTCTGCCCTATGGTTAAGGATAGGGCAGCGGCAACGTAGCAGAAGTCTGCGGGGGCCTTTAGGCAGCCATTAGACTCTCAGTGAAACCTAGAGGATTGAGGGTTGGTGAGCAAGGGGAATGAGAGGAAAATCGCATGCGCCCTCAACCCCCCCCCCCCCCCCTCCCCCGGCGAGGGGCGCGGTCATATTTTGTACCTCCTGACCGTCCAAACTGGAACAGTTGCACAAGCACGAGGTTGAGAAAACAAGCAATACGGCCAGTGGGACCATCAAAATTGCTGATGATGGGAATGACTCCACTGAGGGAGTGCTCTACTCGCTTATAAAGACGCACAAACTCCCTCCAGAGAGTGCCTCTGCCGACGACCCTCAGTATTCACAGTCACGCACATCATGAAGAATTTTGGAGGTCCCACTGACCGTATTGCTTGGTTTCTCAACCACGCGCTTGTGCAACCACTCCTGCTTATACCGGTCCATCTACCTAACACAAGCCATTTCCTTGAAAAGCTGAGAGAAGCTGGATTTCAGAAGGAATGCGTTATGGAGTCGTTTGACGTAACATTGCTTTTCACTAACGTCTCCAACAAATGCGCATTGAAAGCAGTTCTTAAATGAGCATTACACCAGCATAAACGTGTACGGTCTACAATATCGCTCGCGCCGCACAGTCAAAAGTGGGCGAAAAAAACGCAAAAATAGCGTCGCCAAGCATCGCATGATCATAACTCCATCAGTTTTAGGTTTTTTGAAAAAAGGTTGGACCATTCGATTCGTCTCTTCGAGATCTACACAAACATGTGTAAAATTTTATCGCCCAAATCTAACACCCACATTTTCGCCGTGGGTGGTCCAAAATTGAATGGACGGGCGATTAGAGCAGCTTATTTCCCAGGATTTGCGTGCTTTCGGAGTATCTCAAAGATGGCGTACGTCGCCAGTGCTCTGTCATGCCAGGAATGCCCCGAGAGTGCGCCGTGCACAATGCACACAGAACCTAACCTATCAATCGAGTGGACGAGCGCATGTCCCCTGCGCTTCTATCTTCTGTTACTGGGAAATGCGAAATTCTCAAGACTATTTCGAACCGTTTGGAGAAGGTTCTCAGAAATTTCTAGTCACCACACTCAGGATTAGCTCCAATCTGTCCCAGCGAAATTTTGGTGTGCGCCGTATACAATGCGGACAAAGAAGAACCTTTCAATCGAGGGGGGGGGGGAGCTTGTAAACTGAGCGTTTGGAGAGTTTTGTCAGAAATTTGCAGCCGCTCTAGTCAGAAGTTGCTCTAAGGCTGTCCAGAGAGCCTTTGGAGTGCGCCATGAACAATGCATACAGATTCGCACCTTTTAGTCGAGGGGGCGACCGCTCGCAAATTGCACGCGCGGGCGTGTTCGGAGCGCAATAGCTCTGTCAAGTTCAAATCGTTTCGTCTGCAACTTGTGCGCCTTGTAGGCAGTCGAGCGGTCTCTGGACATAGTACGACTAAGTAGAATGGCTTAGCTTAGGAGGGGGCAATGTTAAAGCGGTGCGAAAATGCAGGTGAGGCTTGCGTGACGCATTTTTTTTCCAATTTCGGTGGACCACTGCGAGAAGACGCGGAGAGCTAACGGCTTCAGAATGCGTATGCTAACAGAGCACTTAAGGTACTTTGCGGTGACGTGCTCAGAAGTTCTCACCTGCCTAAACTGCCTTAGCCCCATCTACCGTTTTAAGGCAGCGGATTTAGCGGTTGAAGTTTCCCGCCCTCTTACTCGCCCATATTTTGGGCTTTCCAACACTCCCGGTAACACCGTTTTATTCATAACGGAAAGCGGATCTATCCTAGTCCGGGGGGGGCACATAACTAAAAAGTATTATACGTAACAAATTTACTTGAGACTTACCCAGTGGCTCCTACAAAACAACATAGGACCCTAAACAAGAAAAGGTCACAAAGAGAAAAACGAAAAATCACATTTGTTGTGGCTGTAAGCCGGCAAAGTTGCGTGCCCTCTTCACCATGTTGAATACTGGTTATAACATGTCAGGCAGCGGTCAGCACGCGGCATGCGGCTTCATGCGCCCTATTCACCATGTTAGATCCCGGTTATAACATGTCAGCCGGCGGTCAGCACGTGACATGCCTCCATTCCGTCGCTCTTTGCCCGCCGAGACGGTTGTAAACCGCAGCGATTTTTTTGTTTGTTCGTTCGTTTTTGGCTTCTTTTAGGTTCCATCTTGTTCTCTAGAAGCCGCTCTGTAAGCCTCAGTTCATTTTGTTACCTACCTTTCAGTTATGTGCCCCCCCCCGGACTAGGATAGATCCCGGAAAGCTCTATCGAATGGTGTTACTCTCGACCAATTTCAAAAAAAATCGATTTTTCGACAATATCGAGGACGTGGGTGCTTTAGGCCGAGCTTTGAGATACTCCGAAAGCACGCATCTCCTGGGAAATAAGCTGCTCTAATCGCCCGTCCAGTCAATTTTGGACCACCCACGGCGAAAATATGGGTGTTAGATTTGGGCGGTAAAATTTTACACATGTTTGTGTAGATCTCTAAGAGACAAATCGAATGGTGCCAACCTTTTTTTTAAAAAACCTAAAACTGAAAGAGTTATGATCATGCGACGCTTTGCGACGCTATTCTTGCGTTTTTTCGACTACTTTTGACCGTGCGGCGCGAGCGGTATTGTATCTGTACTGCAATTGGTGGGCTCGTAAATGAGGATCTTACTGAAACCTAACCAACTTTTGCTGGTGCACTCCATGGGGTCGTGGGAAACGCGATGCTGTAGCGTGTGGCTGCTGCCGTTGCGTCGCGGATGGTGTCGTACTCCAAGCGCGTGTTCCATCGATGTCTTATATGCCAGGGATGAGCGGATTAACCGTTATCCGTTATCCGTTATCCGGTTTCCGGGGTGTTTTGGCCTATCCGTTTTGTTGTTCGTTGTCCGGCGATTTTGGGCCATAACGAACAACAAATTACATGACTCCTAGGTTTGAGCGGACTATGTAAAGGATCCTTCACGATCGTAAGAGTGGTTGTCAAATACAGCGGAAGTCATTCATATCAAGGAAGGTTAGTTGAGGCATTTCCTCACTTGAGAACTGGTTACATAGCTTTAAAGATACCTCAATTCTACCCTTTCAGAGTCGCTAAGCATGTGCCATACATTCATGAGGCCTACTAAGCATAGCATTACTCATTCATTTTAAGTCATGCATACCAGGAAGGCATACCAACTGCTATTAGCGACCGTTAAAAGTGCAGGGCCTGGCTCAACCTAGAATGAATTTTTACCGCCGACCTTTGCGTCGTGTCATATGTGCCTCCACGATTGCAGCGTGTTCGATTTGCTTGCATGCGGTAGAGGCATGCTTTTAGTCATATGCTGTTGTGAACCACCAAACAAATGCCATAATACAGAAGTGAATACGAGCGAACGGGAAATAGGTTCAATTCGGATACATTGAGGGAGCGACTTCTCCATTAAACATTTCAGCGGTGCAACAAACTGTACTAAATAAACTCAGAATCGTGGGTGCTGCAAGACATGCAGATTCGTTATATTTGTGAGTTTTCTAGTGAAGTTTTCTAGTTCTCTATTACACAGAGAACCACTCCCTTCCTGGAATGCGTCGGATAGTTCTGTCCTTCTGGATGTCATGAGTCCTTAAATGTATGATTGGCCTACACAATTGCTTGCTGTTATCACCAGAAAGAAAGTTAGTATTGTATCTATCCCAGCTAATTCCATGTTCAAGTACCTTAGATCTTGGGGTGCTATAGGGCACCACCAACAACAACGGTTCTTATAATGGTGTAGATCAAGATTGTTATGTGGACTTTATTCGGCTGGACGTCTCCCGACTGGCTCCAGGACCTAACTCCAACGCGACGTCGCGTCGCTGGAACACGGACGTGCGCTCGGTGACGCATGGTTAGCCGCGGAGTACGAAATGTTCTCAGTGTTTAAGCTCCCAGACCACATTCTCAGCAAGGAAGTTAATATTCCACAAAATGGGTAGGCAACAGCCTGCAGTAGGACAATTGATCCAAGAATGGGTGATAGTGACCTTTTCCGTAGCATAACCATAATCACGGGTAAAAATTGACCGAAGAAGTTGTAGATGGCAAATACTGACGCTAGAAACCATCCACATAACCAGGATTCCTGTATAAACTGTCGCTGATCGTCCCATTGAAACCACATTCATATACCATCTCCAAGAAGCGTTAATATAAGGCAAAAGCGTGCCGCATGTCCACTGTAGGAAGCGTTTCTAGCCGTTGGAAGCATCGGATCGCGACAACTCGTCCAATTTCGTCGCGCACTGTGCGCGACGCCAGGGGGTTCGCGCGGCGTTGGAGTTATGCCTGCCCCCGCTCCCGCCTTCTTCATAGCATGGAAAAGTTAAGAGACATCGGGTGAATTGCTTTTACGAGGATCATTCTATTTTTCAGCAGCTTTAATTGGAAAAAGAACCATGCGGCTGATAAATAGAACAATACAAGCAACCCTCTCGAAACAGGCGAAAGGCAGCAATGTTGCTCTTTGTTTGCCTTCCTTCTGATCGGCAGAAAATCTCGTAGGGTGTCGTTAATCTGACGATTGCACTACGTTTAAAAAACACTATCAAAATGTCTAGGAATGGCCTATAAATTAACAGTGCTTCAACTCCTGATCTGCCGTTGAAACAGATCAACCTAAAACGAGTTTTAATTTCGTTGTTTGTTCGTTATCCGTTTTTCCGTTATCCGGCTATTTTCGAGCAAAATTATCCGTTATCCGTTATCCGGGTTTCAAAATTTCATTATCCGCTCATCCCTGTTATATGCCCGCGTTGACACACACGTCATGCGGATGGTGGAGCGGTGGATAGAGAGGTGCTGCATGCGAGGGAGGCCGGGGTTCGGTTCTCCTTCGGTGCGGAATTTTCGCACCACATCCTGGAGTCCCTTCCCTAGCCTCGTTCTGCAGAACTCTGCTGCCGACTCCCACTGGGACACGAATGCAGTTTCCACACGAGCAGCTTGGATCGCACGCAACCTAGAGTCGACACTCGAAGAGCGCAGAACCCAGCTGCCGACTACCACTGGGCAACGAAAACGTGCTCCAATGACAACGGCTCGGATCGCGTGAGCAGGCGCTGGCACTTTGCCACGTCAGCGGATGGTTAGGTTCAATGGCTATCGTAAATGAGTGTCTGCAATGCTACGTGTTTAGGTGGCCGGGTGAATATCACAAGCAGATAAGAGGCCTCGCCATGGGCCTAAGACTAGCTCCCGTTCTGGCGGTTGCTTTCATGTCAAAGGTGGAGGTTCCTGTGCTAGATCGAATGCCCACCATCTACTGCCGGTATATTGACGATTGCTTTATCATCTGTCAAACTCGACTCGAGATGGATACTTGCTTTGAGTTGCTTAACCGGCAGTCAACGCACTTTAAATTTACACGGGAGAAACCGCAGGAGAACTGGCTCGCATTCTTCAATGTGCAGGTCCATCTTTCTGACGGGGTCTACCGAACGAGGTGGTACCGGAAACCGGCAAACAAGAACATCATTGTTCACCGCGCATCGGCTTAACCATTCAGTATGAAAAAAGCCGTTGTTCAGAATATGTTCAGCACTGCTCGAGCGGTTTCATCTGAAGCCGCGGAAAGGACCTACTCTGTGGATATGGCGCACCACATCGCGATTCTGAATGGATATGCATGTTCCCACAGCCAAGAACCGCTGAGGAATCGCAGCGGGAACGATCAAAAGTGGCGTTCTGTTTCCCTTTAATTTTGGACGTTCTGACAGCAGCTATGCGTTAGGAAGGCTGAGCTGCAGGACGATGTGGGGATGGTGGCTTTACCCCCTACCAACTTTAAGAAGCGGCTGGTCTAGAAGCGTTTGTTTAACCGCCTATGCACAACACCATCATGCGTTGTTTCTTCTTTTGGGAAGGCTGGCGACTGTTTAACGTCTGGTCTACCTGATCTGATGTATGAAGTGCGGAGAGTATGTGAGGGAAACATGTAGACTCTTGTGCGTAAGGATCAAGAAGCACTCGGACGTGTTGCGCAGGTCCCATGTCTCCACTCCCTTGGGCAAGCACAGGTCTCAAAATCCTTGCGCGTGAAGATGAGATTTCGGCGCGAGCAAGTCTCGAGGCGCTGTAGATTGCGGCAAAGACCCCACAGATCAATAGGGGAAGGACGAGTGCTGACCGAAGAGCTGGCGTCATACGTCGCCCTCTGCGAGTTTTGACCTCTGGTTCAAGACCCGTTAGGTCTCTAAGGCGGGTGGTCCCAAGGGCTTTAGGCTCATTAACCCATTTTTCGTCCAGCTAGGGTGACGATGGACTCTTCTGTCCATATCTAAGGTTAGCCACGTTTTCGACTTCTTACGGCATCGTCTTCGTAACCTCTTAGCTTTTTGGATGGGTATTTCCAGAATGAAATGGCATTTGGGAGTGTAGTTTCTCAAATAATTCGTCTTTTACAGGCTCTGAAGAAAGCGACAAATAATTCGTCTTTTACAGGCTCTGAAGAAAGCGACGACGCCGAAACGTACGCCAACGTATAAAGAGTTGTACCAATCTTGGCTACGCTAAACAAACTACTCGTCTATTGCAAGGATGCGGTATTTTCTCATTCCATCGTGGACAGGGTCTGTGAAGGGTGTCGCAAATGGAGCCGTGAGAATTTCTCGTCAGCATACTAAAAAAAGAGCAATGTGGTCATTTTCTATCACTCGAAGTTCACGAAATGTCGTACGAATCCACACCAGCAAAGCTTAGCCCTTCTCAAAAAGAGCTATATCTATTGTTATATGTGCAGTTGATTGCATGATTGAGGCAGTGATACGATTATACTTTGAAGAGGAAAGACACCAATAATGCTTCCGTCTATGTATGGAGTAGCTACCGATGCATGAAAATGTTTGAAACAGCAAGATATGGAGCACCTGCCATTGTGAAGATACCGCTGGTATTGTAAATGTTTTCTGTGCCTTTTTTTATTGAAGTTTCTACTTGTACAGAATTTCTCCTTTGAGTCGGATTAAGAACCTCGCTTAGATTTTTTTCTTATTCAGGTATTCCCACATAATTGCATAAGGGATGCAATATGAGAATATATGGCTGGTTGCTACTTACAAGGAGAGCCTCCGGTGTGGCGGTGAGCTTTTGCGATGCAATTTTTACAGGATGTAGGGTCCCGTGTGGGAGTCCAGAGCCATTGCTACTTTTTTCGGAATGCTCTTCTGTGGTCGAAAAAAAGTCGTGTGGAAGCGTCAGCGCGAAGTCATGGCGCCCTGATGCCACCCAGCCCGATGAGGTCGGTTGGCGTAGTGGTAGCCGGGTCGCCTCTCGGCCGCACCGAGCGGGTTTGATGGTTCGATTCCAAGTGACGTCAGCATTTTTGCATCGGATCGTTATTATTATCGGCTGGCATGATCACATGAGTCAATTTGTACACGATTAATGCTTTTAGTGTTTAAACCGCCTTTTTCACGACATCTTGAAAATGAGTGAATAGCATGGAACACCACGTGAACTGGATTCCATTCGCCTGCATTTGGTCGATTGCAGATTATAAGCCAGACCTATAGGCAGTTCTGCGCTCCTTTGGTGGCTTTACTAATCAGTGGAACAAAGGTTTATTCTCACGATTTTATAGTAGAACCCCCAATTGTGGTACA
>OX377203.1:65654829-65849675 GCA_947396885.1 Heligmosomoides polygyrus polygyrus
GTCGCATGATCATAACTCCTTCAGTTTTAGGTTTTTTGAAAAAAGGTTGGACCATTCAATTCGTCTCTTCGAGATCTACACAAACATGTGTAAAAATATTACCGCCCAAATCTAACACCCACATCTTCGCCGTGGGTGGTCCAAAATTGAATGGACGGGCGATTAGAGCAGCTTATTTCCCAGGATATGCGTGCTTTCGGAGTATCTCAAAGATGGCGTACGTCGCCAGTGCTCTGTCATGCCAGGAATGCCTTAAGAGTGCGGCGTGCACGATGCACACACTACCTAACCTATCAATCGAGTGGGCGAGCGCATGTTCCCTGCGCTTCTATCTTCTCTTACTGGGAAATGCGAAATTCTCAAGACTATTTCGAACCGTTTTGGAAAAGGTTCTCAGAAATTTCTAGTCTTCACACTCAGGATTAGCTCCAATCTGTCCCAGCGAAATTTTGGTGTGCGCCCGTGTACAATGCGAACAAAGAAGAACCTTTCAATCGAGGGGGGGGCAGCTTGTAAACTGAGCGTTTGGAGAGTTTTGTCAGAAATTTGCAACCGCCCTAGTCAGAAGTTGCTCTAAGGCTGTCCAGAGAGCCTTTGGAGTGCGCCATGAACAATGCATACAGATTCGCACCTTTTAGTCGAGGGGGGCGACCGCTCGCAAATTGCACGACCGGGCGTGTTCGGAGCGCAATAGCTCTGTCCAAGTTCGAATCGTTTCGGCTGCAACTTGTGCGTCTTGTAGGCAGTCGAGCGGTCTGTTAGTACGACTAAGTAGAATGGCTTAGCTTAGGAGGGGGGCAATGTTAAAGCGGTGCGAAAATGCAGGTGAGGCGTGCGTGACGCATTTTTTTTCCGATTTCGGTGGACCACTGCGAGAAGGCGCGGGGAACTAACGGCTTCAGTATGCGTATGCGAACAGTGCACTTAAGGTACTTTACGGTGACGTGCTCAGAAGTTCTCACCTGCCTAAACTACCTTAGCCCCATCTGCCGTTTTAAGGCAGCGGATTTAGCGGTTTGAAGTTTTCCTGCCCTCTTACTCGCCCATATTTTGGGCTTTCCAACACTCCCGGTAACACCGTTTTATTCATAACGGAAAGCTCTATCGAATGGTGTCACTCTCGACCAATTTCAAAAAAAAAAAAATCGATTTTTTCGACAATATCGAGGACGTGGGTGCTTTAGGCCGAGCTTTGAGATACTCCGAAAGCACGCATATCCTGGGAAATAAGCTGCTCTAATCGCCCCGTCCAGTCAATTTTGAAACCACCCACGGCGAAAATATGGGTGTTAGATTTGGGCGGTAAAATTTTACACATGTTTTGTGTAGATCTCTAAGAGACAAATCGAATGGTGCCAACCTTTTTTTCAAAAAAACCTAAAACTGAAGGAGTTATGATCATGAGACGCTTTGCGACGCTATTCTTGCGTTTTTTTCTCCCACTTTTGACCGTGCGGCGCGAGCGGTATTGTATCTGTACTGCAAGTGGTGGGCTCGTAAATGAGGATCTTACTGAAACCTAACCAACTTTTTGCTGGTGCACTCCATGGGGTCGTGGGAAACGCGATGCTGTAGCGTGTGGCTGCTGCCGTTGCGTCGCGGATGGTGTCGTACTCCAAGTGCGTGTTCCATCGATGGTCTTATATGCCCGCGTTGACACACACGTCATGCGGATCGTGGAGCGGTGGATAGAAAGGTGCTGCATGTGAGGGAGGCCGGGGTTCGGTTCTTCTTCGGTGCGGAATTTTCGCACCACATCCTGGAGTCCCTTCCCTAGCCTCGTTCTGCAGAACTCTGCTGCCGACTCCCACTGGGACACGAATGCAGTTTCCACACGAGCAGCTTGGATCGCACGCAACCTAGAGCCCTTCCCTAGCCCACTCGAAGAGCGCAGAACCCAGCTGCCGACTACCACTGGGCAACGAAAAACGTGCTCCAATGACAACGGCTCGGATCGCGTGAGCAGGCGCTGGCACTTTGCCACGTCAGCGGATGGTTACTTTCAATGGCTATCGTAAATGAGTGTCTGCAATGCTACGTGTTTAGGTGGCCGGGTGAATATCACAAGCAGAGAGGCTAAGAGGCCTCGCCATGGGCCAAAGACTAGCTCCTGTTCTGGCGGTTGCTTTCATGTCAAAGGTGGAGGCTCCTGTGCTAGATCGAATGCCCACCATCTACTGCCGGTATATTGACGATTGCTTTATCATCTGTCAAACTCGACTCGAGATGGATACTTGCTTTGAGTTACTTAACCGGCAGTCAACGCACTTTAAATTTACACGGGAGAAACCGCAGGAGAACTGGCTCGCATTCTTCAATGTGCAGGTCCATCTTTCTGACGGGGTCTACCGAACGAGGTGGTACCGGAAACCGGCAAACAAGAACATCATTGTTCACCGCGCATCGGCTTAACCATTCAGTATGAAAAAAAGCCGTTGTTTCAGAATATGTTCAGCACTGCTCGAGCGGTTTCACATGAAGCCGCGGAAAGGACCTACTCTGTGGATATGGCGCACCGCATCGCGATTCTGAATGGATATGCATGTTCCCACTGACAGCCAAGAACCGCTGAGGAATCGCAGCGGGAACGATCAAAAGTGGCGTTCTGTTTCCCTTTAATTTTGGACGTTCTGACCGCAGCTATGGCGTTAGGAAGGCTGAGCTGCAGGACGATGTGGGGATGGTGGGCTTTTACCCCCTACCAACTTTAAGAAGCGGCTGGTCTAGAAGCGTTTGTTTGACCGCCTATGCACAACACCATCATGCGTTTGTTTCTTCTTTTGGGAAGGCTGGCGACTGTTTAACGTCTGGTCTACCTGATCTGATGTATAAAGTGCGGAGAGTATGTGAGGGAAACATGTAGACTCTTGTGCGTAAGGATTAAGAAGCACTCGGACGTGTTGCGCAGGTCCCATGTCTCCACTCCCTTGGGCAAGCACAGGTCTCAAAATCCTTGCGCGTGAAGATGAGATTTCGGCGTGAGGAACTCTCGAGGCGCTGTAGATTGCGGCAAATACCCCACAGATCAATAGGAAGGACGAGTGCTGACCGAAGAGCTGGCGCCATACGTCGCCCTCTGCGAGTTTTTGACCTCTGGTTCAATACCCGTTAGGTCTCTAAGGCGGGTGGTCCCAAGGGCTTTAGGCTCATTAACCCATTTTTCGTCCGAGCTAGGGTGACGATGGGACTCTTCTGTCTATATCTAAGGTTAGCCACGTTTTTCGACCTCTTACGGCATCGTCTTCGTAACCTCTTAGCTTTTTGGATGGGTATTTGCAGAATGAAATGGCATTTGGGAGTGTAGTTTCTCAAATAATTCGTCTTTTACAGGCTCTGAAGAAAGCGACGACGCCGAAACGTACGCCGCGATAAAGAGTTTGTACCAATCTTGGCTACGCAGAACAAACTACTCGTCTATTGCAAGGATGCGGTATTTTCTCATTCCATCGTGGGACAGCGTCGACATGGCTGTCCTTTTAGTGTTTAAACCGCCTTTCTCACGACATCTTGAAAGTGAGTGAATAGCATGGAACACCACGTGAACTGGATTCCATTCGCCCGCATTTGGTCGATTGCAGATTATAAGCCAGACCTATCGGCAGTTCTGCGCTCATTTGGTGGCTTTACTAATCAGTGGGACAAAGGTTTATTCTCACGATTTTATAGTAGAACCCCCAATAGTGGTACACGCATCGTATATATATAGACAATTTCAGTGGGCGTAGCCACGATATGGCGACATTCTGGTCGCAATCGGTATCACAAGTGTAAACCTAAAAGACGGTGCCGCACTCGAGCACCGCGGGAGATGGGAGATTACATTCATGAGTGCCTACTTCGGTATCGCTAGGTTATGCCTGTGGATGATATTCAATGGTGCTTATCTTATACTGCTTACCTAAGCATATTAAGCCTTACCATTCAAGTCAAGATGTCCTATATATTATAAATTATAATACACTAATACATAATATATGTAGATGTAAACCTGGTTGGGTATTCACAACAGCTCCGGTATTCCGGCCATGTCTGGCATACGCTTGGGTGGCGGCTGGATAAGTTGATGATCACCCCGGGCCCTTCTCTACGCCTACCGATTATGCCTTCAACGAAGAAGAAGTAATGATGCCTTGTCAGGGAGAGGAGTATTGTTCGTCCCTAGCGTTTGTAAGATGCTGCTGGTGTGATAAGCGATAATGTTTTAAATGTTTCGTAGTTCTACATCATAATTGTTGATTATCATTGTCAGCAATGAACACAGTTACTTCATGTGAGCAAGAAAACTTTTTATGTTACCGATCCAATAGAATGATACAGTGCAGATACGCTCCAGATAGGTATCTCAAATGAAAGCCCAAAAGGCTAGGTTTAAATAGTAAAAGCAATAGTAATCGTGTAGAAATTGACTGCTGTGATCACGCAAGCCCATAATAATAACGATCCAATCCAAAAACACTTGATAACGTCATCGGAAATTGATATCTTTGAAGTTGGCAAAATTTCCTCGTCCAAAATTATGAGGAGATTATTTGGGGCGCTTACTACGAATTGAACGTGCGTTTTTGAATATTTCGCCGATTTCGGTAGGTTTTGGATTTTCTTCTGGATAACTGAGGGTGGTCGGGTCAGAATCACCGACTTTGCTCAATCTTCGTGTAGGGGCGGGGGTTAATTCGGGATGTTGAACTCGATGCCGAAGCCTATTTGGACGATTACGCCAGAAGACACAGATAACTGAGGGTGATCGGTGATCCTGACCCGACCACTCTCAAACGAGAAGTAACCTGCTGAAATCAGCGCATTTTCAAAAACGGACGTCGGATTCGTAATCAGTGCCCCAAATAATCGCTAGGTGGTTTTGGAAGGGGATATTTGGCCAATATAGAAGATACTGATTTTCGATGACGTCATCGTCCGCCTGCCACGGCCTCGAGCGTCCTCGTCCTCGATGCGAAACTGTCAAAAACTGATGTTCCCGAATTCGGTCGAAATTGGCACCATTCGATAGTGCCTTTCATGCTGAACAGAACGGAACCATTGCGAGTGTCGAAGACTCAAATCTTGGCGAGTAAAACCGCAAAAAACTCTAACCGCTGTCTTCCGCTGCTTTGAACTGCCAACTGGGGCTAAAGTAGTTTAGGCAGCTGAGGAGTTCTGAGCACGCCGTAGTGAAGTACCTTAAGCGCTCTGTTCGCTTACACATTTTAAGGCTGTTAGCTCGCCGCGTCTTCCCGCAGTACTCGACCGAACTCGACGTGTCACACAAGGCTGTGCTGCATTTTCGGACCGCTATAACTTTGTCCAATCGTAAGCTACACCATTAAACCTTAGTGTACTGCTAGACCGTTTTACTGCCTACAAGACTTGCGAGTTGCACCAAAACGATTCGAACTTGAAAGAGTTACTGCGCCCAGAACACGCCCGCGCGTGCAATTTGCTAGCGGTCGTCCCACTCGATTGATAGGTTCGATTCTGTATGCATTGTTCACGGCGCACTCCAAAGTCTCACCGGAACAGATTGCAGCAATTCCTGACTAGGGCGGCTGTAAATTTCTGCTAAATTTCTTCAAATGGTTCGAAATAGTCGGGAAGGGTTTACATTTTCCAGTAAGGGAGGATAGAAGCGCAGTGGATATGGTTCGTCCACTGGATTGATAGGTTCCATTTCGTATGCATTGTACACGACGCACTCTCGGAGCATTCCTGGCATGACAGCGCACTGAAGATACACCATGTTTGAGATACTCCGAAAGCACGCTTGTCCTGGGAAATAAGCTGCTCTAATCGCAAAAGCCTGCTCCAGCCAATGTTTGAGCCAGCCACGGAGAAAATGTATTCTGTTAAAGTTGTAGAGACGTTTGTGTAGAACTCGAAGAGACGAATCGAATGGTGCCAACCTTGTTTCAAAAGACCTAAAACTGAAGGAGTTATGATCGAGGATTTTTCCGTCGCAATTCGAGTTTTGACTGTGCAACGTGAGCGGTATCTATGATGATAATTTAGATACGGTGAAACCAGGTTTTGGGCGAAATTGATCATCATTCGCGTATAAATGAAGGCAAACGACGAGGGACCAGCTGCGATTAGAGGGATCGGAAAAAATCGATGAGAAAAAATTCATCGAGTATCGGAGGTTTGTACTCCATTGGACAGAGCTAGAGCTGCTGAGCTCAGCTATGTTGCTTTTTTCAGGACTATTCAATTTCTAACGAAGTTGTTCGAAAAGGCCGCTTTGGACCGTTCCAAAGCGGCCTTTTCGAAGTTGACCTGCGCGGTCTTTGCAGCCAATGACCAAAAGACATGTCCTGTACTGTAGTGCAGCCCGTCACGGTTCCTGGGAGCATGGAAGCCTCTGCCCTTGTTACGAGGCTAGCTCATAGATGTGCGAGAAACTCTGTTCTCATTCTCCGAAGTGGTGGTTCTCCGTTTGCGAAGTTGCGACGGTAATCTAGTTTGCCGCCAATCAATCACTCGGCGAAAAACTTCTCAGCCTCTGTGGCTGGAAATATTAGCAGGAGAGTCGTTTTAAGTCGACGACTCACAAAATGAGCGGAACACGCCTGTCTGTCTAGTGTTCTTTGTTATGTTCATGAGAAGAGCTACTCCTTGAAAGTTTTCGGATGTTCCAACCTCTTCCCACAAGCCTGCGTGAATTTTCTGTGAGTTTATGCAGCCAAAACCAGTTCCGGACCGAAAATGCCTGCCTGCAAAGCGCTGCATATAAAAGAGAGGGACGGCAACACGGTGACGAAGAACTGCTACTGTGGTTAGGATGGAACACAGCACAGCTGTAGTCAATAAAAGGCTGCTGTATGTTTTTTTAAAGATGTTGGCCGCGGAGACGTAAGACTTAGCTAGATGCAAACCAATGGACAACCATCGAAAGAAAAATCACTTCCACGAAATCAGGAGGGAAACTTTCACTGCATTTTGGTTCACAGCGATATTACCTGTTATAAGTACAAGTGCCGCGACACATCTCGCGATGTGTCTTGCACTTGATGTTTCGCAGAATGAAATCGTGTTGTACAAATAAGTGATAAGTAGAGCTCAAAACTCAAAAATTTATTCGCAGAACAATCAGAAATAAGGTTGGGCGGAGGGCTTTGATGAACCCTATGCTTGGCGTTGTTCCCAGTCTTAACGGAAGTTTCTTTTTAAGAATAAATTTCCGCCGATACCAGGACAACGCTATATGTATTCACATGTGCGAAACCATGGTCCCTTCTCAGGAACCTTGAGCAGCCCGGTCACCCAGGGTTTAGGTGAATCGCCCTATTCCGAATGGATTCACTTTTCTACATTGTTCAGTGCTTCCCGGTCTTCCGCAGGACCAACAGTAAGTTTGCTCATCCCGAGCTATTCCTTCTAATGTTTTGCAGCGATCCTTTCCTTAATTTCATTCGCTGGTAACGGTGATCTGATAAAAGACGGCGGGGGGCAACACCTTTTGCGGTATGTCACGCATTCTACGCCCAGGGCAACCAAGTCTTCCATCCCTCAGCCATCGGAAAATTGGTGCCAGACCTGTTTGGGAAGGATAAAACACTGACTTGCCCATTGGATGGCCAGTCCGGATCATTGCAAAGGGCAAATACGTATTCAGATCATCTCCACAACATTCCAAGTGCATACGTCCATGGAATATTGTGGAGCTGATTTAAATACGTACATATTTGCCCTTTGCAGTGATTCGAGCTGGCCATCCAATGAGCATGTCAGTGTTTTATCCTTCCCAAACAGGTCTGACACCAATTCTCCGATGGCGGAGGGAAGGAAGGTTTGGTTGCCCTAGGCGGGAATTCTGAGAAAGGAACCTGGAATCAGATGCACGCGACAGCCGGCACCCCACCTCTTCGACTGCGCAACCAGCGTTCATTCATTACCAGTATAAAAAAGATGCCTCCCCAAAAGTTGCGGCCTGGCCGCTAAGAACTAATGTTCCAGAGCTTTTTTTAACATTCGGTGGTGGTGATTACTTCTATCGCATTCTCGAACACGGCTTGAGCGGTGTTGATGTAAATCTGAACCTGCCAGTATTCCTTTGGAGTAATGGCTCATTATTTTTTCGATGCCCGTCCATGATAAACCTCAAGAGAATAACTGACTGGCTTACTCGATAGCTTCCCAATAATATCATAACAGTTTGTTATGGAGAAACTTAGTTATATAGCGGTAGAATGGTAAACCAGAAAATTAAGAAAGTGTTTTAGCAATTGCGGTATCCCTGAATATAATAACAACTGATTATAATTTACAACCACAGAGCGGAGATATTATTACGGCGACTCATTGCGACAATCTTTTCGGAAAACTTAATAGCAGCTAACAAGTGCGCCGCTCGCCATTCCTCACTGTTTAGAGAGATATCAACAAAGCAGGCATTGGATAACTGCGGTTCAGACAGCAACAATTAAACGTAAGTCGCTTTGCTTTAAAATCATTTGCTTTGCTCTGAACGCGGTTGCAAAAACCATTACTGCACTGCTGGCTGTTTTCAAATTTCCGTTCCAATTGACGCGCGTACAGCAGTCACCATTGATGAGGATGCTTTCTTAAGGAGTTTTAGTCATTCCTCGAGAAAAGCGGACAGATCAAAATCTTCGTGAAATAATCTTCGTTAGAAACCAAAATGCAATCAGGAATAAGTCACTCACGACAGCACACATGCTGCATCAAGCTCCTCTTCAGAAGAAGAATGTTTGGAGTGTGGGAAATGTTGAACATAAGCTCTCTATGATCAGAAGGAAGGCCCGGCTCTTACCTTATACAGCAGTATAACTCAGGCCTTTGCAGGAATGACTAATAGATTGTGGCGCAGAGGGTTAAGGAGATCATGTTGTGACGAATGCGAAATCGTTTTCCTGCACTTATCGTTAGACGTGGTGAGAGGAAAAGGTGAGGAAAAGGGAGTAAAATGTTCTTCTGCTCTAATTTGAAGGCTCCTATGCGACAAGAAAGTTCATAAAGATCATGCCAATCTAACTAGTAGGAAAAACCATGTACAATGGAAAACGGTGTAGAGTCCTGAGGAACTGATATCAGGGTCTCTTCTCAAGAGTGCCCCTCTGGTAGGCCAACATATGAGAGGTCTCATTGCTCCCAAAACGTAGTAACTGTAGATGGAGGCCGGTCGGATGGTAGAACTTCGGCGTCCAACGTGTGCTGAAGGGCGACACAGCTCTCGCCTTCGGACGCGAATCTCGAGAGGGGCGCCGCCGTGTGGACGACGACGAAGGCGGCCGGCTGGTCGAACACGGTGTCGAGTGATAGCGGAGCGTGAACTGCTGTGCAGAGCGGTTACCAACAGCGCGATCCGTCAAGGTGAAATGAAGCGACGGGCGAAGTGCGCGGACGCGTCGACCGGCGGTCATTTCGGCGGAAGTGAAGGCAGTCGGCGAACTGCTGAGTCCGCAAACCAACAGAGGGGACTGAAGCGGGGCTCCTGGGGAGCAGGTTGGTGGACGCACACTTGAGCCTGACGAATAAAGAGTTGTGTGAGGGCGAGCATCATCCATGGCTGGCACAAATTTCACACGATGATCCATGGAAGGTGCGCAGACAAGTCGTCAAGGAAGAAGTACTGCACCGCTGCTAACCTTAGACTTCAAACTCAGCAGGTTCAGTTTCTCCACACTTCTTATTTTTGAGTTGACATTGGCAAGAAACAACGGGCCAATCCGGTTGTGGATCGCTAAAGTGCTATGGGGGCATACTGGTGTGGAAGGCTTCTGGAAGATTCCTAAAAGCTTATGGATAAGTCTCGCTCTAGTGCCTTGGTGGACCGGAGTCTTCGTTCGCCCACTTTCTTTCAGCAGTTGTAGTCAACCGGTGCGTTTCCTGTTTGGTCTTCTTTCTAATTACTATGTGCAGTCAATGTTTGAATTCCTTGGAAATAGACTTAGGCGCTCTGCTAATTTTACCTCTCTTGAATGGCTTAGATATAAGACATTTTGCATCAAATCAAGCGGTGGCTGGATACCTTGCTTGGGTGACGCCGCTCCAACTACGCTAATACATTTTTCCCTTCTACATTATTCTCACAGCTGTGTCCTCGTACCACCTGCAGAGATGCACTTGCTGTTTTTCGAGCCAATTATAGAACTAATGGACAGTAATAAACAACTTATGACGAGATTACTTCCACAGCATGAAGCTATCGAAACGTGTAGAAAGCGCCAGAAAATCGTGTAGACGTGAGCATCTCTCAAATCTCACGATCAGTTGAACAGTTGAAATGCAAAAACACCGAAGAGCACGAGAACCGAGCTCCGGTCTCCCTCCGAAGCAAACTCACAAGCCATTGCGGCACGAATCGCTCTCCACCCCTTGTGTCGAGGGCATATAAGGGACAATCGTCCGAAATTTATCCAAATGGAATGGGAGCGCTCCAACGCGGACCAGAAGAAGGCAATCGGCCGTTTTAGGTCCACTACTCTCAAGAAGGAACAACTACGAACGTGGCGATTGCTTGAAGTATACTACTAGGGATGCGCTACCTAGCAGTGTAGGACTTAATGCAACTGAGAAGCGCCTCATAACAAGGTCGCCAAGTTGCGTTGCAGCATTTATGGCCACCCTGTAGCCGGGCTTGCAGATTCTCATATCTGCTGTAACTGACAGATACTGACAACACTAGAACAAGCAGCTTCTAACTCCGTTCTTTTTGACACTACTGGCCATAACAGTGGTACTAATAGATGAGTTCGCTCTCTCATGTGATTTCTTCGTGATGATCGTAGGGGCAGCTTAAAATGCCAGAGTATTCATGGCGTTTGGCTGGAGAATGACGAAGGCGACACGTCAGGCTCCGCTGAGTAGAAGACGTCCTGAAAACCTCGTATGGCACAATGGGGACTTTACAACAATTAGAACAAGGGCTTTTGCTGATTCTGAACAGTCACATTTCGGATGCGCTGGGAAGGACAATATTTATTCCAAGGATATAAAAATCATACAGACACTTCAAAAGTGAGATCGAAGGCGTTGATGGCCCGTAAGGACGAACCCGAATTGGTTCAGCGAGAAATAACGAGGGGCTGTCAGCGGAGCTTCGAATGGGACGACATGCTCCTGTTGATGCTTCGTTCGACATACGCTCCGACGACAAATCGTGTGAACTGAATCGCCTGCCAGAAGACCAACGCCGTCACTGAGCACAGGATCACGCACGGCACAAGCCACGCCAGACAGAAAACCACCGCTGCCACTGAAATTGAAGAGAACTGGGACATCAGCGGTAGCTTTCCTAAGAAGGAGATCAGATCGCAGAATGCAGTCGGAGTGGCGAGAAGTGAAGTGCGCACTGAACACCACTGCGCGACCCAGCTTGCTTTTTATGCGTGCCTTCAGATCATGACTAAACTATGTCCAAAACGCTCACAACAATTTGTTGGTGTTAGTTGTTTCAAAGCCGATTACTGTTTTTTATTGTCTCTTTGTCTGTGTTTTTAATGGCGCACTCTGGGTGCAATAATGAATGAATGAATGAATTAATGAATTAATGACGAGCTAGCCGACGAGAAGCCAGATTCATAGCGAATGCACTTTGAGCACAGCTGCTGAAAATTGGGAACGCATGGAGGTTAGCGTTGTTACGTTCTGGTATTTTATTCTTCAGCATAATTCTCTAGCCATAGAAACAGAATAGTGTAGCAGATCTATGCAGCAATCGACAGACAGCAGTGTCCACTTTTAGGGGACATAGTTCACCACTTTCCAGAGACCGTAGGGAGCTTGCTTAGATTGAGAATTCTGTTGGAATTTTACAAAACGAAGCGACGTGCCACTACTGACTCATCTAATATTCCAGTGCACAGAGTGGAGCACCCTTTAGCAGAACCGAACATGTTACCAAAAGCACTCCGAGAATTAACCGCCCAAAGAATCCCACCGTTCCCATACTTGTGCTTCGAACCTGGAAAAAATGTTTTCTAACTCTGTTACCCACCCTTTAGAACTGGTCTAAACGCCACCGCCAAAAATATCCTAAATAAAAGCGCGAACTAGGAGGATGCTCACATTGCACGAGTAGAGCTACTCCAAAGTTGACGACAATGGTGAAGGACATGACGGCCAGGAAGATCGAGACCGGTACCAAGTTGAAGACAACAAGCATCACCGGCAGTAGGTCATCTCCTTCATAATTCACGTTCAGGAAGGCTGCCAGCTGCATGCCAACACAGTAGAATAGATCTGAAGATTTCAACAATTCCTGCAAATACTGGATGCAAAGCGTGCACGACAGCGATGAATAATTCGAAAGCATATCTAAGCACCAAAGTGCCATCTACGAAAGCTGCAGATACTGTTCTGTTCATCCGCCGCGAAGGCTCTAGGAGAGGGGCAGACTTATAAAAGATGCCAAAACTAGATGTTGCTGGGATTGGTCTGGATGATGGCTGACCAAAAAGCTTGCAACTTGTGACTAAAGCCAGTTTTGGTCAGGCCCAAGGAATATTTCGAAATTGAGAGGCACAATCAATGCCGAAGCAGAGAATGGTGTCGACTACACATTTCGTTAGGGCGCCAACGAAGGACGATGCTTCAAACAGGGGATGAAGGGTGCGCTCTCTACATAGCGTGGCGAATGGACAGGGCTACGCATGAAGCATAGCTTCAAGCGATGGGACGAAAACTGGCGTTAATCCCTTAGTGGGTGTGCTGCCCATCCTACTTCCCTTTTTGGACACCGCCTTTATGCATATTCCAGCGACACAATGACTCTCTACGATCAGCCGATGAACAAGGCAGCGGTTCGTCACATTCAGACAAGCCTGAAAGCAATCCACCGACATTAGAGGGGCAGACTGCTCTGTTATGCAACGTGACACTGAAACTCATTTTCAGCGCACACAAGTACGGGCGGCTTCTGCTAATATCTCCACGCGGCCTGATTAGCTGAAAATCTAAGGCAAACGAAGCTCTGTTTCGAGTTGTTCTAACTCGCCTCTTATACCTAATGGTAAGTTCGGAGTTTACGAATTTCGTGCCAAAGTGTAAGGAGGATACTGTAGAAGCATCCAGCACCTACGCGTTGGCAAAATTACCAACAGGACGCTTTTTTGGCAGTAGCCATCGAATTTTTCCTACCATTCAAGTAACTCTAAACTGGTGCTCCGAAGGTAAGAGGCATGCAGGTTTATAGACCTAAACAATACCCTGACAAATAGCTACACACTTCCACAAGGAAGATCACGACTAGGTTTCAAAATTTTTCACCCCATAAATTGACGCCAAACGCGCTCTAAAGGCTAACTAAGAAAGGTTTTAAAAAATTGCTCCAAATTCTCAAGCAGTTCGTGGAAACATGCTCCAACTGATTCTAAGTTGCATGATGGTTTGATTTCAAGTCCCAAGTTATCTAACTTTTCTACCGACAGCCAGATTTAGAGGCGTTCGTTGGTGCCGCAGATTGGTTCCGGAGAGTCAGTTCGCTGGCCTGCCTCCGCGAGCTTCGGCGCCATCTGAGGACGCCGTATGTCGCGCATGGAGAGTCTCCTTTACAAATTTACTCATCATCAAATCTTTTATGCGCTGTCCGAATTGTAACCAGTCCTTCTGTTTCACGCACTTTGTGCACTGGTGTTGTGCTATCATACGTCATTATGTTGAATAGCTTTCCCATTGTCTTGTGGTGGGAAAACCGGTCAGTAATAAACAATTCGCAAGAAAGCTACTCTCCACTGCATACAGCTGGAAAACGCTCAGAAAACGTCTAAAGATTGTGTAGCTGGCAGGAGCCCTCAAATCTCACCCAGTCAGTTGAAATGCAAAAACACCACAACTCAAGAGAAGCGAACACCTTGCCTCCCTCGCACGAAGCTACACCACTACCCACTGCGCCCGAGGCACTCCGCAGCATCGTGGGCTACACCACTTGAACAGTGTTCCGAGATGCTCAGTTTCTACATCGCTCCAGTTTCCACAACACGGCCCGCGACAAAAAAGCACGGGAATTGTAGCCACATAACCTCACTTTGCACAGTTGTGGTCGTTGGGTTTAGCCACTTCGCAAAGGAGAAACGCATTTTTATACTGATTGAGGGGTGGGGATTCCTCTTGTATGACTTGCTTACGCCGTTCAGACATACGCTTCAGACCCTTCCCTTGTAAGTTTCTTGGAGAGACTCTAGTTTAAGCTGGAAGATGTTCGTTCTGATTTGGAAGACCTTTAGTTTGATTTCAGCGGCGTCAGGCTTGTTTAGAAGAGTATCCAACTTGATGTCAAAATTGTATATACCATTTTCGCATCAACATTTCAAGTCAAATTGGACACTTTTCGCGTTGGCTTGCACTCTATTCTAAACAAGCCCAAAGCTTTTGAAATCAAACTAAACATCTTCAAAATCAAAACTGGCTCCTTCCTCACTAAACTGGAAACTCTCCATAGAAGCTAGGATAATGTTTCGCTCAAGGAAAATTTTACTCGAAGTTTTTTCGAAGTTTTATTTCACCTGCCCAATAAGTGAACACATTGTTTTGAATTTCATAAAATTATCATATTTGGAGAAAAAATAACGGCTCATGGCTTGTTTTAAAGAGCAGGAAGGGGAAGGAGATTTATAAATTCCGAAAACAGAGATTGCGCCGTTCAACAGTCCAAGATGTCGCGATTCTCGTTCAATTGATAGCAAAATTTCTGTTTGCCTGGAGCTTCACACCGGTAAACAATACGTACAACAAGAGCAACTGTGAAAAACACATATCCTTACTTATCGTTAGTTGTTCCTCATTGAACTCTAGGTGAGGTTGTTATCACCGTTTATTAGGCTTACGTTTCGGCAGGATTGCCTTCTTCAGAGCCTAGCAAAGGCGATCAGAGCAGTAACGCTCGTGAGGGTAGGCACTTTATAAAGGAGTGGACACAACCGGGAAAATAAAGAAGGTACGCCGGAGGCTATCTGTAGCAAGATCCTTCTCTTAAGGCCGTTTATCTCTGATGAGGTCAGCACTTCCATCAGAAAACGCCTGAGGAGAACGGGGTCAGACGAGTCGGCAATTGTTACGGAACTACCGCCCAGTAATCTGAAGCACCGGCTGGTAAGAAACCGTAAGTAGGACCGTCTTTGTGTTGCTCCTAACTGTGTGGTCTGTACGGCTGGCTGGGAGGGAGTATGCGTCGTTTCTCGTACAGTTTACAGAACCATCTATCACGGCTGTGGTGAGAATCATGTCGGGAAACTTCTCCCTTACTCCATGTGCACACCAAAGAACACTTGGGGGAAAGCGAAGGACGCGGGTTTCTCTGCACTGAGTAGCCACAGTGTCAACGCCAACCACGGAGAGGAATTTGGGGTCGCATTCAAAGATTTTCAACGCGTGAGCTCCAAACATCGGCGTGGAGAACCTTTGAGGCATTTTGGATACAGGCTACATGGCAAGTATCTTCACACGGACGTTTCATGTAAGCAGCGTTTACACTATCAATCAAACATAAATCGTGACGAGCTTTTCGAATGCAGGATGCAGTTTCGCCTTTTAATGCACTGAATGATTGCCGCCTTTTTTATAACAAAACTAAGTGTACTAATTTTCTTCAAAAAATTAACAATTTTATAAAATTTTTACTCATTCGTGCAGATGAACTAAAAAACATTTCAAAGAAAGATATACCAAATCTTCATTGAGCAAAAAATTATTCTAACCATCTTGAACAGTCTGTAATTTAGCTGTCGGAAGCTCATTTCGATTTGGATGACTTTTACTTTGGTTTCAAAAGTTTTAGGCTAGCTTTGAAGGGTATCCAATTTGACGTGAAAATTGTACAAAACGCTGATGGTAAAGGTTCAGAACGAACACGATTTGCTGTGACTCAATGAAGTGCAAGAGATGAAGCCCAGGAAGCGTGAGATAGGGGTGCGAGAATGTCAAAGGACAGGTCGGCTACTAAAACGACGAGTGGCTGGGAGATAAATAATGGATCGAGCGCAACGAAATGCTCACTCCGGCTCCAAAGTTCTGCTAACCAGCTGCACTGATCACTAAAGATAAGGCGAAACGACCCTTGACAGCGACTGGAAGGAAGAGCTCTTCGACGCCGCATCTCAACGGGATTGAACGCCTAACAGCGCCTATCGAAAAATGCAATCCCCTAAAACTAAGCACAACAGTGCGTTGTCGGTCCGTGAAGAGCACCCCATAAGGTTGTCCATCTGCGATTTCCATTTTTTTCTCCGGTGCAGCAGTAGGTGTTGTTGTGGCAGGCTAAAGTTGCTGGCCAAAGGGCAAACAGCTGCCCTCTCACAGTACACCTTCAGGCGCTCTCGTTGTCTTAGGAGAAAAAGGCAAACATGACGGCGGACCTCCTCCACGACAATAAGCCATTACCGCGGCTCGACACAGGACAGAAGCCAGACGGAAGTATCCGCACGACAGGTGAGAACTTCTTCCTACAGCTTTCCCTCTTCCGGTTTCTCCAGTGGACCTTCAGAGAAAGGAGTTACCGCGGATACAATTTCACGCCAACAGGACCCTATTCATACTTATTTTCTACGTACGTTCAATGACAAATGAATCCATAAAGGGAAAACCCATGAAGATTTCTCGATGGCATACAACCGTTGCCAGTGAAATGCGTCAAGATCATCCACGCACAGTGTGATCAAACTGTGGTCTATCTCTCACCGAATGAAATGAGGAAATGTTGTTGGCGAGGAAACCCTCATTGTACTACGCCCTGAATTATTCCACAACGTAGTGTTCATTTACTACAAGATGAATTGAGACTGCTCCACTGAAAAATGGCGAGTAAGTTCTGCAGTTTCGATACTGCAGCCAATCGAATGTTTTTTTTTTGAATGAGCTCACCCAGGACGTTATGCGACCCGACATGACAGTCGCCTCTACACTACTTCCCGGAAGAGGGGTGGGCCACCCACACGTGGAGCCGACACGGGTGAATCGATTCAACTAGCCTTCCTAGACGCTCAGTTGCTGCATCGTTCCAGTTTACACAGCGCGGTCCGCGACCAAAAAGCATGGGAATTGGGGCCACATGATCTTGCCTTGCACAGCCGGAAAAAATTAGGATGTTCCCTTTTTGCGCTCAGAGGTGTTGTTGATAGTCATAACCCGGAAAGGGTATCTGCAGCAGTGATGCTTCGAGAAAGAATCGCAAACTTGCTCGCAGAAATGACAGAATCCGAAAGACAGATTTCTCCGACAACAGAAGTGGAGTCTATCGGAATATTTGAGAGCAATTCGGGTATAATATACAGTCAGGGAAATCGAACGGATATTGCTGGTTTGTCGGCTGGTTGACTTTCGTTAAAGCTCACAAAATACTGTCTGAACAGGTGAATGAAATTTCTGCAGAAATAAACGAACTGTTGACCATCGGACGGGAAGCAATAACGGCAACAAATTGCTTTTGCCTACATCACTAGGAGAGCTCTTGTGTCGCCTCCCTGCTCTCTCTCAACACAGCATCTATGCGTCCATTCAACGTGCTTTTCCTCAACCAAGAACTACAAACGGTGAGGTTGCACGACATCAAGAGAAATGCACTCCCTTGGCGAATCGATGTTCGACGCATCTGGAAAGCAGGAGAAGCGAACCTTTCCTGCGAGCAGGTTCGCGCCAATCTTGTATGTCGGCGATTATACGATGATGGACAAGCGGAATGGGTTCCGCTCACAAGTCAAAGGTGAATTCTAGGTCACTCCACAACACCACCTGCCGTATACAGATCAGTTAGATCCATCCCAAGGCGTTTAACGGAGTTTGCTTGCTGGACCCTTCCTCTTATGCCAACCCGCTTACGGCAGGATAAGCACACCGAAAGAAAGTATGAGGGAAGACGTTAATCTATCCTGGCTTCGTATGCGCCACACAGTTTACTGAGGTATTTGAGTGGCCTATCCAACGAGTTGCGGGAGCCAGTGGATGGACAAGTCACTGCTTCACAGGAAGACCTGGTTGGCATGGACGACACCCAACCAAGAACTTTAACTGGGGATGCACGTCTGGAAGCGTGTAGTCCGCAGAGAGAGAGAGAGAGAGAGAGAGAGAGAGAGAGAGAGAGAGAGAGAGAGAGACTTGTCAGAGGGGACCCCGAGAATAACGTCACTGCAGTTCAAAAACAGGCTAAACGCGGCTGGTCATTCGGGAAGGGGTCAGCCGGCGAGCGAAGCCATGTTGAATGTCGATGTCGATGATCTGCAGAGAGCGAAGGCCCCCTCGGATGCCAGACTACGCTAGTCTTGACGAACAAGAGCGGACATGGGCCTGTCATCACTCAGAAGAACTGGGTGGTCTGTCATAGAGAAGTAGGGAGAAGAGGCGCTGTGCCGAAGCGGAGGGTGAGGGTCAAGATGTCAAGCAACAGCCTTCCCTCTTTGCAGACGAGGCACCCCGCCTCATGACTTCGGACGAAAATAGCGGTTTAACCTGCGGCGAAGACACTTGGAGCTGGTCTAGCTCTTGAGACAAAGGCCGGTCAGGTCGGTTGATGTGGCTACTTTGGAGCCGTTATCAGTGACCAGTGCAGCCGATAGCGCCGCGGATAACACGGTCTGCGGGCAGGCAACTCAGACGCTCCTCAAACTATGAAAGTGATGTCTGTTCGAGCTGATCTTCAATATTGAAGGAATACGATACGTGGAGAGAACGAAGGGGGAAAGCCGTGCGAATTGCCGGCTATGGGACTTCCGAAGCCTCTGCTTCACCCTGTCCTCCTAGGCGGGGCAACTTGGTGGAGTGCAGAGCATGCCGCCTGCGAACGTGGCTTTGAAGCGTCGAGCGAGAAACGGGGGCAGCGGCGGGATGTCGCGTGTCCGATCGAACAGAAACCCGTCCGATGCGTATCGATCAGCAGCCGACGCCGTCAGAGAAGCGGATGGCGAGCAGGAGAAGTAGCCCTTACGCTTAGCTTCCGTAGAGCACCGACAGCTCCCCCAAGTCGCTTGACACCCCAGTCCCAGTCGTGTTCACTCTCCCAGACGTCAGCGGTGCCCCGTATGCGAGTTGAGAAGTCATTGAACCCTTTCGCGACAGTGCCGGACAATTCCTACGCTGTCTCGCGAAAGGGTTAAATGACTTCCTAACTCGCATATGGAGGGACTGGACAACTTTGGGCGAAGCTACACTAAAGCGAAACATTTTTACGTGGAACAATTCCTTCCCGTTCAACTTCCATACAAGGATCGAACTAATAGGTGATGAACTGGGATGTTTAATAATTAATGTAGTTTTCTCATATATTTCAATGTGACTCTTCTATATTAACAACAAACATTAATCAATGATACATTAACCATTTTGTTAGATGACCTTTTGCCATACTTGATGAGTTGAGGAATTCTACGTAGAAGCCTTGGTTTTTAGAAGCGAAAAACTGGTGCATTTCACTTCTAGCGGCTCGATCGGAATCAAACGTTTTGCCGCTCAATGGTTTTGAAGGGTGCGAAACAAATCGCAGTCCGATGGTGCTCGGTCTGGGCTATAGGGTGGATGTGGCATCAGTTTCCAATTCAGCTCTGTTAATTCCTGACGGGTTATTAAAGAGGTGCGGGGTCTGGCGTTATCGTGATGGAACACCACGCCTCTGCGATTCGCCAGTTCAGGGCGTTTTCTCTTGATTTCTTCGTTCATTTGCGGTAGTCGGCGACGGCAGATATTCGAGTCCACGGTTCGGTTTCTTGGAAGCATATGCTAATGCGTTTGGTGAGGCGGATTTCCTTCAATTCGCGAAGAACCGAAGCATAGAGTTTGCTTACGTAACCGACTGTTGCAAGGGCAAGCCAGCCGTTGAATTCGATACGTCAAGCTTCTCTGCCTCTCTCGAGTTGTCCGCGCCGGTTAGTTTCGCCTTTATTTCATCGTCATCAGTAGTGACCGCACGTGGTGCATCTTCCACATTGAAATTTCCATAGCGAAAGCGAGCCAACAAACGCTACACTAGCGTTCAGTAAAGCAGTCTTCAGAATAGACATCATATAATTTCCTCCGAGCTAGCATCGAGTTGTTGTCTTTCCGGAAGCAAAGCAATAAAATATGCCGATAATGCTCTCCTTGATTGCCCTCTTTCAACATAATTAATTACCCGCTCGTTTTAACAATGACGCTCAGTTTGTTGAAAGAAGGTAGTACGGGGGTCCGTGTGATTGGAGCGCGCCAGTATGGCTGGAGCGGGTATTGCCAGCAACGGGGCTGACTGTACGCGCGAGTCCGCAGCTGGGTTCTGCGGTGGCGAACTGAGCTAGAGCAGAACCAGGCTAGGGAAGGGACTCCAGGGTGTGTGCTATGCAAACTATCCGTGTGGAAACTGCTTTCGTCGCTCAGGGGAGTCCGCGGCTGGATTCTGCGCTCTAGGAGCGGCGAAATGCATACGGCTGGAAAAATATGCAAAAATACACCAAAGTTGTGCACACGTTTAAGCCCCCTAAGCTCCAAGTAGTCAGCTGAAACTCAAGTATGTCACAACGCAGGATAACTGAGCCCCGATCTCTCTCGTGTCAATTCACGCTCTACCCACTGCCTCACGATCAGCCCGCCGGGAGTGCCATCGCAGGCGCACAAGAGATCGATCGGATGTCAATGTGGACGCCGACGCGCGATCTCTAAGCTAAAGGAGCACAGACAGCAAGACAGCACAGATCCCCGCTGCAATGCCATAAGACGCCTTCGGTAGAACGCATCAGTGTCGAATAAGGCGCTTGTCCGTACTTGCACACTTGCACACGCGAATGATGGCGTCATCGAGCGCGCAGCGGCGCAGGCTCGGCCTCGATGAGAACTCGACGCCCACTCGATTGATTCTGCCGGGACTATATGCATTGTTTACGCCGTACGCCATGCCGGCAGTTAGTTCCAAAGAGTAGGCCATGCTCGTCCAAACGCATGGATAGACTCCTTCTATCAGCCTAACGTCCAGAAGTTGAAGATGCCACGCCCTAACGCGACTTGTCTCAGACGCGATGCGTGGCGAGCGGAAAACGGCGCTCTTCGGCGCCCTTTTACGCCGCTCTTCATCTTTCGCACCGCTTGTGCTAGTTGGACGAAGCGGTACGGCCGGCACTGTAATATGTAAGCTATGTAATCACTGCCACATAAAAATATACAGTTTACGCCCTCAGTGAAAAACCGTCACTAACTATATAACAACCAAATAGTTTCTTAGTTTTGTTTTGTCCAAAAAATTACCAATAACAATTACGGCCGCGACGAGCAAGGAAAAGATGGCATTGTTGCGACGGGGTTAAAAAAGCTTTACTTGGCTGAAGTGCTGCCCTGAGTGCACAATATATAATACAATGGATCCGATCGAAAATCTTCCGATAATTGGAGGATTCGGATAACGGTGATTTTGCAGTCCCCGGATTTTTGGATGATTCGGATAGCGGCAATTTTGCGGACACCGGATTTTTGGATGATTCGGATCGGGTTATCCGAATCGGATATCTGATTGATTCATTCGGATCCAATGTATAGTGCACAAGCTGTGCTTGGAGTTCTGTGACATCTTCCGCTGATGGAAATGTCCATTCTTTTCTCCACCGAAGTTCCTGTACAGGTGGAATTCCCATCAAGGAACCTCGCGAGTACGACGGGATCGTAGGATGTAACGCTGTAGAAGGGACCAACTCTCAGCTCAGCTCGAATAAACTCAAGGTTTGGACGCAGCCTAGACAGCAGGGATGAGCGGATAATAAAATTTTGAAACCCGAATAACGGATAACGGATAATGTTTACCAAAAATGACCGGATAACGGAAAAACGGATAACGAACAAACAACAAAAATTAAAACTAATTTTGAAACATTCTTTTTCTAATAGTAGGTCCTCGTCCCATGTCAAATGAGCCACTTTTAACCTTCTTATCGGTTTTTTCTTCGAGGTGCGAAGTAGCGCACTCTGAGAAGGCGCCGACTTTCCCATGCACTCCGCCTCAATGTTCTTCGTTCGTATTTCCAGTCTAGGTATCAGGATTGCACGGGAATGTTAATGCACTAACTTGGCCATCGGCTCGTCACCGCAAGTCATTGCCCAAGTACGTATACCAGTGTTGAACCTGCAGCTCGTCAACAGCTGCTTCTACTGCTCAGCAACTACCCGTAAACCTATCGGCCTCAAAACGTCTGGTTGGGACTACGGCGCAAACTCCGAAAAGAAAAAGCCTTGGACGCGACGGTTTATTGGCCCTTCGGCCCATTAGAGAAGAAAAAACTAATCTTGCTTACTACACAGAATAGAGTAAGGGAAGATCCTCAAAACGATTGACGTAAGCATTCTCCGCTGCCCACCGCATTAGTGCTATTCCCACTCCGAAGTGTCTAATCTGCAGAAAAATTAATAGTCAATCGGTTATTCGGTCAATCGATACTGTTATCTTGTTCTAGAAACTGTCTGAATCTCTTTATACTGGAGTATTTCCTGCATATGGGAGTAATTCTCTCGAAGAAACTGTCGTGTGACTCCCACATGCAGTGGGTCAAATTTGGGCTAAAACCGATAACTGCGGTCGAAAAATCGATATCATCGATTAATATTGGTTTCCACATCCGGCATAGTCATAATCGCGTCCCAATTTGTCAGATCGTGGTGTTGAACGACAACTCCGATCGAAAATTTATAGTTTTCAAAAGTGGTTCAATAGTGGTCGTTCGTTCGAATACTCTCACTCATTCGACCAATTCTGTCATTTCCCGCTAATTTTGGTTCGTTTCCATCAACTGCACATGAGGATAGCCTTGACAGGTTTTACATGCACGCGCGGGTCTGCTTTACACGTTTGACATGTTTTGCTGGTTCACACAGGTTTGTGACACACATGCACACACACGGACAGACGGACTAACGCTTTTATATGTAGTAGGATAGGATAGGATATTAAAGTACTGGCTTTCCACCCACCACTCAGAAGTTATGCACATGCCAAACATAGTTTCAATGAGCTAAAAGATCGTGTACATAGAAGATGAATATCTGGCACATCCTTAAAACGAAGTGATTCGTAGGAAGGTTTGTTGCTTTCTCCTCTAACCGACAGGTTTTTCCCAGACAGTACATTATGCTAGAAGGAATTTTGGTGAAAACCCCACAAATAGAAATGAGCAAGGCAATGTTCTGCATTTCAGAACGCGCTATGAGCAGGTTGATAGCTTGGCCTAATTATGCCATTGAGAACTAGGAGAAGGCACCGACCTAGCATTGCAAACGAATCTCGACTATCAGTGGAAAAGCACAAAACGATTTTTAAAAATTGTCCTTATATTCAACTAAGTAATCATAAGGGTGCCAGATTTTGTTGTTCGTTATCCGGCTAAAAACCACCGGATAACGAGCAACAAAACGGATAGGCCGAAACCCGCCGGAAACCGAGTAACGGATAACGGATAACGGTTGATGGGGTCTTCAGACCTGCAGCGGCCAAGTCGCCGCGGCCACGCCCCGCCACGCCCACGGCGGCGCCGCCGCCGTGGCCGCCGCCCGAAATGACTGGGGGCATTTTTTGAAGGGCGGCGAGAGCGGCGGCACATCGAGACGTGAAGTGTGCTGCCCTGTGTGCACACTGCGGACAATGCGCGACTCCACGCCAGCCGAGGGAAATCGGCGTCATTGAAGGACATCCTCCCTCTCCTCCCCACTTCCGGCTGGGAATCTTCATCAAAATGCACTGTGTGCCCTCTCATCGACCGTTCAGCGACTTTTATAACCGTCGCGTGGCGATTTCATTCTCCAAACGGTACTTATGAAGCAGAGGGCCCGTGGTGCCGTGGGGCTGCCGGAAAACATGTTAACGCGGCAACGGCAACGGAAACGCGGCAACCCACGGCACTCGAGGACGGGTGGCTCATAAGTACCGGCCCCATGGTGCCGTGGGTTTGCCGCGTTAACACGTTTCCCGGCAACTCCACGGCACCACGGGCCCTTTGCTTCACAAGTACCCTCCAAACATTGCAGAATGCTCCGCTGATCAGCTCCGCTATTGCAGAATGCTCCGCTGTTCGTGGCGGTCTAGCCCCATTTCTGCTGGCAGTTGTTGAACGAGGTCGTCGAGATTGAATTCGAGACTCTGTAAAGAACACCTATTAAAAATTCCAGAGGAAAAAATGCTGTACGAACAAAGACAAGGCATGGGAAGCATCAAGTACTGCGTTGCCCCATTGCGAGACCGCTGCGCGCACGCGCGCCCCAAACGGAATTAGCCTAGGCGGCGAGAAAGGACACCGCCCCTCCACCTGCCGCTGGAGCGACGATGGCCGCCACCGCCGCCACTGTGCCGGTCTGAAAGGGGCTTGACACGCTCATCCCTGCTAGGCAGACCGAACATTTCATCGATCATAGGGCGGCAAATCTTTGCCAAGCTTGTCTCGTGAAAAAAAAAAACACAGCTGCCGGTCGACTGACGAGCGAAAGTTATTGTACTTGTCAGAACCCGTTGGAATAGACTAGAATTTCCATTAAAGTGGAATGCAAGGCACATCTTACGAGTGGATTGATTGCTGCCACAGTTTTACGTGAATGAGTTCCTGAAGTGAGCTCTTAGTTATGCCTTCTGATTACAGAACATTTACTATTACATTGCTGTCCACTCGATTCTTTCATCAAGTGAATTCTGAAGCATTTAAAACACAGAAGAGGTGTTCTGCTCATGTGCTCTAAGTACTAACAAGAGAACACTCACATGCTAATGATCAGGCAACCGCCTCGCAGGGTAGGGGCATGTTTACTTCGGCCTCTTTGCTGACGTAAAAGATAAGAGGATTCAAAAGCGCTTTGTTCCCAGTCCGCTCGCTCCACGTAAAGTGCTTGCTGTGTTAGGCACAATACACATCTGGAACGGCACTTCTTTTAGGCGAATTCTACCTGGCAACCTTCTAGTGAAGAGCGATGGATTGAGTACAGCAGGTGAACCACGCATTCTACGCTCAGCAGCACCCCACAGTGCAGCTTACGTAGCTGAAGTGCGCGTCGGTGTTTCCCTTCGCCGACAAGGCTGTTACGAATACGCCAACCCCAGGTGGTCGAATCATTTGCTGAGCGACACCAACTGGGCCTGGAACCCACTTGAGCAGGATCGATCGCTCTTCAGCCAAACAGTGGATGTTCTGCTGTGCTGTCTTGCAGCGGACCGTCTACTTATTCTCAGCGCCGATGTCCCACCTCCGAACGGTCAACGTTTTACTCTGCCCGAGGAAATGTCGCTGTGTCTTTTCTGGAGTCATGTCGAAATTTATTCCTTCAGACAACCCAGCGGTTATGTCGAGTAACACATAAATAAGTCCATCACCTCTCAAGTTAAATTAGCTGAGGGACAAAGCAGGGATAAACCATGTTATTAATACATAACGTCGACATTCAGTCAGTTAACAAAATAGAACGCCTAGCAAGGGGTCCCAAATGAATGTCAGAGATTGTGAATAAGGCATATGTCTATTAGAAGATGTGTTCTGATTTCTAAACGGCTCTTCTGATCCGCTAATCGTCAGGAAGTGAACACCTTCGATTCGCGAAGGTTTAGGAATGCGTCGGTGCACTGCCAATCACTGCTATACTCCTTCGCGAACTTTTCGAAACGACTGAGCACTTCGGAGAGAGGAAACTCTCCAAGCACCTGGAAACTACGATGTAAGCCATCCGTCTGCGATCGTTAGAGGCTGAGTTCACTTACAACGTCGTTTCTCGTGCGAACATTCACAGTTCCGTTCGCACTTTCCGTCTTCCCAACCACCAGTATGAAGTTGTGTCTGGACACGACAGCGGTCTTGATCCTCCGATTGAGCGTGCCAAGACACTCAAAGCTTGCTTCTACCTTAAATTCAACTGAGGAAGGTGCTGAAATGTGGATCTGTCCAGGAGAAGAAGAGCCGACGCTTCGATAAGTATTTCGCGAGGCACCACGAGGATGGTGAACCACTTAACTTTCTTTTTTCCTAACCTTAACCTAGCCTTAGCTTACACTTCTCAACTTTAGCACGAACATTCAACAGACCAAAAGACGTCTGCTGACCATCAATGGTAATGATTTAAAAGTAAAACGAAATGGGGCTGAGGAGAAAACCGCGTAGCACTGTATGCAAAGCTGCCGGCCTTCTTGCGCAGCGGCGTCAGGTCCGATTTTGGTCCAGGTCCAGGCAACCAGCCAGTCCCTGCAGGATATGTAGCATCCTAAATTGTCTATCGGATAGCCGCCACAAGTTCTTTTATAGCTAACCTCTTTAAAGTACCTCGGCGATGCCGCACTGAAGTAAGGAGTGTTGTACATACCACAGAGAGATTGATGAAAGCCGACCACCATCTTTTATTGAGGGCAAGTGGAGCGACAGACAATGGAATGGTGTCTCGCGCTTGCTAACTTCGCGGCTTAATGGCATGTTGCACAAATTGCTCTCTTCATGTGGAGTAGATTCAGCCTCCAAGAAATTCTTGCAACAACCTAGCAAAACGGCAGCTGAAGCGGTGAAGGCTTTGCCTGGTGTCTCGTCCTCAAAGTTGATGCGAATGAATTTTAAGCTTAACCTTCTGCCAGGGTGAATATAGTTGCATATGAAAAAGGCTCATTTTTCAGATCATTCAGGCGATGGAGTACGCTCTCCCAGTTAGCGATGTCTACAAGCACCTTTGACTTGACAGTGGATAATTCTGTTGCCTTTCCATGCTGCTCACCACTTCCGCGGTCCTGTATTTGTTCAGCAGGAGCTCTTCCTTTAAGGTGTTCACCTCGTTTTTGAGCTCTACTCATGGTTAGGACTTCGCAAAAGCCGCGTGTCTTCAAATAGCTACATATTACTGTTCTCTTTTTCCTTCTAGCTGCATATCCTCACTACACGCTTATTCCTTGTTGCAGTCGCCTTGTATTTAGGCTTCTGGATCGCTGCAAAACGCCGCTGGGCCCTACCAAATTGCAGTGCGTACAGGTATCATGATTTACTTTGTTTCATCAGTGTGAATTTATTGAAATTATGCTAAATGTGCTTTGTTCTTCGTTCCGGTTTTGTGAGTGCACATATTACGGAGTTATAAAAGAGGAGAGTTCTTATTCGGCCGTTCGCGTCTACTCTTCGGAAATTTCTATTGAGAAACGCAGAAGGTGTTGCTCCCATTGTCTTGTAGAAGGCAGTTAGAGCGGTGTTCAAATGGCTGCAAATCTGTAGGTACCTAAACGTAGGTGGTCGAAACGAAAATATAGCCTTATCAATTCAACGGAAGCCGCTTATGATAAGCTTCAAGGGAATGGCCGGCTAGCATACGGACAAGCCCAATTATGTAGCAGTGGTTGAATATATAGGTTGATCCCCTCAAGAGAGCACCTCCTTCAACCGCTTCATCGAAGAGTCATCCTAGCAGAGCATCCGCACCAAAGAGAGAATTACAACTCTGTGAATGGGTAAAGCCCCAAACAACGTCCTCGACTTCGAGACCTGTGCCACATTAGAGCTACGGTCACCTAAAGTGCGTCCTTCACCTGGTGCCAGAATGGACTAACCATTTAACCACCACTGAGTTGCTTTCCTCAATAAACTAGGCGGGTATGCTCGCAGGCTGAAACTCACCTCATAGTTCGCGTCCACCAACTCCTTGACCACCTTCCGCGCGTATGCTACTGATGCGGCACAGACTGGGATAACGACCACCTGGAAAGAGCGCCCGTGAGGATGGCGTCGTCGGAGTTTCTAGTCATCTGGATAACGCAGGAATGTCCTATCTGTAGAACACCCTCTCAGCGAAACCTTGCATGCGGTTGGCCCACAGTCAGTTGGATGTCTTCATGCGAATTTTGAACTCAAGAGTGACTATTAACTCCAGCCGCTCACAGCCGGATGGCTCACCTTACTATGTACGATTGGCGTTGTCGTCACATCAGACAGACATATTGGAAAAAGACTCTTATTCCCTCATCATTACGCACCAGTGCCTTGGATTGTCACCAATGTCACAAGCATCAGAACACATCGCAAAATTTTTGAGAACATGCGGTGCGTACTAGACTTCTCATTTTCTTAGCGCAATGAGAGGTGACCTTCTCCTCGCACTACTCACGAGAAGTTTGCTCTTACAACACATGGTACCTACGTAAAGGTGGGATGTTTTTGAAGGACCGAAGCAAAGGTGGTGTCTATTGGATGATGCAGAAGTGTCATCACTCTGCAATGGATCGAATCCTACTTCGAGCGAAAGTACGGTTCAAGCACAAGCTGGAAAGTTACGTCAGGCATCACACAAAAGGGGCGATGATGCCGTTTACATTGTGGGTATCCTATCGGACTCCATATCCAGATAGACTGAGTGATCAAGGGACCTGTCACTTTAAAGCCCCGATCAACGACCTTGGACTGTATTTCGAACGTTACCAAGGAATCGCTCGTGCAAAGAAGGCTTCAAGACTGGATCACAGTGCGATACACCTGGAGCGGCTGGTAGCTATCTAATGCCAGTTGCGGAAGAACCTTAGAAGAGGATCTACTGTGCTACAGCCGCAAGAAGTTGGTAGAAGCAGCGAAGAGACTATATGGACTAAAAAATTCCGCAGGGATCTCCGTGAGCATAATACTCAACTGTCAGCTCTACTGGACGAGGATCGGACTCTCACCTCTTCCCGTCATGAGATGAAATCGATAAAGGAGAGATTCTACACGAAACATCGCTTATCTACTCCCCGAGAAGCCCCAGCAGACCAGCTGGTCTTCTCTCAGAAGTTCGAGTAACGAGCAAGAGCATGAGGAATGGCACAGCTCCTGGGCTGGACTACATTTCAGCCGACTTTCTTAAGGCTGGTGGACATCCGTCACACATCTCGCGCTGCACATGACATCCTCCCTTCAGAGGGGACGAATCCGAATCCCCACCCAGGGGGTACTCGCTTACTTTCCTCCTACATGGAAGGGAACAGGGAAATTATTGAAACCGTCGTCCCACATGACTGTTGTGCGTGTTTTGTGAACTCGTCACTAGAATTGTTCTTGCATACGCATCAAGAGCATTGGATGATGTCCAACCAGTGGAACGTGCTGGATTTCGCGCAGCTTCAGCTGCATGGAGCAGATTGACAACGTATCGAGTCATCTAAACTTGGGAGATACTGCCCGTCCCAGAAGGACAGCGTTGAAATGAACGCCGCCTCGCTCATCGACCAAGGAGTGGACTTGTCAGCGAGAACATTAGCCGACTGCTATGTTACGGGACTGTTTAGCCGTTCCATCCATCACCGGCAGCGCCGCAGTGGATAACGAAATCGCCCTACTGCGACGAAAAGAGCATACATGTGGAAGATCCGTTTCAAATCTTCGCTTTGCTGCCGACATAGTAGTCCTCTAGAATTATACCTCTGAAGCAGAGGCGATGCTCGCTGAGCTAAGCGACGCAGGGAAAGGACTCCGAACCAATCGGAGGAAGACACAGTTCATGAAGAACGTTTAGTGTGAGGAAGAAGGAATGCTCTCAACTGCATGAGCCGTCATTCTACGTGTACCTCGGGGGGGGGGGGGGGTTCGAATAACATGCAGATCGACGTGAGGGACAACCCAAGGAAGCCACAGACCATCGGATTCCGACTTCAAGCAAGCCTATTCGACGCGAGAGTTCCCTGTTACGAGACGAAGACGTGACGTGGGCCGATAGTTCAGCCACGTCAATGACGATGACTTCTGTACAACAGACAGGCACAACGTACAGCCAGTCTCCACAGCTCCGATATGGGAGGTATGATACAGCGGAGCACGCGTGGAAGATCCTGTCCATCACGAGGCGACTGGTGATGAAAACAGCGGCAGAGTGGATCCCGAGGGACGCCGAAGGTCCTCTTGGGATTTCTCCATCAAAGTAAGCTGATGCGTTCGTCGCACGGCTGGCCCAGCAGCCATTTCAGTGGGTAGGAATGTCACGAGCGTCACTACGTTAGGGTTAGAACGGCAACAGTGACCTGCATCACGATGACAAGACAACGAAACGAGTGGACGCAACTACTGCGCTGTGGGCTGCACGAGCAGTGAGGACGGGAAAGGTTCACCTTTTCACTTGCGCATTTTTTTAGTGTGTGCTCTGAAAATTCTCCGGGTTTACCGTTCAAAGTTCGTATTAGTAATCGCAGTAGGGAGGAGATCCTAGCTCCACAAAGCGAGGCTATAGGAGAAGTTTGACGCCGTTTCTGGCAAAACATTCGAAAAGTGCTGCGAGGTATCGTGACGAGCTACTGCCGCCATCTGACTATAGCCAGGGGAAGGAGAAGCATGCACTATGCAGTGTTTGACCTTTGACGGATTGGTGCGCAATCGTTCAATTTGTTTGAATTTTCACCTTTTCTGATCACTGTTATGCGCTTTCGCCTGTGAAACGTGCAGAGGTTTGCGTTCTTGGCTGGGCTTTTTTCTTTTGAGATCTAGAGATTTCTAGAGAAACAGCAGCAGTTCTAGGAACATCCTTTCATGTGGCAAAGTACCTGATGTAGTGAAAGCCAAAATGGCCAGTACTCGTTGCATTCGTTGCCAATGATAGCCAAGATGGTTTCAGCCGGAGGGACGATGGCACGGTGAATAAGCACGGGCCGGAGTCGCTGACCGTCCTCACTGAAACAGGTTGTTTGAAAGAGAGACGCCCTACCGCGGATGAGCGGATAATAAAACCTTGAAACCCGGATAACAGATACTTTCTCCCAAAAAATTACCGGGTAACGGAATAATGTATAACGAACAAACAACAAAAATTTAAAATGCTTGCACTGTTAGCAACGGAACAGAAGACCTAAAATTACTAATATCAATCAAGACATAAGAGGATAAAGGACGGCGTTACTCGACCTTTTTGGGATGCGTCACGCATTCTACCTCTACAGGGTGTCGTGGAGGCGATTTGGATGCGTATTTAGCCTAAACAATGACGTGGGGTGCCCAGCCGATGAACAAGTCTGTGATTTAGCCTTCCCAGACAAATCTGGTACCAACTCATCGACCCCGGAAGGATGAAAGGCTTGGTTGGTTTGCGTAGACCAAGAACCTGATATTGGGCGCACGCGACAGCCGGCACCTCCTCCGACTGCGCCACACGCGCCCCATTATTTTGCTAAATATAGGCTACTTTATGCCATTTCAGGACCCCGCTTTTGGGTATAGTCAAATTTTCACACTGATGAGGCTGCATCGGATTTCGGAAGCTTCCTTGACGCAGTCTATATGAGGAATCGATGCTTGACAATCTCTGACTTGAGCTCAGTAGATGCCCAAAGCAATCATCATCACTTATCAATCATCATCCATCCACCGGCTGCTGCAGGTACAATACCGCTCGCGCCGCACGGTCAAAAGTGGGCGAAAAAAAAAACGTAAAAATAGCGTCGCTTGCTCATAACTCCTTCGGTTTTAGGTTTTTCAAAAAAAAAAAAGATTGGCACCATTCGATTCGGCTCTTCGAGATCTACACAAATATGTATACAACTTTACCGGAACTCCGACATTTTCACCGTGGGTGGTCCAAAAATGACTGGAGCGGGCTTTTGCGATTAGAGCAGCTTATTTCCCAGGACATGCGGGCTTTCGGAGTATCTCAAGCATGGCGTACGTTGCCAGTGTTCTGTCATGCCAGGAATACCCCGAGAGTGCACCGTGCACAATGCATTCAGAATCGAATCTTTCAATCGGGGGGGGGGGGGGGGGGGGACAGCTTGTAGACTGAGCGCTTGGGGAGTTTTGTCGAAAATTTGCAGCCGCCCTAGTCAGGAGTAGCTCCAAGGCTGTCCAGCAAGCCTTTGGAGTGCGCCGTGAACAATGCATACAAAATCGAACCTTCCAATCGAGGGGAGGAGGCATCTGCTTATAAACTGAGCGTTTGGAGAGTTTCGTCAGAAATTTCCTGCCGCCCTACTCAGGAGTTGCTCTGAGGCTGTCCAGCAAGCCTTTGAAGTGCGCCGTGAACAATGCATACGAATTCGAACCTCTCAATCGAGGGGGGCGACCGCTCGCAAATTTGCACGCATGGGCGTGTTCGGAGCGCAATAGCTCTGTCACATTGTAACCTTACAGGTTGCAGCTTGTAGGTTTTGTAGGCAGTCGAGCGGTCTGTTAGAAGTAGAATGGTTTAGCTTAGGAGAGAGCGAAAAAGAGTGTTATAGGGGTGCGAAAATGCAGGTGAGGATTGTGTGAAGCATTTTTTTTCCGAATTCGGTGGACCACTGCGAGAAGACGCGGCGAGCTAAAGCCTCAAAATGCGTACGCGAACAGAGCGCTTAAGGTACGGTACTTTACGATGACGTGATCAGAACTTCTCAGCTGCCTAAACTGCCTTAACCCCATCTGCCGTTTTAGGGCGGCGGACTTAGCGGTTGAAGTTTCCTGCACTCTTACTTGACCATATTTGGGTTTTCGACACTCCCAATAACATCGTTCTGTTCTGCATGAGAAGCGCTATCGAATTGTATCAATTTCGACCGATTTGGGAAACATCGATTTTTCGGCAATATTCCATCCGGACGTGGGCGCCCTATGCCGAGCTGATAATGACGTCATCGAAAACCAGTATTTTCGAAATTGGCCAAATTTCGTCGTGCAAAATTCGTCCAAAATCGTCTAGAGGTTATTTGGGGCGCTGATTACGAATCCGACGTTCGTTTTTGAAAATCTCAACTTCAGTATGTTTTGGATTTTCTTCTGGATAATTGAGGGTGGTCGGGTCAGGATCATCGATTTTGTTCAAAATTCGTGTAGGGTCGGGGACTTATTCGGGGTGCAGAACATGATGCCGAGGTACATTTGGACGATTAGGGCAGGAGAGCGCTCATACCGATAACTGAGGGTCATCGGTGATCGTGACCCGACTACCCTCAAATGGGAAGCAACCTGCTGAAGTCGGCGGAATTTTCAGAAAGGAACGTCGGATTCGTAATCAGCGCCCCAATTAACCCCTAGATGATTTTGGACGAAGTTTGCACGAGAAAATTTGGCCAATTTCGAAAATACCGGTTTTCGATGACGGAAAAAACGATTTTTTTGAAATTGGTCGAGGGTGAAACCATTCGATAGAGCTTTTCGTTATAAACAAAACGGTGTTATTGGGAGTGTCGAAAAGCCAAATTTGGGCGAGTAAGAAGGCAGGAAACTTCAACCGTTAAGTCCGCCGCCCTAAAATGGCAGGTGGGGCTAAGGCAGTTTAGGCAGCTGAAAAGTTCTGAGCCTGTCGCCGTAAAGTACCTTAAGTGGTCTGTCCGCAAACGCATTTTGAGGCTGTTACCTCGCCGGGTCTTCTCGCAGTTGTCCACCGAATTCGGAAAAAATGCGTCACACAAGCCTCACCTGCATTTTCGCACCGCTGCAACATTGCCCCCTCCTATGCTAAACCATTCTACATTGGCGTACGAACAGACCGCTCGACAGCCTACAAAACCTACAAGCTGCAACCTGAAAGGTTCCAACTTAACAGAGCTATTGCGCTCCGAACACGCCCATGCGTGCAAATTTGCGAGCGGTCGCCCCCCTCGATTGAGAGGTTCGAATTCGTATGCATTGTTCACGGCGCACTCCAAACGCTAGCTGGACAGCCTTGGAGCAACTCCTGACTAGGGCGGCTGCAAATTTCTGACAAAACTCCCCAAACGCTCAGTCTACAAGCTGTCCCCCTCCTCGATTGAAATGTTCGATTAGGCCCGTGCACACTTCTGCGACACCGAGGCGCGGCAAGAGGGGCGACGGCCACCTCCGCGAAATCCGGCGGTCGCGGCGCGGTCGCGCTAGAGCATCGTTATAGGCAACGGGACCGACGTCCCAGTGCATGTCGCGCCGCTAAGAATGATTTGAACCATTCCCCATTCCAGCCTGCGGCACTCAGCGCGGCATCGCCGGCGATTGCCGCAAAAGTGTGCATGCCCCCCTCTGCAGCACGTGTCGCTATGTCGCGCCGCGCCCGTCGCGGCCCTATCATTCATCATGGCCGTGCCGCGCTGTCGCAGAAGTGTGCATGCGTCCATTCTGTATGCATTGTTCACGGCGCACTCCAAACGCTAGCAGGATAGCCTTAGAGCAACTCCTGACTAGGGCGGCTGCAAATTTTCGGCAAAATTCCCCAAACGCTCAGTCTACAAGCTGTCCCCCCCCCCCCCGATTGAAAGATTCGATTCTGAATGCATTGTGCACGGCGCACTCTCGGGGTATTCCTGGCATGACAGAGCACTGGCAACGTACGCTATTCTTGAGATACTCCGAAAGCCCGCATGTCCTGGGAAATAAGCTGCTCTAATCGAAAAAAGCCCGCTCCAGTCATTTTTGGACCACCCACAGCGAAAACATCGGAGTTCCGGTAAAGCTGTATACCTATTTGTGTAGATCTCGAAGAGACGAATCGAATGGTGCCAATCTTTTTTCGAGAAACCTAAAACTGAAGGAGTTATGAGCATGCGACGCTTTGCGACGCTATTTTTGCGTTTTTTCGCCGACTTTTGTCCGTCCGGCGCGAGCGGTATTGTAAAGCCACAGGCCGGACACAAAAAGGGCATGAGACGTAGTAACTTGGCGTGTATTCTTCCACTGGTGCTCAACCGGCCACTTGATCGTTATGACTGCTGGCAAAAGAATTAACAGCAGTGTTATTCAGTGGATTCTTGTTTTAGTTCAGCTGTTATCGCCTGAATCCTGTTAACTGGCCAACACGTTACCATAATTCGCGCCTCAAAACTTACCATTAGCATTACATAAAAATCATTACAATAGTTCGATAGCGGTTGGCCGGTCGATGTCCACTAGTTGAGCATACCCGTAACACATGTGACCCCACCAGAAGCCATTGCACGAATGGGCAAGGGAATAATCATGGATTGGCTCTTTCATGTAAAGTTAGGTCCTTTCACTGGTCCGTCAGTAGACACTAAACATGAGAAAAAGGTCAGTGGGAAGCTTGAATACCGAAACGAAGATCTCGATTCCATGGGAAGCGATGGAAGCGCTGAACAACGAGGCTAACCGACGCTCATTTGCCGCACTGGACAGTCGCACGCTATGCTCGACGAAAGCGTAAAAATGTTTGCTGGATCACTTCTTTCAGCTTCGATTATGATACACTGGCTAACTAAAGGATAAAAAGGATAAAGGATAAAGGACGGCGTTACTCAATCCCTTCTGGGATGCGCCAGCGCATTCTACTTCTACGGGATGTCGTGGAGGCGACATGAATGCGTATTTGGCCATACAATGACTTGCGGTGGCCAGCCGATGAGCAAGTCAGCGCTTTATCCTTCCCAGACAAGTCTGGTACCAATCCACCGACCCCGGAGGGATGGAAGGCTTGGTTGGCCTGGGCGGGAAATCCGAACCAAGAACCTGGTATATATATATATATATATATATATATATATATATATATATATATATATATATATACTGGCTAATTATCAGGGGATATTGTTTATTGGTCTATTTTTACGCATTAAAGATGTTTACCTAGAAGTGTTAGCTGTGAGAGGGGGGGGGGGTCGAAAAAGCGCGTTGTCGTGAAGTGTTAAAATTAGACTCTTGCAAAAGTTGAGGACGACACCAATCACAGGATGCACCGAAATTCTATGGTGAATCTTACCTTTGTTATCTCAGAAATTTTCGGTTCCACTTTCTCGCATGCGAAATAGTGATCTGTCGAGTGCGACATCATTCCGGAAGCGAGCAAGTGCGAAACACTCTGCTAAGGGAGTCACTGCACCTCCATGAAGACGCGAGCGCGAGAATGCCTCCAAAGTGCTACACTTTGCGATGTCCAGAACACGACGGTAAGACTACGGAGAGAGCAAGGTGTTCTTGAACCATGCTTTCAGGACACGGATGCCACAGCGTTGAGTAGGACCACTGACAGGGACACAATAGCATACATACTACATGGCGGTGGACTCACATTAGCGAGGGCGGAACTCCGATAACAATATATAGATGCTGCAGTTTCCTTCGTGCGTCTCAGAACTTGAGTGAATTCTTACATACCTTAAGTATCCCAGATCGAACCGTTCTGGCAGCTCAAAGTCAATCTGGATTGAACCACAGAGGCTGTACCTTCCCCAACGATCTCGAGCCTTTATCTCAAACTGAAAATTCAAGACGATCTTCCTAGTGCCTGTCTTTGATCGGCCGTTCAGCTTTAACTATTATACCTATGCTACCAATATGTTCACCTACCCGCGGACCGTAATGTGGTGCCGCTCCTTCCTTTAATCGAAATATTCCGCCCTTTTCCCAGAACTCGTCTCTTATAACCTTTTCAGCCATGTCCCATAGCTAAAACGAAGCAAGGGGTAACAAAGAACAACTACTGGAAAGAAAAAACGTTGCCGTCGCTAACCGAAGTGTTCCCTATAGAACGTTGATGAGGTCGCGTATAGAGCTCCACATCCAACTCGAATTTCAGCACTTTCTCGTAGAAAAACGACAGGAAGTCAATGCTGCTCTGAATTGGCTATTTCATTGCACTGACGGCGGCCATCAGGCTATGAACATATTTGCCTTGATTTCTTCAGCAATCTGGTTTGGCCTGCAGAAGATGTGTGAGTCGTCCTCCACAAGGCGGCAAACGTACGGGTGCGGAAGTGGACTGGTAATCCCGTTGCTCCTTCAAAGGAATTACTGACTGACCAATTCCTGGCAATCTTTTGCTGCGCTCAAATTTACTGCATTTGCATTCAGACGCCATCGCGGTTCGGTATCGGCAGATCACGCTTACAAGGGAACTGTCTGAACGGTACGCCGGAACGGCAAGAACACTACTATAGGAAGAATCCCCGTCCTCCAAATAGTAACAGAACATATTTTGTTTTTGCCGAATCCTTGAGGCAAACGAGTACGAGGGTGTAATGGTTAAGGGCCCGCAGAGCGAGCTCATCACGACAGCGCAAGACCTGCGCCGTGTACTGGGTAGCGCAGTGGTAGAGGGTACGCCTCGTGTTCGTGATGTCTAGGGTTCGGTTCTGATGCTACGCCGCGTTTTTGCCCTTTTACCATAGTATCGGATTTCCACAGAGATTTCCATATCTCAACTTATGTTGGGCTTCACAGTTCCTTTCCAGTGGTACTCCGCTGCAGCCCAAGCCTGGAATCGCGATACAGTCCACTTTCCCCAGTTCTCAAACTTGTATAGTACAACAATTCTAGTATAGCCAAACCTTTTCCTCCGAAACGATCTGTACTCCCAAAAACGTGATAGTGCCTTCACTGGTTAGTGGTGTCGTGACTCCGGCACAATCCTCTTCTGGTTGAAACTCTTGGTCCTCTTCTTCCACTACCTCCAACTTCTCCACTTCGCCGATTTCCAGCTGTCGCAGTTCGAAATCCTGTAGGATACTTGCTATTCCTTCCGCCAGCTTCATTTCGTCCTTCGAAGGGACAGCATCCAGTGGAGATCCGCACTTCAGTGTCAATAGGTTCTCTTAATAATGCTGACTCAGTTGATGGAAAATACGAACTTTTGATTAATATTTTGCACCATTGTATTGATTTGTTTGTTCCAATGAGGAAGAAGTCACTAAATTCGCATCTCCCTGATTACCTTGCAAGACTTTCAAAAAAGAGGGATGAAGCATTTCTTAAGGCAAACCTTACAAATTTATCTAAGGATTGGGATACCTTTAGAGAACTGAGTAATCGGTTTGAAGTGAAATTGATGAGATTCAACGCTTCTATGGAAAAACGAATCATAAGATCAGGTGACAATTATTCATTTTACAGGCTTCTAAAGTTTCGATTAAGAGAAAAAATAGAATTTCCTAGCATGCGTTCTTCTGAAGGTCGCATTTTGCACAGCGATGAGGACAAGGCCGAGTTGTTGGCATCCACATTTGCAGAATATTTCAAGGGGTCTGATATAGAAAATGAAGTAGAGTCAACAATACCTAGCTTTCCTGTCATGGAGGACTGTGTCTGGTTCCATAAATGGGATATTCTCAGCTTGCTAATGAAATGGCCTCGATCAGAAAGTTTTACTCCCGATGGTATCCCTTTACAGTTCATTAAGAAAATTGCTCCTGCGATATGTGCCCCACTAGAACACATTTTTAATCTTAGTCTTATGAATGGAGAGGTGCCCAGAAGATGGGTACAATCTATCGTGACTCCAATTCCTAAGAAACCACCATTAGATGTTCCAGAAAATTTTAGACCTGTAAGCATCACATCAATATTCGCACGACTTTTCGAAAAGGTTTTGAAGCGAGCCATCGTAGATCATCTTCGCAAGCATGGGGTAATATTTCGCAATCAGCATGGCTTTCAAAGGGGAAAATCAACGGTAACGGCAATGATTCAATCTCTGAACGACTGGACAAAATATCTTGATGAAGGGAAAAAGGTGGACATTGTCTATTTTGATTTTAGTAAGGCTTTTGACCGTGTATCGCATGTTCATCTGTTGCATAAGATGAGGACAATTGGTGTCCATCCACGCATTGTTTCCTGGATTAGATCGTTCTTGACTGATAGAAAATTTACTGTTCGAGTTAACTCTACGTTCTCAAGTTACGGATGTATAAATAGTGGAGTTCCTCAGGGTGGAGTTCTCTCTCCTATACTGTTCAACATTTACACATACGATTTGCTGAACCCTTTGGAAGATAGTGGAGTAAAATTTTGTGCGTTTGCTGACGATATTAAGATTTATCGGCCAATATCGAGTGAGGTGGACGCCGCACATCTTCAAAGGGCTATCGATATTGTCCAGAAGTGGTCTTTAAAATGGCAGTTACCACTTTCGGAGGAAAAGTGTAAAGTGCTTCATCTAGGGGCTAGAGGTCAATTACACCAATACGCTATCAATAACTCACCACTCAGTTGTGCTGACGAGGTTAAAGACTTAGGGTTCCTAATCACGAATAATCTAAATTTTGACAAACACTGCACACTGGTTTCCAACAAAGCCATGAGAGCAATGTACAACGTGTTCAGAGCTATATCTTCTAACGATAGTAGCGTACTTCTCCAAGTATATAAAGCATTTATCAGACCAATTCTAGAATACGGTACCCCAGTTTGTAATCCTTACACGCGTAAAGGTATCACAACATTAGAAAGCGTGCAAAACAGCTTTACAAGGAAGCTCATGACGCGTACGCTAGGATATCGTTACGATCAAATACCCTCAAGCAGTGTGCGAAATAAGAATTTTGGATTGACGTCTCTTGCCCTTAGAAGAACGCGAAATGATCTATTACTGTTTCACAAAATTGCACATCAACAAATTGGAGTCGAAATTACAGATCTAGTGTCGATAAGAGCATCTAACACCCGAGGTGGTGTCGTTAAATATGACAATGATACTGCCAAACACAACTGTCGTCGTTTCTTCTTCACTCATAGGACACTCTCGTTATATGAGAAGCTTCGCAAAAAACATTTCTTGCCATCAAACTACAACGCTTTCAAAAAATTTCTCCGCGAGCATATACGTTCCTAAAATGAGATGCTTCAGATGTTGCTAACTCTTCATTAGGCGTTGCTTGTGGTGTTGTATTTCTTGTGTGTGTGTCTTGTGTTGTACTTCTGTTGTAATTTGTAACACACGAATATTGTCGTGTAATAAATAAATAAATAAATAAATAAATAAATAAATAAATAAATAAATAAATAAATAAATAGGTGAATGACCACTCGAGGGTTAGCAGACATTGTAGAGTCAGTGTTAGCGGCAGCAGCTTGTTATAACAGCGCTGCCGCCAACACTTTGACTTTGTAAGCATAACAGAGGCGAGAATATTGATCGAGGTGGTAGGTCAAGTTGAAGATCATGTGGTCCCCTCCTAGACTGTCAGTACACTGGTGACACTCACCTCACCGACACTAATAAATTGCATTTGAAGCATTTTTCTGGCATTCTGCCGCTGTTTCATGTTGTTCCTGTGTCAAATTTTCTTACATTGACAATGAGAGCAACTTATTGGAGTAAAAGTTTCATACAAAATCCCATTTGGCATATTTCGGACATTGCTGGTGAATTACGAGATGTCGACAAATAATAAGTAGTAAAACATCTTACCGTAGCAAACTCCAAAAGTGGAGAAGTTGGAGGTAGTGGAAGAAGAGGACCAAGAGTTTCAACCAGAAGAGGATTGTGCCGGAGTCACGACACCACTAACCAGTGAAGGCACTATCACGTTTTTGAGAGTACAGATCGTTTCGGAGGAAAAGGTTTGGCTATACTAGAATTGTTGTACTATACAATTTTGAGAACTGGGGAAAGTGGACTGTATCACGATTCCAGGCTTGGGCTGCAGCGGAGTACCACTGGAAAGGAACTGTGAAGCCCAACACAAGTTCAGATATGGAAATCTCTATGGAAATCCGAAATTATGGTAAAAGTGCAAAAACGCAACGTAGCATGGGAACCGCACCCTAGACCTCACGAACATGAGGCGTGCCCTCGCAGCTCGCGGAGCGAACAGCATGCAGTGGCACCACGTGGAGGAACGGACATCGCCACCAAACGCGGTCTGTGGATCCCGCAAATTAACCTAAACGGCATCGACACACTATCTCCCTCATCTTGGCCTGCCACCTGGAAATCAGAGGTCTGCTGAAGGTTTTCTAAAACCTAACACCAACAAGGTCCATTGATTCTCGAATACTGATCCACCTGCTCACGTAGAAGTGTTTCCCACCTTTAGGCAAGGAGCCTTCAAGGGAAGAAATCAAGCTGGCCGAATAGATGGCCAGCATACTAAAGGACTTCGAAGGTGTTGAGCGCTTATACATCATTATGTTGAATGGCTTTCTCACTATCTTGTGGTCAGAAAACCGGTCAGTAATAAATAAAAAGATATTCTCCACAGCGTACAGCTAGAGAATGGGCAGAAAACGTCTGAAAATGGTATAGACGTCAGAAATCTCAACCAGTCAGTCGAAATGCAAAAATGCAACAGGGCAGAATAACCAACCCCCGACCTTCCCCGCATGACGTAACGTCACTTTCACTGCGCTCCTAGCCGCCTTCCAGCAGAGGCGTCGCGGGCGTACAAGACCCCAACCTCGTGATGCGCCGTATTCCATTGTGACTTCAAGGAACCCCCTACTCCTTGGGTTTAACGACTTGGCAAAAAATAAGCACATTTTTATACTAATTGACGGGTGAGGATTCTCCCTATATGACTCGCTCCCCCCCCCCCCCCCCGTCCAGACATACGCTTCAGACCCATCCCTTGTAAGAATATCAGAGATGTAGTAAGCAAAACGCTTTTTGTCCTGTGAAAGAGCGTTTTCTAAGCCAAGTTAGGAATTCTTGAATGTAAGCCCTGAAATCTAATAGTCCTCATAACGCAATAATTCTATACCATTTTGCGCTTGCTCTCACTTTTGTCGTTCTACCTCCACTAAAAGTTACTCGATTGACAAGCAGCTCGAAGATAATGTGGTTGCCCCAGTGATGACAGCATTCCCTCCGATGCCTTGATGGGTCCGGGAGGTCTGTCCGATGCAGTTATAGCACATACTAAAAGAACGCTCTGCTTTGTTGTTGCATTTCTGTGCAAGGGTTTTCCCTAAACCTCACACGGCTAACTTGTGGCTGGAAGGCCGCGTAGATTTGCAATTAAGGTTACTTAATATCTTGGTAAGCACTTTTTGCCTTACGTTTTAAGTGCAGGATTCCATACGCCTCCATTTGTCGACACTAACGGTGATTATAATGTTGGTTGTCAAGATCCTTTTATGGACATAATTTATGCACCAACATATATTCCTAGTATGTAGATTCGTAAAAAATGATTCCAAATAGTATAATCAACACCCATCTATCACGCCCCCTGCGGGTCTTACCCGCATCTCCTGGCACTGCGGGTGAGAGCCGCCGTGAACTAGGCAGCCCTCGGAGAACTTTGCGACTAGTGGCTCCGCGACAACTCCTCCGCGCCGAGACTTCCACCATAGTGGCAGCGTGGGTCCCCTATGGACGAGTTCTACAGGTGCTGCCGCGAGACCTTTACAGGGCCTCGACCTCAACTTCGGCTGCAGATATGCAAAACGCCCGATGACATCATGTGACACCACGTTAACCGAAATCAAGAATAGCGACAGAACCAGTGCATCGTCAAAAGGATATCAGGAAGTGGGGCTGAAAACCTCGGCCGCCTCCTATGAACAACCGAGGAACCGAGTGCGCCTGAAGGAGCTAGCCCGACTGAACTAGCAGCATGTAGGAACGACGCACGGGAAACCCGCTGGTGGGTGAAGTAGTGGAACGCAAAGGGTACAAGTCAGGAAACGTAGGGAATTGTGTGGTAGGCTGTCCATGTGTGAGTCCGTTCCCCTTTCTGTTGAGCTTCGAATGCACAGTGAAGCATCTAGACGAAATGCGTGCACGGCCACTGTAATAAACTAGCGGCTCAGTTTATTAGTTTGAAGAAGATGTGCTTGAAAGCGCAGTCCCTTAGTGGAAATAAGCTTGTTTTCTATACGGATTTATCTTGTTATTGGACAAAACGATTATGGTATATGAACATACGAGGTTGGATGGAGGAGGAGATTACATTACATTCAGAGTGCATTGGAAAGTTACAATAAAACTACAAACGTAGTATGGAGAATGGCCTACGGTAATCAGGAGGAAGGAATGGGAAGAGGGCGTCCGAGGTCGTTTTAAAGGAGAGGAAACCGCCAGGCGTTTTTCTGGCCTGCCGTTTTATAGGCTCCTCCGAGGGCGGAACGGCATGTGCCGTGAGTGGCCGAAGGGCGCGGATAGTCCTGGTGATCACGGAGAAGCGACTACCGGGTTCCCAAATGAATTCCGCTTTGTCTGTAATTTAAGGTCACCACACCACCTTCTAAGTGAGTGACATCGCATGCGAGTGAACGTAAATAAGTTTTTAGCCTGGGAAAAGGATCAACTGTAAGGAGCCCCATACAGGATGTCGACAGGGCTGAACAATCTTTGCTTGTGGGCTGAAAACTATGGATTGTTGCTCACGATAGCGCGGAAGACTGAGCCGTACTGACTACCGGCAGAAATGAAAATGGAGATCGTAAGATATGGATGGCTCTGACAGGATAGCACGGGAAATGACGAAGGAGGAGCGCCATGCAACAAGGATGTCTCTAGCGTTCTAAGCGCCAGGGAAGCGATCACGACGGGCTCTTAAGAGAAGATGAAGGGAGTCGGCATCAGAGTACGCCGAAATAGCCGCCGTCACCGCATTATACCTCGACCTCTGCCAGGTCGAGGTACGACGGCAGACAGGAATCGCGGAGCTCGAGAAGGCGCTTGAAAATCTCAGTCCTTGTCGTTTCCGTCCTGCAAAAAGAGAAAAGAAGGCGGGCCAAACCTATGGACGACACCGAAGTCTGCATGACGGACGGGTAGATCATCTGCTGCAGGTGTTGTGTGACCGTAGAAAAGACAATGTCCCGCGCAGCTCACGGTCAGCATTTCACTCCTCGTCGTCTCCGTCCTGCAAAACCACGTTCAGCAGAATATTTCGTCCGCCGAGATACTTCACTTCACCTGCTGATCTCCTTCGAGTAGTGCTGCCACCGTCCACGTGGCTCCCACAGAGAGTCGGAGTACATATTCGGTGTAATAACCTGAATTTAATTCTAAGCAGCGTGAGCAAGGCTCCCTTAATATCATTCGTTTTGCTTTTAATTTATAGGAGGTGCATTAGCACTTACGAATGCGTATTGAGGGAAGATAAAAGAACATACCCCTATTCTTTTAGCAACAATCCACTTCGTTCTTCTTTAGCGTCTGTCCCGCTTCGTTGCTGGGTCCGCTATTCTGATGTCATGACCCACCTCTCCCGATCTAGCGCTAGATCAGGATGGATACCAGTAACCTTCAAGTCCATGTGTGACGTATCAGATCAGAGCTGCTTCGGACGCCCTCTAGGCCGTATTTCAACTACGTCGAAGTTAAGGCCTATCTTTCGGGGCCGGATTCATGAACGCGGCCGGAGGTAAATTCTACCCCCACTTACCTTGACAGCCATTTACCCGCCACTTTCCCCGAACTTACTTCCGTTTTCTGATTCATGAAGGCCGAGGCGAGGGTTTTGCCCCGCGGCCAATTTCTGACCCAATGTGCATGCCTCCGCTGGCCTATTGCCAGCTCTGAGCTGGCCGCCAGCCACATATCAATGCTCGACAGGGGCGCCTAGTTGCCGTCGCCGTCTTTCGCCGCGCCTACGGTGAGTTGTTTTAACTTTAGTTTTTCTTTATTACGATTTATTTTACGTAATTTACGATTTACGTGAGTGGAATATGCCCGTCCGTCACCTTAGCCTTCCTTGGCATATGTTGTCTATGGAGGCTACTGTGGTGGATGGCACCCATTATTGGTCATGTAGGCCCACATTTACCATTGTTTCTCTACTACCTGCTATGCTACTAGTTTTCACCCCTCTCCCTCCCCCCCCTCCTCCCCCTCGCCCTACCCCACATTTCACATTTCATTTCCCTAAATACGATGCTGCTAGTGTCGGTGGCAGCGACTTCCCAGCAGCAAGTGGGACTGCTTGGTTTCGCTTTTAGCTGATGCGCTCAGCAAAAGATTCCTTCTTCATCCTCATTCATTTTTTCCACACAATCTTATATGCACTATATTAATTATCCCTTCTCTCACACTTCAACAAATTTCCACATTTTATTTCATTATCATCTCGGCTGGCTTAAGAGAATTGTTGAACCACATAGTCCCGCACTGTCCCGTCTTCTCGACTTCCGCTGTATTGTACGTCTCCAGCGCAGTCGGCAATAGCGCCGACATTGATGAAGTGGAATCCCTTTCTAAAACAATTTGTAATTAGGGGAAATGAAATGTGAAATGTGGGGTAGGGCGAGGGGGGAGGGAGGGGTAGAAACTAGTAGCATAGCAGGTAGTAGAGGAACAATGGTAAATGTGGACCTACATGACTAATAATGGGTGCCATCCACCACAGTAGCCAGCATAGACAACATGTGCCAAGGAAGGCAAAGGTAGCGGACGGGCATAGTCCACCCACACAAATCGTAAATTATAATTTGCGTGGTGGACTAGGCTCATGATGGCCCAAGCTGACGCACAATGCCACTAAAGGAAGCAATTCACTTAAAAATAAGTGGCATTGTAGGTCGCCATGGTCCACAAAGCCCAAAAATCATGGAATGCAAAACTAATAGAGAAAAAGAAAAGGTAAAACAACTCACCGAAGGTGCGGCGAAGGCGTGCGCATGGCGACATCAACTAGGCGCCCCTGCCAGGCATTGATTTTACCGGCTCGCGGTCAGCTCAGAACTGGCTAAGGGCAGCGGAGGCATGCATTGGATCAGAAATTGGCCGCGGAGCAAAACCCTTGCCTTGGAGGCAAATGTTCCCCGACGCACTGAAGGGGTAGCATTTACCTCGACACTTACCTCCGATTTTTCCCCACCGCGCCTTCATGAATTGCGCGTAATTGGGGAGTGGGGATAAATTTTGCACTTACCCACCGGTAAATCGTTCATGAATCCGGGCCCTTTACGCTGCCTTCTTTCGCACGCAGGTGGCCGTACCATCGTAAGCGAGCCTCGCGCTCTTGTACGCTATCGGTGCGACGCCAAACTTCTGCCGAATGAGATGCGCTCCATGCGGGAGACTCCAGCCATCCATCGCTATCGGCCGGACAACTGCTCTGTAGGTCTTCGATTTCATGCGCCCCGGTATCTTTCTATCGTAGAGCGCGCCAGTCAACGAGCGCCAATTGGACCAAGCCGCACTCACCGTGAATTAACGCGATCAGTTTATCGTCAGACGCTATTGCTGATCCAGGTACTTAAAAACCGAAGTGCGTGGGAGATCGGTGCCGTTAACCTTGATGGAGCTGGACTCGATAACGTCCGTCGTTAAATACTCGGTCTTCTTCACGTTTGAGTCCAAATCGCTCCAAGTGATAACACCAAGCTTGCACTTCTCGCTCGAGTTTACCATTATCTTCGCTAGCGAGCATCACATCATCAGTATAAAGCGACGTCCAAGGGAGGAAAGTGCAGAACCCTGATGTACCCTGTGTGGGCTTCCGTTGCCTCTGACACAAAATTATTTAATAATGTAATTATTCCTAATACTACAATCAAAAGCGGGTTACCAGAGCAGAGGAACTCAACAAGACTGGCACCGCGAGGGTGGTCCTTCTAGAATACAAAGGAGACGTCTTGTACTTTCTGTATTCAAGGAACAAGACACTGTAGGCGAACTGTGAATGCACTATTTTTTTCCGTCTGAGGTCTCGCGGGTGAGAACTCATGAAAAAGTAGCGGCAGCTGGTGCTTGCCGCGACACTCCCGAGCGCAAAACTTTTAAAAGTACCTTGTAGTAATGAACAGTGAGTATAGTGGTAAGTATACATGCGAGTAGCAAATTGATCAACATAACATGTTATCAGTGAGTAATTGGATGAGTATGGCGGTAGGTACGAGGGGTAACTACGCGGAATAATATTCACTTTTACTTGTTTATTTTTTTGCCCTCCGCGGCCGGATGACCTACCAAGACTAGGGCTGCCGCGACCGGCTCCACCACCAATTTTGTTAGTGCTTGCGCGCAATTAGAAGCGCCTGTGCGAGGCTAAAGACACCGGCAAAGGCAGAACTAAGTGATGGGGTGATCCTCATCAGCCGTTTATGGACCACATAGTAGATGTGGGTGACTCGTAACGGAGGCGTGTGCGTGATGTGTGAATGATGATTCCGCGTTTACAATGCAATAAATACAGGAGTATACAATGCGAATATTTAAAGGGACAGTTTTTGCCATTTTATGCATGTTCTATGAAATACAGAGTGGGTGGCGTATTACAATGGAATATTGAACGGAATATCAGTGCTAGCTGACAGCAAGGATACAAAATACCTGGAAAAGGAAAATAGAATAAAGAGAAATATTTTATGGAACAACTGCCCACTGTACCGTAAGCCCGTTGCAGAATATGGGCGTGTGGTATGAGTGAGTATGGTGTTCACTTTGCTCTCCAGTGCTAATAGCTTGGCTGGAAGATCCTGTATGTTATCATTAGGAACAGATGATTCCACTGACACTCGATTTAAAGGAAGTGCATCGTTTTGGCACGTTATTGGATTCGAACGGACTTGGGCGTTGAGTATGAGGGAGAGCAAAAAATAAAGTAATATGCTGAGGTTGCTAGCCGTCGTTAGTTCTTCACAGAGCTTCCGTTCATTAATGTTACAGCACTTAGCTTTTTGCTTTGCTTTTAACAAAACTGGCAATGATAATCCAAATGAGTCGTATATTTTGTGAACTTCGCTGACCAGCTCCTGCTTTGTAAGCTTCTGTTTGGGTTCCGGTGATATTTCGAGAAGAAAATCGTCGCTGTCGGTGTTATACCTAACAACGAGTAGCTTCGTGAACCCTGTTTTCCCTCTGCTGGAATCTGGAAGGGATGTGTTGATATTCTCAGAGTTAGTAATAAAGTCTTGAAGGTTCGTGCCTGTTGAGCTGAACAAGAGTCTCGATTCTTCTATTTTTTGTAAGCTTCTTTGTCAGTTTCAGCAGTCATGAAGACATTATCGACATAGTTGTTGTCTAATACCATATTTTCTTAGAGAGATCTGTACCTGTTCTGGTAAGATATGCAGCTAGAGCCATGTTTAGAATGCTTGGTGATGCTTTCGTTCCAAATGGGAGACGCTTGAATCTGTAGTGAATTATGTTACCTTGAGATGGTGGCTGGTCTGGATCTTTTAGCCACAAAAACCGGAGAATATCACATTGTTCCAAATCTATGCGAATTTTGGTGAATGCTGCCTGTATATCAGCCGTGATGAGTGTTTTACACCAACGGCTGACAAGGAGGATGTCCTGTAGTTTGTTAACAAAACTTTCCCCAGTGTGCATGACATCGTTCAAGGAAAGTTTCCCTTTTGCTTTGGAAGAGGTGACAAAAACTATTCCAAGTGGTGTTGGCTTGTCACTTCTCCATACACCTGAATGAGGTAAGCAGAATGTGGTCTTGTCCGCACAGTAGCGTTCCGCAGGAGGGATTTCCTCTATGATGTCATTGATTCGGTACTCTTCAATAATTTTCGAGTACCATAGTTTTTGGCTTTTGTGAAACTTATAAAGAGCGTTTATACGCGAAGCCGCCACATTGTAATTGTTTTCTAAGTCCACCCCGTTGTCTTTTAACGGAAACGGTGCTGTGATTGCACTTCCTTCAATAGTGATGCGATTCTCAAAACTCTTCATGTAGTCGTAAGCGGTGTCGTTTGCTTTGTACTCATCTGTGGATATACCCATTCCCTCAAGTTCGTACATATCACGTAGCTCCTGCTTCATGTCAACTGTTTGCGGGCATGCTACTACAGAGAGCTGAGAATGACGATTGTTTCCTTTTGAGCATCCGAACAGTGCTAGGCCGAAAATAGTGTTTTGCGCAAGCAGCCCTGATGGTAGTCTAACGGGAGGGTTGTTCAACATCACCACTTGCTCGTACGATTCAACTCCAATAAGAATAGAGGGTTTAACGAATTCACCGTTTATAATGGTGTTTGAGAGGAAAATGCTATTGTCTCTCAGAAATTGCACATCTGAAACCGTCAGCTTGGCTGCTGGGAAGGCATTTGTGAGCGCTGGTTTGGTGCTAAGTGTGAATGAAATGGTATTACCGAAACGTGTTCTGAAAACCGCTGATGTTTGTTGGGTCATAAATGTCTCACTGTTACCTCCAATGCCATGCATTATGCATTGATAAGGTTCACCTCGTTGTAGTTCCAGCGCGTTGGCTAGACTGGCTTCAATTAGGTTGCATTGAGCTCCTAAGTCTAAAAAGATCAGCACATTTTCGAAGGAATTTGTGCGATTGTTTCTTATCTGAGCTTCGGCAGTCATAAGTACGAGCTGTTTTTCGGTGATTTTGTCCTCCGTTACATTGGAAAAACTCGTTATCGTGTTTTCCTTATGTTCGTGTGTTGCAGACGGTTGGTTTTTATCCACCACAGTCACTTGGATTAGCGGACCCTGCGACTGCGCGGGACTAAACGCTCGGGAGAAGAAGAGTCACTTGGATTGGCTGCGGCTGGTACTAACTTCATTAGGCTTGGTTTTTGTCTTTTGAGTAGTAGAGAAAAGAAGCTGACTATTTTCTGGTCGATTACCCCTTTCTTGAGGTTTTCGGACGTCCTCCTTAGTGCATAGTGTGATGCCATGATCCCCTTTGCATTTGGGGCAACTTCTGAGAGCGCAGTCACGGCTCCTGTGGTCCAGTGCAAAGCATGTCCAACATGCTGGCTGCCTCCTCAGTGCGTTTCTGCGATCGATTGCGGTCCGGACAGTACGGCACTCCTTGATTTGATGGTTGGATCTGCGGCAAAACAGACATTGTTCTGCCCCAGACGGTTTCGGGCGTCGTGAAGGGTCGGTATTGTTTGATTCTTTCCCCCTCAGCGATTTGAATCGGCGCTCGAAGCGCGCTCTGGAAGAAATTACCTCGCCGAGCTCCTCCAGCAGTATGCCTACGGTCAACTGTGAGCCTTCTTTTCCCTTTTCATACAGTCCTTTATGATTTCATTAGGAAATTTTGCAAGAATAGTGTCTATCCATGACAGATCGTGTCTTTTCCTTAAGTCGTATCCTGTGGCGACCATTTGGAAGACAAGATCATTGACCTTTTCGAGAGTTTCGACATATTTTTCGCCCCCTGTGTTGGCAGCTGGTAGCGCCAATAGGCGCTGTACGATCTGTGACCTGTTGTTCCCTTTGTTTCTGTATTTTTTGTGTGGGACATCCACAATCAGGCTGTAATTGGAAGCCTTCATTGGGATGCTTTTGATGGCATTTTGTGCCTTTCCGCGTATTGCGTCCTTAAGGTAGAGAATTTTCTCCAAGTCTCCTAGTTGTGCATTTTGATCGACTATAAGAGAACATGCGTCCCATAACTCATTCCATGAATCGTTTTCTCCGTCAAAATAGGGTAGTTTGATTTGCAGGTACTTGATCTTCAATGCCGGCGATAGTACCATCTCTTCTGAGTCTTTTGCTCACGTGGTTAAAGACCCAAGTGGGCTGTCAAATGCTGCTACGTCCGCGGTCGGTTACTTTGAAGTAGACCACATGGATCGATTTCCTCATATGCGTCCCCACTGTCGAGGTCTACTCTGCTTTCGGGACCGTTTCGGACCAGTAGGGTACGAGTAATTTGCAGAATTTCCCATTGAGTCTGTATTTCTCGTGTTCTGGTTTTTAGAGCCGTCACTACGGTTTCCGCTTCTTGTTTGAGTGTGCGGAAATTGATTTTCTGTTTGAGTTCCTCTATTTCTGCTAATACACTGCGACCGGAAAGTATAGGGACACCAGTAAATTGCGTAATTCTGCTAGCTACCCGCAGGAATTGATCTGAAAATTATACTATGGAATTCCTCACGGCAAAAAACATATATACGAAAGAAGTGGGCAAAATCCCCATAGGTGGCAAGGAACGGGAAAGGATCACGTGACGGGACCCTGTTTTTGAGTGACCAGAAAGTATAGGGACACCACCAAATAAGGTGCGCGGAGAAAGGTACGTTGCTGAAAACCACTTTGCTATGCAATATACTGCCTCATAATTTGCTCATTGTAAGGATGGGTCGCGGATCGATGCTATCAATAGAGGAACAAGCTCAAATCAATGCCCTCAGAGATGCAGGACTCAGCATACGCCAAATTTCGACTCAACTGGGACGATCAAAGAACGTTGTTAGCAAATTTCTATGCAGTCCTGATCTACATCACTCGAGGAAGTCTTCAGGACGTCCCAGGCTTCTTTCGACTCGAGACGAGAGGCAAATCGTGCGAATGGTTTCCAATAAATCAGTCAGTTTGGAGGAAGTGCGCAAGAATTTGAGTAAGAAAGTCTCGAAAGAAACGATTCGGTGCTGCTTAAAACGCAATGGGAATGTTGTATATACCTAGCTCCGTTCTGCTCCACGTTTGACAGAAACGCACAAAAGGAACAGGCTCGAGTTCGTCTCTAGGAACAAACGACGTCTTTGGACTAAGGTAAGGCAGATTTTTTGCGTTGTCAGTTCTGACGCTAGGTATTTTAACATTTCATAGTTCAGGTGATCTTCTCGGACGGAAAGCGCTTTAACCTCGATGGTCCAGATGGGAACCGATTCTACTGGCATGACTTACGCAAGGAGAAGGAGTATTTCCCAAGAAGGAATTTTGGAAGCGGCACAGTTATGGTGTGGGCGGCATTCCACGCAGAAGGAAAGCTCCCTCTTGCCTTCACGTCAGCAAGGATGGACGCAGATGAATACCAGCAACTGTTGGAAACCCATCTGCTCCCATTCCTTCAACAGAATGCTGGTCAGGGATGGGTTTTTCCACAGGACAATGCACCGCCGCATGCCAGCAGATCCACAAAAGGCCTCCTCAGAAGAAATTCTGTTGAAGTTCTCGATTGGCCTGCATGTTCTCCCGGTACGAATCCAATGGAAAATATCTGGGGACACCTTCTAAGGAAGATTTACGAGCATAACCAGACATATTTTTCTCTGCAAGGACTTCTATCAGCAATTCTACGCGCTTGGGATGAACTTCCTTTACAAACACTTCGAAATCATGCTGCTTCGATGCCAGCCCGACTTGTAGATGTTGCAATGAACCGCGGAGGACCAATTGAGTACTAGTTATCAACGACTGTTTTTTATCTTGACAATGAAGTTGTTTTTTACTAGTGTCCCTACACTTTCTGGTCAATTGAAAATGGTGTGTCTCCATATTTTATTTTCTTATTTAGCTCACATCAAACCGATTTTGCTAAAATCTTTTGCTTCGAACTTCTTTACCGTAACGAATTTTACAGTAAAAAATTCAGGTCGATTGATATCGATTAGCGTACGAAAAGTACAATTTTTAAGTGTCCCTATACTTTCTGGTCGCAGTGTATTTCCTTTTTCTCTCCTTTTTAGGCCTCTGAATAGGTGCTTGTTATGCTGTGGTAGACGTCTAGCATTGATGACAGTTTTCTTTCGACGTTTTCCAGTGCCGTTTGCAGTTCACATAGTCTTTCCTGACAGTAGACTTGTATTTTTTGATCCTCTGTGAGCGGTTTATTAAGCTCTGTGGTGGCCTTGTAATATTCAACCATTTCTTTGAGGATAGTCGATTCGTCCTCCAGAGATTGAAGTAGAAGGGTGATTTTACTCATTTTGCTGTTACTCAGCGTTGAGTTTCTTTTTTCTGTAGAAAATCAGCGGTTAAGGAAGAACAAGCTGATTTGAGGATGCCACGCGGGACTTTATTATTGGTGCCTGGTAAATGGCCGATGCACCAGAAATTTTGTGTGGGCTTCCGTTGCCTCTAACACAAAATTATTTAATAATGTATTTATTCGTAATGCTACAATCAAAAGCGGGTTACCAGAGCAGAGGAACTCAACAAGACTGACACCGCGAGGGCGGTCTTTCTAGAATATAAAGGAGACGTCTACTACTTTCTGTTTTCAAGGAAGAAGACACTGTAAGCGAACTGTGAATGCACTATTTTTTTGTCCGCCTGAGGTCTGGCGGGTGAGAACTCATGAAAAAGTACCGGCAGCTGGTGCTTGCCGCGACATACCCCGACAGAGATCTAGAACACCATCGAGGTTCCAGCTGCAGCTTGAACTCATTTAGGCCACACTGATTGCTGTAAAGCTGGACGATGTCGCGAAATCGTACATTGACAATTCGTTCAAAGTTCTTCATCTTGTGCGAAAGCAAGCGAATCGGACGTAACTGGAGTAGTTTGCAGGACTACCCTTCTTCTTCCAAATCAGAATCGTCGCACTTTGTTGCCAACACTCAGGCACTTTCTTTTCTGTCACAAGCTGATTAAAGAACTTCGCCAACCATTAAGCAGCGTGCCAAACGTTGACTTCCACAAGTCAGCTGCTAAGTCGTCGGATACAGTCGCTTTGAGTGGCCTCGTCTTCTTCAAAGCCGCTTCAGCCTCAACCACAGTGGTCTTCTGGAAGGGGCCGTGGGTGGGAGCCGTTAAAGGGATGGTTGGAAGAGGGAATTCCACTGTAGAGATTGCCTTAAAGTACTCGCGCCACTGCTTCAATGCCTGTTTGTGGGCCATAAGAAGATGGCTCATCACTGATGTCGAAAACTTCTTGATATTCTCTGTCTGCCGATGGCGATTCTTAGCAAGTCGGTAAAAATATCGCTCACCATAGCGTGACTCGAGCTTCTCGTTGACATCTCCATAATGAGTGGCTTTTGCGACAGCCATAGCCTTCTTGGCAGCTTTTTTCGCATCGTGGTACTTCTGCCAGTTATCGGCTGTCTTTTCGCCGAGAAACACATGATAGAGCGTCTTCTTCTCTCGAATTGCTTTTACATCGTCTTTCCACAGCTATGCCTGCTTGTCATCTGACGGCAAGCTGATGATTGAAGTGAATTCACGCGTGAGTGCAGCTTGGTCCAAGTCGTTGACTGGCGTGCTCTGCGATAGGAAGATACCAGAGCACCTGAAGTCGAAGGTCTACAGAGCAGTCTTCAGTAGCAATGTGGGCCTGTGACCAAGGAAGTTGAAACGCGCCTCAGCGTCATGAAGACGAAGATGCCGCGTTGGACGGCTGGAGTCACGCGCATGGACCGCATCCGAAACGATGTCATTCGGCAGAATTTTGGTGTCGCACCGATAGCGGACAAAAGCGCGAGGCTCGCTTACGATTGTACGGCCATCTGCGTGGGAAAGAAGGCAGCCACCGCAAGATAGGCCTTAACTTCAAGGTAGTTGGAAAGCAGCCTAGAGGGCGTCCGAAGCAGCGCTGTTCTGATACGTTACATATGGACTTGAAGGTTACTGGTGGTCTAGCGCTGGAAAGGTGGTGTCAAGACACTAGAATAGCGAACCCGCAACGAAGCGGGACAGACGCTAAAGAATAAGAAGATCATAAAATATGGAACTTGTTTAAAGCAGTTAGAAATAGCCCCGTCACTCTTCTAAAGGCATGCAAGAGCTATATCAGGCTTTTGGTGAAGTCAGGAACAGTTGTTTTCTCACCGTACAAAAATATATGTATTGCTTTACTGGAGAGCATTCAAAATAGCTTTACCCGAAAGCTCCTTATGCGATGCTCAGATCTACCTTGTCGTTTCCTGCACATCGAGGAGCAGCGCAGCACAAATTACGGGCTCCCAAGTTTGTGCAGCGGGAGAAGGAAGAATGATTTTTTGATGGCTATCAAAACACGGGCGCGTGCAACGCACTCGGAGGGGATGCCAGCCGTCGCGTGCACCTGATACCAGGTTCTTGCTCCGTCCAGGCCAATCAGGCCTTCCATCCCTTCGGAGTCGGTGAATTGGTATAAGAGTTGTGTGGGAAGGATAAAGCGCTGATTCGTCCATCGGCTGGGCACCGCCAGTCATTGTATGACTAAATATGTACGCATTCAAGTCGTCTCCACGACATTCCACGACATTCCACGAAGTAGAATGCGTGGTGCATCCCAAAACGGATTGAATAAGGCCGCCCTTTATCATTATCAAAACACATATTACCAAAACGCAGTTGGATCTGGCGGAATTCTTCAAATAGTACAATTCTAGAACCATGTGTTCCAGCTACAAAATTAGAAAGCCATTCGATCGAATTCAATTACGGAACTTCTTCGTTTTAGGGTTTTATTAATGTTACATTGTACACGGCCGCAAGTCTAGTACTTAAGGTAGCAACTGACCAACGGTGCAACGGTATCGAAAAGAGACGAGAAAATAAAACTTCTATATAAGAATAAGGCACACAAAACAGAAAATGTTTTAGTTTTATTTTCTCGTCTCTTTTGAAGCCTCACAAAAAAACGACTAATGACAAAAATTGGGCCCACGGACGGGCTCGCGAAGTGGCGCCAAGGCGTGCAGGGAGCGGGCGGCGGGCTCGATTGGAACAGATTTGCTATTCTACCTAAAAAGATCGCTACATCGCAATTTGAGCACATTTTGTCTTTAGTCCATATTTTATTTCCTTACACTGCTCTCCGCTTTAGCGGCGAGCAGCCATCTGCTCCCGACAGCATAAAAATTGGAGCGAGGATTGGGCAAACCTGAGCGTTGGGGCTCCCCGATCACTAGTTCGGAGGCTGACGACATAGACTTGATTGGTATCTATGAGAGGATTCTTTGGATTTTTGATTTCACAGAGTTTTGTTACTGTAATGTACAATAGTTCACTCTTAGTGTTCTTTTATATGATCTTTTTCTTTCGCTGTTTCATATCAGGCTACGCTTTCTAACTGAAGAGCGCCAAGGTTATGTTAAGTTGGTTGTCTGCATTGAATTTTGCGTTGTTTTTTTACGAAAGCACACGCCAGTCAATCAATCAATAAATCAACACATCTTAACTAACCATTCCGCTGAGGCAGGACTAGTGCTCACAGTTTAGCAACCCTACAACTAGTAGTTGCGTTTTGCTAAAACAAGAAGTGCAACATTACCTCGCAAAATCCGCGAATTAGATATTCCGACGTAATCAATTTCACTAGTACATTATAGGCATGAGTAGTCCTGGAGCCCCAGTACGGTGACTCTGGAGCGGAAGGATCGAAGAAAAGGAAGCCCTCGTCCCGATTCAGCCTCCGACAGCGGCTTGTAGGCCATCGCTGAATAGAAAGCTTATGAGAGGCCTGTGCTATTGCATCGCTTGTTCCCATAAATCGTGAGCTTCCCCGCATGTGGCTGAGAGCGGGGATGCGTCTATGGGCTGGGCCAGGATACGATGACGTGTGAGTGCAGTTCATAAGAACGAAACAGCGTCCGATTCATCTGCAGTTCAACGGTTGCACAGCGATTCCATGACTCCGCAAAGTAGAGTGCGTTGCGCACCGCCAGCGGGGGTCGATTAGCACTGACAGTGAGCTGTGGGTGGCAAGCGAGTCATAGAGGCAGTCCGAAACCTTGATCTGCAAATGTCGTCCCATGCAAGGGACGCTGTTCCACTGTGAAAGTCCCTCCACTGACAAGAACTTTTTGCGCGCCATGTTGCAACGCTGTTACAGTAAGATTGCGCGTTGGCTTAAGTGTGCGCGGTGTAGCGGTGGAGACACGCGGCCGAGAGCTACAGTATGCTAATATTCTGCCGCTACGGTTTAGACTTCTTCCGAACGGAAACAAGCGTGCGCTATGACATCACATATCATCACCGCCTTTCTTTCTACAAGAAAAAGTTACCTATAGCACCGAAAACTATTTTATTGATGAAATTCTAGGGCGTGTGTAATAAGAGGGCGACCAAATACTCAGCTCACTTAAGGGTAAGTTATATAAGCTAATAGCGAGAAACAGTTAAAGATTAGTGTTTACGCTTAATTCCAGAAAGGGCAACTTTCAAATTACCCTGCCTTTGCGAACCCAAGCTTGGCTGAAAACAGAGTTGGTGCAAGTCGCTAGTTGAGTGGTTTCTCCCGCTTCTCCCTACCTAACCACCACAAACTCTCCACAGCTGCACTATGGATCCTTTTAGAAGAATGTCCGCAGCCCTACTGCTCCGTCTAGGGTTGTGTTCACAACCTATTGCAGCTCGTCAAGCCTAATCCAATGTCGGATATTTCGGTTCAGTCGCTGTGCTTTAAGCCACGAGGTGTGATGAATTTGGGAAAAGGTGACTTAAAACAGAAATACTGTGCTCCTCTGTATATGGATGTTACTTTGAAAACTGGGCAAGCCATGCCGAAAATTGAGAACCCAAGACTTTGTTGAAAACGGAGCAGAAGCGAGCGTAGGTCACACATACTTTCATCGCTGGCCTGTCCCAGTCCACCGTAAAAAATAAGAGGACCTGGGCAGGTAGAAAAAGCATAGTAGCCCAGCGCACTAAGTAGGTATTCCTCACCATCGACCACTAACTTTACGGGAAGAATTACATACGGGAGCCTGATGTAGTCGAAGGCAGGGGTGGAAGATGGAAATTTAATTTCCGCTGTCGACGAACCACTACAGACTCATGCCTTCCTCCTCTATATAGAGGATTTTCTGTCTGGGAGCTTGGATGAAACCTTCGTAAGTGCCGCCATGGTTCTCATCGCTTTCCAGGGTCTATTAACGATTAGCAAGCTTTGCGCGCTTTTGCGTTTTTTTCTACACTTTTTTTTATAAAAGTGAAGGCACTTCTCATCGCTGTCCAAGACCGATCAGCCTGAATTAGGGACAAACATGACCATTAAATTTTACCTGACCCAAACATTATTGTTGCAGGGATTCTGTAGAATCAGAAGCATACCAGTCTTAGTTATTAACTCAAAGATTGCAACACTGTGAGGCAGCTGTAACAACCAGCGAATAGGCTCATCCAAATTTGGAGCGGAATCTAGTTAACTCACATGACGTGACTCCAAGATATAGAATTGATTCTACACCTGATTTGATTCCTAGGCGGTTCCAAGTTATAGAACAACTGAACATCGCATCGAGATAAAACATGAGTACTAAAAAGCCTATCGGCGGTATCAGCCCGTAACTGCGAGTGCGAATGACCCTCTGAACTGATGGTGTCGTGACGAAGTATTGTGCTTTTGAAGTCAACGAAGTGGAATTCTCCATCGCCATTGCTAATACACTTCAGACCTCCTCGCATAATTGTAAATTTCTAGGCACACTTTAGAGATTCATGTTCACGTGCTGCACTTGTTCCGACCCAAGGTTTTAAGCGGTTTTGACAGTAAATTGTTGCATAGAACAAACAAGTGATAGAAAAATTTAAGAAATCGTTCATCCTTCCAACGGACAAATTCGTGTGAATGGCACTCAAGCTATCAATGCAGTGAACATCGTGAGCCATTGGACGAGTGAATGAACCCAAACATCAAAGTCGCGCTTAGATCTCTCTTTCTTGCCATACAAAACAAGGCACAAGTTGTTGGAAAGCTAGGAGTTTATCACCATTCAGACATTCAGCTAGTTACAACATTTTTAAGAAAATCTGTATTGATGCATCAGTTTCATAGCACTAGCTATCACAAGGTTTTCCTAGGCGCATCTAGGGTCTAGGGTCCGGGGGTGTGGGGGGTCACCATGTAGTACAGCCCTATTTGCTCTTTGAAACCGGATTTTTTTTTTGCAGCAATAGTGTGTTCTACCCCTACAGTGAACTGAGGTAAGCCATTTATGATGTAACTGTACATAAATGTGCCTTTTTACCAAAGCGTATAACCAAGAATAGGAGTGCCCCCCCCCGGACCCTACTTGCGCCTTTTCCTATGATCAACACTGCTACTTGAGCTGAAGAATCAAAAAATCCAATTTATTAAAGGCGTGAAACCTTCTACGGAGTAACCGCGTGGTAATAGTACTCACACCACTATGGCATACATATTATTGTTTGATAACGCTGTATATTCAATCTTCTCATGCCTTGCATATGTAGTCCATTGGACCCAAGCGATTACTTATCATCCTCTGATGCCTGGCACGCGTATGTTCCAAAACGGATGCGAAACAACCGCAGCGGCTGAATATTAGCATACTGTTGCGGTCGGCCGCGTGTTTCCACCGCTAGACCGCACACACTTAAGCCCACGCGCATTCTTACTGTAACAGCGTTGCTCCGTGGCGCGCAAAACATTCTTGTCCACCACTGTATACTGCTACACGTCTAAAGATCGAAAGAATCCCGAAAATCAGTCGCATACCTGTGCCGACGAATCAGGCCGTCCATTTGGACAGACGTACGGCAGACCGTAGAATCGCTGGTTGACTGGTCTGTGCATAACCCTGTCGTGCTGAGGGCAACTGGACGGATAGGAGGGAAGGCGAAACCGAGCCATCGGTTCGAGACGGGCAAGTGGAAAGCGATCTATGGTGAGTTCAAAGGAGGCGAGACGGCCACCAACAGTAGAAGAATGAACCACCGTACTCATCATTTTGGTGTTACTCGATTATCATACTCTGTTCAATACAGGGTTTCTTCACAGAACACATTCAGCATGTTCCGGGCTGAGGTGTCTGATCTACGGTAATCCAAAAAGCTTTAACCAAGACTCTAGTCGATTCGCAAATGGCTGTCAGCCACCCTTTAACACTTTTATCTCTGTGGGACACCAATAGCCAATGGTAAACTGCGCATTTGCCGGTGCTTGAATCAAAAAGGATAGAGGACAGGTTTACCATACTTTGCCAGATACTTAGTGATGGGTTGATAGTCGTGGGGGCCGCAGCCAGACCAACAAAGCTTGAGGTTCGAGAATCCGAGGGGGAGTGTTGTACTATCTCATTCTTGGCAGAGGATTCGCTCGAATTTTTCAAGATTGTAGAAATGTTTGATCTCTTAATAAGTTGCTTTTCAAGGCATGTCTACAACAATGTGGAGACTCACCTTTTAATATTCAGCTCCATAACTTCGGAAAACCACAGGAGACTGCGGTTTCCTGAAGTTATGGAGCTGAATATTAAAAAAAGTTTTGAATGATGATTATTCTACGTGTTTAAAATAAAGATCTTCTGCCGGCAGATTTCGCGTCTTTCCAATTTTAAAGGGGTTTCCAATTTTTTCAAATTTTTCCACGAAGTTATGAACGCGACAGTTTTCTACCTGAAGAGGTACATCCGAAATAAGGCTGCACACAAATTCAGAGCACTAAATTTTTTAACGAATTTTTTAACGGAAAATTTTCGTTAAATTTCCGCTGCATCGTTATATTTCCTGCAACATACAATTAGCTGCGAATTGTTATTATTTCAAATAAAAAAAAAATCAGGAAAACGTCACATGTCAGTACTTCAACAGGTGAACAACTAAAGTTCGGTGAACGCAATGCAACATAAACAATTCACTACCAAGCAAAATAAGCCAGCTTTCAGCTACAAATTGGAGTTCAAATTAGATCAGGCACACTATAGTTGCGCTCGGATGACTATACGAAAAGATATTCGAATGATTTTTATTTGAATTTAAATATTCGAATTCAAATATTCAAAAAATTCTGTTTTGCAAATATATTCGAATTCGAATATTTAAAAAATCACATTTTTCTAATGTATTCGAATTTGAATATTCGAAAAATCGCGTATTCAAAATGCATTCGAATTCAAAAATTCAAAAAATCGTATTGTTCGAATGTATTCGAATTAGAATATTCGGGGAAAATATGAGCATTCGAAAACATTCAAATATTCGGAAAAATTTGGAAAGCATAACTATAAGGCAGATCCCGAAATTCCCTCCCTCTCCTAGTTCTCTGCGAAACCGTTTTCGAAAACTGAAAAAATCCTACCTTTTTCGCTGCGATTTTCGGTATGAATATGGCCAATCGTATTCAAAATTTTCATTTTGCAATTCGTTTTCCAAAATCTTAATTATTTTCTACCTGAAGCAGACGACCTATACAGTTAAAATTCTGGCAAAAAAGTTTCAAGTCCAATGCACAGTGTAAAAATCATGGTTTTCTGTATCCAATAGATTGGGTCGACCTCTGGTCGATATGGTAACGACGTCATTGGAACGACAAAATTCGATGTTCACAAAATTGATCATAATTCGGTAAGCAAAGGGGCCGCATGTTCTTCGAGCGGAGAACCAGGGCAGGGAAGGAACTCCAGAGTGTGTGTCATCCAGACCGCTCGTGTGAAAACTGTCCTCATCGCTCAGGGAGGCCGCAGCTGGGTTCTGGGACTCCAAAACAGAGATATACAGCTGGAATGTGCGCGAAAAACTCCAGCGAATCATGTAGACGTCAAAACCCCTCAAATCTCAACCGCTGGGTTGAAATTTAAAATCCTACAATGCAGGAGAACCGAACCCTTGACGTAACTCGCATGAAGCAACGACATCAGGGCTGGGCGGATAACGAAGTTTTGAAACCCGGATAACGGATAGCGGATAATTTTTCCCGAAAATGGTCGGATAACGTCAAAACGGACAACGAACAAAGAACAAAAATTAAAACTCGTTATGAAGCTCTACTTTGAAAGGTAGAGTTGAGCTATTACTAGTTTATAAGGCATTGCTACTCATCTTAATAGTGTTTTTTTCAAATGTAGTGCAGTCGCCACGTTAACGCTACTCTATAGGATTTTCTGCACATCAGAAAGAATGCAAACAAGCAGCTTTTGGCCTGTTTCCAGAAGGTTGCCTGTATTGTTTTATTTATCAGCCGCCTAGTTTTTTTTCAATTAAAGTTAATTAAAGTTGCTGAAAAATAGAATGGTCCTTTGATGTCTATTGACCCTAAAAGGGAGGTGGTTTCCTATGTATAGAGAAGTTTCACTGGGAAACTCACAAACTAGAACACATCTGAATGTTATGCAGCACTCGATATGATAAGCTTAATTTTTGTAGTTTGTTGCACCGCTAAAATTTTGAATGGAGAAGTCGCTCTCTCTGTGTATCTGGATTAACCCTTTTTTACTTTTGCTCGTATTCATTTCTGAACTGCGTATTTCTTTGATGACTCACAACATCACGTGGCTGAAAGGGTACTTACCGCATACAATCAAATCGAAGACGCTGCAGTCATGAAGCTACAAGTGGCACGACGCAAAGGTCGGCTGTAAAAATTCTTTCTAGGTTGACTCAGCTCTGCGCTTATAACGGTCGCCAATAGCAGTATGTTTGCCTTCTTGGTCTGCACATGACTCAAAATGAATGAACAATGTTATGCTTAGAAGGCATTAGAGATGCATGGTATATGCTTAGCAACTCTGGAAGGATAGATGTGAGTTACCTTTAAAACTATGTAACCAGTTTCACAGTGAGGAATTGTTCCGACTGACCCTTTTGGATTTAAATGACTTCTGTCGTTTCTGACGACCATGTACGGTCGTGAAGGACCTGCATAGTCCACCCATCACCGCATCAACCCTAGGAGTCATCTAATTTGTTGTTCGTTATCGGCCCAAAATCGCCAGATAAAGAACAACGGAACCGATAGGCCAAACCCTCGGAAACCGGATATGGATAACGGCTAACGGTTAATGCGCTCATCCCTGAACGCCACCATTCACTGCCGCACAACAAGTTTGACGAGAGTGCCATCGCGAGCGTACAAGACATTGATATCGTGGAGATCGCGTTTAAAAACACCCCTCCCTTGTGCAATGGATTCGGTCAGGTGTTCGCGGTGGAGCGCGCTTGCGCAACGCACAAGGCAGCATTCCCAATTCGCAACAGAGTGAATTCTCTATCTCTATAACTGACTATCTCCCTTCCATAATTATCTACTTGTTCCGAGTCATATTTCTTGTAATACAGTTTGCGGTGCAATCCTAGTTGGGGAGGGACCTACTCTGTTGCTCCTCTCTATTATGCTTGTCTTCTCCTTCCCTCCTACCATTGAAGTTTATTGAAATATTAGACATGCGCCACACTATGGAACGGCCGTTGGGCTCTCTAGAAAATGCAGGGAAGAGATTTCCTAAACCTATGCGAAGGTTAGACGACGTCTGCAAGACGTCTCTTGAATCCCCAGGCACGTTATCAACATTGGCGGCACGTCTCCATGGTGGTTTTCTTTTATCGCTCAGTATGTGGAAACCAACTTGATAACACACATCTGGGATTGTAAGCGGTAAAGGTGATGTATTCGTGGCAGGTTTTCTGGGACTGCCATTGGAGCGGTGGAGGGTGTGGAAGATACAGGCGGAATATCAGTTTCAATCGCCTTGAGAAGTCTATTTCCCTAAACTTTCAATTTTGTAACGTTTACAACGGGTTCGAACGAACTGTTCACGGCAATGCCATAACGTTGGCCAAACCACTTCATGGATTGGATGATACAAATTATCCCAGTGTGGGTGATTTTATCCATATATTAGCGAAAGGAAGGGCGGACATCAAGCGAGGAGAACAAGTGCGAAGTCCACGTACATGTGGTCAGGGCACTTGTCGTCAATAAAAAGGTGTCTAAAAAATGTATACACTGTTTGAAAGGTGATAACTTCGCTCACAGTGAAGGTATTGAAGAGGCTAGAGGCAAATATAAAAGCTTTAAAAAGTATAAATTTACATATGAAACCACTAGGAGCCACATCTGGATCTGGTATTTACCAGTAGGCTCGAACTCATAAATGACCTTTGTGTTTGGCCTCCTATTGGGGCTAGTAATCACAATAGTATCTCTTTTGATATTATGGGTCTCAGTAGTAGGGCTGAGCACAGCCCCCTGAAATACCGCAGGCTATACTCGTGTGCTGATTTTGATGCTATTCCTACCTACCTTTCTCAGGTTAGATGGATCGATTTATTGGAGAGTCAGGAGGACGTCAATGCGAAATACGAACTATTTCTAAGTGCATAACAAGGTGCCATTGTAAAATTCGTTCCTCTGAAGAGAGTAGCATCAGGTATTGGTGCTCGCCTTCCACCTCATCTGCGTAATATGGTAAGTCATCGTGATTGCTTATTCCTTGAAGCTATGCGAACGGCTAACTGGGTTGAGTTTGATAGGTATTACACTGAATTTGATAAAAACCTTCGGAAGTTTAATAGTTACGTAGAGGCAAAAGCTGTAGACCCTGGCAATTCTCGTACGTTTTATGGGTTCCTTAATAGTAGACTTCAGGATAGAAGAGGAGTCGGTTGTCTCAGGGCCGGGAGTAGGCAAGCGGTTTCAGACTCGGATATGGCGGAAATGCTGGCGGATGAATTCGTCAATGTTTTTATAGAGGACGACGGTCTCACACCGGTTGTTCGTACCTATGAGGCCGCTGTAATGGAAAGTTTTCATTTGTTTGACAGCACTGTACTCCTGCGCCTTCTAAAGTGTTGGCCTTCATCCTCCTTGATCACTCCTGACGACATCCCACTAAGTTTTATTCAGAGGGTTGCTGGTGTTATTTGTTCTCCACTGGAGTACATTTTCCATCAGTCTCTTATGCATTCTCAGATCCCTGCGCGTTGGAAGCATTCTCTTATTACAGCGATTTTTAAAAAAGGCGACCCCTCGAACACTGAAAACTATAGGCCTGTCAGCGTTCCCTCCATATTTTGTAGGTTCTTTGAGAAGGTTCTTAGGGCACACATTATGGAGTTTGCAGAAGGAGCCGGGATTTTCCCTTCTGGATAGCATGGATTTATGAAGGGACGGTCGGTTGAGACGAATCTGCTGGAATGCCTCAAGGACTGGGGTGATGCTTTGGATAGGAGACTGAGTTGTGATGTAGTTCACTTCGATTTTTCGAAGACGTTTGACCGTGTCTCGCACAAGAAACATCTCAAATTGCATAGGCCTAACTTTCACCCTGTTATTGTGAATTGGATGAGAGTTTTTGAGCAATCGAACGTTTCAAGTCCGCTTGGGTCAGTGCTATTCTGATGTTAAGTCGGCCGGTAGCGGAGTACCCCAAGGCGGTGTTTTATCACCGATTTTGTTCAATCTTTATACCTCGGACTTGCCTAGGATACTTGAACCCAGTGGGGTTACTGTCAAGATGTATGCGGACGACATTAAGCTCTACAGGACAATTATGAGTTCAGAGGACTCTAGAAGTCTTCAGGAGGACGCTAACGCGCTTGTCCTATGGAGCAGGGAGTGGCACCTTCCACTGTCTCGAGCAAAACTGTTTGCATGTCACTCAGCCGTGGTTAATCGCCGGACACACGTGAATATTTCATTGACAATTTTCCTATCGCTGCCGTGGGCTCGGTGAAAGACTTAGGGTTTCACTACGATACCAAGCTTGATTTCTCTGAGCATGTGACCATTTGTTGTAGACGCGCTCAGCATAGGACCTATCAGATTTTCAAGGGCCTTACCACTAAGAATAAGAGTGTATTGCTTAGGGCTTATAAGACTTACGTTGACCGCTGGTGGAGTCATCCACCTCGATTTTTTTCCCTAATAGAAAAACTCTTATAAACCTTGTAGAAAAGGTACAGAATAACTACACTCGCAAGGTTCTTATTTGCATTGGCGGGTTCCTCTACTCTAAAGTACCTAAAACATCGATAAGAAACAAATACCTGGGTCTTTACACATTGGCTTCTCGCAGGAAATTCTTTGACATTTGTAGGGTTTATAAGTTAATCCACTACTCGCGCTTTGGAGGCTCCAAATTCTTTAATCTGCGTGCTTCTCAAACAAAGAGGGAGACTGAGAAGATTATTATCAGTCGGCCTAAGAGTAAGCTGAAGGTGGCGCTTTTTCCTCATAGGGCAGCCAGCGCATATCTGAAGGCGACGAGATGTATCCTCCTTTTCCCTGGGTCAGCTTGAGCGGTCTGTTAAGAAGTCGCAGTTGAGCTATGAAGTTTAACACTTTACAGCCTTACCGGCTTATCCGGTTTGGCTAAACAGACTTTTTGTTCATGCCCTAATTAGTCACAGATTCGACATTGGTTTGACTCGCTCTATGTGTGTCATCATTTTGTTGCCTTACATTGGTTTGATTCGTTCTACGTCTGTCTTCGTGTTGTTGTGTTGTTGTAATACTCTTTTCTGGCGTTAGCGCTTATCGCGAACGTATTGAATAAATAAATAAATAAATAAATAACGGTATGGATTGCGCCATGCTCTAAATTTTTCAATTTCGATAGTGTTTCACTTAAATACTTGTAATTTCTCATTATTGAGAAACACGTTACGGTTTGCAAAAAAGGAGGGTATCCTTTAAAAAACCAAGTAAATGCTATTAGGCTGGCTGAGAAGCCTTGAAACAAAAAATCTTCTTTTATTCAAAAAAATTGGCTTGGTTTGGTTTTCTAAATGCAAGCTAGGAATCAACAACATATTCACCACAAAGCGATATAACCTTCTCCCATCTGCTCAGCAAATCGCTGACTCCCTTCGTCCAGAAATCAGCAGATTGGATTTGCAGAAGTTGTCGACTGCCATTTTGAAGACATCATACCTTCCGAACTCTTCCCTCTCAAATGACGCTTTAGGTCCAAACAAATGGTACTCCAATGGTGCAAGATTCGGCGACTGCGGAAGATGGGCTACCGGATGCCAGCCAAGTTCGGCTATTTTCTGACAGGTGGTCGATGCAGCGTGTGCGTGGGTGCGCGTTGTCGTGCAACAGGTGGACACTTGATCTTTTTCGCCTTTTTTCTCGCGTTGCATCGGCCAATCTCTGAAGCTGTATGTACTCAATCAGCGAAAGCTTCTGGAACCTTGCATAAGATCAACACTGACCCAAGATTTTTTAATTCTTTTTCCAGAACGATGTTGTCGTATTGAGCTGGTGGCCAAAGTAGTTATCACATTTAATTGACTTGGCTTACGTTTCGGCGACATCGCCTTCGTCAGAGCCTGAAAAAGTCGAAAAACGCTTATAAAACTGTCCTCCCAAACACGCTTTCATCCTACAGAGTGCTAATCTTGAGGAGAGATAGCGACAAGATCCAACATGACAGTTATGAAGGAACGACTGACCTTATCGGTGTATGCCGAGAAGGACCACCAGTCACCCGAAGCTGGACTAGGACGTGGGTGAATTGAGCCTACCCCGTGGGCAACCCGACTTAAATACCCCGGCGATAAGACCAGATAGGTCAGAACCCGCAGAGCTCGACGAAGGGTGTCAGTTCTTGGGTTACCGCCAGACACTCCTCCTGCCGGTTGACCTGGGGATTCCTAGCCGTGATCCGGAGCGCCTGAAGGGTCATACGCGCCGATATATCACTCTCTCGAGCTAAAATCGTCACAAACACTTGCAGCATCGCGCCCGCATGACATCGCACCTGTGCTCCCCTCAAGGAGTTCGGACACTGCCCTTTCTAGGGCCATCCAAATGCTCCTTAACCCTGATACATAGATATGTATCAGGTTAAGGAGCATTCGGACATTGCCTTTTCTAAGACCGTCCAAATGCTCCTTAACCTGATACATAGAGGTTTCCCCTATCTGGTCCTCACCACACTCATTGTATGACATATTGTAGACAACTCCAGAGGTCATGCAATCCCCCTCCTTCTCATTAGGACACACAACACAGGACGGAGTGGAATATGTCCAGTCGTGGGCACGGTTCCAAACCAGCTGCGCCTTCAAGTTAGCAGGAGGAACATCAATGATCCTCACCATATCTTGAAGATCAGCTGCACGCACACACTTTCGAATTTCATCTCGTCTGAAATGAAGGACACACAGAACGGTACCTTGTCGCGTTCTTCCTCGCGAAAAGGCGCATTGAGCTGCGCCCTGCGCCTACTCCGCTATTGCTGCGCTGGGTAGCCGTTCAGTGCAAGAAGCCATTTTAGAAGAGGATTTTAGTAGTAGTTATATCCCGTTTCACCTCTAAGCCCTATACAGGATATAATTACTAAAGCAAAGAAGCGAAAGAAATACAATCACTCCCGGAGGATCATCAGTAGGGCAGGGAGTGACTGCGATACTTGAGTAGCTTGTGTTTTTATACGCAAAAACAAGGTCAGAAGGGGCGGGTATTGCCTATGGGACCTGGTTGCAGAGAGGTCGAGGTCGGCGGGAGAGGCCTACAGGGGAGGTCAATGCCTGTATGAGGTCACTGTTTAAAGAAAAGCAGGTAGTAGATATACATAAACCAGAGGCAAAAATTAAACCAGAAATAGAAAGGTATGCATCACATAGACAGTTGGTTGATAAGTTGTTTAGCGAATCGATAAATATCTTTGAAAGAATCTACAAGTTCATATTTGTAAGCGATGCTTTTGTGTTTAAGTACACTTTTAACTAAGAATTAGATCTTTATTGTACTGTAATTGAAGCAAGGAGGTAATCAAATTGCAAAGTCTGTCAATAGAGTCTTCTTTTATGGAGCAGCATCGTGATATTGTAGAATTTCAGTTAAAATTATTCCTCTTTTAAGGAAATTGCTAGTGTAGGAACTACTATGAGGAAATCTAATTACTTTAAAAGGAAAATAATCGGTTTTATTGTACTGCTTGTGAAAATGCAGTCGTTCACTATCTTAATAGTAAGGTCTAGAAAACATTGGTGCATATTAATATGAGTTTTATTTACCTCAAGAAAATTTCATAAGTTTCGGAAATGATTTGCTCTAACCTGGTTTCTTCAAGATTATGTACAATAAATATATCATCCATATATCTGAATGGACAAAAAGCTTTGTTAATTAATGTGTTTTTAGTAGCGTATTTGTATTCGAAAAAGGAAAGGGTTAAATCAGCAATCATTGGGCTAGCGTTACCTCCTTGTAGAACGCCTTTAAGTTGCTTATATAAAGCTCCACCTAGTTTACAATAAGAATTTTGTAATAAATAGTCAACCATGTAGATTATGTCTTCTTTTCTATTGGATCTATGTTTGTTATTATTAGAACGAGAGTTTCCATATAAGGCTTTGTAGTTATCCACTATGAGAAAGTTTTTATTAGCATTTTTAAAACATATGTTCATTATTTCTGTGACGTTTCTAATAATTATATCATGTGGTATGTTAGTAAACATATACACAAAATCGGCTGAGTAGTTTTTTGTCTTGGATAGAACAGATTTCGTTGGAAATGTTTATGTCGTTGATGGACCAAAAATTCTTTAAACAACCAATACTGCAGCAAGCATTGTAAGCATAGTTCTTAAAATGTTTACGGAAATGAGATAGTATCGTCATTACTTCAACTGCCAATGGTTTAACACTACTATTTGAAGCGCCTGTTATGAATCTGAATTTAGTTGGACACTTGTGAAGTTTAGGTATACAGTAGATGAGAGGTATAGTCCCATCGCAATTGTGGGTTAAATTAATACTGGAAATAAATTCATTATGCCTAGCTACAATATCATTGACATCACTATTGGATCGGATGTATATATTATTGCTTGAAGAATTGTTCAGATTTTCCATCTCTTTTCGGATTATTTCGAAATAAAGTTTTTTGCAAACAATTTCATAATTGGAGGACGCTTTATCAAGGGGGCACAATATAAAAAATTGTTGTACATATTTAACTTGAGAAAGATATTTTATAAAGATATCAGTAGTTTAAGCTTTGTCAATGTAAATGAGAGGTCTAGCTTTTCGATTCTTGAAAAAAGATTCTAAAAGATACCTTATTCTTTGTATTATAGTAGCATGAAATTTGTATCTATTTTTAATTTTAGCAAGTATCTGTTGAAAGAGATTCTGTCAGATGTGTTTTATTGCACTAGTGTTGAAGTGAGGTTTTGGTCTATATCTAGTTCCTTTGCTTAAAATTTCATACATTCCGTAAAAATTCTTTAAAATATTGACATCTCCGGTCACAACATGATTACAGAATAGATCTACAAATGATGGGAAATTGTGACGGATGCAAGGTATATCATGTTGTGCAGTAATGTCAACGTTTTGTAAAAACCTATTGTAATTGAATAGTTTTTTAGAAAGGGGTCCTTCGTATTTATAAATAATTCTAAAGGGTTTGTACATTATGTTACTATGCTCACTAATTAGATTAATCACATTCTTATGGTTAATAATTTTGTTTAAATTAAATGAGTCCAAAATTTTGTCGTAGAATGGCATTATAACATTTATTGCATCATTTTTGTTGCTGACCTTACATGTTGTTGTATTAAAGCTAAAGTGAAAATAGCAGAGGAACTGAATAATGGAATTTTTTATTTTTAGGAATGTTGAAAGCTTCCATACTATTAAGTGTAATTTTAATCAATGCATTTATGAAGCTTTTTGGTTTTGATTTTAAAAATCTGAACAGATCATACTGCGTGTTGTTAACATTATGGAGAAAGAGGGAGACTTCGCTTATAATATTATTAGGATCAGTTTGTTCCTAGGTTTTCTTATTTTTGCGTTTCTTACCTCTATTAGCTCGAACTTTAACTATTTGTAAACTACAGAAAAGATGGTTCGGTTTATGCGAGAGAGGATTGGTGATATGTGAAATGTTTATATAGCCTTTAATGTTATCATTGAAACCGGGTATGCCGTCACGAGAAGCTCAATCCAAAAGCGTTCTTTTTCTTTCAGCACATTGATGTCTTTATTCTCCTCTAGATTGTCCAATATACTGACATGGAATTTTTTGCTGCTACAAGAGTTGCGGAAGTGTTTGTAAAAGATTTTATTTCCTTTATCTTTAACTATGTTATTTATATGTTCTTTCACTCTAATCTTAAGTTTTCTTGTAGTTATACCAACATATTGTTTGCCGCACTCTGCATAAGAGAGGCAGTAAACTAGATTACTGGACATACAGTTTGCTTGTCCTTTCTTATAGGTTGGAAATATAAAATCTGTTGTGCAACAGGCAACATAGTTGTTGCAATCCATTATAACACAAATGGCACATGTGCTGCTACACGTTGAGGAAGTTATAGAAGTACCAAAATTTTGTAGGTTGTACTTTCCGTTAACCTTGCTTTTAGTAAACCGTTGAACCTGAAAGCAGGGAGTGTTGGTGGTAGTGAAAGTTTTGCTTTTTGGCCTGGATCAAACGTTAAGGACGGCCAAGTCCCCAACGAGTGGGAAGGTTATCATGAGGTTTTGGAGGGGCTACCTCCCGGGGTTGGCGCTCCCGAAGATAATGGCTGAACCGGAGGCGTAGTACTTACCATCCCGTACCAGTAACTACTTGTATAACCCCATCGGCACAGCCATGTGCAAAAGTGAGGGTGCATGAAGGTGCCGAAGGAAGAAAAGATGGAAACCTACCTAAAGGCAGGGAAAGCACAACCTACAACTTTCCGTGAAGAAAAGCATGCAGATTTGGTACTTACTAAAAAGTAAGCGGCGAGCCTTTATAAAGAGTCTATTAACTTATTATGATACTGATAAAGAGCTGAACAATAAGCGTAAACAATTAGAAAGTATGGCTAACTTGGGGTTTTTTCGCAACATGGTGATTTTTATTTTTTTATTTTTTTTATTAATTTGTTCTTTTATTTATTTATGAATTGTTTAACCACCTTAAGTGGAGTTGACTGTCTATCTGACTGTCTAATAGTATGTAGTTAAGTATTAGATGAATGTGCTATCCGTGCGGATAGCGATTGACCACTGGTCTGGTTGGGCCGTATGGCCTGTGGGCAATGCTGTTATAACCGAGTTACAAACGATATGGAGGAAAAGATCTGGTTCTACAGGGTATCTCGGACTGGAATCTACACACATTCCGGGTTACCCTCGCAATATGTATATATCCAGATAAGCAATAAGAGAATGGAGTTTTTTGGGTGCAAGAAGCCATTTTAGAAGAGGATTTTAGTAGTAGTTATATCCTGTTTCACCTCTAAACCCTATACAGGATATAATTACTAAAGCAAAGAAGCGAAAGAAATACAATCACTCCCGGAGGATCATCAGTAGGGCAGGGAGTGACTGCGATACTTGAGTAGCCCTGCAAAAAACAAGGTCAGAAGGGGCGGGTATTGCCTATGGGACCTGGTTGCAGAGAGGTCGAGGTCGGCGGCAGAGGCCTACAGGGCAGAGGCCTACAGAGGTCAATGCCTGTAGCAATATCCGTCAATGCCCGTATGAGGTCACTGTTTGACTCACCCACTATTCTCCTCCTAAGACGGGTCGACACATGCTTCTCACATTTCTCTTAGACACGCATTTCGACAGAATACGTACATATCATTTTGTTTGGTCTTGATCGTCGTCTTCAGAATTTCCGTTCGATCTTTCGAACCGTCTTGTCATCGATCCATCTGCCGCATAAATCGTGGAGTCTCTTCCTTTTGATGAAGTTTGGAATAACTCCGTGCTTCTTACAGCGGTGCAGGAAGTGGATTGACTGCCTAGCTGAGACAACCTTCTGCAACAACAGTAACAACAACAGTAACAGTACTTCTGCGACAAGTCGAAAACAGTTAGCTGGCACGTCGCGTAGAACTGTCCAAGTTCGACTTTCAATAAACCTTGGCATATTGACTTCAGATCGGTGTTGTCTTATTGAGCTCTAGCCGAAGTTGTTATCACATTTATTTGACTCGGCTTATGTTTCGGCGACCTCGCCCTCGTCAGAGCCTGAAAAAGTCGAAAAACATTTATGAAACTGTCCTCCCAAACACCATTTCATCCTACAGAGTCTTTTTCCAGAATATTCTGAAGTTTTCAAAATTTTGTTTCAAGACTTTTCGGCCAACCTAATATTTTAAAGGTTCTACCATTGCTGCTAGGGAAGCATTTGGAGCTCTTAAAAACTCATAGGAAAGCACAGGATAACGAAAATTCTGTGACGTGCGAATGGTCAAGATCGCGCCATGCACTAGTCTGAAACCTTACACTTCAGACACGAATGATAGTGCATAGCCTGAATGCTTGTTAAATCTTGCTACTACTTGACCATTTTAACCTGTGCTGTGCTTACAACGTTTAGAACCTCACAATCACGTGAAAGAACCTCACAATAACATGAGAGTTTCTTGATTACACAATTCGCCGTTCTCGCTATCGCTCTAACAACGTTTTCTACATATGTAAGCCCATAACAAGAGTCATGATCGGCTCCAGGCTTCCCTTCAAAGAGAACAATTTTATACTTAAGTGCTACCGGAAAATCAAAAACATCGCCTAAGTGCAGAGGCGATCCAGCAACTATTAGGTTGGCAACTAATTTCGTGGACTCTCAAGAATCTTCAGCAAAAGTACTTATTAACAAATAACTAATGACAATCTTTAATTAAAATAAGATCCCTCGGAACGCAGAAGTGCTTCCCATATATCAGGTAGCTGGTCTATCTCATGGCTATAGAATTATTGTGCTTTTAAGGCCAAGAATCTTTGGAGGTGCATTTTAACCCCGTCCACATTATTAAATCGTCTTCCAACCAAGAAGTACTGCACCGAATTAAAAATGTGGTAGTCGCTCGGCGCAAGGTCTGGGCTGTAAGTTGGATGAGTTTGACGCTCCCATTGAAGGTCTTCTATTTTTTGAGGCGTCCGGTTCGCTACGTTCCCTCCGTTTGGTGGTGTCAAGAAAGTATTAACTTCTGGGAGCTCGTCAAGAACGGTTTCAGCATTAATGCTGTAATCTACTCTTCTCAACCTGGCCGCGCGCAGACTGAACTCCGCTTGATTCGGTTCAGACACATTTTCAGGAGCGGAATTATCTATCAGCAAGATAACGCCACATCACACGTCACGAATCGGGAGCTTCAAAAAATCGAAGACGTTAGCTGGCAGCGTCTAACTCACCCACCTTACAGCACAGGCTGTGCGCCAAATGACTAGCACCTTCATAGCTCGCTGCAGCACTTCTTGGTTGGAGGACGATTTATTAATGTGGACCATGTCAAAATGCACCTCCAAGGATTCTTGGCTTCAAAAGCCCAAGAATTCTACAGCTGTGGGACGGGCCAGGTAGCTGATAAATGGGAAGCAGTCCCGCGTTCCAACAGACCTTACTTTGGTTGAAAACTGTTATTTGTTATTTGTTTATGAACACTTTTGTTGAAGGCGCTTGAGAGTCCACGAAATTAGTTGCCAACCTAATAATTCTCCAAAGTACCGCCCAGTCACGTCACCCATGCACAATTAATCAAGTCTGAAATGCAAGGTTTCGGGCGGGGGCATGGCGCAATCTGGACTATTTGCACGCCAGAAATCTTTTACCCTGTGTTTTCATATGAGTTTCAAATAATTCCAAAAGCTTCAATAGAAGCAATGTTAGAACTTTTCAATTAGTAGCTGCATTTTTCGCAAGCCATAGTGTGTTCTTAAGTCTTAAGCATTAAAAGAAGCACGAACAACAAGGTTCCTTTAAGGAGAAATTACAGTAAATATTCTCGTGAAACACAATCAATCGAATGTGAAAAGCAAGCATTAGACGAGTGCACCTCACAATCTGTACCGCTCATATGTCAAAAAATTGCGATCTTCTTAAGCTCTCATATGAGCCCTTAACTTCTTCAGTACCCTTACCATGAGCAACGTTATCACATTTCAAACAGTGTACACGTTTTTTGAGACACCCTGTATTTGCTTTGATGAAATAACGCTAGTTCCGCCCGAATGAATATTCGATCTTCGAAAAATCGTGATTTTCGAATGTATTCGAATTCGAAGGGCGCGTGTGGCGCAGTCGGAGGAGGCGCGACTGTCGCGTGCACCCGATACCAGGTTCCTGGTTCGGATTTCCCGCCCAGGCCAACCAAGCCTTCCATCCCTCCGGGGTCGGTGAATTGGTACCAGACGCGTCTGGGAAGGATAAAGCGCTGACTTGTTCATCGGCTGGCCACCGCAAGTCATTGTATGGCCAAATACGCATTCATGTCGCCTCCACGACATCCCGTAGAAGTAGAATGCGCTGACGCATCCCAGAAGGGATTGAGTAACGCCGTCCTTTATCCTTTATTATCCTTTATTCGAATTCGAATGCTCGAAAAAACGCGATTTTCAAATGTATTCGAATTCGAGTGCTCGAAAAATCGCGATTTTCGAATGTATTCGATTTTCGAATATTCGAAAGTCGTCGTTATTCGAATATATTCGGTTATTCGAATCATTTCGAATACCGAAAATTTTCGAGCATACGAATTCGAGTAGATTCGAAAAACGCGATTTCTTGAACATTCGAATTCGAATACATTCGAAATCACTCGAATACCTACTGGAATGGGCCATTCAAGCATGAGTCTAGTGCACAGCGTGCGCCATTCGCAGCAGCACAATGACAGCAGTAGTACACGCTGCTGCATCTGCTGCTGTTGTGCTGCAAGGTCTTTTCCACTGCGTCACAAACGTTGGAGCCCAATTGCCTGAGTGTTGAAGTCCTCCGCTCTTTGGATCTATTAGGGGGGGGGGGGGGCAAAAGTAATGAGACACCCCATGCCGTGTCCATATATCTCGTGGCTGGAGTCTGGTTTCGTGCTTGTCGTATTTGTATGTTTGTATGCTACTTACTGAAGCCCATCTGAGAAGCTACCACTTGCGCCCTTTCCAGAAGCATGCCAAAACCCCAGCCTGTCTCATGTCGAGTCGACCTGTGTCGCGCAAATCTCCCCCAATTCCCAACCCCGAGCAGCCTGAACTCAATATTCACGCAAGATGAGAAATACGTCTTCTACCTTAACCCTGCCAGGCAGCGAGTCTGGGTGAGGCCTGTTGACCCGTTACCGACCTTCGTTCGGCGGGATATTCACGGCGGGAAGCACCTTCTGAGCTTTTGAGTCTGCGCCTATGGACCGGTGTACTGAAAGCTGCTTTCCAAAAGCACGACGATGGACTCCAAGGCCATAGTGAACGAAATGGAAGAGATGGACCGGTGACTTGCACTTATTCGGTCTCAGCGCTTCAAGAAGGTCCTACTCTTCGACAACGCCGCACCCCCATCGGGCAAAAGTGACCACGGATAAGCATGCTCAGCTGGGCTACGTTCATGCCTCACCCACCGTATTCGCCGGACATCCCTCCATGCGACTACTACTACTTGAGCCTACAGGACTTCCTAGTCGGAAGGGACACAAGAACCCAAGCAGTCCTTGACAACCATGTCGAGCAGTTGATCAACACCAGGCCCAAGCAGTTCTGGAAGGATGGGATCAGGAAGTTGGCTGAGCGATGGCAGAAAGGTCCTTGACGTTAATGGCAAATACATTCCTCAGCATCGTTGAGTTGTAATTGAGTTATAGAGAGAAAGATTTTTTTCATTTTGTCTCATTACTTTTGCCCCCACCCCCCTCCCTAATAGCACGCACGAGAGGAGAGTAGGGCTATGCGAGGAGAATCTCTAGTCAGCAGGGTACTGACGGCGCTACGAATCGACGAGAACATGAGTATGGTTGCCCCTTGCCCTGTCACCGTCGTTGTGTGCCCCATCGCAAAAATCTGACCCACGGCGGCGCAGGGGGGTGTTTTTACGTATCGCCGCCCGGCGGACGAGTCAGGTGTCCCGCGAACACTATCGCAAGACGTACTTTGTACCCCTGTTCGCTGGCGCTGCTAGACTCTAGCGACTCGTTTGTCTGTGTACGGCGGCTGCCTTCCCCCAAACGATGACTTCCCGTCACGTCTCCCAGGCGCAGAGAGAATCTCTCCTCCGTTATTCGGCAGTCAGTAGCGCACTCACCACAAGATCTGTGTCACCATCCCACTTCTATTATTTCGCACCTTCGGCGGCAGTCATTGTTGAAGTGCGCTCCCTTATGTCCCAACCATTTCTTGCATTCCATAGTGGGCAATAAAGCTGGCGCAATACGGGTTGAGGGCTCACTCTTAGGGCGGTGAGTTTTCCTCGCCTTCCTTCTTGCTAGAGTTCACTATTCTAGTGCAACGTGCGGCCTAGTACGGGGCAGGGTCACCGCTAAGAAAGTGAGATATTCTATTCTGCTGCTTGTCGTATATCAAAAGCATTCGAACTAAGAGGGACTAACCCCTCCTAGGTTCCCAGATCTCCGCTCTCGTAACCAGTGACGACTGACCTCTTTCCATACATACGAGCCCAGCGGGGTGACTGGCTGATGACATTAAGCTGTGCACGACAATTACGTGCTTAGAGGACGCTAGAAGTCTTCAGGTGGCAGTGCTTGTCCTATGGAGCAGACAGTGGCAGCTTCCGCTGTCTCCGAGCAAAACTGTTTGCACGACTTTCAACCGTGATCAGTCGCCGGACCCATGTGAATGTTTTACTGACAATTTTTCGCGCTCTGCATAGGGCCTACCAGATTTTCAAGGGTCTCACTACTAACAGTAAGAGTGTATTTCTTAGGGCTTATAAGACTTACATTGACCGCTGGTGGAGTCGTCCACTACGGTTTTCCCCTAGTAGAAAATCACTTATAAACCTTATGGAAAAGCTACAGAACAACTACATTCGTAAGCTCCTTCTTCGCATTGGCGGGTTCCTCTACTCTAAGGTACCTAAAGCATCGATAAGGAACAGATGCCTGGGTCTTCACACACTGGCTTCTCGCAGGAAATTCTTTGATATTTGTAGGGTTTGTAAGTTAATCCACTATTCACTCTTTGGAGGCTCCAAACTCTTTACTCTGCCTGCTTCTCAAACAAAGGGAAGCCTGAGAAGATTATTACCAGTCGGCCTAAGAGTAAGCTGAAGGTGGCGCTTTTTCCTCATAGAGCAGCCAGCGCATACCTGAAGGCGACGAGATGTATCCCGTTCTCCTTTTCGCTGGGTCAGCTAGAGCGATCTGTTAAAAAGCGCAGTTGAGTTTTGAAGTTCAACAATCACAGCCTTGCCGCCCTGTTCGGTTTGGCTAAACAGACTTCTTATCCATGTCTTAATTTGTCACAGATCTGACATTGGTTTGACTCGTTTTATGTGTATCTTTCTGTCGCTGCTGTTGTTGTTATACTTGTTTCTGACGCTTGCGCTTATCGCGAACGTACTGAATAAATAAATAAATAAATAAATAAATATCTCAACTATATCTACATATTAACGACGACCCTTTGAACCGCAAGTCGTGAATCCGGTACCTGATTCGGAACGGAGGCTCCGTAGAAGAAATTCGACGTTTGTCCTTCTTCCGAAGTAAACAATTTCTAGATTAACGCCATCTCAGCGACTTTTCGTGAAGGTTTTCTAGTACTAGGAAGTCATTTCCTTCCTTGTTTGTCACAGCACAGCCTCGCAACGGATCTGCGACAGGTGAGGGGCGGTCTTTATGTACGACTGGTCACCGCGCCCGCGATGGCGATTGCCGCGTGCACGATGAGCTCGGCTGCGGTCGTGGGAGCTGTGCCTCATGACCTGCTGCAGACGCTAAGTTTGAGTTGCTGATATCCCTTTCTACTGTTACAGGAGCTGCGAGAAAACATGCTCTTGTTCAGAAATTGAGTTGGAGTTACAAAACTAAAGAACGTTCTAATGCTCAATTTTATATGGTGCTTCTTCAGGAAAAGCTGCAAATATGACACACTATCGCAATGAAACTGACATTATATACACTTTCTAACAATTGATGTGCAAGTCTTGTTGCAGGTCTAGTTATATTGGCCGCTGAAGTCACCCAATTGCGACGTCTTCCGCCGCGCTCGCCGCGCTGTTCGCCGCATCCGCGGTGACCATTCGTACATAATGTCCCGCAGCCGCGACAGGTAGCCCTCGCGCTAGAACGGTCACGAAGAGATTATGCCCTCTGATGAGGCCAACACGGTAGTTGCACCCTTTAATTAACGTGAGATACTTGCGACGAGTGGGGGTCGAGCGTTCTACCCCCGAATTCGGCTACATTGCACCATGGCACTACACGGCCTGTCGTAAATGGGTGTGTGGTGCAGTGTGTGGTGCACCACACACCGTCGTCTCATTTTCCCTCACGCCTCATCACTCATTTGTTCATTTGGTTACGAAATGAGCTTAAATGAATGGAAACGCGCTACACACATTACTTGTGTTAGGAATTCGACTTCCTAAGAGGGTGCTAGTGTCGAATTGAACCTAGAGGAATGAGATGAAGCCGCCCAAACATTACTTGTGATAGGAATTCGATTTCCTAAGAGGGTGCTAGTGTCGAATTGAACCTAGAGGAATGAGATGAAGCCACCCAAACATTACTTGTGATAGGAATTCGACTTCCTAAGAGGGTGCTAGTGTGGAACAATAGAACTTGTTCGGCTGGAGTTTGATTCGGAAATGACTCGAAATGTTCTCTACATACTCGTGGTAGTGACGTGGTAGTTCAACCTCTAGCACACATTATAGGAAAGGATCTTTGTTTAGCAGAAGGTTGAATCCAGCTGTATTGTGCAGCACAGATTTTGGACATGCAGGTTTATTGATGACGTCACGTGTTAGCTTTCTGAATACGTTGCCTGCAAAATATGTACAGTGGTTGAGCACAGAATTAGGAAGTTTTAGAAATTAGGAAGTGTGATGCTTCATGATGTGTGTGGCTTCATCTCATTCCCCTAGGTTCAATTCGACACTAGCACCCTCTTAGGAAGTCGAATTCCTAAGGCGCCTTTTATACTCCCGCCGCGCAGCGGCGCGTCAATTCGGCACGCGGCGCGGCCAGTCGCGCCGCGCCCGAATTTGACGCGCCGCTGCGCGATTGTAGTTAGAAAGGGGAGCGTCAGCGACGCGCGGCGACCAACTTCTACGTACCACGGTCCGTGCTCCATGACGGATGACGGACAAGACGGTCCATGGGTCACTGAATAACCAAAGCAGAAAGGATTCGTCTGGCTGATCGGCGGAATGCATCTGGATAATGTTAGTGGTGGGATTCCCGTGGGGAGCGATGAATCCTCTCTTAAAGCTGGGGTCGAAGTCGTCTGCTCAACTTACGGTTGAAATTGGTGAGTGTGGTATTGAGTCGAGTCCCCTGCAATGCAAATGGCACTAAACGACTCTTTATTTTGCAACATGTGCGGGTTCAAAAGAAAAATTGCAGGAAGGTATTCATTGTAGAGAATCGCTCAGAATTCTCTCTCATATTGCCATTACGGGGTCAATGTTCACTGAACATATCTTTAGCGTAGTAGGTAAAACTTCGTGAATGTCTACAGATCTCCTTTCCTTTCTAGGTTACGAAAGGTACGGATGACTAGCGTAATGGTCACCGAAAACGAATGTCAGATTCGCGATCAGCACCCTAAATACCCCCCCCCCCCGGGAGAAGTTTGGTCAAAAAAACCTTTTCGACCTCTCATCGACCTCTGGAGTCCTGAAAGTGCAATAGTGCCATAATTTTGCTACACCTTCTTTGTTCTGTTAGTTGAGAAGCCAAAACAAAGAGGACATAACAAAATGATTCATCTAAGTGGTGAATTTCCCACTCCACATCGAGTCTGCCGCAGCTGATCGCGCCGCGTCCTCCCCTCCAGCGGCGCGATTCGCTGAATACTGTAACCCGAAATTCCGTCAAAGTGGTGCTTTGAGGCGGCGGAGTATGAATGCGATGCGGCGCCGCCGGGCGGCGCGAAAAATCGATAGCTATATCAATCATCACGCCGCGCCGCGCGGCGGCGCGAGTATAAAAGGCGCCTAAGCCCCAGTTTATACTTGCGCCGCTGCGCGGCGCGGCACCATGGCCGGAATAGATATCGACGGGGCGACGCGAAAAACCGATATCCTCCATGGCGACCGTGCTGCCGCGCCGCGTGGCGGCGCAAGTATAAACTAGGGCTAACACAAGTAATGTGTGTAGCGCCGTTTGGTCCCAATTATTTGACACCGGCGGCTGCCGCGACGCAACCGCGCAGCGCAATGACTCAGCTGTTTCGTGCGCGCGATCCACCGACACTCGAGTACTCTGACCCTTGAATTGAACATTGGGCTAAACCTCACTCTACATTGATGGAAATTACAATGCGTGGATTACACGAAAACATTACGCATCTCTACCACGGTTGTCAGAGTGATGGCTACCGCCCTTGCTTGCTGGCTAACTGGTCGATAACTGAAGTACGAGATTTCAGTCCAGAAGAGCTCAAACCAGCAGTATATTGTATTGGGAAAATAGCTGTAGTCCAGCTCAGATAACCAGCGACTTTGGGTCCATGATCAACTAATCGCCTTTTCGAAGGGATTGTTCGTAATTGTTAAGCATGAGCAACCGTGACTACTCATGAAATCGAATACTACAACAATCACACCAGAAACCTATACCCATATTTGTACTAATGAGAGAAGGACACACCAGGTCGCAGTGACACTTGGAGGTAATATGTACAGTGATTTGAAGGAGCGAGAGCGAAACTCACCCAGGCAAACTTAGTCATCTATCGCTCTGAGGGCGGTGAATTCGTACCTGATTTTTCTGAGAAAAGTAAAGCACAGATTTTTTGGTTAACTGACCACAGCAAGTCTGTATAGAAATCTGAATACGCATCCATTACCGCCTCACAATAGTCTGTGGAAGTACATTTCGTAATACTTTTTCCCAAACTTTGTTTCAGGAAGGAAATAGACATCCATAATGTTCAAAGCTGCACCCGCTGACACGCATCACCTCAAAGTGCCGTGGCCACCCGTTCTCCTTTTCTTGAATGAGCGTTAGATTGTAGTCTACTTGGAACCAATTGAGTGTAATTGTTGAGTGGAGTTATTCTCATTGCGGCAGATTCAACAGTCTTGAAGCAGCAGTGCTAAAAGAGCGCGCAGCGCAGCAAGCGCAACACCGCAATGTGCCGCACGCGAAGTCGCGGCGCGGCAGCCGCCGGTGCCGAATAATGGCGATCGCGCCGTTTCCATTCATTTAAGCTCATTTCGTAACCAAATGAACAAATGAGTGATGAGGCGTGAGGAAAAATGAGACGACGGTGTATGGTGCACCACACACTGCACCACACACCTAAATTTACGACAGGCCGTGTAGTGCCATGGTGCAATGTAGCCGAATTCTTCTACCCCCTCTCCCCCTGGCCCGCCCACCCCAACCCCTTGGGCTTGCTCGAGAGTCCAGTGGCTGCCTTACGAGCTAGTGGAGACGCAGACGTTTGTCACGCCTCTGTTTAAAGAAGTATGGGGGGGGGTTAGAACGCCCCTCCGCCGTATAAAAATAGCTGCGTGCATATACATATTTGTGAAGCCCTTCCGACGGGCGTCCGTACCGACGGAAGATAGGTTCTCGATTGAGTCAATTCAGGAAGCTGAAGCTAAGCCACCACACAACAGGCGGAGCTAACTTCTCAATCTGTTATGTGGTGACTTCCATGTTCACCGCACTATTCTCTTCGGTTGTCTCCATTCAGTTTTGTTATTCTTCTTCTGCAATCCTCCGCTTCCATTGCACCAGCCACCAGAACGCATTCCAGACATGCTCCGATTGGGTGGTCCTCTCAAGTCTTTCCGCAGCTTGGCCACTGCCACGGGAACGGCTGTGAAACGGCCTGCGCCGACTGGGCCCAACATCGTTTTGGTAGATGCAGTAAGGTAAGTTCGACACCTTTTTTGCTCTTGACTGGTTCGGAGAAACTTCTATCCAGGACCCCCTTCGTCATGTCAGGCACCGTATTCAAAGACCTATGGGCCGTTGACCTGCAGAGAGAGGCTTTAAAAGGTGAGTGCGACTCGTTGCACTTAGCTTCCTCTTCATTCTTTCCAACAATTCTTACTACCATTTACAAAACAACCAGAATTTGCTCCCACCGTCGTCCAGTGTCTGGTTGGGGCGCTTTTGTGGCGTTCTTGCCGCAGTCACCTTGTACGTAGCGGATAGTCGTAAGATTTCTAGTGTTCCCTTCGGTGTTGACTACATTCTTTTATACTCCAGTTTGAGTACATTTGATTCCCACACTGACGTGGCTGCCGTGGAATCCTATGTACTTTCTTCGGAAAGTGGATCAAAGAATGTCATTTTTCGTGCACTGTACGCGATTGCTCGTTTCCGGACACGAATTCAGGGATGCTAGAGGTTTAAACGAGGCAGTGCGGGAACTTTTAAGAGGAGTGGATGTGGGGAGGCACGGTTTCATAAAAATCGGCAGGCATTTCGGATCGCTGTTGCTTCCGTTACAATAATCTCAGCTCCACTTTTGCATTCGCCCTCGGTTGTCCTGTTGTAATTAAGTAACTCAGGACTTTGCAATATAGGCATGCGGCCTTAGATTTTCTGCTTGAAAATCGAAAGAAATGGAGGCAAGGATCACTCATCTAAATGACTTTGCAAACGTCCCAAACCTCACATTCCTGTGGAACTTTAACAGTTGTTTCCCTTATGTGTAGTTGGTAAAGAACAACCATGGATCCAAAATTGAGAGAACACGCGGCTGTTCTGCTAAATTTTATCGTAAAAGGTTAAAAAGTAAAAAAAAACCAGCGATCTGGTTTTAAACAGGGCTGTCGTCACTTGTCCCCTCTTGGATTGTATCCGATTAGCATCTATTCATTAAAATGAATCGAAGTGAGCGTAAAAAACGGAGAAGTTTGCCGTTGTTGAGTGGCAGAATGAACTACATTGGACTGATCAGGGTAAGGTGTAATTAAAGGTCACGGAAGGGAAATTGTTTGTATGTGGTTGCTGCTGCTAAATAGATAGAGCGTCGACACTGAAATGTTATAATGTAGAGCCATTACATTCACGCTCTATTCTTTCTTTCTACAAACGTGACTCGTTTTTCATTGAACGCTACGATTGTTTTGTTCAAGCATTGCATCGCCATCGCGTCTAGAGAGCGCGTAAATCGGTTTTGTTTCTCTGACGTGTCGCTCATGAAGTCAGCATGCAGTCTCTTTCCTTCTCGTTCATATGTTCTCGTAAAAGGCTGTCTCGCAAAGCTTTCAAAATCTTTCGAGGTCAATTGCGAAAGGTGACTACTACGGTTTTTCATTTGTGAGCGACCTTTTGCTACGCTCGAGAAGTGTAATTGGAGATATCGGTAGTCGGAGAAGATTTACAAACTTTGCATCCTAGGCGTCTCCTATGGTTATTTTTAGCGCTGATTGCACGGACTCAGATTCCATACAAGGACGTCGACCATATCATCTGTGGAACTGTAATTCAGGAATGCAAGACTAGCAATGTAGCCAGAGAGGCAGCTCTTCAGGCAGGAATACCAGACAAGGTTCGATTCTCAGTTCCATCTTCAGTTTCGGTGAGCGCCTTATTCCACCCTCACCTATTGGACAGTTCTGATATGGAGGATTACTATGGCTGGCTAATTAGGCGTTGAACTTCATAGGAGTGCCTCCTATACCCTATCCTGTCTTGTCATGCGTCGTCATTCCAGACGATTCAGACCGCATCCGTTCCACTTCGCGTCATTAGCTTCCCTTTTCGAATATATTTTTCTAGTCTTGCCATATCAGTGCTATTTAGAACTATATACACTACTTGTTCAGAGTTCCTAAAGGTTCATCTGCTCTCAGTGAGAAGCTCATTTCGTTTCGCTTTTCGCGAGTGTCGTGCGGTGGCTTCCTCAGCTTAGAAAGTTTAGATCCCTGCTCACACGGTCACTCTGGCTTGTATCTCGGCCAACGTGGCGATGACCACAGCCATGGGAATGCTGGCCACGGGAAATGCTAAGGCTATTATTGCTGGAGGCGTGGAACTTCTCTCCGACGTGCCCATCAGGTACAACAGGAAGGTTGGTTCGTCAGTTTCTTCTGCTGCAGAGACATCTCTGTCACACTTTGCTTCAGGCCAGAAAGGCGATGTTAGCAATGCAGAAAGCCAAAGCTGTCGGAGACAAGCTTAAGAACGGTGGGAGCAATGTATGTCAGCATTTCTTTTTCCTGTGCCATAATTATAAGTTCAAGGCGGAGAGATACTAAAGAACTTGCTGGCTCCCGAATTGCCTGCTGTTGCCGAATTCTCCACCGGCGAAACGATGGGTCACAGTGGTGACAGGCTTGCAGCAGCATTCAGCGTCTCACGAAAGTGTGTTCGCATTTCTACCATGTTCCTAAGGACTAGAGTAAGCCTTTTTCTGTAGAGAACAAGACGAATTTGCTATGCGGTCGCACACTTTGGCGAAAGCAGCGACAGATGCAGGGAAGCTAAAGGACGTAGTTCCTGTGTTTTTGGATGGGAAGAAGCCGCAAACAGTAAAGGTACTTCTTCTGCGTTTCATGATTTATAGAAGTTGGGGCTTTTGCTTGTTATCTTATTCAGTAACCATACGTAGGTTGATAATGGAATTCGAATCACGACTCCAGAGAAGATGGCTGCAATGAAGCCCGCCTTTGTGAAGCCTCACGGGACCATCACTGCAGGTTAGTCTCTCACCGTGATATTGTTCTAAAACGTGTTTCGGAATTGGAAAGTGAAGGTGTCGTCGAAAAACGGCTGGTGGTGCTCCCTAAAAGTCACTTGCAGCCAACGCATCGTATTTGACCGATGGCGCCTCGGCGTGTCTCATCATGACAGAAGATTTCGCGCTGGCCAACGGCTACACGCCCATGGCGTACCTGCGACAGTACCAGTATGTCGCCCAGGATCCAAAGGATCAGTTGCTCCTCTCACCGGCTTACGTGATCCCAAAACTTCTGGACCGGGTAGGAGCGATGCCAATGCTTTACCTGCTTGTTCGTTCTCATCATCGATGAACTTTCTTCAGGCTGGGCTTGGATTGAACGATGTAAGTGTGTTCGAGATACACGAAGCCTTTGCTGGACAGGTGCTGGCTAACCTCAACGCAATGGATAGCGACTATTTCTGCAAGGTTCGTTGACAAATCGAAGCAGCAGATGTTCGTTGATGGCTTTCATTTCGTGGCATTCGAGAAGCAAACTCTAGTGCTTATTCGTGAAATAGAAGCATTAGTGCAGATAGGTCATCTAAACTAACAAATCTTCCTTCATGTGCTCATCCTCAGTCTTAAAGGGAGCTTAATTTGAAATCTAACCTTTCGCCGAACCAGAAAGTACGCTAAGTGTAGTCACATAAGGAAGACGAAAAGTAGCGAACATTGTGTCTGTCACTTCTCGGCATCTTGAGGCATCCCGACAATCCGGAGTATACCTGTGCCGCTCCGCTGAGTATGGATAATCTATCGCTTTTCATCGTTGCTAAACGCTTTCACACCCTCTGCGGTACTAAGCTTGTTTGGTACCCGCTATTCCCTTGAAGGTTTCACAGCGTCCCCTTTCCTAATTCCATTCGTTGGTAGCACTTAAGAGGATTGATACCTCCCCATAAGTTGCGATTTGGGCTTAGAATGCCTTCGTGACTTCCTCTCGAAACACTCGGTTGTACTTGTTGCTCACATTGCAATCTCAGTCCGGCTTCAGCGATTCTTTGATTTAAGCCTGTCTGTGTATCCCGAACTTCGGTGATGGCCTATCTATTCAATGATGGCCTCTTGTGATAACCCTATAGGCAACCGATTCGAATACGGGGTAGCTTCTAAGTAATACTTAGTAGTTACAGGCATCTCGTGACCAGGGTGTAGGCCAACATGTCGTCTCATCTCTCTAGTCTCTTTTTGGTTCCTCATACTCTGAGTTTATCCTTTTATTACATTGCGTGCTGCCGCTAAGCACGTAACAGTTATCTATCTGCATTTATTAATTAAGTCACAACTAGTCATCAATCCTCTACAGCAGAGCTCAGTCATTTTTTGCGAGGGTCATTTTATAGCTCTACTAAAGCGTCACTTGATGGAATTGGAGTTGGCGCAGCTCGAGGACAGTTCAGGATTTTAAATATAGCGATGTTGAACGATAAAATCATCACTTTCATTATCATCATCATCATTGTCATTAGCGTCTGTCCTGCTTGGTGGCGGGGTCCGCTCTTCTGGTATGGTGACGCCAGTTCTCCCGATCAAATGCTTGATCAGGGTGCACACCAGCCATCTTTAAGTCCAAGTGCAACGTATCTAGCCAACGTTGCTTCGGGCGTCCTCAGGGCCGCTCAAAGTCCGGGCCATCCTTACGGACGGTATTGTCGTTAGCGCGAAGGACGTGGCCGTACCATAGTAGACGAGCTTCGCGCAGCTTGTCGGATATCGGGACGAAACCGAATCTCTGTCGTATGGTATCGTTGCGAACGCGGTCCAAACACGTAACTCCAGCCGTCCACCGTGGCATTTTCGTCTCCAATACACTGAAGCGGCTTTCAATTTCCTTCGTCACGGGTCAGCACTCTGCACCGTACATCGCTACTGGGCGAACGAATGATACAAACTTTCGATTTGAGGTGTTCAGGTATTGTCCTGTCGCCAAAGCACCCCAGCAAATGAGCGTCATTTGGACCATGCTGCACTCACGCGTGCGTTGACCTCCAACTTTAGGCTGCCATCGGAGGTGACTGTTGATACGAGATACTTGTAAGATGTAACTCGTGAGAGCTCAGTACCATTGATCTTAAAAGATCCCTGCTCATTCACATCCGTCGTCAAGTATTCCGTCTTTTTGAAGTTCAGCTTGAGACCGAACAATGTCAGGCGATCGCACACGCCTGTGCTTCTCGCTCGAGTTCGGTTTTATCTTCACATGCAAGCGCGACGTCGTCAGCATAGAGCAGCGTCCAAGGTGCCGGCATCTGGAGGTCTCGTGAGATCGCATCCATCACGACCACGAAGAGCAGTGGGGATAGCGCAGAACCCTGATTCACACCTACAGAAATGGGAAATTCCACCGAGGTGCCCACTGGCGCCCGCACTCGACTCCTTGGGCAAGAGTACAGAATGCGCACCCTGTACGACGATACGGCGAAATACTTATACGCCCTAATAATGCGGTGGTTCAGTGGATGTGATGGCGAGTACAAGAGATGAGACAGAGTTTATTGAGAGACCAACTGGTCCATGTACAGGTGGAGCGAGAACTGCTGTGCGTCCGCTGTATGGTAGCATCACGCCTCTGATCTCTCAGGGCTTGAGCATCATCGCAGACGATAGGCGATGACATTCCCGGCGAGGCCAAAACGAATTCTTTGAATTACACGAAGAAATGCAATTCAAAGTATTTGTCCTTCAGTGTTTCCATCATACATTCATAGTTATGCGGCAATGACTGGATGCCTCGTATGGCTAGTTTTGCCCTACCCTTTAAGCTTTCCTTCAAAAGAATGATCTTTTAGATGACGTGAAGTTCAATATTTTTATGAACCAGCGTCTCAAAAACTGCCCAGTACTCTGGAAATTCCTCTGAATTACCAAAAAATTTTGGTAAGGACACCTCCGGAGCCTTTATGGGGCGGTGTACTCCTTGACCTGCCTGCGTCTTCGCTAGCTGCACTGTTACGGTACTGGTATTAGCTTCAATGTTTTCGTAATTCGATTGGCTACTTTGAAACACTGAGGGTGTTGGAACTGCGGCAGCAACTAGACTGTTATTTTGAAAGCAGTGCCCAAATTGGACTCTTTTCCTTTCGTTACTGCACCTTAATTCGTCAATACGTGCCCTTAAAGTATATGTATGGTCGACGGCTTCTGCAGTAACCTTGTGCAGTTGAGATTCTCGCTCAATCTCCTCTAATTCAACCATTAACTCTTTTTTCTCTGCTCTATCTTTGCAGTTCATGTACTCATCCCTTAACTCGATAAAAAGTTCTTGAAGGCTTTGTTCACCCTCTTTTAATTCTGTTATGTACTCTTCCAAACGATCTATGGTAGACTTGCATTTCTCATAGAGTCACTTTGAATTGCGCAGTTTAGGCTAACTGCATGCTCTTTGTAGCGGGTTACTAAATCATGAAGCGCGGTTGAGCTCAATATGATTGCTAATTTCCTTGAATGCCATTTCTAAAAAATTCTCCTTCAATGTTGTTAGCGACGAAGGGAAGAGGCTGCTCCAGGTATTTTTAGCGTAGGGAGGCTTAACTTTCTTATCTAGAAAGCGCGATCGTGAGTAGAATCGACTTTGTGCTCCAGGTATTTAACGGGAGACTTATTCTCTTGGATTCAGAGAATGCGATCTTATATTCGACCGACTTTATGCTCCAGGTCCTAAAGCTGTTACACTTTGACACGGGAGACTTAGGCTTGTTAGGCCGATGCACCAAATGTATACGACGATACGGCGAAGGACTTATACGCCCTAATAATGCGGTGGTTCAGTGGGTGTGATGGCGAGTACAAGAGATGAGACAGAGTTTATTGAGAGACCAACTGGCCCATGTACAGGTGGAGCGAGAACTGCTGTGCGTCCGCTGTATGGTAGCGTCACGCCTCTGACCTCTCAGGGCTTGAGCATCATCGCAGACGATAGGCGATGATACACCCATTCAATAACTCTTCAGGGATACCATGTTGCCGCAACGCGTAGCATATAACTTCTCGCGGAACGCAGTCGAAGGCCTTCTCCATGTCCAGGAAGGCAAAATGCACCGGTTTCTGTTTCTCGCGGTGCTTCTCTAGCAGAAGACGAACGGCGTGAATGGCATCAACGGTGCCACAGCCAGAGACGAAACCACACTGATTCGGTGGAAAGCTGGACGACATCCCGGATACGTCAATCGACAATTCGCTCAAAGATTTTCATGGTGTGCGAAAGAAGGCGAATTGGACGGTAACTAGCGCAGTCCGCAGGACTCCCTTCTTCTTCCAAATCGGGATGGTCGTGCTGATGTTGAACGATAAAGTGCAAGTGACAATCTTTGTCAATCTTCAGATTTTGAAGACGCCCTGGTCCTACGACCAACCACGCACGCAACTGACAAGGTCATTCCAGGCGGGCCCTTTCTTTCGTCTCCGGGCATCTCGCCCCTCGCGACCGCAGCCTCGGCGCTCGAACCCTGTTTTGTTTCGCGTCTGATAAACTCGCCACACCCTCCCTAACCCAAGCTGTGAAAAGACCGGACTCTTCCGTCTGGAGTCTACCCTACCACGCTCGGAACCGCTCTTGAGGGGGCAAGTAGCCCCGCAACCCTTTCTTTCAAAGGCCTCTTGAAACTTAATGCGCACCCCAGGAGATTGCTTAGAATAGTGACGTGAAGTATGTACAGACGTAGCTGGTCCGAATTGATCACGTTGTTTGTACCATTTTTATTTTAAACTGGACACTTCATTTTAAACCGAACACTATTTATTTAAAACCGAAGACTTTTCAAGCAAAAGTAGACGTATCTGAAGGCAGAATAGGTGAAAAGGCAAGTAACCTTTTATTTTGAGAAAATTTCTATCAAAACACGGCTTATGTCGCAAAAACGCACAGCATTGGGAGATGGGAACACGCCAGCCAATCATAATCAAGCACAGTATTGATTGTACCCTCGTCAGGTAATCAGGGTGCATGCTGTCTCTGAATGGAACGTCCATACAATATGGCCTGATTGACAGGCACATTCCCACTTCTCAATGCTGTGCGCCTTCGTGACATGTTCCTAAAGCACTCGGATACGGGAGTTCTTGAGGAAAAATTTGTGCGCTTTTCGAATGAACATAAGAATTCTATCCCCTTGACTGAAACAATGTTTCTGAGTTCATTCTGAAGTTGTCTGATACACTCGTGTGAAGAAAACCTGCCACGCATTCGAGTGTAGATGCAGTTTACCTGTGGCAGGTTCGCTTTTATTCTGCTGCATGACTTCTTATGTTCCTGAGCTTGCTTGTCCTGAGCTTTGGCATAAAATGTTGGACCTACCTCTTCGGTTTCTTTCATTTTTGTGTACTCAGAAAGTCGACACCTTCTAATAGTTTTCGACTTGGCCACTCAGTAGCGCTCTTCAGGAGGTTTTCGTGGAAGAGCTCGGTAGTGATCATTTCCTCCACTGCGTTCTCTGACTATGTTAAGCGGTGTCGCGTGGATGTGAACCTGTCAGTACTGCTCGAGTTTGGGTGCCGGCTCATCAACCCGGTCATAGCCGCGCATGAAGGCCTCAAGGGAACAACTAGGTCGCATACGTCGTACCTTCTAAATAACACCTGTTTGTTAGTTACGGACAAACTCAATTATCCGGTGGTAGAGTAGAATGGACTAGATAGACAGATAAGCATATTGAAGTGTTCTTTACGGGAGTCAGCCGTCCGAAGCGAACAGCCTAAGATAAGAGATCCAAAGTTGACCTCTTTCAGGTGTGGGAGGCACGTTCTCAGCGATTTACTCCTAACATCTGTTGTGCGAATGCATGTTGAGGGAACTGTTTTCACTGTTTAAACCGGGCATGCGGACAGCTTGCCGTCGTTGTTTGCGCTGCTACGTCTTTTGCTGCGCTCCTGTAGAATTGCTTGTAATTGTAACTGAAAGAAGCTGTGAAAGACGTGTTTGTATGCGACCTTTAGCGTTATCAGGACCTCTTCAGGAGCAGATGGGACGCTCAGGCAAATACGGGCGTGTGCCTATGGATAAGATCAACAAGTGGGGTGGATCTCTGTCCATTGGACATCCATTTGGAGCTACCGGTGTGAGATTAGCAGCACACGCCGCTGGCAGACTGAAGGCAAGTGTTGACTGTTGTACTCTTCAAGGCTGTAAAAGTGTGGCTAGCTCTGCACTACGTTCTGGGGCCAATTAGGTGCGGGTGTTGGTGTTTCATGGGCTGCTGTGCTACTGAAAGCGGGAGATTTCAGGAGGAGAAAGGACAGTATGCAGTGATCGCCGCGTGCGCTGCTGGAGGACACGGCGTGGGCATGCTCATCGAGGCATATGGCAAGTAGGCGTTAGGAAAGAGATCGCCGCATTAGTACTGCTCATCTACTGAATTTCGTCGACATTTCTGTGTGATAGCGGATAGTCATGTGTTTGTATTTTCTTCCCGAAAGCATAGACGACGAATTCTGTATCTATATTCTGCTTGTTTGTGTAAATTCAGTTTTTCACTTTGCCATAGATTATAACCTCATGGGTGAACGTTTTAACGAGTTCTAAATTATTCGCCTACTTGTCGTATTGTAATAAAAGCTCTTCCAGTTCGGCTAACTAACAGAAGGATATAAACTACGAAGCCAATTCCGACCTACCGTAATTAGTACGTATACGCTAATGAAAGACGTATAAAAACCCCTTTTTGAGGGGGCGAGAGGCGCATGGAGAGCTCCTTACAGCCAACCGCTGAAACCTGCCTGATGGGTGCATGGCCGCAACGAGGCGAGGATTACCGTGTGCAAAGTCCCCGTACGGTAAGCAAAAGCCGGTATGCAGTCCGCATCGAGAGGACCTAGCAAGTTTTCAACATAAGCAAGCCAAGAGGAAAGAGATTCAGGCACGTGCGGCGATAGATTGGATCATTCAAGCTTATCATAGGGAGGTGGACAACGCCGGAGTGAACAATAGAACTACGTTCAGCAGCTATAGGTCTTTCAAAGCGGGCAGTGTTTTTGAGTACTTTCATTTCCGTTCTAGCTTCTAGAAGGAACTCGACGTATACCGGAACCTTCCTCTGAACAACAAAGACTGCAGATGTCCAATAGGGTCCGTTGTTGACAATGAACTTGGCCGTTCTGCAATGCGAGACAGGTGAGGGCCTGAACTTACGAATGTCATCGCTAATTGCGGCGACCTATGCCGCAACGCGGCAGGTCCTCGGCTACGTCTGGCGACTTCCTGCCTTGACCCGCCGCCAGCGCGACATCGTCCGCCGCAGCCGCGACGACGTCCAGGTCTATGGCGCAGACGAGAGGTGAAAAAGAACGGGATAGGTTTCTGCAACACATGTTACGGGCATGCGAATCTTTGAGATCTAAGAGTACTCTCACTAGGGCTCCATGTAGTCCTTCTGCCTTGCTTCTACCAGTTCTACCCCCTTCATTTACCTTCTTCAGGATTATTTTTCAACCGTTCTTATGCTCGTTTACAGCAATTCGGCAGCATCTTAATTTGTGTCCTTAAGTTTCCCTCAATAGCTTGGCTTCAATTTCCAAAAACATTTCCAAGTCTGACTCATTGCTCCCTGGTATTCGTGCGATCCAGTCTTCAGCTTCCTATCCTATAATATTTCCTTGCCTATGATCCATTAGCCTGGCCGTTCCCATTGCGACGCGTAAGGTAGCCAGTGGCCTTTTCTGTCAAAAGGAATTGTAGTTGGCCGAATTGCTGGACAAAAACTACTCAGAGCTTCTTGTAAGGTTCGGAAGAGTAGTTGTCGCGTTCGCGGCAGTGGCTCCCGCACACGCGACAGTAATCAGTGGCGGCTAATTACCGCGCGGCGGGGCGGCCGCAGCCGCGATGACCATTCGTAAGTTCGATCCGCTCCCCATGCGAGACGAGCCAACGAACTCCATCGATTTTACGTTCCTTGCCGTCACTACGAACGATGCAGCCAACTTGTAGGAACGTTTAAAGTGCGATGTTTTCTGATCAACAAAGGGGAACTCCACCTCCTTGCCACCCAAGACGACATTGGAGAGCAAAATAACCGCAGAAGAGATATGGACGACGGGATGTGGATTGGTTACTCAGGACTATGAGACTGCAGTTGATGAAGGTCTGGTCAAATAATCTGGCTCACTGACAGCTGCATGTCAGAGCTTTCTCGATTAACCGAGAACCCTTAGAAACTCCCTGTGGTGGAAATGGTAGACTGTGAGAAGATGTGGCGCAACGGTGGCAGCGGAATCAGGGGGGGGGGGGAGGTGCCGGCTGTCGAAGCGAGCTTCATGGTACGTGCCGCCCAGGAGAACCAAACCTCTCCGGGGTCGCTGTATTCGTCCCATATTCGGCAAGGGTAATGCACTGGCTCCTCCATCGGTAGGCTACGCAAGTCGTATGGCCGAATACGCATTCCGATTGCCTGCACGATATTCTGCTGAAGTACTAGGTTGTAAGAAAAGTTCCCCGCCACTTTGCCGTTCCGCCAAATTTTGGAAAAGTGTTCTGCAATCTTCTTCCAATAACGCATATATAGGCTGACCTGTGACCTACATTTACCACCATTGTCGTCATATTCCGTTACGATTATGGCAGAGAAAATCGTTCTCGTCTGCTTCTGCTTTGCGAGTTCAAAAAACAAAGCAGTGGAAGAGTCGCGGTGGATAACATGTGTGGGACGATGTGTCTTACTACTGCCTCCTACGACGCGGCGGAAGTTCGGTCCTGGAAGTTCAAAAACGAACACTTTTGGTGGGAGGACCAACTACGGTCTGGAAGGCCAGTAGCAGTGAATGAGGAGCGCCTTCTGGAGCTGCTTCAGGAGGATCCCCTGCATCCGTGGACTGGCAGAGGAACTCAAGTGCAGTCACACCACCATAGCTCAACACCTGAGTGGTCTTGGGGATCCATATAGATACGGTGCATGGATACCGCAAGAACTTATGCGCCGAGATGCGTGCATGAACATCTTCACTTTACGGCGGAATTTTTCTTGGCTCGAGAATCTGGTCACAGGCGACAAAAAACGGGTAGTCTACATTAACCACACGCGAAGGTGTCAGTGGCTCAGTCGCGGCGAAGCAGGAATACTCACGCCAAGAGAGGAACTTCACCCAAAAAGGTAATGCTCAGTGCCTATGGCATTGCAAAGTAACCATTCACTGGGAGCTGCTACCTGCGAACACTGCTGTCACTAGCGATGTCTACTGCAGACAGTTGGAGCGCGTTGAAGCAGCTCTTCGTGGGAAAAAGGACGAGATCTTCTTTCTTCGCGACAACGCGCGTCCACGTGTTGCAAGGAAGACAGAAAGAAAATGCTCAAGTGCTTCTGATGGTATGTTCCGGCCCACCCTGCGTATACATCGGACCGTGCTCCAACGAACTACCATCTGTTTCTTTCGTTGTCGAACCACTTGCAGGAGGAACAATTTGACGACTGGGAGCAATTTGAAAAATGCCTCGCTGAGCTTTTCGTCAAAACCACAGGAATTCTATAGAAGCGGGATCCACAAATTATTATTATTATTTATTACAAGGGGCGCGTGTAGCGCAGTCGGAGGAGGCGCGACTGTCGCGTGCACCCGATACCAGGTTCCTGGTTCGGGTTTCCCGCCCAGGCCAACCAAGCCTTCCATCCCTCCGGGGTCGGTGAATTGGTACCAGATTTGTCTGAGAAGGATAAAGCGCTGATTTGTTCATCGGCTGGCCACCGCAAGTCATTGTATTGCCAAATACGCATTCATGTCGCCTCCACGACATCCCGTAGAAGTAGAATGCGCTGGCGCATCTCAGGAGGGATTGAGTAACGCCGTCCTTTATCCTTATCCTTATTTATTACATGGCTAAAAACCTGCGAAGAACAATGCAATCAGAAAGGTATAAAATGATATCCATAGAACATTGGCTAGTGTTCTAGGCCATAGTAGGATAATTAGAAAGAAGATGCAGTAAAAAACACTCAGAAATAAATGAAGAACAAAAGGGAGAACAAACCGAGATGAGCTCTGCCACAGGGTCGCGTTATGTCTTAGAATTATTTACGAATCGACTTGCGTTCTCAATAAATGGTTTTAGCTTGTGTGGAATAACTATGTTTTTATCAAGTTTCAGATAATCGGAACCTGCTTTATTAACAAAACAAATATGCCGAAGTGAAGATTTTGTATTACTTCATGAAAGTTTATACCGTCCACCTCGGGTTCTAGATGGTCTCAGCACGAAGAAGTCACGTTTTTCAAGTCCAAAGAAACCACGGAGAATTTTAAGAACCATTATAAGGTCGTATATTGTTCGTCTGTATGGAAATGCTCGTAGTCTAGATTGTTTGTTTCCTGCTACATTCCCTGATAAATAGGTTTCTTGTGGAGCTGTTTTGGACTTTTTCAGGTCTAAGTATGTTTTTCTTCCTAACTGGATAAAATATCGTTGTTCCATACTCAAGCATCGGTAGTATCCACACTCAAATTACCTGAAAATGGCAATGTGATGTAGATAATAATGGTGCGTATGCTCGTTAGTAGATATATGTATGGAACGACAGGAATAAATGTGAAACAATTGCACAAGTGGCGGGATAGTTTCCTTTCAACCTAGTAGAACGAGTGGCATATTCCGGTATTCCTCAAAGGGATTGGTGAACACCGGTCTTTTTTCGCGTGTGTCCATATATTGTGGCTCCAAACAACATTTTCTAGCAAGATCACTTTCCCTCCCACGACCTGCTTAAAATCATGCGGTTGCTGTGCATGATTTGAAACATAGTGCACAACACAAACACGGTCGGCAGCGCAAGACATTTATCACCACGTCCGAGTGCAGTTCCAGCCAAGGTACAGCCTCTCCAATACAGCTGACTGCAGATCTATCTTCCAGCAAAACTAATGAAACCGGCGCTGAAAAGTAAGCGTTTATTCCTTTCACGACGATGCGCTCGATTATTTCACGCCAACTTCGTCTAACCATAATGATCGAGCCTTGATTTTCCCGTCGGCTACCCTCCTCTTATCAATGGATTGCGACAAAGGCATTGGAAGCGAGCCATGAGGTTCGATAGAAGTGTAGGCATTGGAAGCGAGCCATGAGGTTCGATAGAAGTGTATTTCGTGAGGCTTCTAGAAATTCTCTAGCATTCTGCACACTAGACACCTCGGGTAGGAATCGCGCGGTCTCAACGGTTAATGGTGTTGTCGATCAGATGTCTCAATATTAGCGTCTTCAGCAGATCCAGAGAGCCTTTCTCTTGAGTGAACAACTTGGTTCAGGTGCTAATCTGACGAAGACTTGCGAAGAAAAAGCCTGTGTGTGCATCGAAAAGGTGCCTTTATTTCGTTTCCTTTCATAAAAGGACGCTCAAAGAAGTTTCTCTGACCTACCACAAAGCCCTAAGGAGAAGCTGCGCTTTGTAGTCTCGCTCATTCCCCCAAAGCGAATCTGGACTCAAAAAAGGTCGGCTTTGCAAGCCTGAAACCGCATTCTCAGCCGTCACACAGCCAGCCGAAGTGACAGTAGTGAATAAAAGCGATCTACACAAACGTCCCCTCTCACCTGCTCCCTGTCCCCCATCCTGACTGGTGAGGGTTTGTCACGGTATAGTGGCGACCGCCTCTGTAAGCCACGCCCCTACATAGGTTGGAAGGTTGGCAGTCTCCCTAACTGCATTCTTGCTAGATGGTTGTTGTATATAATATAGACTAATAATAAAGGTTTGTAAATCCTCACTCCCAGGCAGGAGCATGACATGGAGGTCGCGGGGAGATCCTTTTGGACTTTTGCTCAAAATTTCTAAAAGAAGTTAGCAGTAGGGGAGACTCCGTTTTGACGGCCATCAAAACGTATTTATATCTCGAGATATACACACTACACCGCATGCACATTGCACATTCCTCATGAAGCATGCTGGCATGATTTTTTTTTGTTGTACTGAGCATGATTTTTATCATTTCCACTTTTTCGTTTGTCTTCGTCGTGGCGCATGAATGAGGCAGGAGCATGACATGGAATGTCACGGTATAGTGGCGACCGCCTCTGTAAGCCACGCCCCTACATGGGTTGGAAAGTTGGCAGTCTCCCTAACTGCATTCTTGCTAGATGGTTGTTGTATATAATATAGACTAATAATAAAGGTTTGTAAATCCTCACTCCCAGGCAGGAGCATGACAGGTTCGCCGCCAAATCTTCTCCAGCCGTACGTTGCCAATCAGCGACATGTGGAGGGGAATAGTTCCGCCTACCTCCAGAAATACGAAATTCTTCTGATGTCTGTTCTTTTTCTCTCACAAGGATAGCCTCCAGAGTGGCGGTGAGCTTTTGCGATGCAATTTTTACAGGATGTAGGGTCCCACGTGTGCCGTCGAAAGATGTCATCATAGTCGCTGGTGACCTTAATGGGCACGTAGGTGCTACGAAAGATGGGTTCAGCTGTCATGGTGGGATCACGTAACGCCGATGGTGAGCGCATTCTTGATTACGCGGAATCGAATAACCTCACCATAGTGAACACCGCCTTCCGAAAACGCGACTCGCACCTTATCTCATACTACAGTGGGAACACCAAGACTCAGATAGACTTTGTCCTTGTGAGAGATCGCGACCGGAGTCTTGTCACAGACGCGAAGATCGTGCCGTATGAGACGGTTGCCCCACAGCACCGACCGCTGATCTGCACTCTGAAGATCGCCCCTCCGAAACTGAAGCAGGTCGAGCGATGTGGTGCACCGAGAATCAAGTGGTGGCGAATGAGAGAGAAGGAAGCAGCTGTGATTTCTCGCGTGCGGTTACCGACAGTCGACGAAACTTGGAAGAAGGCAACCGACGCGATTCGTCAAGCTGCACATTCTGAACTCGGCATTAGGAAGCCTGGGCGACGGAAGGTTGACAAGCAGGTCTGGCTGTGAAGGACCGCAAGAAGGCATTGAAGCGATGGCGCGACTACTTTGAGGAAATCTCTACAGTAGAATTTCCTCATCCAGCCACCCGTTCAACGGCTCCAACCCGCGGCCCCGTTCAGAAGATCACCGGGGAGGAGATTTAAGCGGCTTTGAAGAAGATGAGGGCAGACAAAGCGACTGGGCCCGATGACGTGACAGCTGATTTATGGAAGTCCAAGTACTGGTACCCTGCTGAGTGGTTGGCGAAGTTCTTTAATAAGGTTGTGGCGGAGAAGAAAGTCCCTGAATGTTGGCGCCAAAGTACGACGATTCCGATTTGGAAGAAGAGGGGCAATCCTGCAGACTGCTCCAATTACCGTCCAATTCGCTTGCTTTCGCACAGCATGAAGATCTTTGAGCGAATTGTCGATGGACGAATTCGGGACATCGTCCAGCTGTCCAGCAATCAGTGCGGCTTCTTGGCTGGCTGTGGCACCGTTGATGCCAAGCATGCCGCCTCCTGATAGAGAAGCCAGTGCATATCGCCTTCCTCGACCTAGAGGCCTTTGACCGCGTACCGCGTGAAGTGATATGATACGCCCTGCGACGACATGGAGTCCCTGAGGAGCTCGGAGTTCCCCATCTCTGTCGGGGTACACCAGGGTTCTGCGCTTTCCCCACTCCTCTTTGTTGTCGTCATGGATGCCATTACACGAGATCTTCAGAAGCCTGTCCCCTGGACGTTGCTTTATGCCGATGACGTGCTGCTCGCTAGCGAAGATAAAGGTGAACTCGAGCGAGAGGTGCAAGCTTGGTGTGATCGCTTGGAGCGGTTTGGACTCAAACTGAACGTGAAGAAGACTGAATATTGAACGACGGAAGTTGCTGAGTCCAACTCCATCAAGGTTAACGGCATCGAGCTTCCACGCACTGCGGTCTTTAAGTACCTGGGATCACAAGTCGCGTCTGACGGCAAACTGATGGTCGAAGTGAATTCACGCATGAGTGCAGCTTGGTCCAAGTGGCGCTCGTTGACTGGCGTGCTCTCCGACAAGAAGATACCAGAGCGCTCTAACCAGGGAATGCCGTCAGCTTCCCATGGAACTTCGGATTGAGACCTATATCACGTGAAAGACCTCGAGACGCTGATCACAGGTATGTAGACCAAATTTGCTAAATAGATCTCCTGAGCGAGTTGTGGCCGGCGGAAGCCGTATGTTATGCGCGTTCAATCAACGTTGGGCGCGGCACTGCGTAATCAGCGGTTTTCGGAGCAGTGGTAGAGTGCCCGCTCCACAGGATTAGGTTCATTGGTTCGGTTCCCGTGTCTGACGGCTTTTTTGCATTTTGTGACCTATGTTCAACGAGGACCTATAATCTCATTTTTAGCACATTTTTGAGCGCTATGGTAGTTGGGGGTAGCACCATAGCACACTGCGGCGGGGAAGTGATCCACACTCTGGAGTTCCTTCCTCCGCCTAAATCTGTGTTCTCCTGCGCTGACTCGGAGGAGAACACAGATTTAAGCGGGGAAGGGACTCCAGGGTGTGGCTCAAGTGAAGCACCCGTGCTAAAATTGCCTACATTCTGAGGTTCCCTCCCTTGCCCAATTCGGAAGCAGACAACACGCGGATACCCTACTATATAAAAGAGTATATAATAAAAGAGTAAGTGGTTGTGTCTGTCCGTCCACTATTTCGTCTGTCCATCTGGACTTTCATAGACGTCAGGTAACGGCGTCCGGGTTCAGAAGACATGCCACCGATGTTGCGCAATGGGTGTCTAGGTTCAGAAGCGGTGTCACCGATGGGTGATCAGTGAAGAGCGGACCAGTAATGGGGTGGTAAATGGGGGGGGGCAGTGAATGGGGAGAACGGTAAAAGATGATGAGGAGGCCAGTAAAGAGGGTGGAGGGGGGGGTGGTCATTGAAAGGGGATCAGTACCGCGGGACCGGTGAAGAGAAGACCTACAAAGGTGGGAGCAGTAATGGCGGACCAGTTAAGAGGGGGAGGGGGACTCCAGCAAAGGAAGGCCGGTGAAGCGGTAGAGTAAAGAGGGGAGGGAACCAGTGGAGGCGGGACCAGCAAGCGGGAACCAGTAGGGGGAGAGGGTGGAGTAATGCTATAATTCCCCCCCCCCAACTAGCGCCGAAAAATGTGCGAAAATTGAGATTATAGGTCCTCGTCGGACATAAGTTACAAGTTAAACATGTACACAACATGTACAACAACAGGTACAAGTTAAATATAAAAGATCCGTTATATTATAATACCTATATTTATTATTTTGAGTTGAGTTATCAGTATAGAAAGTTTTATATCCATTACATGCTATGAAATTTTTTTTCAGAATTTTTGAAGCAAAGAATAATAAGATTTTTGATTTTTTCTAATATAACAGTACGAGGCATGCTAGTGAACATGTCTGTAAAATCAGCTGAATACAATTTAACATTATCTGCGTCAATACTTGCTAGTTCTGGTGTTATGTTAGAATTTTTGATAGCCCAATATGTTTTAATAGACCTTGTATTACTAGCTACATTATTGGCGTAATTAATAAAGTGTGTTTTTAGAAAAGTAAATATACAACAAAGTTCTAGGTCCAAGGGCTTAACACTACTATTATATGCCTCGGTAATAAATCTAAATTTTACAGGATCTTTATGAAGTTTAGGCAGTGAATAAATCATTGATAAATCTACATTTGAATCTACGATTAATTTATTTCTAATTTGGAATTGTTGAGGCTTTTCTATTATGGGCAGCTTATTAGAAACGTTCAAATTAACATATGTATTATTAGTGTTACTGTTGTTAAAGACATCATTTTCGTTATCATATGTAATTCCCATTTCTTTCATTAGGTTTAGTTTCATTTTTTGCAAATAATACCATAATTATTGCTTGCTTTATCCAATGGACAAAATATAAAATCTTTTTGTAGTCTTCGTATTGTATGGTACGGTATATAAGCTTTATTACAGCTTTATTACTAATGTTGATATGACTCAGAAATGGTTTTATTTTGTTTCTGTATTCTACTGCAAAGAAACTGTTCAATTGGTTCACTTGATCTGTCGAAATTCCATGGAATCCACTTATGTGATTAACAACTTTTTCGAGAGTGGATTTATATGTGTTATGCACTATATCTCTGTGTAACCTATTACTGGTCTATATTTTGTGCCTTTTATCATAATTTCTTTCAAGTGTTGGTGTTCTATAATGTTTAGATTACCTGTGATAATATGACAGTGAGTACTGTCAGTGAATGAGCTGTATTTATTTTTTTCTGTTTTACATATGCATCCTCTATTGAGTATATCTTTATAACTTTCAAGATTGGCGTTTTTTTAGAAATTGATTATAGTTGAAAATAGTGGTAGATATAGGTCGCTTATAGGTATACACTACTCTAAAAGGAATAAATTCTTTTGTGGAGGTACTTCTGAGGCCGGATTCATGATTGGTAAGGTTAGGGATGAAAAAGTTTACTCAGGAAGATAGTGGGTGGAGAGTAAGTTTGGTATTCATGAACAGCTTATCAGCGTAGTCATTTCATGCGTAAAAATTCGTCGAGCGGTTCATCCAGTGATGAACATTTCGATTCAGTTCGATGTTTATTTGCAGACATTTTCTACCCAGTAGATTAGATAGTTAGTGGAAGTCCTCAGAGAATAATTAATCCTCAGATGCTCATTTGTGGTGGGACATGTGTACTTTTAGCGAAACAGCGTTTAGCCAAAAAAAAATAGCAACCGCAGAAAACTTTATGCGCTTATAAAAAAGAAAAATCTCGTCTATCACTCTGGTTCACAACCACAAAAGGATAATGCCACATACTTAGAGTATGTTAATTCTCTAGGTAGAATATTTTGCTCTCTAAATTAGGGTGTTTTCAACACACCTCGCTTTGACTAACACCATAAGGCGTATGTTGGGATAGTTTATTATTGTTTTGTTGCTTCAGAACCAAAGACAAAGGAATTTTGTGTGGAATAGGATCCTTGACGACTGCATGAAAAGCTGCTCATGAATGAACCTCACTGGATAAAACTTCCCGCTGATAAGCTTGCTTAGTAAGGATGATGGGTGTAGGATAGATTTGGTATTCATAAGAGTGGGTAGCGCTATCACTGGATATCACTGGATACTGCCTGCATTTTTGACTGATCATATCGATGACGAAGGGCTAACGAGGATCTTGAATTATTTGAATAAGTTTCGTTTCATATTTTACATATCTTAGTGGTTGTAGCAGCTCCCAATTATTATGAACATATAGGAACTTCTCTTGTTGGAGGAGTGCACGGCTAGAAAAGAGAAACAAACACAAACACGATGGCCTGTCCAAGCCAGAAACTTGAAAACAAGGAGAGGAGAACTCTCGTAGATTCGCTTATTGTGTAGTCTCTGTAAAACAGTGTCCATTCTATTTTACCCTCCTTGTCAAATAAGTGTCCACTAGGACAGACCCAACATTTAGGCCTATGTGTAGCTTCATTTCAACGTTCGTTCTTACCTGATGCCGGTAACTTCACGTGCCGGACAAGATAGAGAAAAAAGGACCCGTCACTATGCAGGTTAGGGGAGGGCACTTCCCCGTAGTTACGGATTTCTTCAATGTACAGCCCAAGGTACACCGTAAGCTGGTTTACCTCTGCTCTAGAATTTAGCTAGATTAAAAAAAAGATTCATAAGCAGAAAAAGAGAAGTATGAAAAGGTGTCATCGCGACAGTGCACGTCCCCAACCCACCGCTATTGAACGACATCCTGCATAATATTTTTGAACTGCAGTAGGGGTGTACGGAAAACTGATGGTCGAAGTGAATTCACGCGTGAGTGCAGCTTGGTTCAAGTGGCGCTCGTTGACTGGCGTGCTCTGCGACAAGAACATACCAGTGCGCTTTAAGTCGAAGATGTACAGAGCAGTCGTCCGGCTGGTAGCGATGTACGGCGCTGAGTGTTGGCCTGCGACTAAGGAAGTTGAAACGCGCCTCAGCGTCATGGAGACGAAGATGCTGCGCTGGATGGCTGGAGTCACGCGCATGGACCGCATCCGAAACGATGTCATTCGGCAGAAATTCGGTGTCGCTCCGATAGCTGACAAGATGCGCGAAGCTCGCTTACGATGGTACGGCCACGTTCTACGTGGAGAGGAAGACAGCGTCCGCAAGATAGGCCTTAACTTCGAGGTAATAGGAAAGCGGCCTAGAGGGCGCCCGAAGCAGCGCTGGCGTACGGGCTTGAAAGTACAGGACGTTACATACGGGCTTGAAAGTACAGGAACTCCTCTAAAAGGCACACCAACCAAACGGCTGATGAGGGCATAGAGTTATGGCCGTATCTTTTGATCAAATCTCGAAAAAGCCGCGTTTTCCCGGCTTTTGCTTCTTTTTGATATCACCTGTATCACCTGTCGTCCCGTTGATCATCGAATTGCTCGAGCGGGTGCCAGCAGCGTCTCCATTCGTCCATGTCGCGTGCCAGAGTAGTCCAATGGATCCTCCTCGCTCGAGGGACACGAAGAGCGTCATATCGGTCGTTCAGGGCTTTCACGAAGAAGTCCGACCAACGCGTTGATGGGCGTCCTGGTGTCCTTTTGACATCCCGAGGAATCCAGTCGGTGATGGCTCTCGTCCAGCGGGTGTCTGCGAAGCGCATTACGTGGCCGGCCCACCTAATTTTCGACAACTTGGCCCACGCGACAGCGTCTCTGATCTTCGAGCGTCGGCGAAGCTCGGAACTCCGGAGGCCTTCTCTCACTTGCGTGAGTCGTTTCACTCCAAGCATCGTCCTCTCGATTCCACGCTGCGCGACGCTGATCGCGTGTTCATCCTGCTTTCGTATAGCCCAGGTCTCTGAGGCGTATGTTAGGGCAGGAAGAACAGTGGAGTCGAATAGGTGGGCACGGAGTCGGACGTTCTTCGTCTTCTTCGCGGCTTCTTCGACGCTCTTGAAAGCTCCCCAAGCCGCTCTTTTCCTCCTGCTCAGCTCTGGTGCTAGGTCGTTGGCCATGTTGACTTCGCGACCCAGATACACATAGCTGGAGCATTCGGAGATGTTTGTTCCGTTGAGCGAGAATGGGGCATCAGAAACCCATCCGTTCCTCATGAACATCGTCTTCGTAAGATTCAGCTGCAGTCCAACGTTCCCACATACACGATCGAAGTCGGCCAGCATTCGCTCCGCCTGGCTGATGCTCGGCGTTATGAGCACGATGTCGTCAGCGAAGCGAAGATGATGTAGTTGCCGGCCGTCGACCTTCACTCCCATGTCTTCCCATTTTAGTTCGCGCATGACGTTTTCGAGAGTGGCACTGATGAGCTCCGGGGATATGGCTATCCCCCTGCCGAACCCACTTTTCACGTCAATGACGACGTCGTTGTAGAATGGTGAGATCTTGGTCGTGAATCCACTGTACAGCTCTTGAAGGACTCTGATGTACTGAGTAGGAACGCCCTAGGTGAGCAGGGCTTCGATGACCGCTTCAGTTTCGACAGAGTCGAATGCCTTCTTCAGGTCGATGAACGTAAGGCACAGCGGCAGCTTGTACTCTCGCGACACTTCGATGAGCTTCGTAATGGTGTGTATGTGGTCGATCGTGCTGAATCCTCTCCGAAATCCTGCTTGCTCGCATGGCTGTCCTTCGTCCAGCGTTCTGCTAATCCTATTCAGGATAACTCGAGTGAACATCTTGTAGACTACGGACAACAGGCAGATCGGGCGATAGTTGCCAATGTCGTGCACGTCTCCCTTCTTGTACAGCAAGATGGTTCTGCTGGTCTTCCACTGAGATGGAACCTTGCACTCCGACAGGTAACGTGTGAAGAGCCGCGCCAGGGTGTTGATGAGCGTAGGCGGGAGGTTCTTCAGGTGTTCGGGTCTGATCCTGTCGGGACCGGGTGCTGTACGTTTCTTCACCGACGAGATGGCGTGTCGGATCTCGGAAGGGAGAACAGAGGGGACGACGTATCCATCCTGCGGAAGATGGCATAAGGGCAGGTGGACGTGGCTATCGAAGAGATCGGAGTAGAAGTCGTGGATGACCCTCTCCATGGTCCTTCTGGAAGAGGTGACGGTTCCGTCTGGACGTCGGAGAGCTGTCATCTTGGTGTTGAAGTTGACGAAGTTCCGGCGGGCATTGCGGATGCTCAACCCTGCCTCTGCAGCTTCAGCCAACACTTCCGCCCTTCTCTCCTTGAGATCTTCCTTTATCGCCGCTCTGCATAGCTTTGCAAGCTCGGACGTCAGTTGGTAGTTGCCTGACGCTCGTGCTGCTCCACGCTGGCGTATCAGCTCGAGAGTTTCCGGAGACAGACGTCTCTTGGTGGTCTTCAAGCTCTCGGCTCCCTTAGCACTATCGTGGAGATGGTGCACGAAGCGGTCGCATTCCTCGTCGACGTTGTCCATAACGGCATCTTCCCAAAGACCGGCAAGAGAGGTGTAGAGGTCCCAGTTGATGGTCGTTCTGGGACTCCTCTTCTTGAACTTCGCGGCCTTCTCTCCTTGACGCGAAAAGCGGAACCTTGCGCGAAGGAGGCGGTGGTCCGATCCCGTGTAGAACTTGGGGACAACGGAGACGTCGATCAGGCAATATTTGCGGTTGAAGATGATGTGGTCAATCTCGTTGTGGAACTGGCCACCGGGAGATTCCCAGGTCCATCGTAGGGAGGGAGGCTTCTGGAACTGCGAGTTTCCATGGATGGTCTTGGTCGACATGATAAACTCAGACAGCCTTTCACCTTGCTCGTTCCACTCCAAACCGTGGGTTCCGATGTGAAGTTCTTCCGGCGACCTTCGCGGTCCGATTTTGGCGTTGAAGTCGCCGACGATCACCTTGTAGAAGGTGTGGTCTTCCTTATAGAACTTCTCCAGCTCCACGTAGAAGGCTTCGACCTCTTCGTCGTCGTAGTCGGATGTTGGGGCATACGCGACAAATACAGTCAAAGCTGGCACGGAACCACATCGCTTCAGTCGCAGACGTCCGATTCGGCTTGTCAGAGACTCGTACGAATCGATGTTCATGGCCAAGTGCGTGTTGACGAGGACACCAACGCCGCCTACTCCTCTGCTGTCGCATGTTCCGAGGAACAGTTCTTCTCCGGAGTCGTAGGCGGCGTGCAGGGGGTGGTGTCTTCTCGTCTCGGTCAGTCCGATGACGTCGTACTTGATCTTCCTGGCTTGCATCATCAGGTCCTCGACGGATGCTTCCGATGCAAGCGTGCGGGCGTTGTAAGTACAGATCGTCATCCTAGTCCTTCTCAATTTGCGCAGCCTGGTTAGGCTCTGAGATTTTAGCAGCCTCTCCGTACTCGTCCTTCCCATCGCTGCAGAAATAGGGTCTCTTTCGGGGTCAGGGGAATGAGGCCCTTTAGTGCTGCTGTGTTTGACTGGAATACAACACGGGTAGCTAGTCAGGCTCTGTCGTGCGGGCGGGGTACTCCGGGCAGCCAGCCAGACTGCCCGAAGGGACGGGGCGAGACTTAAGGCGGCCTCGAATCGCCTTACATGTACTCCCAGTCAGGGTCAAGCGTGGGGTTCGATTTTTGCCGAAAATTTACGACCCCCCCCCTCCCAGAGCGGATCTGGTACGACCCTCCCCCCTTGTGTAGACCACCGTTTTATTTCCTATCCGCGTTGATTTTTTAAAATTTTCTATGCAATTTTTGTACCCTTTAATAGGTCCTTCTTTCCAGATGCAGCGTCGACTGTATCAGATTAGCCCAAGAAAGAGGGCAACTGTTTGATTTAGTAATTTGTTAGAAAAAACGCTGATAAAGGTTTTGTGTATGTAATCTTCTGATAATAATATTTTGTTTGTTTACAGCTGAAAATAAAGCACTTTTGAGAGCAGTTGTCGAATTAATCACAACGAGTTCAACTTTTCACGCTTTCTGAGCATCTCGTGAACCCGGAACATTTTTGTACGTGAAGGAGCAACATCTGCATTCGAAATTGTACTCTATACAATGCAGAGTGTTATTTGCTAAAGCTGACTTAAGTGCTTTATCCACAACATTTTTCAGACACTCTCGGAAGCGATGACCGAATGGCAACCGAGGATGGACATATCACGGAACTAATTTTCTCTCTTCTGCTGGAAACAGCATCAGAAAGTGAAATTGTACCCAACAAAATTTTAAGCCCTCGTTTGATACATGGCAATAAAACCTGTTTTTCTGGAACGATCCTTTGTATGAACAGACGCTCCGATTTGTGTCGTTTGCCGAAAATTTTCGACACCGTTAATCACAAGGAAGCATGGATCCTGCTTTTTAAAGCGTAGAATCCACACTTCTTATTGTTTTAAAAACTCTGTAAATTTTTCAGAGACGTTGAACAAACTCCGAAATGTGGTAGGTTACGTGGAGCCATTGCGTTTGCCGATATCATCGATGGAGACTGAGGGTGGTCTTCTCGCGGAAAATTTTTCAATCTTCTCAAGGAAAGAACACGCGAGAGTGAAATTGTGCTTCATGGATTTTTAAGTCATGAGTATTACACAGTAAAAATCTGAGCTTCTTCGCAGCGATCTCCGATATGATTAGGGCTGATCGCATTTAAATTTTTCGCTTTTCAAGAAAAAATAATTAATTTTTACCTGATGCAGATCACCCACACAGTTGAAATTTTGTCAAAAAACGTTTCAAGTCTTGTTCAATGCACAGTGTAAAAATCATGGTTTCCTGAAACGAGTAGGTTGCATCGACCTCTGATCGATATGGCACCGACGTCATGGGAGCGACGAAATTCGACATTCGCAAAAACGAGTATAACTCGATAAGCTTTCCACAATTTTAGAAAGCCAATAACTTTTTAAATATTACAAAAAAAGCTATTTCATACGGTGTGAAAAACGGCTTTCAAAAACTAGATCTTCATAGGGGGCTTCGATTTTTGCGCGAAAAAAATTGAAGTGATATAGAATAAGTAATCGTTACTCGGTAAGTTTTTCGAGTTTTACAAAAGCCAGTAGTTATTTGGAAACTAGAGAAAAAGCGCTTTCGAATTATGTAAAAATTGGTTTTCAACAGGGAGGTCTTCATAGGGGGTGGTAGGGGTTCGATTTCTGCTCCATTGTTGCAGAAATACGTGCCAAAAATCGAACCCCCCTCGCCCCCTATGAAGACCTTCCTGTTGCAAACAAATTTCTACATGTTTCGAAAGCGCATTTCCTCTAGTTTTCGAAAAGCAATTGGGATTTTTGAATTCCAAAAAACGAACCGAGTTATGGACATTTTTTGTGAAATCACTCCAATGACTCCGGTGATGGGGCGACCAACTCCTCTGGTTACGGCTTCACAAAATTGATCATAACTCGGTTCATTTTTTGAAATCTAAAAATCCCAATTGCTTTTTGAAAACTGGAGGAAAAGCGTTTTCGAACCATGTAGAAATTAGTTTTCAGCAGGGAGGTCTTCTTAGGGGGCGGTGGGGGTTCGATTTCTGGTCCACTGTTGCAGAAATACGTGCCAAAAATCGAACCCCCCTCGCCCCCTATGAAGACCTTCCTTTTGAAAAACGATTTATGCACTGTCAGTTAGCATATTTTCTCTACTTTTCAAAAAACAATTGGGATTTTTGAATTTCAAAAAATGAACGGAGTTATGACCATTTTTATGAAATCACTCCAACGTCGACGGTGCAGGGTCTACGAGTAGTTCTTCACAAATTTGATCATAACTCGGTTCTTTTTTCGAAATTCGAAAATCCCAACTGCTTTTTGAAAAATATAGAAAAGATGCTTTCTTCCCATATAGAAACCTGTTTTCAAAAAAGGGGTCTTCATACGGGGCGAGGGGGGTTCGATTTTTGGCACGTATTTCTGCAACAATGGACCAGAAATCGAACCCCACCCGCCCCCTATGAAGACCTCCCTGATGAAAAGAAGTTTCTATATGGTTTGAAAACGCTTTTCCTCTAGTTTTTAAAAAGCTATTAAATCTTTCAAAATTCCAAAAACCTACCGGGATATAATTGTTTATACAAAATCACTTCAATTTTTTCGCTCAAAAATCGAAGGCCTCCGCCCCGTATGAAGATCTAGTTTTTGAAAACCGATTTTTATACCGTATGAAATATCTTTTTTTTGTAGTTTCTAAAAAGCCATCGGCATTTTAAAATTGTGGAAAACCTACCGAGTTATAGTCATTTTTGTGAACGTCGAATTTCGTCGCTCCCATGACGTCGGTGCGATATCGACCACTGGTGGATCCAGTCTATTCGTTTCAGAAAACCATGATTTTTACACTGTGCATTAGACAAGTATTGAAACTTTTTGTGGCAAGATTTCAACTGTGTGGGTGATCTGCTTCAGGTAAAAATTAATTAATTTTTCTTGAAAAGCGAAAAATTTAAATGCAGTCAGCCCTAATCATATCGGAGGTTGCTGCGAAGAAGCTTAGTTTATGATTGTATATTAATCACATCTTGAACTCTAAGATGGCCCAATTTTCACTCTCTGATGCTCTTCCTCCAGAAGGTAGAAATTTTTTTTCCGCAAGAAGTCCGTCCTTCAGTGGCGATCGGTGATATCGGAGAACGCAATGGCTCCACGTAACCTATCATATTTCGGAGTTTGTGCGACATCTCTGAAAATTCACAAAATTTTAAAACTGTAAGAGGTGTGGGTTCTACGCTTTAAAAAGCAACTTGTAAAAATAGCGGCTTCCATGTGATTGACGGTGTCGAATTTTTTCGGCAAATGATACAAATCGGAGCGTCTGTTTATACAGAAGATTGTCTCACAAAAACACGTTTTATTCCCTTGTGTCAACCGGTGGATTAAAACTTTATTGGGCACAACTTCACTTTCTGATGCTGTTTCCAGCAGAAGAGAGAAAATTAGCTCCGTGACAAGTTCATCCTCGGTTGCCATTCGGTCATCGCTTCGAAGAGTGCTTCCAAAAATCTTGTAAGAAAAGCACTTAATTTTCCTTAGCAATTGACTCTTCAAATTTTATAGACTGCAATTTAGGACGTAGATGTCGCTCGTTCAGGCAGAAAACTGTTGCGTCCATGACTTCCTGAAAAAAAAAAACTGAAAAATGGAAAGTTCTCATGGACTCCAAATCTGCCGGCGGAAAATCTTTATTTCTAACGAGTGATACAATCATTATTTGAAACTTGTTATGTTAATTTTTACAACTTCGCGGGACGAAGGAGAGACTCCACACCTTCGTAAGCATTCCTGGAAAAAACAACTTATTAAGAATTGAAAAAAACACCAAAAAACCTGAAGAATAAGAGAGAATCCTCTGCCAAAACCGGAAGAGCACGACCCCCCCCCCCCCTCCAGACGAGGCCACAGTACGACCCCCCTTCGATTCCCGAACCTCAAGCTTGACCCTGCTCCCAGTCTACCGAGTGCAAGCTTTTGGCCGAGCCGACACAGTTACAATCCGCACAGTCACGGACACATCCACGCACACTGTGCACGAACATGCCGCTCCCACGCACAAGGAACGCGTCGACCCGACACAGCAGGAGCAAGGAGTCCATCCCCTGCATCCCACCTGCGTCTCTGGGCAGTACACGGTCGCATTTGGTTCGAATTTAATTCCTCTATCCACCACCCGGGGACGCGCCACGTGGCCCCGCGACAAGCGGCCCGAGATCCCTCTTAACAAGAGAGCCCGAAGGCTCTGGGGGTCGAGCGTTCTATCCCCTCATCCCCCTGGCCCGCCCACCCCCAACCCCCTGCAATTGCTCGAGAGTCTAGTGGCTGCCTTACGAGATAGTGGAGACGCAGACATTTGCCACGCCTCTGTTTAAAGGGCGGGGGATAGAACGCCACTCCGCCGAAGGCTCTCTATCGAGGGAGATCCGTGGTTTTGATATAACTCGCCTAAAATTCATTAACTTCAAAAACAAACAATATATTTGAGTTCAGGAGCTCGAGCTCTGTCGTATGGTTTACATTGTTTGTATGAGGCTATGGAAATCGCCGAAATTGAAAACTTGCGCTCTATTGCGAAGGGCGGTCGCGGACGAGCTGTCGGTCGCCGTCGAGTACCGTTGTGTGCTCACAACTCCGCTAGTTTGAGGTTTTTTGGGAAACGGTGGGTATCGTTCGATTCGTCTCTTCGAGATCTACACAAGCATTTGTACAGCTTCGCCAGACCACCGCGTTTTCGCATTGGTTGGTCAAAAATGACTGGAGCAGACCTTCTGAGATTGGAAAAGCTTATTTTTCAGGACTTGCATGTTCTCGGAGTAGGTCATGGCGTAAAGTGTCCCGTCGTTCCAGGAATCCACTACGAGTGCGCCGTGCACTATGCATATAGGATCAACCTATCAATCGAGGGGGGGGGACAGCTTGTCGTGTGAGCGTTTAGAGAGTTTTGCGAGAAATTCTCAGCCGTCCTAGTTAGGATTTGCTCTAACACAGTCCAGCTAGCCTTTGGAGTGCGTCGTGAACAGTGAAGAGTCGAATCTATCAGTCGAGTAGGGCGACAGCTCGCAAATTTTACGCGCGGGCGTGTTTGGCGGGCAATAACTCTGTCGAGATCGAATCGCTCCGGCTGCGGCTCGTTTTCGTAGGCAACAGAGAGCTTTAGTAGTCCGCAAAAGTACAGCGTTGTAGCTTCTAAAAAGGCGAAATTATAGTGGAAATACATGTGAGGCTTGTGTGGCCTAATTTTTTCCCGATTTTAGTCGATCACTGCGGGAAGACGCGATGAGCCAACAGCCCACAAGCGCGTAGGAGAGCAGAATATTGAAGGCACTTTGCGATGGCATGCTCATAGTTCCCCTGCTGCCTAAGCTGCTTCGGCCTCATCTGACATTTTAGAGCAGTGGAGGGTAGCGGTGAAGTTTCCAACGTTCATTCTCGTCCGTATTTAAAGTTTTCAGCGCTCGCAGTGGTAACATTGTGTTCAGCTCAAAAAGCTCTATCGAACGGTACTAATTCTGTCCAATTCTGAGAACATCGATTATTTGACAATTTCGCATCGAAGACGAGGGCGCTCCATGCCGCGGCAGAGGAGCGATGACGTCATCGAAAATTGATTTTCCCGAACCAGCCCAAGTTTGCTCGCATTCGATAGAGCTTCTTATGCTCAATTAAATGGTTTGGCTAGGAGTAGCGAAAACCGTAATCTTGACCAGTAAGAGCGGGGAGAACATCGACCGTTATTGATCTAAATTTGACACGCGGGTGTGTTCTGAACGCGATAACTCTGTAAATTGTGAACCTTTCCGGTTGCAGCTTGTGGGTTTTGAAGGCAGCAAGAAGCTCTAGTAGTCTGCTAAAACACAAGAATGTAGCTTATGATAGGGCAAAGTTACAGCGCTGCGAAAATGCAGGTTAGCCTTGTGTGGCACGATTTTTCCAATTACAGTCGACCCCTGCGGAAAGACGCGGAGAGCTAACGGCCTACAAATGCGCGTGCTAGCAGAACGCTAAAAGTGCTTTCAGGTGCTCACAACTCCCTAGTTTATTAAATTGCCTTAGCCCCAGATGCCATTTTAGGGTGGCGGGCTTAGCGGTTGAAGTTTCCTGCGCTCTTACTCGCCCAAATCACAGTTTTTCCGAAACACAATAGCACCGTTCAATTCAACACGAAAAGCTCTATCGAATGGGCCGGTTCGGAAAAATCTATTTTCGGTGACGTCATGCCTTTAATGTTCTGCTAGACTGCGCATTTGCAGGCCGTTTGCTCTCCGCATCTTTCCGCAGTGATCGACTGAAGTTGGAAATAATCGTGCCACACAAGGCTAACCTGCATTTTCGCAGCGCTGTAACTTTGTCCAATCGTAAGCTACATCAATGTGTCTCAAAACACTACTAGAACTTTTGCCGCCTACAAAACCCACAAGCTGCAATCGGAAAGGTTCAAAATTTACAGAGTTATCGCGCTCAGAACACACCCGCGTGTCAAATTTAGAACAATAACGGTCGATGTTCTTCCCGATTTTATTGGCCCAGATTACGGTTTTCGCTACTTTTAGCCAAACCATTCAATTCAGCATCAAAAAGCGCTATCGAATGGTGCCCAAATTGGCCAGATTCGAAAGTAGTGATTTTCGGTGACGTCATCGGCCCTCCGCTGCGGCCTCACCCCGACGCGAAATTGTCAAAAAATCGATATCTCCAAAATTGGTCAAGATTGACACCGTTCGCTAAAGCTCATCGAGCTGAACGCCGCGAGTACCGAAAACTCATGGGCGGAAGGAGTAAGGGCAGAAGAAGCTTCACTGTTGCCGTCCACCGCTCTAAAATGCCAGCTGTAACTAAGGCAGGTTAGGCAGCTGGAGAGCTGTGAGCGCTTCCTCGTAAGGCAGCTTAAGTTGTCTGTTAGCCCATGCATTTGTAGGCCGTCAACTCATCGCCTCGCAATATGCGATTGAAATCGAAAAAAATGGCTTGTACAACCCTGACCTGCATTTTCGCACCATCGTAACGTTGTCCATTCATAGGCTACATCGCTCTGCTTCGGCGAACTGCTAGAGCTTCTTTGCTGACTACAAAATCCACAAGCTACAGCCGAAAGGGTTCACACTCGACAGAGTTATCGCGCCCCAGACACTGCCGCGCGTGCAATTTGCGAGCAGCCGCGCCACCTCGACTGATAGGTTCGATTGCATACGCATTGTTCTCAGTGCACTCCAGATGCAAGCTGGACAGTCTTAGAGCAAATCCTGAGTAGGGCGGCTGGGAATTTCTGATAAAACTCCTCAAACTCTCACTCTACAAGCTTTCGCGCCCATCAATTGATAGGTTCGATTACATATGCATTGTTCTCAGTGCACTCCAGATGCAAACTGGAGAGTCTTAGAGCAGTTCGTGAAGAGGAAGGCTAGGACTTTCCTTTAAAACTTCCCATACGCACACTTTACAAGCTGCCGCTCGCTCTAGAGGTTGTCGCACTCACTCGATTGTTTCTGTCGGGCCTATATGCATTGTTCACAGCACGCCATGCCGGCAGTTAGTTCCAAACAGTAGGCCATGCTTGTCCAAACGCGTAAGTAGGCTCCTTCCATCAGCCTAAAGTCCAGAAGTTGATGGCGCTGCGCCCTAACGCGACTTGCATCCGGAGCGACACGTGGCGAGCGTAATACCGCGCTCTTCGGCGCCCTTTGGCGCCGCTTGTTCTTGTTGTACGCAGCGGCATGTCCGATACTGTACAGCAATTCCTGAGTATGCTGGCCGCAAATTTGTGATAAAGCTCCCCAAACGCTCACACTACAAGCTGTCCCCGCTCTCGACTGGTAGGTTCCATCACATATGCATAGTGCACGGCGCACTCCAAAGGTAGCTGAACAGCCTTAGAGCAACTCCTGAATAGGGCGGCCGAGAATTTCTCACAAAACTCCCTAGACGCTCACACTACAAGCTGCCCCCCCCCCTCGATTGATAGGTTGATCCTATATGCATAGTGCACGGCGCACTCTCAGTGGATTCCTGGCATGACAAAACACTTTACGCCATGCTTGAATATGCTCCGAGAACATGCAACTCCTGGAATATAAGCTTCTCTTGTACCAAAAGTCTGCTCCAGTCATCTTTGCCCACCCACTGCGAAAACGCAGTGGTCTGACAAAGTTGTATACAAGGTTTGTAGTTCTCGAAGAGACCAATCGAACGGTACCAACCGCTTCTCAAAAAACCTAAAACTGAAGGAGTTATGGGCATGCAACGGTTTTCGACGACTTGCTACCGACAACTCGTCCGCAGCCGCCCTTCGCAATGGAGCACGATTTTGAACGAGAAACTAACCTTTGAAAAAATTCGGTTGAACTTTGAAATTTTTGGCAATTTTTTAACGCTTTGTGATAGCGCTTGAACTGATGAACTTAAAAATGTGCTTGCTTTCGCAATTGGTTAACTTTGAAGGAAGTTGTTTCGAAAGGCCGAAAAATCCGGGAAAATGCGGCTTTTTCGGCATTTTTGAAAAGGCTATGGCCACAACTGTAGCTGGTGTCCACCCCGATCTAGCGCTGGATCGAGAAAGATGGCGTCATGACACCAGAATAGCGGACCCCGCCACGAAGCGGGACAAACGCTGAAGAAGAAGAAGAAGAAGAAGAAGAAGAAGAAGAAGGGTGTGCGTAAAAAAATTGAATTTGCAAAGCATTTAGGGCTAACTTAGCAGTTGTTGAGTCGTAGCGTTTTCTTCCCTTTGCTCGATAATCATATATAATTTGATGTATCATACTCTATAATAACGCGCTAGGCGATGACTCATACCATCGATCGGCGCCGCCGCAGAATTATCCATAAAATAGGAAAAAATCGGGGGAGGGGAGGAGGGGAATGAGAGGGAAAATTGGGGGGGGGGGAGAATGGGAGGAAAATTACGACACGAAAATAGCGGAAAATACGTAGACGTGTTCTACCTGCCTGGAAACTTCAACATTGGGGTAGTCGCGGTCGCAAAACACGAACCTGAAGTTCATTTTTGAAGTATCGATCGCCATCAATCGATACTGATCAAATTACGTGGCGCGAAAAAAGCGGAAAATACCCAGACGTCTTCTACGTGCCAGGGGATTCAGAAGACGTGCGGAATACGTCGCATGACGTACCTCGGACTCAAAAGACGTGCGAAAACCTTCGCTCAACGTGTTTGGAGATTCAGGTAGAGGGGCCGAAGATGTCGTCCGACGTGTCTGGGAATTCAGAAAGCGTGCCGAAGACGTCGACCGCTAAGTGGAGATCATTGACGGAGACCCGTACCAGTAATGGGGGACCGTTTAACTAGGGGAGGACCAGTAGTGAGGAACCAATAGACCGCCCTATCATACTACACACTATACGTACTGCGAGGCAAAATCTGTACAAGTAAAACATCTAGCTTGGTGTGATTGTCCTTAGCTTAGAGATACTGCAACATCGCGCGAAACGCGCAAATGCGACGCACGCCGATAGGCGTGACGGAGCATTTGTATTATATATATATATATAGTAGTATATATCGTAGTATATGTATATATAGTAGTATATAGTAGTATATATATATACTATATATGATAGATAGAATTAGATAATTAGATATATAGTTTAAAGAATTGCCGTCTGAGGAAAACGAAGCAATCGGCCAGACTTTTGCCAAAGCTGGTGATGTTATTCTGGCGGATCAGGTCGAGGAAGATAGGACTCTTTAAGCATTTATTATTGAACGATATTTCACATAATTTTTTCGAATAGTTAATAATAAACACTTGGCCTTAGGCGTTATTGATTCAATATAATGAGATGTGGGTCTAAAGACGAAATCATGGAAAAGAAAGGAATTAAAAGCAAAACCGGCAACGCTATTCTGTTTGGCAAAGGCTTTACCCCATCTCTAGAGTCGGGTAGAATTTTTCACTACCCTTCACTCTAAACCGGTTTTCATGAATGGTGAGTAGCGCATGAAATTTTACCCCTCACCCTTGTCGACCTCTGAATATTTGCTTATCAATTTAGAGTCGACGTGATAATAGCTATCAATCGCCGAATGATAAAATTCTACCCTGCTCTTCACCCACCGCTTCACTATTGTGAATCACAGGAAATGCTTAAATTTCTACCCACCACCCACATAACCCAGGGTAAACTCAATCATGAATTCGGCCTCTGATTATTTCTTTGATTTTGCTGCTGTTGAATATTTTATTAAAGTTGATACGGTCAAAAATATCACCTTTATATTCCATGTCTACATAATTGAATGATTTCTTCTCTACTTGTTTGATGTTATTGCTTGTATTGTATTTTATATTTGTCAGCAAGCACAGAACAATAAGCTTAGTTTTTTGATTAGCATTGCTAAGGAAGTCTTTACTTAAACTGAGATTAACAAGTGTATCCAAATTTTGTTTATTTAGCATCTTGATTTTATTATAAACTTCAAAGACTTCAATATTTTCTTCGTTACTGAGATATTGTATAAATTGGTCTGTATTATAACAGTTTTTGTTTTTAGTTCTTTCCTTATTTCCTCTATTTGTTCTTTCTTTTACAACCTGAAGTGAGTACAAAATGTCCTGAAGTGAGTGTAAAATGGATGATTTGTTTTATAATCAAGTGGATTAATTATAGAAGATATATTTCCATAGCCTTTTATGTTGTCATTAAGTCCAAATGGATAAGCACTATTTAGAAGTTTAATCCGAAATAATTCTTTGTTAAATAATTTGTTTTTATCTATGTTTTCTTCTAAGGCGTCTAAAACTGTAAACTTTGGAATTGACCCACATTTATGAAAATTGAGAGGTAACACAAATGGCGAGTGTGAGAAGTATGCGAGGGTCCCTGATGCGAGGGCGGCATCGGGGGGCAACTGAGCTAGTCCGAAAGTCCCGTAACGTAAGCAGGACCCGCGTGGCAACGTTGAATGTGGGTACGTTGACAGGCCGCTCGTTCGAGTTGGTTGAAGCACTGGAGCGTAGAAGAGTTGATTTCTGTGCGGTGCAGGAGACGAGGTGGTCTTGCCGCAACTCAAGGGACATAGGACGTGGCTTTAAGGCCGTTCTATGTGGAAGTCCCAGGACCACCAGTGGTGTCGGAATAATCGTCTCCGAGCGATTTCGTGACTCGATTGTAAGCGTCGAGCGCTTTGACGACCGATTGATGAAGATCGTTGTCGCCGCTAAGGAGCGACTCTATCACTTCTTCTCAGCGTATGCTCCGCAGACTGGCTGCTCGGATCAAGCCAAGGAAGAGTTTTGGAGCCTGCTTGATGAGAAAACAGCAGTGGTACCGTCGAAAGATGTCATCATAGTCGCTGGCGACCTTAATGGGCACGTAGGTGCTAGAAAGACGGGTAGAGCTGTCATGGTGGGATCACGTAACGCCGATGGTGAGCGCATTCTTCATTACGCGGAATCGCATAACCTCACCATAGTGAACACCGTCTTCCGAAAACGCGACTCGCACCTTATCTCATACTACAGTGGGAGCACCAAGACTCAGATAGACTTTGTCCTTGTGAGAGATCGCGACCGGAGTCTTGTCACAGACGCGAAGATCGTGCCGTATGAGACGATCGCCCCACAGCATCGACCGCTGATCTGCACTTTGAAGATCGCCCCTCCGAGGCTGAAGCAGGTTGAGCGATGCGGTGCAGCTAGAATCAAGTGGTGGCGAATGAAAGAGAAGGAAGCAGCTGTGATTTCTCGCGTGCGGTTACCGACAGTCACGACTGTCGACGAAACTTGGAAGAAGGCGACCGACGCGATTCGTCAAGCTGCACAGTCAGAACTCGGCATTACAAAGCCTGGGCGACGGAAGGTTGACAAGCAGACATGGCTGTGGACAAACGACGTGAAAGCAAAAGTGCGAGAGAAGAAGTCGCTCTATCACGTGTTTCTCCGCGAAAAGACAGCCGATAACTGGCGGAAGTATCAAGAAGCGAAGAAAGCTGCAAAGAAGGCCGTGGCTGTTGCGAAAGCCACTCATTATGGAGATGTCAACGAGAAGCTCGAGTCTCGCGATGGTGAGCGGTATCTGCACCGACTTGCAAAGAATCGCCATCGCCAGACCGAGGACATCGAGAAGTTCTTCGGCATCAATAATGAGAACGGCCATCTTCTTACGGACCGCAAGAAGGCATTGAGGCGATGGCGCGATTACTTTGAGGAAATCTCTACGGTAGAGTTCCCTCATCCGGCCATCCCTTCAACGGCTTCAACCCACGGCCCCGTTCAGAAGATCACCGTGGAGGAGATTGAAGCGGCTTTGAAGAAGATGAGGCCAGGCAAAGCGACTGGGCCCGATGACGTGGCAGCTGATTTGTGGAAGTCCAAGTACTGGTACCCTGCTGAGTGGCTGGCGAAGTTCTTTAATCAGGTTGTGGCGGAGAAGAAGGTGCCTGAGTGTTGGCGCCAAAGTACGACGATCCCGATTTGGAAGAAGAAGGGCAGTCCTGCTGACTGCTCCAATTACCGTCCGATTCGCTTGCTTTCGCACAGCATGAAGATCTTTGAGCGAATTGTCGATGGACGAATTCGGGACATCGTCCAGCTTTCCAGCAATCAGTGCGGCTTCGCGGCTGGCTGTGGCACCGTTGATGCTATTCACGCCGCCCGCCTCCTGATAGAGAAGCATCGCGAGAAACAGAAGGCAGTACATATCGCCTTCCTCGACTTGGAGAAGGCCTTTGACCGCGTACCGCGTGAAGTGATATGGTACGCCTTGCGACATCATGGAGTTCCCGAAGAGCTCATAGAGTGGGTGCGAATTCTCTACTCTTGTCCAAAGAGTCGAGTTCAAGCTGCAGCTGGAACCTCGATGGAGTTCCCCATCTCTGTCGGGGTACACTAGGATTCTGCGCTTTCCCCACTCCTCTTTGTTGTCGTCGTGGATGCCATCACACGAGATCTTCAGAAGCCCGTCCCTTGGACGTTGCTTTATGCCGATGACGTGATGCTCGCTAGCGAAGACAAAGGAGAACTCGAGCGAGAGTTGCAAGCTTGGTGTGATCGCTTGGAGCGGTTTGGACTCAGATTGAACGTGAAGAAGACCGAGTATTTAACGACGGACGTTACCGAATCCAGCTCCATCAAGGTTAACGGCATCGAGCTTCCACGCACTGCGTCTTTAAGTACCTGGGATCAGCAGTCGCGTCTGACGGCAAACTGATGGTCGAAGTGAATTCACGCGGGAGTGCAGCTTGGTCCAAGTGGCGCTCGTTGACTGGCGTGCTCTGCGACAAGAAGATACCGGAGCGCTTTAAGTCAAAGATCTACAGGGCAGTCATCCGGCCAGTAGCGATGTACGGCGCTGAGTGCTGGCCTGCGACCAAGGAAGTTGAAGCGCGCCTCAGCGTCATGGAGACGAAGATGCTGCGCTGGACGGCAGGAGCATGGACCGCATCAGAAATGATGCTATTCGGCAGAAGTTCGGTGTCGCGCCGATAGCGGACAAGATGCGCGAAGCTCGCTTACGATGGTACGGCCACGTTCTGCGTGGAAAGGAAGATAGCGTCCGCAAGATAGGCCTCAACTTGGAGGTAATAGGAAAGCGGCCTAGAGGGCGCCCGAAGCAGCGCTGGGCTGATACGTTACATACGGACCTGAAAGCGGCTGGTGTCCACCCTGATCTAGCGCTGGATCGGGAAAGGTGGCGTCATGACACCAGAATAGCGGACCCCGCTACGAAGCGGGACAGACGCTGAAGAAGAAGAAGAAGAAGAAGAGAGGTAACACAAATTAAAGCCCAAAGAGGCTAGGTTTAAACACTAAAAGCATTAATCGTGCACAAATTGACTCCTGTGATCACGCAAGCACATAATAGTAACGATCCGATGTGTGCAAAAACACCGGCGACACCTGTGACCGAACCATCAAACCCGCTTGCTGCACCCGAAGGGCGTCCCCGCCCACTGCGCCAACCGACCACATCGGACTGGTTGGCAACATGGCGCCATGAACTTCGCGCTAACGCGTCCACACGCTTTTTTTCGACCACAGAAGAGCATTCCGAAAAAAGTAAATATAGTTTTGGACTCCCCACACGGGACACTACATCCTGTCAAAATTGGATCACAAAAGCACACCGCCACTCTGGAGGCTCTCCTTGTCAGGCCGCCTAGGAGATTGAACCGCAGTAGAGAACCATGAATTATTAACGATCTAATAACTATCCTTGCACCCTCCCTTCAATCTAATAGACGCATCTAATGTAAGCTATACGCGCGTTTTTGGCTGATCGTAGACGAATACCTTCCAATCGCAACTAAATTTTGGAGCGTATCAGAGCCGGCTTTGGGCAGCTCCTTGAAGAGTTTCCGCATTTTCACTGATTCATCACAAGGTAGTGATCGTCGATTCGAAATGCACCATACAATTCTCGCTTTCCTACATTTGAGTTTGGTGGTACTTGCATGCCGTCTCAGCCTGCGTAATGCACTTTCTTGCACTACTCGGAGATACGTTGTTCCTTTATCCGTTGTAGACAAATCTGGCATTAAATGACCTAGAGATGGTTGAAGGAGACTGTGTTGAGCCAGCCGAGGAATCGAATTCTAGCTTGTTCGAGCATATATGTACAGACTCGTCTAATCTCCAAAATGTTGATAAAAGCAAGTCGTCAAATACTCCGCACACAGATTCTGAACTCCTACGGGAGGTGTCTGTTGTCAAAATTTAGGCAAAAGTGTACTCAAACTGGAGCACGCTAGATGTGTCTGGTGATCAAAGATCACATTTACGAATATTTACGATTTACTACCCAAAATATCGTAAATCGTAACTCGTAAAAAATTTCCCAAAAATCGCCGTAAATCGAAAATCGAAGATCGTAGTTCCGCACACTACTGACTGGTATCACTCCTCTGCTTAGCGGAACCACTATCGGTTTTCTTGATTCTCTAATAAGATGTTGAGCAAGTGAGAGAAGACTTCCGGAGTTTCCAAATTCGTCGACGTTCGAAGATCGGAGACGCTGTTGCATGGGCCAAGTCGTCGAAAATTAGGTGAGCCGGCCACGTAATACGATTCGCAGACACCCGCTGGACGCTGTCACCGACTGAATGCCGTAGGACGTCAAGACAACACCAGGACGCCCACCAAAGCGTTGGTCGGATTTCTCCGTGAAAGCCCTGAACGAACGGTATGATGTTTTTCGTGTCCCTCGAGCGAGGAGGATCCACGGGAGCACTGTGGCACGCGATAGGGACGAATGGAGACGCCGCTGGCGCCCGCTCGATACATGCGATGCGCTATACTGCACCACTCACGCAGCAGCTAACCCGAAAACCATACGATCGCAGGAAAACGGAACCGTAGGCGTCGATATAGGGGTATGGAAGTCGAATTACGCAGTTTAGGCTTCGGAAAACATCTCGCAGTGCGAAATCACCGGAAATTTCACAGAAAGCACAGGAAAGGTGCAGATTTTTAATTTGGGAAAGAAATTAGGGCAGAGTTTGGAATGCCTCCTAGGAACCGAACGTGCTCAAGGAAGTCTTCAGGCTTACAATAATAAATTGGCCCACTCATTTGTTTGAATGAAGTAACAGAGTGCTCAGCAGCAAACCAATTACGCGGTTTCGGTACATATAATAGCTGCTTAGTAGAGACATGGATAGGTCAGATGAACACGCGAACTGCGTCATCCGGCAAGGAATCAAGAAGGCGATGCTCGGAGTGACACGATTTACACAGGCGTGAGGTGACCTCGCGAATTTCGAGCTTCGTCGACGTTCCGGGACCAGAGATGATGTCGCAGGGGCGAAGTCGTCGAAAATTAGGTGGGCCGAGAACGCAGTGCGCTCGCAGACACCTGTGATACGAGATCCGTAACCGAATGGGATGCATGGGATGTCTAAAGCGTTGGCCGGACTCCTTCGTGAAAGTCCTGAACGATCGTTGTGACGCTCTTCATGTCCCTAGAGCGTGAGCATTCACTGGACTACTCTGGCACGCAGCAGTGAGCAATGGGTACGTTGCTGGTTTCCGCTCGAGCAGGCCGATGATCAACAGGACTACAGATGACGATGATAAGTAAGACTACTTAGCAGAGATGGTAGACACGTCGAGCTAGCTGCGACAGAAGGAGAGCTATAAAACGGCTGTGAATAATAGGGCATGGCTTGTAGTGGAATGTGAGAAGAGCTCTCAAGGTGCTCTCAAGGTCAGCATCTTCTGCCTATCCTTGCGAAGATTTTCTGTGAAATTTTTTCAGGCAAGCCTAAACTCACCTACTTCTTGGGCTACTGAGGTCGTGCTGGTGCACGATTGTGTTAGAATTTGGCGGAAAACGTCCAGAAGGTAAAACGACGGAGGCCGAACCGGGGCCAGAATGCAGCCTCAAAATCGGACCCTCTATTTGATGAGATAATTCAGATGTACAATTTCTATAAAAGAATATAGCAAGAGAATCAATTTTGTTCTACGCAGATGCGGCTGAATTTGTTGGGGTTCGTCACCGTTTGATTTACTGGATTCACCGTGTCCAGCGGAAAGTTTTCATTAGGAAATGCATTAAGGAAGCAAATGCCGACGTGGAGATCTTGGCAGTGTTCGTTCACTTCCTAAGTTCTCCCTTTTACCCTACAACTTAACCTACAAATATACCCTCTCAAAAAACCAAAGCTGCTCGCGTGTGTTCCTTCTTGTGAGAGGAAACCAAAGTCAATCCGGGGTTGTAGTAGATAGAACACTGTGGGTTGGAGAACTGGCCAGATGTACGGCCGAACAATAATCAGTCGCAACTAAATGAGGTAACGAGGTTATGAGGCGGACTAACAATGAGTCCTGAGTCCTCTTGCTCTGCTAAATGAAGTGGCGCTGTGTGTCGATAGTGGAGCATTCATTTTCAATTCTGATGGTGAGTAAAAGCAATACGTGAATTGCAATTCGGAGTAGAGAAGCTGAGCAACTGCCGCTGTGAAACGCAACTCGTTCGCCAATGCTTCCGCTACAGTTGAGTTTCACATCGCTTAAGGAACGAGGAAGAGAATTAGAGCGGGCTAGGGACATGTGTTCATGGTAAAGTGGTAAAAAGGGGGATGTCAAGACTCCAGTTCCGTTGTTGAACGGTAAGTTCTGTGTTCCTCAAGAACGGACCTCTCAGGCGTTCCCAACGGCCTTTTGTCACTGTCAGCACGAAGACAGCGCATGCTAGCAGAGCCTACTAACAAGACAAGACACACTTGTAAGACACTTACACTTACAGGGAACGAGCGGCTCTTCCAAACTGCTCGAAGGCCAGAAGACACTAAGAATGGGTGCACCATGCACGTCATCCAACCGAGAAGACTAGCTCAGCAAGCCTGGACGACGTAACCGGCCAGGTAAGAGGGGCGAGAGGCAGACACCGAGAGGAGGGAGGTCCATCCGCCAACGCCAGGACGCAGGGGAGCCGTCCGTCCGGCAAATCCAATCGAGTCGCCAGACTCTCCTCCTCCTCGGCGCTGCCGCCGTCGCTGCTCTTCCGTCATCCCATATACTCTCTGACCTACAGTTGATCGATACCGGTTCGTAAGCGATGCCTTCGAAGAGGTGCTGAGAGGAGACGAGATGTCGTGGTTGTCGCAGCTGCTCGAGCGGAACAGCTCCGACCCGCGAGTTCGCCTTGAGCTCGGCCAGGAGCTACTTGATCAACTGGCCGTCAGCCGTCTGCCCTCGGACACGAAGATCATCAACGAGTTCTGTGACGTCGTCTTCCAGTGGCTGGCCAGCAGCAATTTTAAGGTTGGTTGCTGCGGAGCGAATCGTCTTAAAGCTCAGCGAATCTACATCCAGCTATTGTACCAAGCGTGGTTGAGTCGTCAACAAGCTCAGACGGGACGTCTGCGTACCCAATCCTTGAAAACTCCAGCGGGTTCGCTAAGAACTTCGCCTTAAGAGAGCTGCCGAAGGAAACGTGTTGAACTTCTGCCTCATATTTCTTTCTGTATTTTTTGCCGTATGAAAGGGCTACAACCAACTTTATTATTGATTTAGCCTCGCTCGTCGTGGCAGATCAAGCTTTTCCTTCCTCCCCTTGTATCTCTTTTTCACATATTATCTTCTCCTATAGGAAATTTTAAAGTTTTTAGTAATAGGGCGATAACAACAAAATGACTTCGAAGGTGACGCTACGATAACGACTGCTTTCTATTTTATCCTCTTTTATTTTGCTTTATTTTGGCAAGGATTTTGCATGCGTTCGCTTCTTAAAGTAAGTACTCGTTTTGCCGTGCTATTTGTGCTTCTATTGTGTTATTTTTACATTCGTTGAAATATTGCTAATCTCTCCCAGCTCCTTCTTTCCGACCTTTTCAACTCACTAATTCTTTATTGCGTTTGCACAGTAGAGAATTTGCCACTTGCTTTCCACATCAAATCGCGCTAGGTGTGGCAGTGTATGTAAGAACAACTAGGTATGGGCAGTTCCCGCACTAGTCGATTCTCCGTCTTCCTTTAGCTTGTCGTGAGCCTCACAAGGAGAGTTGCAGTCCAAGTTATTCAGTGGTTTTCAGTATGGCATTCCGTGGCCCAAATACGCATTCAAATTGAATCTGGAAAGGGTATGTGCATCTCTACACGAAAGAAAGGATGTGAATTCGGAGTAATCATGATGACATCGCTGCACACTGCTGCAAATTACTTAGAGCTAATAAAGCAGAAAACTCGAGACAGTTTTTGCACTGATTGCCTTTGGTTGCAAGATAATCACCAAACAGAGACAATAAATCGCCAACTGGATGTGATTGTCGTTGGTGACGTCGTTATTCGGGCACGATGGCTCAGTCGGAGGCGCCGGCCGAGCAGTGCGCTCCGAATCGAGGTCGCTGATACGCCCTGGGAAGCGAAGCCTTCCGTCCCTCCAAGTTGGTTGAAGCAGCCCCAGAGTTCTCTAGGAAGGTTAAAACACTGACATGTCCGTCAGCTGGCCATCTGTAGCGCCTGTATAGGCCGAATATGTGTTCGAACTGCTTTCACGATTTACTCCAGAATTAGAAGCGTGACAGATCCCAAACAGGGATTTGTGGACAGCGAATTCCATCCTCTACCCCGGTGATCTTTATTTTCCACCATTGACTGCAGATTGTATCTGACTAGGTTGTCTTAACTAAAATTGTTTTTCGTAGGTTCTAATCGTGTATCCACTTCTTCTGCTGTGCTCTTTGTTTATTTCCTGCTAGTCTTACACCACTCCTAGCTTAGCACTCCTCCTCTTCACCGAAGAGCCACGGGAGGGTTCGAAGTCTCTTCACACATGCGCTGACTGAGAACCTAACCGGCCTGCCAAATGTCAGCGGAATCTCGTTTAAATTTATGTTTTCAGAGATATCTCCGACATACCATTGCTAACCCCCTCCCCCACCACACGTGCCCCTCGTTATCCAGTCCCGTAGTCCTTACGTTCTTCTCACCCTCTTCTTCCCTTCACTGTCTCCAGTTATTTGCCGATTCCTGCGTGAATTGCCCGTGACTCAGCTGCGATCTCGCGTTCCTCGTCTCGTCGTGGTCCTCTCCGCCTGCTTTTTCTGCTTTCGGCGACTGAATACGAAGCGACCCAAGAGGCGAACGACGTACGAACTTCTGTTGACGACGCCGTGCCAGCCGTATCGATTCCGACTCGGCAACAGAAAAACCGGACACGAAATTGCATCCTAATTGATGTTGTCTCCCCGGCGGCGAGAAAAAATCCGAAATTCGGGAGGGTGGAAAAGTGAAGAGCTGCTAAGAAAGCAAGGCCCGAGATCCTTGATGACAATGTGACGTCTGCCCTGGGGCGGGGGTTTAGGAGGTAAATCCTCCTGTGTTGCGCGAACAAAAATGTGCTTATATGGTGGTCCGCTCCATATGCTATATGATAATCCTTGTTCTAACAGAATGTGATTCCACACCAAATGAACTAAGGCATCATACTGCTGATAGTCCGTTTGTGGCCGTATTAACGATGTATCTATGGTAACCGCCAACGGCGTATATGGGGATGTGCTTAACAAAGAGAGCTGTCAGATATTCGAGTTCAAAATCATGGAAGCAGAGAGTCATACCATCAGCCTAGACAAAAATTCAGGTTTTGGATATTGAACTTCAAATTATGTAATAAAAAACCCACTCACATCGGTACTCACGATCAGTGTATCTCGACAATAGGTCGTGTAGAGAACCTACTTCCTTTTTTTGGAAGTTTGGATAATACGAAGGAGATTGCGCAAATGGAATCCGGAATTTCGTACATTGTTAGTCTTAGTGAAATGTAACATAACGTAAAGCCTCCAGCTTATTTCTTTCTGAGACCTCGGCATCCGACGTCTTCAGAGGTATGAGTGCGGTCCTAGTTTTTTATGTGTAACTTACACTACAAAGCGCTTTGTCAGATGAAATTGCACTAGACTCAGGCCTCTGAAGACGAGGATTCTGTTGAAACGTAAGGCCAAGTAAAGACCTACCATCCTAGAATGGTTTATATAACACCGTCCTTTACCTTTTATCCTTCCGAACTGGACTTGCAAGCTTCTACAACAGGTCTGGAATTCTTGCAATCCAAGTGCTGTACTTTCCGGAAGAGACCACAAGAACTGAAGGTGACTCCGTGCTCTTCCTCACTCTCTCTGAACGCGAAGGATAGACACGAAGAAGGCAAGGGAAAGGACCCGGAATGGATCGCCTCCGAGAGGTGTGCGCAATCTCCTCTAACGCCGGCCTTTATCATTTTCTATTGGCTATCCCTGTTATTTATTGGAAACATCACAACAAGAAGTTGATATACGCATCACAAACATGAACAAAAGCATGCTTCTCGAGCACTGATGCATGAGATTAGGAGGTACCTTGCGCTACCATTGTCGCTCCTGCAAAACTTTATGGTAATGTGAAGGAAGGATGCAAGCAGAGGCACGTATCAGTAACTTGAACGATAGGAATTTTGAAGCTGAAGCGTTCGAGTGGAATATGCTCGGTGATCTGTTTTGAACAGAATTATCTACACCCATATTCGTAGCCAGCATTCAGAGCTCCTGCTGATGACCTTGGTCTGCACGTGAAGTTTCGTAGATGGTCGAAACCCTTCACTAATTAGATCTCTAAAAGCAGTCTGCGGTGACGGTGGACGATTAGGTTGTGGTAAAATTCGGAGGCTTCTGTTTTCCTCACTTAGTGTCTGTGCATAGCACTTGCCCACCTCTCCTAAATTCCATACTTCAAAAGAGCACCAGTCCATAGTTTTTCATCATGGGGTAGCGATTTATGGTTCCGCGCGATGCCATCTACGCTTTCGCACCCTTGATAAAGGTGGCGTTTGCAATCCTGGGCCGGATTCGTCAACGACTTCCGTAACTTTAACGGAGAATTGTAAGCTTATCAAGCGATGTGGAGAGCGATAAGCCATGTTATCGCCCTTATCAAGCGATGTACTGAGCGATAGGCAGCGTAATCTGAGCTTTTCGCTTACAATTCTCCGTTAACGTTACGTAAGTCGTTGATGAATCCGGATCCTGGATTACAGACATTCGGGCAGCAGCAGATTCACACTCCTGCCCTTTATTCATTTCACCCAAACCTAACGCCAGCCGTCGGGAAATTGGCGGACCCACCGTGGGCAGCGTCGAGCAGCAATCCCTCCCATCCCTTCTCCACATATGCAAATCTGGATGATGGCATGACATGCACCGCCAGGCGCCCGCGCATTCTGGGTGCAGTTCCAGCGCAGGATTAAGACACATTAGGCGCGAGCACCTGATGATCGGTGGCTCGAACACTCACGACTTTTAGCAAGGAAAAGGAAGGAAAAAAAGGAGAAGAAAAAGAGAAAAGCCAGAAAACTCCGAGCTGCACATTCCAAATACGCCAACAGCCGAATAGGGATTGCCATTTACTGGAAGGAGCAGTCGAGAACATAGACATCTAGAGAAACTTGCTGAGCATTTTGTATGCTGGTGAAACTACAGCTTTTGCTCATCATATTTCGCGCTCTATGTATAGTTCTGCTGGTCCATAACTAACGATTAGGCCCTATTTGAGAGCTGCGGCATATGCCAGCGGTTACACAGTTTAGCTTTACCATGGCCGATATCGCTTATTTTATTGATTCATAGCCGATCATTCACGTTTGAGGTATATTTTATTAGGCAAGCAGTGCGACGGGGTATGGATGGGGGTCATGCAACGAGGGTCCGAATTTAGAAGGCGTGCTCTTGGGCATGAAAACGGTTGCGATAAATTTTAAAAGGCAGAGGTGCTGACCAGCACAGGCCAGTGACGGTGCTGCACGGTCCGGAGAGGATGCCTACGCACACAGTTAAGGTGAATGGCTTCATGCCGTAAGGTTACGCGGCTGAACCTAGAGGATAGAGGATTTTATGGTTTGCAAAAACTGCTTTTCATAGGATTAGTGGACTTAGAAACGGTCAATGAGCGGCTACAAATGTAGAAACCTGCGTCTCGTACACTGCCTGACTAGGTTGAGAAAATAGTTGGTCTCAATCAGTAAATAGAGCATTTGCCTCCTTTTCTATTCCTTAACCAGCGTCTGTTCCTTCCCAAGATTGCCCCAAGTAGAACTTGCGGAAGACAGCCAGGTTTTTCTTCCAGATCTTTTGACAGAAAAAAGCGAGTTTTTTCCTGCGCATATGTTTACTGTGGATGCCCCTTCATGTGCCACCTCATCGCGGTGAAGGGGTGAACATCACTTAGTGATGGCCAACGGCACAAATGGTCAAGCAGTGCACGATGCTTTGTCGTGTATGGGCGGCTCTCATGTATCCCTGGCCAGGAACATGTGAGTAGCCAGACCACCGCCATGGCTCAAACAACTAAACCCGTCCCAGTCCTCCGCGCGCCGGAGGTGGACTTCTACGACGTCGGTTGCATCTACCTCCGGCGAGGGGCCATCTAATCTCGGAGTTAAACTATCAGGACGTCATTGGAATCGGACTACCGGAAACTCCCTCTCACCACGACTCGGAAACTGCCTATTCGTCTGCACTTATAACTGTCGTTCGATCGCATCTGAGCAGGATCTTCGGACACTGCTTTACAGAAGCCGCAACATCAAATACGACGTTATCGCCCTGCAGGAAACGAAAGGCAGAACGGAAACCATAAGAAGGACCGACCACAACGAGCTTCTCGTTATAGGAACAAAGGTGGACAGAAAGAATATTGGCGGAGTTGGATTTCTCGTCAATTCGACAGTGCACCACCTAGTAGACTCTTACAAGATCATCAGTCCGCGAGTATCTGTTTTTCGTCTGGAAACAAATATCAAGAAACCATCTCCATCATAAATGGATATGCTCCAACATCTTCGGCCACAAACGAAGAAAAGGAGGAATTCTACAAGCTGTTCGAAAGGACTGTCAACGACGAGAAGAGCTACTATAAAGTTGTTGTTGGGGACTTTAACGCTATTGTCGGTACGAATGATCACGACGAATGGAGGCTAGGACCACATGAAACTTCCTCAAGGAACGAAAACGGAGAACGCCTGATAGACTTCCTATCAGCGTGCCGTCTCTGCCATGGAAATTCTATGTTTAAGAAGCCTTCAAACCGACGATGGACCTGGGGAAGCCCAAATGGAGAAACACGTTCGGAGATCGACCATGTTCCTACAAACAGACGCTGGAGTCTGTTCGACGTCTCCGTGCTGCCTTCATTTGACACCGGCTCGGATCACCGTCTTGTCGTGCGAAGCGGACTCTCAAAAAGAGGATGTTCAAGCGTGACACCCATAAACCAGCACCGGTGAGGATCCCCACAATCAAGTCTGAGGAGTTGGAATATGCAATAAAGTCGTACGATAGGAATCTTCTTGGAGATCCATCGGAAGACTACGACTTTCTCTCTGAAGGACTGTTGAAACGTGCTAGCAGCTCTCGCGAAGCCACACCACCGTCTGCTTCAAGACTCAACGCACTTGCGATTACGCTCTTGGAGCAAAGAAGAGCTGTTAACTGGATCCTAATGCTTTCCAGTAGAAAAAGTCACCTTCTCCAAGGCCTGTCGAATTGCAGTGAAAGAGTCCATTCAAGCCCACAGAAGATTGAAGCTGTTAGAAGCGGCTGGGAAAGGTTCAAGCATAAGGCGCTGCAAACGAGATCTCTGCGACCAGAAGGCAATAATGTCAGCCCTTGTGGATAAGGATGGAACACTGCAAATATGTCGAAGAGCGATGGAAGCCATCGTTCAATAATTCTGCACAGATCTGTTTCGTTCTTCCAGCACTGTCCCCAACTGCTTGATGCTACCAGCTGAGGAAATACCTCCCATTCTGGAATCAGAAGTTGCTCATGGCATCAGAAGGATGAAGCCAGGCACTGCTACCGGACCGGACAACATTTCTGCTGACCTCCTTCGTGCGGGTGGCAGTGCCCTCTGCTCACTTCTTGCCAAGCACTTCAACCACTACCTTCGACTTGGTAGGATTCCGGACTGATGGAAGGAGTCGAAAACAGTTTTATCTTCAAAAAAGGTCAGCAGGAGGATATCAACAACTATCGGCCCATCAGTCTTCTCTCGATTGTGTACAAGATCTTCACCAAGATACTGCTCAATCGTATGGAGCGTTGCTTGAATGAGTATCAGCCAGTGGAGCAAGCAGGGTTTCGCAAGGATTTCTCCTGCATGGACCATATTCAGACTGTCTCACAACTCATCGAAAGGAGCCACGAATACCACCTCCCACTTGTCCTTGTCTTCGTGGATTACCGGAAAGCGTTCGACTCTGTGGAAATCAACGCCATTCTGAACGCGCTTGTGCATGCTGGTATACCATCGCCCTACATCCGACTTCTCGACGAATGCTTCTCGAACACATCGACCACCATCCAGTTATTCGATCGAAAGCTTGAGATTCCTATCGGGAAAGGAGTACGGCAGGTAGACACGATTTCTCCTAAGCTATTCACAGCGGTACTCCAGGATGCCATGAAGGACTTGAACTGGGACGATAAAGGCCACCTTGTCGACGGTAAGCAGATCAGCAACCTTCGCTTAGCCGACGATATTGTTCTCATCTCTACCAGCACGGCAGAAGTGGAGCAAATGCTGAACGAGCTCAATGTGGCAGGTATGGAGATTGGGTTGGACATGAATATGTCCAAAACGCGATTTATGGTCAACCAGTGGTGTGACACGGGACTCGTAAGGTTAAATGAAGTCGCTCTACAACAGGTCGACTCCTACGTCTATCTGGGAAGAGAACTGAACATGGATAACGACCTCGCTCCTGAAATCGCCCGCAGGAGACGCGCAGCATGGGCAGCCTTCAGTTCGATTCGCGAAGTCACCGGTCAGGTCAAGGATGCCGGCCTCAGAGCCTCGATATTCAACGCCTCTGTACTGCCTGCGATGTGCTACGCGACGGAAACCTGGTCCGACAACAAGACAATCGCCAGAGCAATGCAAACAACGCATCATGCACTGGAGAGATGTCTTCTGAGGACAAGCGTTCGTCAGCAATGGCAAGAAGGCCATCGAAGCTCGGAGCTACGGGAGAAGTCGCAATTAGCAGATCCGCTGCAGGACATGAAGAAGTCCAAGTAACGCTGGGGCGGACACCTGCTTCGACGAAAGGACGATAGATGGAGTCTCTGTGCCACAGAATGGCTCCCGAGAGACCATAAGAGACCAGTGGAACGACCGTCAGCGCGACGGGCAGACTCATTCTCAAGATCTTTCATAGAGCGAAGTCTGCCTCACTGGATGCAAGCAGTCAGAGATCGAGCGTTCTGGAAGAGTTGTGGTCCCCGCTGAGAAGACCTCCAGCCGACAAAAGGACCATCAAAGTATCAAAATAAGTATCTTTATGTTAATAATACAGCGCGGACGAAAACGGTTATCGGGATTCCAGAGTTTCAAGGATTCAAGGATCCTGTTTTCATTCCTGCTTCGGTTCTTCGAACCAGTCTTCACCGAAGAGCGTTGATGTGTGTTAATGCGAGGAACGAAGGGGGCCCTCTATGATCGCTGCAGTTGTGCTATCGAAGAAGCTAGTTAGTTGTGTGGGTACCTCCTGAGGTTATGGACGCTACAAGAGGTGTCCTTATGATGCACGCTTCCAATCTGTACGCTACATCTTGCCAATCATAAGCTCCTAAAGCGCTGTTTGCAAGGAGCTTCACGCCACCTCGTCAACAAACGCCTTAAGAATCTTGGCATCCTCAGTTCACCTAGGTTTCGGGAGACTTTGGTAGCGAAGTGAGCTTTACCACTGTTGCTTATAGTCAGCTTTTCTCTGGAGTAGATGCAACATTAGGCCTTGTTTGAAGCAAGTTTTAGGCACCACATTGCGTTGGTTGCCGCAGATATCCATGTATCTAATGTAATATGATGTAAATTGTAAGTTACTGGTTCTCTGGGGAAAATTCTGGGACCACATCCGTTTCCTTTACTGAACGCTAGTGTCAGCGTTGGTTTGCTCACTTTTGCTCTGGAAATTTCAACGTCCAAGATGCACCACATACTGGTCGCACAATCACTGCCAACAAAATGACGACAAAGTACATAAAGGCGTCAATCGAAACTGGCCGGCACACGACAGGTGACACAGAAGCCTGACATATCGAATTCAACCGTTTGCTTGCACTCGCAGCAGCTCGTTTACATAAACAAACTGGATGTTTGGGCTCCTCCCGAATTAACCGAAATCCTCCTCGTCATACGCAGCAGCATATGCGAGCGTGTAGTCCACTTCGAGCTGCTTCCAAGAAACCAAACCAATGATCTGATTGCTCTAACACATTTGCTTAAGCCTGGACCGGCTGATAGAGAGGCTATATGCTGCTGACAGACCTGGAGGATATCGCGGATGTTACGTGCGGTCAAACAGCGCCGGTGGTGTAAGGCGAACATCGCTGCCCGGAAAGCAGAAGATGCGGGTTCGAGTCCCGCCTGGCGCAAGAGTTTTGATCGCAACAAAACATCCTGTAACAGCAATGATCTGATTGTCCTATGTCGTCAACTATCGAAATGGAACAAAGAAATCAACAAAAAGCTCTGAACTGGCCAGTCTCAGAGGCGTGATTTTCATTCGTGATAGCGCCGAACCTCACATCTCTTTGATAACCCATCAGAATTTAACAGATCTCGATTGGGATCTGATGCTACGTCCGTCCTATAGCGCTATCCTAGCACCGTCAGGTCTCCATTTCTTCGCTCCCTTCAAAATCATTTGAATGGTAAAACTTTTGATTCCGATCAAGCTGTTAAAAATCAGCTGTTCTTCGCCTGTAAAAACCAAGGCTTGTGCGTGGAACTTTTCAAATTACCAGAACATTGCAGAAAGTCATCCAACGAAATGGTTAATCCATCATTGATCAGTTTTGTTGGTAATATAAAAACCGAACTGAAAATATGAAAAAACGCGTTAATTATCGAATAACCCAATAGCTTATGAAGCACTTCGTTTTGGAACAAACATTACGTTGGACAACGGACCGTTAATTCCGTTCTTTTTTCTTTATTTTTGTTTTTATTTGTATTGGCAAATGTTAGTTCTGTTGTTGGAATTCGGCGATCATCGCCACCTTACTCCATCGCAAAGTTATTTCTATGTTCTGTGTTTGTCGGATGGAAAGGTAGATTTTCTGATGGTGTTGGTCGTATTTCAATTTATGGGTGCCGTTTCATTTTGCATTGGATGTTCGTGTTCATTTTTTTCATCAAGAAATCTTCTCCTTCTCCAACGTTTGTCTCGCCCCATCGCGGGGTTCGCTTTTCTGGTGCCACGTCGCCGTTCAGGGTGCACACAGTTACTTTGAGCTCCCTTTGCACCGTATCAGACCAGCGCTGTTTGGGGCGCCCTCCAGGCCGTTTTCCGGACATTTTGAAATCAAGACCCATCTTGCGGACGCTGTCATCTTTTCCACGCAGAACGTGGCTGTACCATTGTAAGCGAGTCTATCGGCGCGACGTCGAACTTCTGCCGAGTGGCATGAAATGAAGAACGCTCCCGAAATTTATCTTCATGAATAAATCACTCTTCTACAGATCGAAACGTGATAATCCGCAAAGAAACTTCCTTCTGTGTAACAGGTCTCAGCGGGTCCAGAATTCGCCTTCTTTGTACGAGTATTCGGTTAATTCATGCAAAGCAAGTGGCTTTTTCCCGATCTCAGATAGATACCATGTTGTCGTGTCATTTGAAGCCGATAGAAAGCACGGTAGACGACTCATTAGAGAAAGCTCTATAGAAACGAACGAAGGGAAGCGAAGGAGAACTCTTTTGTTGAATCCTTCCCTACAGTATAGCGTTTCCTCAAAGATGCTCTTAACAATTAAGAACAGATTATGTACTCATATGTTTTACAAAAATTGGTAGTCGTGATGACCGCTTCCTTTAGCAAAATCGGTGACAGCTGGCCAGCACCTTCCACTTTGGGATTTCGGGCAATTCGAAGCCGAACCTGCTTTGCAAATCATTCATTGTTACAGCATGCACTTGCCAATGTCGTCGAATTCAGCTGAACACCCGGATTCAATGGAAGCATTGAAAGCGGCGAGGAGCTTTGCGCGTCTTTTTTACGAGTTCACACTGTGCATTGAACATGAAATTGGGGAAAGGACATCATTCACTGCAATACCTGGAGGGGCCCGCTAAGCGCTGTTCGATATGAACGTTTCAGCATTTTCGGACGAGAAAACGGTTATTCTGGACAGTGTTGGGCATTCATGCGCTATGCCCCGTATTCCAAAGCTTGGCGTGAAAAACACAACAAAACAATCCTATTATATAAAGCAGAGAGGCATGAATCACTGACGGGAGACTTCTGTCGCTTTCTGCCGACATTCTGCCGACAGCCGTCGCTAGACCCAGCCGCTCGTCGTATCGCCGCCGCCAACCGTAAACACCACAACATGGCAGCATGGCAGGCAGCCATGACCGCCGATGTTGACTATCACGACGCTGCCACTGCCGGGTGGTCACCAAAGAACACCCACTGGATGAGGTTTCGCAAGGCGTCATCGCGGCTATGACGAGCCGCCGCTGCCGGGTTCAGACAACACGTGCAGCGTTGCGGAAAAGGTCTGCGACGCGGCGCTACTCAGACCCCATGATCTCTGATGGAAGACGTCGATGTGCCCACCTTTCGCTTTTGCTTCCCTCCAAGATCGTTACTGTTGCACTTGGGCGTTATTGCTAAAATTTATCGGGGCGGGTGTTGCGTCCTTAGCTCACACTTCGATCTGGCAATCAATACCCTAATCTGGAAGGCGCTTTTTTTCATTTGGAAATTGTTCACTTTGATGCATACTAACTTCGCGGGCTGGGTTACTAAGCTATTTATACCTGTCCTCGAATTTTATGCGGTGGACCAGGATAGCTCAGCGAAGGAAGTTCGTCGGACTTACGCATGGTTCGTCTACGCTTTCAACCAAGTCTTGCCGCTAGGTCCCAATTTTCTGCAGTGCATTGACCAATTTCCATTAGCACTGTATGCAGAGGAGGACAGTATTTTTGTCCGAAGTCACCTGTTCCGAAGATCGTCACACGTCGTCGCATAAGGCACGGCGGCTGAACGGAAACGGTCAGGCATTCGATTAGGCCTGATGACCTGCAATAGGTTGTGAACACGACTCCAGACGAAGCAGGAGTGCTGTGGGCGTTTTCTTGAATGCGATGAGATGAGGGATGTGAGTGATGCGCAGCAAGGCATCAATCTGTAACAGGCGTGCGTTTCTACGTGTTCGACTTCGACGCTAGGGATGCTTCCTTACCCAGCGTTGGTTGCCGGCGAAGCCGGCGACCAGCGCTGGGTGAGGAATCATCCCTAGCTAGGTTTGGGCTCCGTTCTCAGCGTGGCCCACCATACCCGAAGCCGGCGAAGCCGGCAAGCCTGGCGTGGCCCGCACATCCAGCGTCAGTCGCCGGCGGAGCCGGCGACGGACGCTGGGTGAGTAAGGAATCCCATCTAGGTTTGGGCTCCGTTCTCAGCGTGGCCCACCATACCCGAAGCCGGCGAAGCCGGCAAGCCTGGCGTGGCCCGCACATCCAGCGTCAGTCGCCGGCGGAGCCGGCGACGGACGCTGGGTGAGTAAGGAATCCCATCTAGGATTGGGCTCCGTTCTCAGCGTGGCCCATCATACCCGAAGCCGGCGAAGCCGGCAAGCCTGGCGTGACCCGCACATCCAGCGTCAGTCGCCGGCGGAGCCGGCGACGGACGCTGGGTGAGTAAGCAATCCCTCCAGCGTCAGTCGCCGGCGGAGCCGGCGACGGACGCTGGGTGAGTAAGGAATCCCATCTAGGTTTGGGCTCCGTTCTCAGCGTGGCCCATCATACCCGAAGCCGGCAAGCCTGGCGTGGCCCGCACATCCAGCGTCAGTCGCCGGCGGAGCCGGCGACGGACGCTGGGTGAGTAAGGAATCCCATCTAGGTTTGGGCTCCGTTCTCAGCGTGGCCCATTATACCCGAAGCCGGCGAAGCCGGCAAGCCTGGCGTGGCCCGCACATCCAGCGTCAGTCGCCGGCGAAGCCGGCGACGGACGCTGGGTGAGTAAGGAATCCCATCTAGGTTTGGGCTCCGTTCTCAGCGTGGCCCATCATACCCGAAGCCGGCGAAGCCGGCAAGCCTGGCGTGGCCCGCACATCCAGCGTCAGTCGCCGGCGGAGCCGGCGACGGACGCTGGGTGAGTAAGGAATCCCATCTAGGTTTGGGCTCCGTTCTCAGCGTGGCCCACCATACCCGAAGCCGGCGAAGCCGGCAAGCCTGGCGTGGCCCGCACATCCAGCGTCAGTCGCCGGCGGAGCCGGCGACGGACGCTGGGTGAGTAAGGAATCCCATCTAGGATTGGGCTCCGTTCTCAGCGTGGCCCATCATACCCGAAGCCGGCGAAGCCGGCAAGCCTGGCGTGACCCGCACATCCAGCGTCAGTCGCCGGCGGAGCCGGCGACGGACGCTGGGTGAGTAAGGAATCCCATCTAGGTTTGGGCTCCGTTCTCAGCGTGGCCCACCATACCCGAAGCCGGCGAAGCCGGCAAGCCTGGCGTGGCCCGCACATCCAGCGTCAGTCGCCGGCGGAGCCGGCGACGGACGCTGGGTGAGTAAGGAATCCCATCTAGGATTGGGCTCCGTTCTCAGCGTGGCCCATCATACCCGAAGCCGGCGAAGCCGGCAAGCCTGGCGTGACCCGCACATCCAGCGTCAGTCGCCGGCGGAGCCGGCGACGGACGCTGGGTGAGTAAGCAATCCCTCCAGCGTCAGTCGCCGGCGGAGCCGGCGACGGACGCTGGGTGAGTAAGGAATCCCATCTAGGTTTGGGCTCCGTTCTCAGCGTGGCCCATCATACCCGAAGCCGGCAAGCCTGGCGTGGCCCGCACATCCAGCGTCAGTCGCCGGCGGAGCCGGCGACGGACGCTGGGTGAGTAAGGAATCCCATCTAGGTTTGGGCTCCGTTCTCAGCGTGGCCCATTATACCCGAAGCCGGCGAAGCCGGCAAGCCTGGCGTGGCCCGCACATCCAGCGTCAGTCGCCGGCGAAGCCGGCGACGGACGCTGGGTGAGTAAGGAATCCCATCTAGGTTTGGGCTCCGTTCTCAGCGTGGCCCATCATACCCGAAGCCGGCGAAGCCGGCAAGCCTGGCGTGGCCCGCACATCCAGCGTCAGTCGCCGGCGAAGCCGGCGACGGACGCTGGGTGAGTAAGGAATCCCATCTAGGTTTGGGCTCCGTTCTCAGCGTGGCCCATCATACCCGAAGCCGGCGAAGCCGGCAAGCCTGGCGTGGCCCGCACATCCAGCGTCAGTCGCCGGCGGAGCCGGCGACGGACGCTGGGTGAGTAAGGAATCCCATCTAGGTTTGGGCTCCGTTCTCAGCGTGGCCCATCATACCCGAAGCCGGCGAAGCCGGCAAGCCTGGCGTGGCCCGCACATCCAGCGTCAGTCGCCGGCGGAGCCGGCGACGGACGCTGGGTGAGTAAGGAATCCCATCTAGGTTTGGGCTCCGTTCTCAGCGTGGCCCATCATACCCGAAGCCGGCGAAGCCGGCAAGCCTGGCGTGGCCCGCACATCCAGCGTCAGTCGCCGGCGGAGCCGGCGACGGACGCTGGGTGAGTAAGGAATCCCATCTAGGTTTGGGCTCCGTTCTCAGCGTGGCCCATCATACCCGAAGCCGGCGAACCCATCATACCCGAAGCCGGCGAAGCCGGCAAGCCTGGCGTGGCCCGCACATCCAGCGTCAGTCGCCGGCGAAGCCGGCGACGGACGCTGGGTGAGTAAGGAATCCCATCTAGGTTTGGGCTCCGTTCTCAGCGTGGCCCATCATACCCGAAGCCGGCGAAGCCGGCAAGCCTGGCGTGGCCCGCACATCCAGCGTCAGTCGCCGGCGGAGCCGGCGACGGACGCTGGGTGAGTAAGGAATCCCATCTAGGTTTGGGCTCCGTTCTCAGCGTGGCCCATCATACCCGAAGCCGGCGAAGCCGGCAAGCCTGGCGTGGCCCGCACATCCAGCGTCAGTCGCCGGCGGAGCCGGCGACGGACGCTGGGTGAGTAAGGAATCCCATCTAGGTTTGGGCTCCGTTCTCAGCGTGGCCCATCATACCCGAAGCCGGCGAACCCATCATACCCGAAGCCGGCGAAGCCGGCAAGCCTGGCGTGGCCCGCACATCCAGCGTCAGTCGCCGGCGAAGCCGGCGACGGACGCTGGGTGAGTAAGGAATCCCATCTAGGTTTGGGCTCCGTTCTCAGCGTGGCCCATCATACCCGAAGCCGGCGAAGCCGGCAAGCCTGGCGTGGCCCGCACATCCAGCGTCAGTCGCCGGCGGAGCCGGCGACGGACGCTGGGTGAGTAAGGAATCCCATCTAGGTTTGGGCTCCGTTCTCAGCGTGGCCCATCATACCCGAAGCCGGCGAAGCCGGCAAGCCTGGCGTGGCCCGCACATCCAGCGTCAGTCGCCGGCGGAGCCGGCGACGGACGCTGGGTGAGTAAGGAATCCCATCTAGGTTTGGGCTCCGTTCTCAGCGTGGCCCATCATACCCGAAGCCGGCGAACCCATCATACCCGAAGCCGGCGAAGCCGGCAAGCCTGGCGTGGCCCGCACATCCAGCGTCAGTCGCCGGCGAAGCCGGCGACGGACGCTGGGTGAGTAAGGAATCCCATCTAGGTTTGGGCTCCGTTCTCAGCGTGGCCCATCATACCCGAAGCCGGCGAAGCCGGCAAGCCTGGCGTGGCCCGCACATCCAGCGTCAGTCGCCGGCGGAGCCGGCGACGGACGCTGGGTGAGTAAGGAATCCCATCTAGGTTTGGGCTCCGTTCTCAGCGTGGCCCATCATACCCGAAGCCGGCGAAGCCGGCAAGCCTGGCGTGGCCCGCACATCCAGCGTCAGTCGCCGGCGGAGCCGGCGACGGACGCTGGGTGAGTAAGGAATCCCATCTAGGTTTGGGCTCCGTTCTCAGCGTGGCCCATCATACCCGAAGCCGGCGAAGCCGGCAAGCCTGGCGTGGCCCGCACATCCAGCGTCAGTCGCCGGCGGAGCCGGCGACGGACGCTGGGTGAGTAAGGAATCCCATCTAGGTTTGGGCTCCGTTCTCAGCGTGGCCCATCATACCCGAAGATGCAAGCCTGGCGTGGCCCGCACATCCAGCGTCAGTCGCCGGCGGAGCCGGCGACGGACGCTGGGTGAGTAAGGAATCCCATCTAGGATTGGGCTCCGTTCTCAGCGTGGCCCACCATACCCGAAGCCGGCGAAGCCGGCAAGCCTGGCGTGGCCCGCACATCCAGCGTCAGTCGCCGGCGGAGCCGGCGACGGACGCTGGGTGAGTAAGGAATCCCATCTAGGTTTGGGCTCCGTTCTCAGCGTGGCCCATCATACCCGAAGCCGGCGAAGCCGGCAAGCCTGGCGTGGCCCGCACATCCATCGTCAGTCGCCGGCGGAGCCGGCGACGGACGCTGGGTGAGTAAGGAATCCCATCTAGGTTTGGGCTCCGTTCTCAGCGTGGCCCACCATACCCGAAGCCGGCGAAGTCGGCAAGCCTGGCGTGGCCCGCACATCCAGCGTCAGTCGCCGGCGGAGCCGGCGACGGACGCTGGTTAGAAATAATTGGTACTGGCAACCATTGGTCTCGGAAGGGGTTCTCCTTGTGTTAAATACAAGTTATAAAGAGAAAAAAACCAGCGCTACGTAATGGTGGAAAATGGTAGAATCGTTGGTGGCAATTCGTTCGTCAAACATGCATTTTAAGTGTATTGGTAGAGGCCGCCAGGTGGACTTCTTTAAGACCTCGGTCCATTTTGGCTTCCTTGTAAAAGTGGACCTCAAAAGCAAATTTGCTCGCCAAGGATGAGCACCTTCAGCGATGCTAATGTCATGTATGAACATCCCACCATCGCATGATAAGAGAGGTTTTCAATTTTTTTTTAGAAACCGATGAAAAACCTCACCTAAACTTAGTCTCACTCGGAGCCTTTCTAAAGAAACTCCATTATGGCTTAGATTTCTTCGTGACGTCCCATTCTGATTTGCCTGTTAACTCAGTTTTACAAACACCCAGCTGGCAACAAGCACGAAACCCGGAATTTTCAAACTCCTGACCATGCAGCTTTTTCCCGGTTGAGATCCTTTTCTATGACACACCTACTCTGCCAAATAAAATTTTCTTAAAGTAGAGCGAACTATTTAAAACGTACTCTGAACATCACAAAAACGACAACGTTGGCGAGACATATGGACGTCACCATGACAAACGCTTCGTAAAAAATTCTCTGCGTCAGAGCGCAGAAAACGCGCGCCGCCCATGCTTGAGGCACATCCTTCGAAGCCCAGTTGAAAATAGCCGGCAATTTTTCCCTGCTTGATTGGAGCGCTGTAAAGCGGCTTGTCGTGGCGTATTACGACACTCGCGCCGCTTAGTCTCCAATGAAACTTGGGCTGAGGTCATCGTTTACCCTTCAAGCTTATGTCAATGGGGGTTTTGGCTACTGCTATTTTTGTTCACCATGCACGGCTAGTGTACGGGATATTAACCTCGTCAGGTGGGGTCAGATGATGGGAGCTTGTCGCGGCCTGGTGGCTGGGGACATCTTACGGCCATATGTCTGGAAATCCGAGACTTTTCCCGAGAAAAGAAGCGTATGACAGAATGAGAGGATCTCCCGACAGAGCTCGAGTGCAACAACCTTCTAAAGGGACCAGTCGAACACGTCTTCACCATCAATCGCCATGTCTTTCAGGTATCGCTGCTGTCTCTTGAACTCCTCCAAGCATCTCTTTCCGTGTCCGGCGATGTACTCGCGCCGTACATCCACGAAAGGGTAACCAGTCTCGTTGAAAGGTCGGTTCGCTTCTATTGTACATATGTACGTGCCAGTTGTGGCTGACAGATAACAAATTGGTTGGATGACAGCTGTTGACGCCCCTTTTGTCCTCCTGGCGCTGTAGAAATAACTGCTCGACTAGCGCTCGGTGAAAGAGGCGACGCTAAACAACCGTCGAACGTTTGCTAACCATAGGAATTGAAATTCGTGTTGAAAGCGCAGGCAAAGAGGACCCTTCCTGGCTTTCAACTGAACTTCTCGACGTGGTATTCTAGACTTCGTGTCTTCCTCAGAAAGGCTAGTTTAATCGCTTCGCTTTGCGAGTGACACGGAATACGTATTAAAGCGTTCGCATATAAGACTAGTGACTATTGAAAGCGGCAAATGCGAGGTTTTCGTTTTTCTGCATTCTCCTGTCGTTTTTTCTGCAAAGCAATAGGATTAGTTTGGAGAAGTGTGCGGCAACGTTAGAAACAGCGTGCACGGTTCGACACGTCCTAGTGGTCAAAAATCGGCTCCGTCTCCGCAGAAGCTGTTCACTCCGAGTTCGGTGGCGCACTGGGCGTGGATGCTATTTTTTTGTGTAGGGATGCTGGTAAGGAATATTCACTCTGCGTTGCGCCCTTCGTTGTTGTCCCCATACGCTCATGGGCACGCGTACATACACTCGTCTCCGTTCTCTATCAGTTCTACAGCGTGGAGGGATGACGGAGGAAGTTTGCCCATTGCGCTGATATATGCAAGTAAATTTATGTATGGCTGGAGTCCAGTTCGAGATCCAGTCTTTGAAACTCTGTTCGTGGTTGCTATAACGCCTTCTTCTTCTTCTTCTTCTTCTTCTTCTTCTTCTTCTTCTTCTTCTTCTTCTTCTTCTTCTTCTTCTTCTTCTTCTTCTTCTTCTTCTTCTTCTTCTTCAGCGTCTGTCCCGCTTCGCAGAGAGGTCCAATATTCTGTTATCATGACGCCACCTTTCCTGATCCAGCGCTTGATCAGGCTGGACGCTAGCTACTTTCAAGTCCATATGTAACGTATGGACGCGTGTAGCGCAGTCGGAGGAGGCGCGACTGCCGCGAGCACCCGATTCCAGGTTCCTGGTTCGGATTTCCCGCCCAGGCCAGCCAAGCCTTCCATCCCTTCGGTGTCAGTGAACTGATACCAGATGTGTCTGGGAAGGATAAAACGCTGACTTGTTCATCGGCTGGCCACCGCAAGTCATTGAATGTCCAAATACGCATTTATGTTGCCTCCACGACATCCCGTAGAAGCAGAATGCGTTGGCGCATCCTAGAAGGGATTGAGCAATGCCGTCCTTTATCCTTATCCTTTATGTAACGTATCAAACCGGCGCTGCTTCGGGCGTTCTCTAGGCCGTTTCCAGATACTTCCAACTCAAGGCCTATATTGCGGACGCTGTCCTCTTTCCACACAGAACGTGGCCGTACCATCGTAAGCGAGCTTCGCGCATCTTGTCAGCTATCGGTGTGACACTGAACTTCTGCCGGATGACATCATTTCTGATTCGGTTCATGCGCATGACTTCAGCTCAGCATCTTCGTCTCCATGACGCTGAGGCGCGTTTCTACTTCCTTGGTCGCAGGCCAACACTCAGCGCCGTACATCGCTACTGGCCGGACGACGGCTCTGTATATTTTATTTTGACTTCAAGCGCTCTGGTATCTTCCTATCGCAGAGCACGCCAGTCAACGAGCGCCACTTGGACCAAGATGCACTCATGCGTCAGTTCACTTCAACCATCAGATTGCCATCAGACGCTGTTGCTGACCCCAGGTACTTGAAAACTGATGTGCGTGCAAGCGCAGTCTTAAAAGAGCCTGACTCATTTACGTCAGTCGTTATTTACTCGGTCTTCTTGACGTTCAATTCGAGTCCGAATATAGCTAAGCGGTCGCATCAAGATTTCACCTGCCGCTCGAGTTCACCTTTATCTTCGCAAGCGAACATTGCATCGTCAGCATATAGCATCGTCCCAGGGATTGGCTTCTGAAGATCTCGCGTAATGGCATCCATGACGACAACAAAGAGGAGTGGGGAAAGCGCAGAACCTTGGTGCACCCCAACAGAGATGGGAAACTCCATTGAGGTTCCGGCTGCAGCTTGCACTCTAGTCTTTGGGCAAAAGTAGAGCATCCGCACCCACTCTATGAGCTCTTCGGGAACTCCATGTTGTCGCAGGGCGTACCATATCGCTTCACGTGGTACGCGGTCAAAGGCCTTCTCCAAGTCGAGGAAGGCGATATGCACTGCCTTCTGTTTCTCGCGATGCTTCTCTAAAAGGAGCGGGGCGGCATGTATGGCATCAATGGTGCCACAGCCAGCCACGAAGCCGCACTGATTGCTGGAAAGCTGGACGATGTCCCGAATTCGTCCATCGACAATTCGCTCAAAGATCTTCATGCTGTGCGAAAGCAAGCGAATCGGACGGTAATTGGAGCAGTCTGCAGGACTGCCCTTCTTCTTCCAAATCGGGATCGTCGTACTTTGGCGCCAACACTCAGGCACTTTCTTCTCCGCCACAACCTGATTAAAGAACTTCGCCAACCACTCAGCAGGGTACCAGTACTTGGACTTCCACAAATCAGCTGCCACGTCATCGGGCCCAGTCGCTTTGCCTGGCCTCATCTTCTTCAAAGCCGCTTCAATCTCCTCCACGGTGATCTTCTGAACGGGGCCGTGGGTCGGAGCCGTTGAAGGGATGGCTGGATGAGGGAACTCTACCGTAAAGATTTCCTCAAAATAATCGCGCCATCGCTTCAATGCCTTCTTGCGGTCCGTAAGAAGATGGCCGTTCTCACCATTGATGCCGAAGAACTTCTCGATGTCCTCGGTCTGGCGACGGCGATTCTTTGCAAGTCGGTACAGATACCGCTCACCATCGCGAGACTCGAGCTTCTCGTTAACATCTCCATAATGAGTGGCTTTCGCAACAGCCACGGCCTTCTTTGCAGCTTTCTTCGCTTCTTGGTACTTCCGCCAGTTATCGGCTGTCTTTTCGCCGAGAAACACGTGATGGAGCGACTTCTTCTCTCGCACTTTTGATTTCACGTCGTTTGTCCACAGCCATGTCTGCTTGTCAACCTTCCGTCGCCCAGGCTTTGTAATGCCGAGTTCTGACTGTGCAGCTTGACGAATCGCGTCAGTCGCCTTCTTCCAAGTTTCGTCGACAGTCGTGGCTGTCGGTAACCGCACGCGAGAAATCACAGCTGCTTCCTTCTCTCTGATTAGCCACCACTTAATTCTAGCTGCACCGCATCGCTCAACCTGCTTCAGCCTCGGAGGGGCGATCTTCAAAGTGCAGATCAGCGGTCGATGCTGTGGGGCGACCGTCTCATACAGCACGATCTTCACGTCTGTGACGCGTCTCCGGTCGCGATCTCTCACAAGGACAAAGTCTATCTGAGTCTTGGTGCTCCCACTGTAGTATGAGATAAAGTGCGAGTCACGTTTTCAGAAGACGGTGTTCACTATGGTGAGGTTATGCGATTCCGCATATTCAAGGATACCCTCACCATCGGTGTTACTCAACCCATAACTGAATCCACCATGGCAGCTGTAACCGCCTTTCGTGGCGCCTACGTGTTCATTAAGGTCACCAGCCACAACGATGACGTCTTTCGACGGTACCTCTGCTGTCCTTTCATCACGCAGGCTCCAAAACTCACCCTTGGCTTGATCGGAGCAGCCAGTCTGCGGAGCATACGCAGAGAAGAAGTGATAGTGTCGCTCCTTAGCGGCGACAACGATCTTCATCAATCGATCGTCAAAGCGTTCAACGCTTACAATCGAGTCTTGAAAAAGTTCGGAGGCGATTACTCTGACACCATTCGTGGTCCTGGGACCCCTTGAAAACCCGTGCCCTATGTCCCTTGACTTGCGGCAGGACAACCTCGTCTCCTGCACCGCACAGAAATCAACTTTTCTTCGCTCCAGTGCTTCTGCCAACTCGCACAAGCGGCCCGGCAACGGGGGTGGAGCGTTCTACCGCTCGTCCCCCTGATACGCCCACCACCAACCCCCTGGGCTTGCTCGAGAGTCAAGTGTCTGCGTTACGAGATAGTAGAGACGCAGACATTGGCCACGCCTCTGTTTGAAGGGCGGGGGGTAGAACGCCACTACCCGCATTCAGTGTTGTCACGCGCTTACGTGACGACACTTTCGGACTATCTCAGTTACCCCGCGATGCCGTCCTCGCATCAGGGAGGCGTCGGCTCCCGCGGACATCGTAGCACTATCTCGATAATCAAGTAACGTCATCAACCATGTGATGTGACATGGGGTCTTCGAAGGCCGACTTGTCACAAGGGCCTGTCGCCTGCACTCGACCGTCTGTGCTTAGCAAAGCGAGCAGTTTCTAATGGCACCACGTGGAGGAACAGAGATCGCCATCGTTACTATGTCGCCATGCGTGGTCGTTTTTGAAGTCGTTTGTGTCTTGAACAAGTAAGCCTCAAAGTCTACTGCTGAGAAGCAGCAGTGGTAGATTGCGAAAATGGCGTAGATGCACATCATCAGCACGGCTTTCCGCTCGCGATGAAATTCGAATGCCTACAGATGTACATAGGCGCAGACAAGTCACTATTCTTTCAAAGCTTGTTGAAGGATATGTTGAGGTTTCTGTACGAAAAGAGCATTGCTCTCCGGCTAATCTTATCTGCCGCTTAGGAGCGGAAATACAGGTCTTGTGTTTCTGTTTTAGTTATAAAACGTGTACAGTATGTCTCCGACAGAACCATGTGTATCGTGCCTTCCTCTAGAGCAATCCTATAGCTATACCTTTTTCCCCAAATATTTTTCTTCCTATGAATGTTACTTTTGCAGTCTATATGTATCTATAAGACGTAATTGACTTCTTTCTCTCATTTCCAGGTCTGTTTCCCGTACTCTTCCAACCAATTCTATAATATTTCGTGCCTCCATTTCCTCGCATGTACCTAGCAGAACTTAACTACCTTGCCTCTACATGCCTTTACTAGGACGTCCCTCGTGTGCCCAAGACTTTGAATGAAGCAATGGATGAATGGAGTTAGAGGTGAAACGGACCTTCTCACCTTTCTTTTCGCTTCTGCACTGCTCCTCTCCCAATCTTTCATCGTTTTGCGACCACAACTTTTTGCTATCCGTTTACTTACAAATAGTACTGTTCATCAATTATTCGATGGTTGCAAGTTTTAACCACAAAAGCCAACTTCCGTCTTGTGTGGTCACACCGTCCGTCTTCCGAGACCGAGATCGAGATCGAGGAAAGCTTTTTGGGCGAAAAGCTTAATAAAAAATCCGTTCAATCCTGTTTGGAAAACATCTCCGAGGAAGCGACATTTGAACTGTCAATGAATCTACGATCACCAACCAGTGTAAGAGTGCATGGCGCATTTTCACTCCTTAACAGTCAGAAGATCTTCCCATTCTTGCTCTTTTCAAAACAAACTATGAAACCTGCTTGGAACCAGAGGGATAAGAATTGTCTAACAAGGAAAGATTCCCAAGTTAGGGGGAGCTTTTGCGATGCTATGTTGACAGAACGGAGGGCCGTGTGAGCGGAGTCCAGGACCACAGTTAGCTCTTGCTGAACGCTTTTTAAAGACCTGAAAAAGAGGTGTGAAAACGTGTGCGCAGCAGTCATCAACCCCTACGACACCCCTCTATATGTTCCCGGTGGTTCAGTTGGTAGGAGTGCCACTTCATAGAAGCACGCCGTCGGACTTTTGAGCTCGAGTCTGTCGGTATTTTTGCACATATTAGTTCATTATTATTGCGTATTCTCCCTGGCAAAGAACGATCGCTTCTTCTTCGTTCAACACGTAATCCGTGGGTGTAGAGAAGGTCCTGGGTAAACATCGACGTGTTACGGAGAACTGCCACCCACGAAAAAAAGCTACCACATATGAAGGCGCAACCGGACAGTCTTGGTTTGCTGTAAGCATTGATGGTTTAAAAAAATTGACTCTTGCGATCATGAGAAAGCGTAATAATAAAAGCTAATATGTGCAAAAATATCGAAATACGCGGACTCGAGCTCAAAAGCCCGACGGTGTGCTTCTATGAGGCGACACTCCTACCGACTGCACCACCGGGAACATATTGTGGGGTGTCGTAGGGGTCGATGATAGTTGCGCACACGTTTTTCACTTTGAGTTGGGAACCTTTCCTTGTAAGCATTCAAACAACGACTAGAAGACATGGAACGAACTGTCGTGAATTCGGCGCTGTGACGTAATTAGCATGCATGGCTTAGAAGGTTAGAAGGCGCCTTTCGATGGGCATCTTGCGTGAGAATGCGACTGGGTAAGGCAGTAGGAAGAAGTTGGATTTCTACGAGGTTCTGGGGCTTTGCCTAAAAAGAAGAAGAGTTGCGGCAGACATTTGCTGAATGTGGCGGCCATTTCCTCACTAGGATGGCTAGTTCTGCAGCGGAGCCACTGTCGTTTGAATTGGAACGCGAAGGGCTGTGGGTGTTTTTGATGTGGCTAATACTATCATGAATGCCTTTCTAAGGAATAGGCGTGGTTGTTGCCTGTCACTGTGTAGCCTAGGTGTAGGTTCACAGAGTTCGTTGTGATACCTTACAAAGGGACTGGCTCTCAGCAGTCGTTTCCTCTGTCCTCCTCAACAAGTGTCGGCATGGTATTAGCTGACAAATGCACATCCCAGAATACCCATGCGCTCAGGAGCTACGTCGCTCCCATCGATGCAGGCATGCATGTGACTGCAACGAGCGACCGCCCGTTTTCATGCCCATGTTGAAGAGTCGAATTGCAGAAGAGTGTAGTAATTCTATACCCACACAGCTTATCTGTTTTCTTATTTATTTTGTTTGCGTCGATGAGGATAAACCTAGCTCACTGGAAAGTGTAACGAGCAGAATTCGAGCATGTTGGAAGAAAAACGGAAACAGCACTGGAATGCCTATTTAATAGGCAGTGGCGACAACCACTAGTAATCAGCTATGGGACGAGAAGCAGAACCAGAAGCCAAGTGTTCTTGAAGTTCTCAAAGAAATTGAAGGACGGGAGATGGAGGCGCTCCTATCTCCTTCTGCCACCTCATCTCTCCTCCTAATCGTCTTCTTACAAAGCTGCCTTCCCGCAGAGTACTTTGTGGTGCTCGCGTGGACGTAATCTTCACATCGCCTCACCGGAATTAAATGAGGCCATAGCAAACACGGATTTACCCTTTCGTCCCTTGACCGTTGCGTGGCGTTCTCCGATCGGAGAGAAGAGGATGAGTTGCGTCGTGCCTTCAAATTGTAAGGCAATCGCTCTCTACATGCTGCCGAAAACAAACGATCTGCTATCATTAGAATTTGAAGACGTGCTCGAACGACCTCTCCGAGTAGGCATTCGAATGATTTTCCTTCGCCTAGCAGGATTTCCTCTAACTGCACATATATCATACATACGTCAGTCCTCCCGGTTTTCTTCGCAATTTTAATCCCCCACTAATTTGCGTTCGCGAAATTTGTGGCAGGTTGGAGCTGCAGCGCTGTAAAGCAAATGGCGCGTGATAATTGTCCTGCTTATTGGTGATTCATCGAAGCAAGCCTTTCATATCCGTCGAACACAACAAACAAGCACTGAGCAAATGGTAGAGGTATTTCGAGTGCAGGTGTCATGTACACACGTTGCCCTTCACCTTGTTGGGAATCTTTCTATTTCAGAGCGTTCGAATCCAATTTGGAAACAAGAATTCACTATGAAGGAGTGTCTCGCTCTGGCTTTATCTTTCTCGTAAACGGTGGTTCATAAATCATGATTTACGCAAAACAGCCGACGAGTAGGTGGAATGTTACAATTGAAAACGGCGTGTGATTGACTGAACACACCCACGTCAGCTTTAGAATAATTCATACCCTACGTCACAATCACAGCAAGCAATTGAAATCCTCGTAACCAGCAGTGCTAAAAGCACGGGGGTGATTGCGGTAGTCCCTATGATGCAGAATGAAATGTTTGCTTCGACGGCCTGGCGAGTTCATTGTGACCTGCGACGTAACGAGAGGGTCCGTTAGGTGTGCACAACGCTGCATATTCCTCCAATATCTTCTGTGGCAGAACGAGGCATAAATAACACACCACGATGTCGAAACGCTGCATCACATTTCAGGCTCGGAGACGCGAAACCTCAGGTCCGCGAAGCTGCAGCATCCCTGCTTGTCGATCTTGCCAATGTACAGCACAGCTCTCACGAGGTACTTCTGTTCTGTTAACAAAATTTCCTTCAATTCGCTGCGTTCATGATCGATGCAAAAGGACTGTTGGTATCCCCCCTCCCCTCCCCATTATAAAGTGGAGATCGTGGACTGTAGAAAAGTTGAGAGGTGTTGTATCGGGAACAGCTAGCGCAGGAAGCGATAGGAGTTGCTTTCGCTCTCAGAACCTTCGCTTGAATCGCGGTTCCTGCGATCACCTTCGTCCTTTCCGCATTCAAGGCGAGGTATCAACAACTCCATGGAAGTGAATGTCCCGGCCCAGTTAAATGGATGGCTTTTGATGTTGTTTTAAGCGAATCACTGATATAGGAAGTTCGTTCGCTCTAAAAAGCTGCACTCGAGTTCCTCGCAAATGAAGGATTTTAATTAATAACCCTGTCATAAAGGAAGACTTCAAAGAATTTCTTTGACAACTCGTTGCAACTTGCGTGAGAAGCAAAGGAAATAAAGGCTTAGGTTGAGAGAAACCTACACCTATTCATTCCCAAATGAACGTGCCGCCCTACCTCACTTTCTTCTTGCGAGCTCTTCCTTTTTTAATTGCATGGTAAAAATCTTGACTCCCAGCGCCAAGGTCTTCGAAAGAATACGTTAGGTAGGGATGGGTGAACAGTGAAGCCAAAGATTCCACACCAAGTAGCACCTGCTGATTTCTTTGCGTCTGTGTCGTTTATGATGCGATGAAGAGGTAGGGCTCCGGTGGCATCGTCACCGACTAAGAAAACAACTTGAGGTTAGTTGTCACTTCGGCTGCAATTCTGCGTTCGCGTCATACCTTGGAAAACTATGCCATGGTATCTTTATGAACCTTGAGATTGCAGAATGGAGCTATCCTGAAGCATGATTTGGTTTTATATACCTGAGAGAATTGAGATTTTCTCGACGAGCGTTCACTGTAGCTTTTGAAGGCTTCCTCAGGCCTACAATACCATTACATGCACCGAACAACGTCGTAAGCTCACACAGTAGTCAGTACGGAACGTATGACTACCGGTAAGAGAGGATCACCACGGTGGCTCCTCTAACAAATAACGATATGATCAGAATAAGTCGAGAGATCTCCGTAATCCAAATATCCGGTTTACATAGAAGCTTTTCCAAAGAAATGGATTCCTCTCGTTCCTTACTACCAAGATTCGGATTTAACATGGACAGGAGGAATCCGTTAAGTTCAAGAAACCTGCATCTCAGAATACCTTGCTTTGGATATTCCTCTATCGTACTTCACATCCACTAGCTATAAAAGTGAATGTGATAACGAAGCTTATTCCCAAAAACTATAATTTCGGAAGAGGATCTGTGGAAGCAGAGGCAGGCATTTATCGGTTTTAGAACGACACCGAATCCGAAGAAGGCATTTCGAACCTGTGAAGAAAATTGTGGCCGAAACAACTCCACGTACTGCACAGAGTACAACCTGCCAACTACTTGCAACGGTGCATTAAGTGATGCGAGGGATATGGTCGGAACTAAACGGAAGAATAAGAAACGATATGGCCTCTGGCAAACACCAGGACGACCATGAGCGAGGCGAGCGTTGCGAGCCCAGCTCCTAGCCTGCTAGCAGCCCTTCGCAACATCGCATCCTTAAGCACATTCTTGAAGCAGCTCTCCTACATCTAAGGTTGAAGTATTGTTCGAAATTTAACAGAGCTGTTACGATCTGTTTAGTGCCACTAGCTTATAGACCGAACACCCAGAAATTATGCGCACGTGGCCGGTTGCTACTTAAGGGATGAAAGCAAGTAGAGAGTGAGTACAAGGGTATCAATGACTCCAGTTAACCAACGTGCTTTGCACCCAGTGATTTACTACCAAACGTTCAGTGGTCTAGCGCCCGCCAAACAACTGATTGGGGGCTTCGCCCGAGAATGTAATCGAACACCCCGACCGGCTTCTTTTCTTCTTGGGCCTTCTCACCTTCATTACAGCATAAAAACTGGTTTTTCCATATATGTAGGATAGTAGAGCGGAATACGACAGGGCAGAATCTTCAAGCCTGCTCTGATGTAGCGATTTATTCTTCGAAGTACTCGTTCTATACGCGGCGAGATACAAATTGTGGGAGTCGCAATCAGAATTGCTCAATATGTAGAAACATAAATGCAATCAATCGGCATCGTTCGGCCGGTCGATACTGTTTACTGTCCGACGGCAATAACTCTCCGATTCCTTTAGTCATTCTCCCTACCCCTCCTCCCTGCCAAAACTCCTTAACCATGTACTGGTACAATACCGCAGACGTCGCACAGTCAGAACAGCTCGGAAAAATCCGTCGCAAACCGTCGCTCGCTCATAATTCCTTCACTTTTAGGTTTTTGAAAAAGGGTGACACCAGTCGGTTCGTCTCTTCGAGTTCTAAACAAACATGTATACAACTTATAGAGAAACGAACTGCGTGTCAAGCACGCGCACTTTCATTGCACGGAACCTTTACAGGTCTCCTGAAAATTCAACGCATGCTGCAGAAGTCCGATCTGTGGCACGTCTGGTGGATCCCGAGAATTCCGACGCACGTTGGACGACGTCTTCGGCATGTCTTCCGAATCCCGACGCTTGGCACCCCATCCATTCACTAACGCGTTGCCTGCTCAACATATCGTCAACCCGAGTGATCCGCTGCATAGGCTTAATTTCGCCAGCAGTCCCCCTGGTTAAGCTAAAGGAGGACCGGCTGGCATACATTGCCGTGCTGAAGCCATTCATTGGCTTTGTTCCCCCCCCCCGTGACGGAGACGTGACGTGACTAACTGAATTACATATAGTATGATGAGTTTCTCCCAACGTCGATCCGCTAGCCAGGCAGCAGCGGTCTACCGATGGTTCAAGCAGGAAGGAGGTGATCCCTTCGAAGTTGCTCAAAATTGACGACGTGTTGCGACTCGCTCCGAAAGAGAAGCCCAAAGAGACTACTCGTTAATTGTCGGCGCTTCTTGATTGCCAGCATTTCACCGTTGATGATCATCTTCACGCTATTGGATGTTGCAAGGTAGCCTCGACTTGGGTGCGATCTCCGTGACTCGGAGCGGTCGTCACAACTGAGCACCGCTCAGTCCCTCCTCCGCATTCGTTCAGTCCCTCCTTCGGCAATTAACAACTTTTGGGAAACGCAACCGCTGAGATGAGTTCTGGGCCTTCTACGTCCACCATACTCGGCCCAGTGGTTCCCCCAAGGAGAACCACCTCCAAAGGAATGAAAGTCCGACCTCCTCCAGGAGAATGGTGTGCTGTTGACGACCCCAGCGAAAGCTCTACCACAAGTTTCTTGAAGGCGGCATCACAGTGACAGCGAGCATCCGCTCTGTCCAACTGCAATGCTTCTTTCCTCACGACAGTGCTCGGCCACATATCGCGAAGATGTCTCGACAAAAGTTGCAGGTGCTTGGGTGGGAGGTGGAAACCCTTCCCCGTATCCGTGAATCATCTGAATACCACCTCTATGGGGCTCTTAAACAACATCTGAGGGATAGACACTTCGGTGATCAGGCGCAACTAGAATCCGAGGTGGCGCAGTTTTTCGAGTCACAGCCGCCTTCATTCTGGAATAAGGGAATTCTTGGTATGCCCATTAGATGAGAGCATGTTTTCGTTGTTAAACGTGACCGGTTTGTAGAAGGAAATTGTACATAAGTGACGCAAAAAAAAATTTGAAAACGTTTCCGCACTATTGCAGAACTTTTCCGACAAACTAATATTAGGCAGGTCCAAAAGTAATGAGACAAATTCAACAAATTTCTTAATCTCTCTGTAACTCGATTACAACTCAACGGTGCTGGGGCTGTATTCGCCATTAAGGTCAATGGCTTGCTGCCATGGCTCAACCAACTTCCTGTTCCCATTCTACCAGAACTGCGTGGGCCTGGGATTGATCTACTGCTCGACATGGTTTTCAAGCTCTGCTTTGGTTCTTGGGCCCTTTCCGACCATGAAATCCTGTAAGCTCAAGAAGAGGTGGTAATCGCATGGAGAGATGTCCGGCGAATACGGTGGGTGAGGCATGTAAACGTAGCCCAGCTGAGCATGCTTACCCGTGGTCACTCTTGCCCGATGAGGTGCAGCGTTGTCGAAGAGGAGGACCTTCTTGAAGCGCTGAGACCGAGTAAGTTCGAGTCACCGGTCCATCTCTTCTATTTCATTCACCATGGCCTTGGAGTCCATCTGCGTGCCTTTGGAAAACAGATTCCAGTATACCGGTCCATGGGCGCAGACCCAAAATCTCAGCAGGTGCTTCTCGCCGTGAACATCTCGCCGAACGAAGGTCGGAAGCGGGTTACTAGGCGTCACCTAGACTGGCTGCTTGGCAGGGTTAAGGCAGAAGACGTGATTCTCATCCTGTACCATGATTGAATCCAGGCTGCTCGGTGTTGAGAATTGAGAGGGATTGGCGCGGCACAGCGTTATATTGGCACAAATGGAGATTCTCAATAATTTTGATACTTTTGCCCTTCCCCCCCCCCCCAATATTACACAGCTCATTGATAGCCCTGCCAGGATGGGAACCGTCGAAACCTGCACAATACGAAAGAGTCTCAATTCTGTGAGTATATATTGTGAAATTGGTGAGTTATCGCCAATAAAATACTGTTTCGTCGGGGACTGGAACCAACAGAATTCATCGGTTTCGAAGCAGGGTGCCTACTCGTTGCTCGTGCAGTAGTTCATCTCGATCCCGTAGCTCTTCAAGACTGTTAGGAATATACCTTGTTATCCTAGCCCAAAAAGGGAAAGTATAACAGTATGAGTTTCTTCTCGTACCCTAGAAAATGAGACAATGTCCCGTTTCACCTCATTGTAGTACTAGTCATGAGTGGCGCTCCTTTTAAAACTGCTCTGACAGCTGGTGATATGCACCTTTTCCAGCAGCGAAGATCGTATCTGATCGTTTTATTTAGTACCCGAACCAGCTTTGGCAGATGCAATTTTTCTTCCTGAATCGGCGACTCGATTTGTGTTCGTTCAATGGCGAATAATTACCTAATTCAGGCGGTGCTCGAACGGATTTCGCCCGGCTTCCATCACAAGCAGTACCTCGTCCGAATCGGTGTCATGAACGTGTTCGTGCGACTGCTCGACGAGAGGTTGGTCTTTTTTACAGCCGTTCGACAGCGAGAAAATTTTCGATTCTGAGACTGCAGGAGCTAGCCAGACAACCGTCACATGTGTGGTTCACGCAAAATTAGTGAGCGTTTCTATCTGAAAGGACCTTTTTCGTTCTAGCATGGCAATTACAATACTGCTCACGTCGCACGGCCAAAACTTCGGATTGTTACTGAAAAATCCGTCGCAAACGGTCGCTCAATCATAACTCCTTCAGTTTTAGGTTCCTTTAAAAAAGGTTGACACAGTTCGATTCGTCTCTTCGAGTTCTACATAAAACAACTTTACAGAACACCCATATTTTTGCCGATGGTGGCCCAAAAAGGGACTGGAACAGGTTTTTGCGATTCGAGCAGCTCATTTCTCAGGACATGCGTGTTTTCGGAGTATCTCAAGCACGGCGTACGTCGCCAGTGCTCTGTCATGCCAGGAATGCTCCAAGAGCGCGCCGTGCACAATGCATACAGAATCGAACCTATCAATCGAGTGGGCGAACGCATGTCAACTGCGCTTCTATCTTCTCTTACTAGGAAATGCGAAATCTTTAAAACTACTTCGAACTCGTTTGGAGAATGTTATCAGAAATTTCCAGTCGTCCTACTCAGGAACTTCTCAAGGCTGTCCGGCTAGCTTTTGGGGTGCCCCGTGAACAATGCATGTAGAATCGAACGTTTCCATCGGGTGCACGCGACAGCTTGTAGAGTGAGCGTTTTTGGAGTGTTATCAGAAGTTTTTTAGCCGCAATACTTAGGAATTGCTGTACTCTGTCTCGGTGAGACTTGAGAGTACGCTGTGAACAATGCATATGTTCTCGAGCCTATCATTAGAGAGGGACGACCGCTCACAAATTGCACGCGCGGCGTGTTCGTACAGTGACTCTATCAGTTTCGAACCTTTCCGGTTGCAACTTGAGGACTTTGTAAGCAGCACAAGGTTCTTGACGTATTTCCAAGCACAACTGCATAGCTAGTGAATGGACTAAGTTACAGCGCTGCGAAAATGCAGGTGAGGCTTGTGTGATGCATTTTTCCGATTTCAGTGGACCAATTCGATCTTGCCAATGTACAGCACAGCTCTCACGAGGTACTTCTGTTCTGTTAACAAAATTTCCTTCAATTCGCTGCGTTCATGATCGATGCAAAAGGACTGTTGGTATCCCCCCCCCCTCCCCATTATAAAGTGGAGATCGTGGACTGTAGAAAAGTTGAGAGGTGTTGTATCGGGAACAGCTAGCGCAGGAAGCGATAGGAGTTGCTTTCGCTCTCAGAACCTTCGCTTGAATCGCGGTTCCTGCGATCACCTTCGTCCTTTCCGCATTCAAGGCGAGGTATTAACAACTCCATGGAAGTGATTGTCCCGGCCCAGTTAAATGGATGGCTTTTGATGTTGTTTTAAGCGAATCACTGATATAGGAAGTTCGTTCGCTCTAAAAAGCTGCACTCGAGTTCCTCGCAAATGAAGGATTTTAATTAATAACCCTGTCATAAAGGAAGACTTCAAAGAATTTCTTTGACAACTCGTTGCAACTTGCGTGAGAAGCAAAGGAAATAAAGGCTTAGGTTGAGAGAAACCTACACCTATTCATTCCCAAATGAACGTGCCGCCCTACCTCACTTTCTTCTTGCGAGCTCTTCCTTTTTTAATTGCATGGTAAAAATCTTGACTCCCAGCGCCAAGGTCTTCGAAAGAATACGTTAGGTAGGGATGGGTGAACAGTGAAGCCAAAGATTCCACACCAAGTAGCACCTGCTGATTTCTTTGCGTCTGTGTCGTTTATGATGCGATGAAGAGGTAGGGCTCCGGTGGCATCGTCACCGACTAAGAAAACAACTTGAGGTTAGTTGTCACTTCGGCTGCAATTCTGCGTTCGCGTCATACCTTGGAAAACTATGCCATGGTATCTTTATGAACCTTGAGATTGCAGAATGGAGCTATCCTGAAGCATGATTTGGTTTTATATACCTGAGAGAATTGAGATTTTCTCGACGAGCGTTCACTGTAGCTTTTGAAGGCTTCCTCAGGCCTACAATACCATTACATGCACCGAACAACGTCGTAAGCTCACACAGTAGTCAGTACGGAACGTATGACTACCGGTAAGAGAGGATCACCACGGTGGCTCCTCTAACAAATAACGATATGATCAGAATAAGTCGAGAGATCTCCGTAATCCAAATATCCGGTTTACATAGAAGCTTTTCCAAAGAAATGGATTCCTCTCGTTCCTTACTACCAAGATTCGGTTTTAACATGGACAGGAGGAATCCGTTAAGTTCAAGAAACCTGCATCTCAGAATACCTTGCTTTGTCTGAGCAGTGCGCTGGATCGATCCTAGACTGCCAAGGGGAAACGATCGAGAAGGTGGAAGAATTCCGCTACCTCGGAAGTGACCTATCCGAGGAAGGAAATGTGGACCAGGTGGTCAGGGGACGGATAAACACAGCCTGGCTCAAGTGATGGAGTCCTCCACAGGGATCCTCTGCGACCGTAGATGCTCCAGGACGCTCAAAGGCAAGCTCTATAGAGCAGTTGTGAGACCTGCCCTCCTCTACGGCAGTGAGTGCTGGGCCCTGGGTAAGGCGCAGGAGCGGCAACTGCACGCGGCGGAGAAGAGGATGCTGAGGTGGGCATGTGGATGGACCCGTCGGGACAGGGTGCGAAACGAGGATGTTAGGACAGTGATGAAGACAGCCCCGATCCAGCTGAAGATAAGAGAGCAGCGCCTGAGGTGGTATGAACACGTCCTCAGAAGACCAGAGGATCACCCCACAAGGTTGTCCCTAGATTTCGAGGCACCCGGAAAGCGTCCGAGAGGAGCCCCAAGGAAAAGGTGGAAGGACGTCATCAAGAGAGATCTCGGCGAAGTCGGCGCCACGGCAGATGACGCCCTTGATAGGATGAGGTGGCGACAGATCACAAGAACAGCGGACCCTGCGACTGCGCGGGACTAAACGCTCAGGAGAAGAAGAAGAAGAAGGAGAAGAAGAATTCTCCAAATGGGTTCGAAACAGTGTTGAAGACTTCGCATTTCCTAGTAAGGGAAGATAGAAGCGTAGTGGACATGCGTTGCCCACTCGATTGATAGATTCGATTCTGTATGCATTGTGCACGGCGCGCTCTTGGAGCATTCCTGGCATGACAGAGCACTGACAACGTACGCCTGAGATACTCCGAAAGCACTCACCTCCTGGGAAATAAGCTGCTCTAATAGCAAAAGTCTGCTCCGGTCCTTTTTGGGCCACCAACGTTTAAAACATGGTGTTCTGGTAAAGTTGATATACATCATTGTGTAGAACTGGAAGAGGCGAATCGAACGGTGTCAACCATTTTTCAAAAAAAAAAAAAAAACTGAAGGAGTTATGAGCATGCGACGGTTTGCGACCGTATTTTTCCGTTTGTTCCCCATCTAATGGGCATACCAAGAATTCTCTTATCCTGTTCTATAAAGCGGAAGAGCATGAATCACTGACGGTCAACGGGCGCATATCTGTCACCGGGTACATTTCTGTCAACGGGTACTAAGGGATAAACAAGGCTGCGTAACAGGCAGCCACGACCACCGGTGTTGACTGCCTTGATCTTCCACTGTAGGTCGTCACCCAAGAACACCCACTTGATGAGGTTTCAAGATGCCCCCACTGCTATGAGAGGCGCCGCTGCCGGATTAACACGGTTCACACCTTGTGATCAGTGCTGGAAGAGGTCCGCGCGCCCCACATTCGCTTCTGTTTCCCTGCTAAGTCGCTACTGTTTCGCTACGCGTTCTTGTTAGCATGTACTTCTTCCTTCTGCTCTTTGCTCAACAGGTGGGTGTTGCGTGATTATGATGGTCGACCAATGTTGATCAGGTAATCGGCCATCACGGTGAAGCTCCCATCATGGGTGTTGCGTGATTGTCATTGGTGGCTGATATCGGTTTCCTCTCAAAACTAAATGGAGGGGATGAGATTTCGTGATTGCGTTGGGCGACGAATGTGCTTCGCAGTAGGGGATGTGTTTCGATCGAGCAGTCGATATATCGATCGATATTACTGATCGTTTAAGCGCTGCTATCGGTCCTCTCTCACAAGGGAGGTCAATGAGCGTCCCGTGGCAATTTTGAAAGTGACCTATTGAGGGTTATAAGGGACTATAAGAGAAGCACCACAGTGATTTTCAAATTTCCTGCGGACACCTAGGTAGGTCAAAAATTGCAAAAAACTGTATCACTTCAGTGCGAGCCGAGGGAGTGCCATGTCGTGGTTACAATCTAACCTGCAAAAGGTTTGGGGCTGGAACGGTAGCGGAATTACAGCGATCTCGCAATTTGTTTGTTAGCGATACAGTAATCGAAGTGGAACATTGAGGAGCTTCGCTCACCACCAAGGTGCCAACGGCTGGATGACCGAGTGGATAAGGTGGCGTGCTTTCAAGGAAGGGTCAGGGATTTGTGTCCGGGGGTCGGGATTCTGCATTGCTAGGCTTACTCGACCCACTTTTGTCGATGTAAAGTGTAACTTGGCCACGATAGTGTACCATACTGACATTATAACCTTATTATAACCTGTTTGATACGATATAAACACAAAAATAAACGCGCAAAGCAACAGCGTTCATGATACATTTGATTGGTCATTGAGAAGAACAGGTGATTTTCGTTTGCGTACAAAGTAGAAAGTATTCTGTGTGTTGACCGTCTTCGTTAGGCATTGGCGATGAGTCTGTCAGCATTACTATACTTCACGACTCCAAGGATCGAGGGGAAATTGGAAAAATTGGATTCGATTCGAATTCTGGAGAGAAAGCATAACAGTGTTGATCTGTCTTTTTCATCCTCAACCAACCATATTGCTAGTGATCTCACGGTCGTCACACACAGTAACTTCTGTACAAAAAGGCGTACAATACCGGCCTTAACTTTTGGTCATTGGGCGGAAAAAGCGAAAAAAACCGCCTTTTCCGCCGCTTTTCTGTAGCGCTCTTCAAACTGAACGTATTGTAAACTGAAACACATATTCGTGATCAGCACCGAGTCCTCTTCCCGATGAGCTCCAATCCGCATAGCGAGCGCCTGAAAAATGCTTCAGTGACCTAATTCCTGGCTGCCGGGGCTGACCCCTTCCTTCGCGGGAGATAATTACACTCGCAGCTCCTAAGCGGATATTGATGGAAAAGATTCTACCTATCAAAGCCTATTTCCTACATTATTTGTAGTAACATATAGTTCTCTGGATCCCCTAGCATTTCTCGATCACAATGATGCACTTTTTTAAAGGATCTGATAATTTAAATGCTATTATTTTCAGAAAATATCTCCACTTTGGAGGACAATAATTTCGGCACGTCAAGTTTATGTGTTTTTATACTTGTTTGTCCTGATGAAAGCAACAGTAGAAATCATGCTGCGAAAGTGGACTCGTTGGGGTTGAAATTGCTAGTAATTATACGCTGGCAAAGTTGCCCACACGACACTTCTTCGCGGTTAGCCGCGCACTTTTCCCATGATTGAAGTGAACACAAAATCGTTTCTTTGAATAAAGAAACAAAAATATTTGGAGGCCTATGAAAACACCTTATAGGCCTTAATAGGTGAAATTTCGACTAAGCTGGAAGACATTTTGGCCACGTAGTTACGAGGCAAACTCATCCCAATGCTAACTGAGTGTCATTTAAAAAATTGCTCAAAAACGGAAAAATAGTCTACGAGAGCATTCCCCAGTTAATTCTGACTTGAAGGGTGGTTCAATTTCAAATTGTCGTTCGTTTGCACCGATTTATTACAAGTGAAATGTCCAATAGCCGAGGTCGGGACCCAGATTAGTTCGGAGCCAGTCCATTCTCCTGCCTATGTGACCCCTCGCGCCATCTGAGGGCGCCGTAAATCGCCTAACTAAAGTCTTCACACTTCCGGTGCCACGGCGCCATATTGATCCTTCCAAACGAGGGTGGAGTAGAATACGTGGAGTGCACCAAAGAAGGTCTGCAATAACATCGACCTCCCCCTTTCATTTAACATGCTTGTGTTTTCCATTTCGTTTTCTCTCCATCTTACTAGAAACATGTCTTTCATATTTATTTATTATTTATTTATTTATTTCACTAAAATGTTGCTTCTATAGCTTGTAGTGCATCTTGAGGAGCACCGGATGCGTGTCGTGCGTTTCCATTGCGTAGTTTGCATGGCGGTAGAACGTATGGCGCGTCATAGTATCATAAGCATAAGGGGGTGGAGAGGGCAAAATGTATGGCGCAATCTAATGGCATTTAATAGAGCCCATGCTCATGCCTGAGCGTTTAAACTAACAGGTGTACTAAGGCCTGGTCATTCATACTACTCTCTGCGGCTTCGTTTTCGACATTGATAGTAATTAAGGATGACATATGGCTTTATTGAATCCCCTTTTTGGAATGCGCCACGCATTCTGCTTCTAGATATACCAACCAAGAGACAGTTTGAGTTTTTTTTTATTTGGTTTAAACAATGCATGTATACTTATAAATAAAAATAGAACATAGAAATAGAAATAAAACTTTTTGAAGAAAGTGATCAGCCCATTATTTCTTATCATTTCTTATCTTTCTTATTGTACTCGAGCACGCTTTAGAGCAGTCGGAGTAGGAGCCAGGCCGAATTGTTAGTAGGCTTGAATGTTGAATGTTGCTTCATCAGTGCACAGAATCCCATTTGGAAAATGGGGGAACTCTGCTCACATTCAAATTGTGCAAACTCGCTCGTCTCGTGTCTTCCACGTGATTGTCAAGTTCCAGACATTAAAAGAAGCTCGGCAAAGGTTAATGTGGTTAGGTAGTAACAAGAATGTGACAAGCATTCAGCTCATACAATCAATCGAGTCTGAAATGCAAGGTTCCAGACGGGGGCATGGCGCAATCTTGACCATTTGTGCGACGAAAAAATTTCGCTACCCTGTGCTTTCATATGAGCCTCAAACATCTTCAAAAGCTTCAATAGCAGCAATGTTAGAACCTTTTAAATAGTGCATGCATTTTTGGATACCCTTCATTTTTCGAGGGCAATAGTGTGTTTTTACGTTTTAAACCTTAAAACAAGCACAAATCAATCGAAATGGCCTCTTTTTGAAAAAGCTTTAACAAATATTCAAGTGAAACACAATCAATCGAGTGTAAAATGCAAAATTTCAGATGAGCGCATGGCGCATTCCATGCCACTAATGTGTCAGAAAATTTATATTTTTTAAGCTTTCACTGGTGGATGCTACTGAAGACCTAGCATTCCTTGTTACGGAAGGCTAGAATTCTTCCATAAATATCGAATCGCTTCAAAAAGAAAACTAGCAGAACTGATATCCTAAACTGCATTCAGGATTTAAATGTTGTTTAGAATGGCCTCCTCCGACTGCGCTACACACGCCTCCCGGGAAGCGCCACGCATTCTCGAAGGTAGACATAGTGCTCCCAGTGGTCAGTGTGAAAATAAAAACTGAAACCAAACGAGTATGATATCGGCAGTTGAAGAAGGCTGATATCGCAATAGCAAATGTATCGTGGAAATCAAACAGGATCTGCAGTTCTCAAAACAAGCGGTGTATGAATTCGACATTTTCATATCACACTATTGAGCTCCGAAGTGTAGTAAGAGCCGAAGAAGTAGAATGTTTTACGCATCGTCTACGCCAAGCGCCTTTACTGAGCGCTTTCTTCGTTTCCAGTGGAACCGGCCGACTTGATTGCATATAGAAAGGTTCAATTGTACTTGCAAGTTCATTCTGTTGTTATTGGAGCTGCCCCAGAACACTATTGTCCTCGCTTGTGTGATCTCAACATACCTAATCATTTACATAGCTACGGCCACACAGATATCATTTACATGGGGATTGTAGTTGGAATTTTACGATCTTTCTTGTTTTACCTCTTCAAACCTTTATTTAAAAAAAAACTATTTGGTTTATCCAAGTTTATCCACTTGCTGTAAAACTTTGATCTGGAACTAACGGTTGCACTGAAGGAAAGCCGAGAATAGGACAGCTACGTCATAATTCAGCAAAGGAAGAAGTTTTTTTGACTAAAACAGTCTTCTAATTTAAGTTAGAATAGATCACTACGACTTACGAACAATTAAATAGTCGCGATCTCTCCACCAATCGTTTTTATCGCCCTATGTTTGTATCTTGGGCGCGTGTAGCGCAGACGGAGGAGGCGCCGACTGTCGCCTGCGCCCGATAGGAGGTTCCTGGTTCGGATTTCCCGCCCAGGCCAACCAAGCCTTCCTTCCCTCCGGGGTCGGTGAATTGGTACCAGACGTGTCTGGGAAGGATAAAGCGCTGACTTGTTCATCGGCTGGCCACCGCCCGCAAAAAGCGAGTGAATCAACGATGCACTGTGGTGCGGCTTACTACGGTCCCTCTATCCAAATGCGTCGGTGATGTTTAATGGACAAAGTTTAAAATTTTTGCTGCAACATCTTCTTGCACAGGTCCTCTGTTCCAGGTAGAAAATGACAATTTTGAATACGACTCCTCCAGCTAATCAAGTCCAAGATCACTATTTAGAAGACTGGTTTTTTAAGCCTATAATTATCATAGCCTATTTTACAGGGAGCAATTTCGATGTTGTTCCTTCAGATGGGACGGAATTGTTTCCGTGACAAGCCGATCCTTCGCGTGCGATCCATGAAATGAGAGATAGTCAGAGCATGCTGTGCCGGTACTTAAGTTGTCATAACTCAAAAAGTTTTTGGATTCTCTAAAAAACCAATAACGCTTTAAAAACTAGGAGAAGTGTGGTTTCTTCGAGCTAAGAAGCACATTCGAAGAGTTTTGTCTTCCATGTGATTAAGGGATTCGATTTCTGAGAAACTTTTTCGGCAAATGAGGTAAATTTGAGCTCACTATGTGAATGTGGATTACAATACTATGTGGAATCAGAATATACAGCCTTTTATTTTTAGCTGTACACAAAAATACCTCCGCATTACTTAGGTCCTCAATGCCTATACCATGCGCCCAAAAATGCAATTTAAAAGGGTAAACGTCGAAATTGCAATCCATGTAAAAAAATCGAATTAAAAATATAAATATTACAAATAACAATGCACAGGGAATTAGTAAAAAATATGCAACAAAAGGAATAAAAGGGAGAAGAATATATAAGATATGGACAACACCTCTCCGGTGTTTGGGATGATCCACAATACGCCGCGACGCCGAAAGTGTGAAGATCCTGGTTAGGCGATTTACGGCCTTCTCAGATGGCGCGAGGGGTCACAAGGGCAGGTGATGGGACTGACTCCGGAACAAATCGGCGCCACGACGAGGGCCACTGGATATTTGACCCGACTATTAGCGAGGAAATGAACGAAAATTGAAATTAAACCACTGTTCAAATCAGATTTAACTGGCGCAACCATTCGCAGGCTATTTTTCCGTTTTTGAATAATTTTCTAAACGACACCCAGATCACATTTTGAGTGACTTTGCTGCGTAATTGCATGGCTAAAATGCCTTCTAGCCTAGTCGAAATTTCACCTATTAAGGCCTATAAGGTGTTTTCATAGGCCTCCAAATATTTTTGTTTCTTTATTCAAAGAAACGATTTTGTGTTCACTTTAATCATGGGAAAAGTGCGCGGCTAACCGCGAAGAAGTGTCGTGAGGGCAACTTTGCCAGCGTATAATTGCTAACGATTTCAACCCCAAAGGTTGCACTTTCGCAACTTGACTTCAATTATAACGTTTAGTGGGACAAATGAGTATAAGCACACATAAAGTTGCAGTTCCAGAGTTAGAGACCTCCAAAGTGGACACATTTTCTGAAACTAATGTCAATTAAATTATCGGATCCTTTAAAAAATTACACCATTGTGAGCGCAAAAAACTAGGGAATCCAGAGAACTGTGTGTCGCTGTATATAAGGTAGAAATTAGGCTTTAACAGGCCGAATATCTTCCTTCATTAGCTAGATAGGAGCTATGGGTGTAATTATCTCCCGCGAGCGGAGGGGTCAGCCGCGACAGGCAGAAATCAGATCACTGAAATATATTTTAGGCGCCCGCTAGGCGCTTTGCGGCTCATCGGGAAGAGGGCTCGGTGCTGTTCACGAATATGTGTTTCAATTTACGGTACGTTCAATTTCAAGAGCGCTACAGAAAAGCGACGGAAAAGGCGTTTTTTTTTTTGCTTTTTCCGCCCAATGACCAAAAGGTAAGGCCGGTATTGTAATACCACACACATCGTGTCATCCTCCGGCGCCCACTCTACATCCGCTCTTCGTTCAGGTCAAGCTAACATAATCAATGACAGAACAGGAGACTTTTCTTCGCAGTTCCATGGTAGCATTCAAGGGCCTGTCCCAACTTAAAATTAGATAATATTTTTTATCTTGGCCGTCTTCGTTAGGCATTGATGTTGGGTTTGTCAGCACTACTGCACTTCATGCCCAAAAGTAGAGGAAAGATTGAAAAAAGGATAACACTGCACTTTATGTCCAAAAGTAGAGGAGAGGTTGAAAAAAGGATAAAAGGTTTATCTTTATTTTTTATTTATTATTATCTTTTAATATTTTTATTTACTACGTATTAATTATTTATTATTATTTATATTTATATTTTCAATTAATTAATTTAGGAAATCGCCATGGCGGATGCGTTTCGGGGCATAGAAGTTTTTTGTTTGATGTTGATTCCATTTATGTTAGCTTGACCTGAACGAAGCGCGGATGTAGAGTGGTCGCCGGAGAATGACGACGATGTGGGTAGAATTACATCTTCTTGTACAGTGGGGAGATTGCTGTATGTTACGCCCGTGAGATCACTAGCAATATGGTTGGTTGAGGATGAAAAAGATCGATACTGTTATGCTTTCTCTCCAGAGTACGAATAGGGGTCGAAAAAATCAAACATGAACACATTAACAAATTAATTAATTAAAAAATATAAATATAAATAATAAACAAATAATAATAAAGTATACTTACTTTCTTTGATACTTTGGTGCCATTGCTGACGAAGGCTTGTCCTCAGAAGACATCTCGCCAGTGCACGATGCGTAATTTGCATTGCTCTGGTGGTTGTCTTGTTGTCGGGCCAGGTTTCTGTTATAATAAAGTATAATAAATAAAAACAAAATTAAATGAAATAAATAGGAAATGAATAAATAAAAATAAAAAATCTTTTTTATCCAATTTTTTCAATTTCCCCTCGATCCTTGGAGTCGTGAAGTATAGTAATGCTGACAGACTCATCGCCAATGCCTAACGAAGACGGTCAACACACAGAATACTTTCTACTTTGTACGCAAACGAAAATCACCTGTTCTTCTCAATGACCAATCAAATGTATCATGAACGCTGTTGCTTTGCGCGTTTATTTTTGTGTTTATATCGTATCACAAAGGTTATAATGTCAGTATGGTACACTATCGTGGCCAAGTTACACTTTCCATCGACAAAAGTGGATCGAGCAAGCTAGCAATGCAGAATCCCGACCCAAGGATCCGAACTCCTGGTCCTTTCCTTGAAAGCCCGCCACGTTACCCATTCGGCCATCCAGTCGCTGGCTTCTTGGTGGTGAGCGGCGCCCTTCAATGTCCCACTTCGATTACTGTACCGCTAACAAGCAAATTGCGAGATCGCTGTAATTCCGCTACCGTTCCAGCCCCAAACCTTTTGCAGGTTAGATTGTAACCACGACATGGCACTTCCAGGGGTCGGTTTTGCTCCCTCGGCTCGCACTGAAGTGATACAGTTTTTTGCAATTTTTGACCTACCTAGGTGTCCGCAGGAAATTTGAAAACCACTACGGTGCTTCTCTTATAGTCCCCTATGACCTTCAATAGGTCACTTTCAGAATTGCCACGGGACGCTCATTGACCTCCCTTGTCAGACTTAACCGATCGATGTGGGTGTTGCGTGATTATGATTGGTGACGAAAGAGCTTCACAGCTTGGAGGAGCGTCGATCAAGCAATCAGAATCAATCAACATTATCGCTCTTTTCTCGGTCAAGCAATCAGTATCAACCAATACATATTATCACTCTTTTCGACTGCAATATTGGATATTGAATTTATTTCATATGCATAAGACAAAGGAGATTCAATCGAAGAAAAACTGAATCGAAGGAGATCCAAAAAAATTTGGCCGCTTGTTTGCATGTGTTACAATCCAGTACCAAGCCAAGAAGACTACAGGTGGATGGTGACAGAGCACTACCGTGATTCTCTCATTTTGGGGTCCGTGCTCCCGAAGACAAGACTTCTATCGTCCACTTGATTTGGCAAAAATCACATTTCCCATCAACAACTGATCTTGTAGGTGGCTTTGGCAGCCGGTATTTTTTGAACCGCTCTATTGTTCCCGCTTTCTCTAAGCTATCAAGCTATCAAAGATCATCCTTAGCTCAGCTGAATACTGAACTTTGAGTTTTCCTGGTCGAAGCCGAGATCAAGTGGGAGCCCATGAAATCGGACGATTTCCAAAAATGTGACGACTTTGACAAAAAAGTCGATCAAAATGATCATAATTTTTTACCAACTATGAGAAGGTGCACCACTACCACGAGCAGAAGCTGAGGAATGTGCATAAGAGTGCTTATTCTGACCAGCTAGGTAGATATTCCCTGTGGGGGCAATTATCTCGAGCGGCGAAGGGAGGCCGCCGCCGTCGAGACTCTAGGCCAACGAATCAACTTTTTTAAGAACCACTGAATGCTACCTACATCAGTGGATAGACCATCCAGAGAAGACTTGAATGGTTGCAATTATTTTCTGATCAAAGCACTTTGGAGGCAGTTATCGAAAAGTGGCGGAAATGGCGGTTTTTCATCTATTCCGCCCAAAAACCAAAAGGCAGGAGCGGTATTGTATTATCGCTCTTTTCGACTGCAATATTGAATGTTGAGTTTATTTCATATGAATAAGGAGAAGGAGATGCAATCGGAGACAGCAAACGGAAAATAGAAACGTTGTCATCAGTAGCAGTTTTGAGGGTCCAGCCTCGTTTCCCTCCTTAAAATCTCACAGATCGCTACTGTTCTTCTGCTTTTCTGCTAGGTCGCTGCTGTTTCCATGCGCGTTGCTGCTAGGTCATTCAAATCCAGAAGGATCAGGTGAGGCATTTCCTCAACTTGGCACAAGATACGTAGTTGTACTTTAATTAGACTTTAACTTCCAGTCCTCCAGGGCCACAAAACCTGTAACATACATAACTTCTACTCCTCCAGGGCCACAAAACCTGTAATATACATCTATGAGACTTACTAAACATTTAGCTGATAACTAGTTTTCCTACTACTAAACTAGGAGGTTGGTATCTTTGTCCTGAATCACCTTTTTCGAAATTCGTCACACCTTGTGGCTTAAAGCACGACGACAGAGCAGCAGTGTCAGACATTCGAATAAGCATGACAAGCTGCAGTCGGTTTGAAACCGCCCTAGACGAAACAGGTCCGCTGACGGACATTCTCCTGAGTGCTATACAGGAACGGTTCTCAGTAAGGCTCAATCCATAGTAGACGCGCGTTTCAACGCGTTCGACTTCGGCGCTAGGGATGCTTCCTTACCCAGCGTCATTCGCCGGCGAAGCCTCAGAATGAAGGCGGCTGTGACTCGAAAAACTGCGCCACCTCGGATTCTAGTTGCGCCTGATCATCGAAGTGTCTATCCCTCGGATGTTGTTTAAGAGCCCCATAGAGGTGGTATTCAGATGATTCACGAATACGGGGAAGGGTTTCCACCTCCCACCCAAGCACCTGCAACTTTTGGCGAGACATCTTCGCGATATGTGGCCGAGCACTGTCGTGAGGAAAGAAGCATTGCAGTTGGACAGAGCGGATGCTCGCTGTCACTGTGATGCCGCCTTCAAGAAACTTGTGGTAGAGCTTTCGCTGGGGTCCTCAACAGCACACCATTTTCCTGGAGGAGGTCGGACTTTCATTCCTTTGGAGGTGGTTCTCCTTGGGGGAACCACTGGGCCGAGTATGGTTGACGTAGAAGACCCAGAACTCATCTCAGCGGTTGCGTTTCCCAAAAAGTTGATAATTGCCGAAGGAGGGACTGAGCGGTGGTGGCGATGTCCGTTCCTCCACGTGGTGCCACTGGAAACTACTCGCTCTGCGAGTTAAGCCGAACACGGACACTCGATTGCAGGCGACAGGCCCTTGTGACAGGCCGGCCTACGAAGACCCATGTCACATCACATGGTGTAGACAGCTCAAGTGTTTCGAGATAGTGCTACGGCGTCCGCGAGAGCCAACGCGCACTCGCAGAGCCCGGCGAGTGTGAGAAGTATGCGAGGGTCCCTGATGCGAGGACGGCATCGAGGGGCAACTGAGCTAGTCCGAAAGTCCCGTAACGTAAGCAGGACCCGCGTGACAACGCTGAATGTGGGTACGTTGACGGGCCGCTCGTGCGAGTTGGTTGAAGCACTGGAGCGTAGAAGAGTTGATTTCTGTGCGGTGCAGGAGACAAGGTGGTCCTGCCGCAAGTCAAGGGACATAGGACGTGGCTTCAAGGCTGGAAGTCCCAGGACCACCAGTGGTGTCGGAATAATCGTCTCCGAACGATTTCGTGACTCGATTGTAAGCGTCGAGCGCTTTGACGATCGATTGATGAAGATCGTTGTCGCCGCGAAGGAGCGACTCTATCACTTCTTCTCTGCGTATGCTCCGCAGACTGGCTGCTCGGATCAAGCCAAGGAAGAGTTTTGGAGCCTGCTTGATGAGAAGACAGCAGAGGTACCGTCGAAAGATGTCATCATAGTCGCTGGTGACCTCAACGGGCACGTCGGCGCGACGAAAGACGGGTACGGCTGTCATGGTGGGTTCGGTTACGGATCGCGTAACGCAGATGGTGAGCGTATCCTTGAATATGCGGAATCGCACAACCTCACCATAGTGAACACCGTATTTCGCAAACGCGATTCCCACCTCATATCGTTCTATAGCGGGAGCACCAGGACTCAGATAGACTTTGTCCTTGTGAAGGATCGAGACCGAAGTCTTGTCACAGACGCGAAGGTCGTGCCGTATGAGACGGTCGCCCCACAGCATCGACCGCTGATCTGTACTTTAAAGACCGCCCCTCCGAGGCTGAAGCAGGTCGAGCGATGCGGTTCACCAAGAATCAACTGGTGGCGAATGAAAGAGAAGGAAGCAGCTGTGATTTCTCGCGTGCGGTTACCGACAGTGACAACTGTCGGCGAGACTTGGGAGAAGGCCACCGACGCGATTTGTCACGCTGCACGGTCGGAGCTCGGCATCACGAAGCCTGGTCGACGGAAGGTCGACAGGCAGGCCTGGCTGTGGACAGATGACGTGAAAGCCAAAGTTCGAGAGAAGAAGACGCTATATTTATTTATTTATTTATTTATTTACTGCACCAGAAGTGCGCCTTTAAAACATAACGGAAAAAGAGAACACAGTGTTAGTCAAACAGTCAAATTCAGCTATGAAAAATAACCCAACGGAAAGTGTGAGTAGTAGGAGAACACTATGAGCTGCAGCTAGGTAAAAGAACTTAGTGTGCAGCTGTCCAGCAGACTCAGCGCAGAGGACTGTGAAATAGCGTACTCAAAAGAGTAAAATATAAATGAGTATAATTCTAAAAGAGCTACTTTAAGTTAGGTATAGTTGAATAAGCAAATTTGATATCACCATCAAGGGTGCAGGCGTTAGTATTCAGTATACCTATGGCGTGATTCCAAGTGGGTGTGGAAATCACTTTCGAGCACCCTGAGGAGAGAAAAGCACCTAGGAGTCCGGACGTATAACCGGTCATACCCAGGCGGCCAGTAGCAACTTTAAGCCTCCTCTCCTGATGCTTCCATAGGAACTGAATTATCCCTAACCGCACAAGCATACATAGAATATCTAGCTATGGAAATAGAACTAAAATCAAAGAATAGACAAGAACAAAAAACGAGGTAGATAAAATAAAATTAGAATATAGGTATAGTCCTCTGTCCTCTGCACTGAAGCTCTGAAGAACCGCCAACAATGCAGCGTGAGATCCGCAGGCATAGCTATCCCCATAATCAACGCAAGAAAAAAAATACAACAAAACAGTGGCACATCAAGGTAGGTAGCTGCACGGGTCTGAGGTGTCGACAGCCTCATTCGTAAAGCTTCGTTTCATAAACCGCTATAGATCTGAAGTAGAAGCCTTAGCAGCAATCAACCAGAAAAGAAAGGGGACGGTGCGATATCTGAAAAAAGTCCATAACTCTAGTCAATACCGAGAATATGCATAAGATCCAATTTCTCCAACCTCTCTTTGAAAGTCTGACTGCTTTCAGCCGTAAAAATATCCGCTGGAAGGCACTGAAACCACCTAGAGACTCTATAGAACAATGAGTTGAACATTTGGCTGTGATTCCTACTACTATATCACGTGTTTCTCGGCGAAAAGACAGCCGATAACTGGCGGAAGTACCAAGAAGCGAAGAAAGCTGCAAAGAAGGCCGTGGCTGTTGCAAAAGCCACTCATTATGGAGATGTCAACGAGAAGCTCGAGTCTCGCGATGGTGAGCGGTATCTGTACCGACTCGCAAACAATCGCCATCGCCAGACCGAGGACATCGAGAAGTTCTTCGGCATCAATGATGAGAACGGCCGTCTTCTGACAGACCGCAAAAAGGCGCTGAAGCGGTGGCGTGATTACTTTGAGGAAATCTCTACAGTAGAATTTCCTCATCCAGCCATCCCTTCAACGGCTCCCACCCACGGCCCCGTTCAGAAGATCACCGTGGAGGAGATTGAAGCGGCTTTGAAGAAGATGAGGCCAGGCAAAGCGACTGGGCCCGACGACGTGGCAGCAGAACTGTGGAAGTCGAAGTTTTGGTACCCTGTTGAGTGGTTGGCGAAGTTCTTTAATCAGGTTGTGGCGGAGAAAAAAGTGCCTGAGAGTTGGCGCCAAAGTACGACGATTCCGATTTGGAAGAAGAAGGGCAGTCCTGCAGACTGCTCCAATTACCGTCCGATTCGCTTGCTTTCGCACAGCATGAAGATCTTTGAGCGAGTTGTCGATGGACGAATTCGGGACATCGTCCAGCTTTCCAGCAATCAGTGCGGCTTCGTGGCTGGCTGTGGCACCATTGATGCCATGCACGCCGCCCGCCTCCTGATAGAGAAGCATCGCGAGAAACAGAGGCCAGTGCATATCGCCTTCCTCGACTTGGAGAAGGCCTTTGACCGCGTACCGCGTGAAGTGATATGGTACGCCTTGCGACATCATGGAGTTCCCGAAGAGCTCATAGAGTGGGTGCGAATTCTCTACTCTTGTCCAAAGAGTCGAGTGCAAGCTGCAGCTGGAACCTCGATGGAGTTCCCCATCTCTGTCGGGGTACACCAGGGTTCTGCGCTTTCCCCACTCCTCTTTGTTGTCGTCATGGATGCCATCACACGAGGTCTTCAGAAGCCCGTCCCATGGACGTTGCTTTATGCCGATGACGTGATGCTCGCTAGCGAAGATAAAGGTGAACTCGAGCGAGAGGTGCAAGCTTGGTGTGATCGCTTGGAGCGGTTTGGACTCAGATTGAACGTGAAGAAGACCGAGTATTTAACGACGGACGTTACCGAGTCCAGCTCCATCAAGGTTAACGGCATCGAGCTTCCACGCACTGCGGTCTTTAAGTACCTGGGATCACAAGTCGCGTCTGACGGCAAACTGATGGTCGAAGTGAATTCACGCGTGAGTGTAGCTTGGTCCAAGTGGCGCTCGTTGACTGGGGTGCTCTGCGATAGGAAGATACCGGGGCGCTTTAAGTCAAAGATCTACAGGGCAGTCATCCGGCCAGTAGCGACGTACGGCGCTGAGTGCTGGCCTGCGACCAAGGAAGTTGAAGCGCGCCTCAGCGTCATGGAGACGAAGATGCTGCGCTGGACGGCAGGAGCATGGACCGCATCAGAAATGATGCTATTCGGCAGAAGTTCGGTGTCGCGCCGATAACTGACAAGATGCGCGAAGCTCGCTTACGATGGTACGGCCACGTTCTGCGTGGAAAGGAAGATAGCGTCCGCAAGATAGGCCTTAAGTTCGAGGTGGTAGGAAAGCGGCCTAGAGGGCGCCCGAAGCAGCGCTGGGCTGATACGTTACATACGGACCTGAAAGCGGCTGGTGTCCACCCTGATCTAGCGCTGGATCGGGAAAGGTGGCGTCATGACACCAGAATAGCGGACCCCGCTACGAAGCGGGACAGACGCTGAAGAAGAAGAAGAAGAAGAAGAAGAAGAAGAAGAAGGGACTGAACGGTGCTCAGTTGTGACGACCGCTCCGAGTCACGGAGATCGCACCCAAGTCGAGGCTACCTTGCAACATCCAATAGCGTGAAGTTGATCATCAACGGTGAAATGCTGGCAATCAAGAAGCGCCGACAATTCACGAGTAGTCTCTTTGGGCTTTTCTTTCGGAGCGAGTCGCAACACGTCGTCAATTTTGAGCAACTTCGAAGAGATCACCTCCTTCCTGCTTGAACCATCGGTAGACCGCTGCTGCCTGGCTAGCGGGTCGACGTTGGAGAAACTCATCATACTATATGTAATTCAGTTAATCACGTCACGTCTCCGTCACGGGGGGGGGGGGAACAAAGCCAATGAATGGCTTCAGCACGGCAATGTATGCCAGCCGGTCCTCCTTTAGCTTAACCAGGGGGACTGTTGGCGAAATTAAGCCTATGCAGCGGATCACTCGGGTTGACGATATGTTGAGCAGGCAACGCGTTAGTGAATGGATGGGGTGCCAAGCGTCGGGATTCGGTAGACATGCCGAAGACGTCGTCCAACGTGCGTCGGAATTCACGGGATCCACCAGACGTGCCACAGATCGGACTTCGCGCAGCATGCGTTGGATTTTTAGGAGACCTGTAAAGGTTCCGTGCAATGAAAGTGCGCGTGCTTGACTCTCAGTTCGTTACTCTATAAGTTGTATACATGTTTGTGTAGAACTCGAAGAGACTAACCGAATGGTCTCACCCTTTTTCAAAAACCTAAAAGTGAAGGTGTTATGATCGAGCGACGGTTTGCGACGGATTTTTCCGTCGTAAGCGGCTGTTTTAGCTGTGCGACGTGAGCGGTATTGTACCCACCCGCGTAATTGCCGGTCCTAACTTCTGAGGGCCCTGATGAATATACTACTAATACTTGCGGATTTAGCCTTCGCTTTTGAAGAACCTCAATCGTTCCTAGTTATCGCTGAGTGGTATTCCACTATGACAACTTCGCTTTCTGTGCAAATGGATCTAAAAACTTATTTGGGAACGGCCGCAGGCTTATATTTGAACGGCGAACACGGATACTACCCTTCAGATTGTAAAGATGTTCCATTTTTGCATAGTCGTTGAACCTACCCAGTTGAGAACCCTGAAACTTCACTATAGTGTCACACAGTCGAACGAGGCAATACCTTCCAAACAGCTAATATGCAGGAGAAGTATAAAAGTACTGCTTCAGAGGCGCGGGGTCGGGCGTCGATTCCTTGACCGAGCAGTATTTTGCTTTTTTTGCAAAGTAGGCGTTTGGAAGGCAATGGGTTGTGCGACTGTGCAATTCCATATTGAAGTTTTAGAGTCCCTAACTCGGTAGGTTCAAGGACTTTGCAGAAATCGGATCTACCTTCTTACAATATGAGGGGGGGGGGGGAAGATTCTCGCAGCGGTATCCGTTTTCGTCGTTCAGGCATACGTTTGATACCCATCCCTGTTTAGAACGACTCGCCGAAAAAGGTCGACGATTCAATTAAAAGAAAAGGAAAGGATGAAAAATGAAAAGAGGAACAGACCTGTGGTGATAATCGCGACCGCTCCGCTAGTCATTGAAAGCCATCGTCGTTTTCATATCTCATTATTCATCACTGAGTGCTTTCTCACTAAACGAAACTTTCAATACGTTGACGACCGTGTGACAGGATGCAGGACCACAGCCGTTTGGCCGCGAGGGGCGGTGTGACCCGATGTCGTGTCACAGTCTTGTGGTTTATTTTTCTATTTGGATTCAAATCTTCCGAAGGAGCTTTTTGTGGTATGTGTACTCTGGTCATTGCTGCAGAACCGTGGTTCACGGAAGAAATTTTCGGCTGCTGATTTGTTGAGCTTCTCGACAAATAGTGGATTCACTTAATCAGCAAATTCTCGACCTTGCAAAAAATCTATTGGTCCCATGCGCCAGAATAGGACATGCCAGATTCCTCAAACGGCATGGATTGTTGAAGGAAGAGGTGCACATGGACCGATCTCCTCCTGAATGTTGAATTCTTCAGTTCAGCTTGTAGAAGAGAGGAAAGATTGCTTTAAATAGAAATCACCAAGTCGACAGCAGAGACTGCGTTACTGCCCCTGTAGAGCTGCTTAGAGCAAAAAGTCAATGTACGGCGGGAAATGCTCAGCTGTGCCACACCCCAAAAAAGGATTTACAACGATGAGGCGGATTTTTTCCGTCGCTGATGCGTTTTTCAGATTCGACCACGGTTTTTCGAGGGATTATCACTGTTCAGCTTGACCCGTCGCAGTCTTTTCCCGCCGATGAATCGGGGTAAAGCCTAGCTAAAGGAGTCGTGTTACCTATGTCTGGCGAAGCAGACGCCTTCGGATGCCTTCATGCGACTCCCAGCCCCGCACCTCTTGGCTGAGCTTCTTCCCCTCGGCGCCATTCTGATTGTGAGTGCAATTCGCGGTGATCGGTGCAGGCAATCCCGAACAACCGCCTTTTTCGAATTCCAATTTCGCCGACGTTCACCTGGAGCTGCTCGCTCGCACCCATTCCCATCGATTTTGTTTCCAGGTACTTGAAATGGTTTCTGAATGCACACTTCCTCCGAGTTCGTTGTCGCTAGCTTCGTTCTGTTTTGGCAAAACTATTTACCAGGCTGCAAATTAAGTCCCCGCTGCTTTTTGACATTTTATTCTGGATTGCGCTGAAAGGTTTTCGCGCGATGTTGCACACCGTTCGAAGGAGAATGGAATGATTTGCTCTGTCAGAAACTGTGTCTTGCCTTTTCCCATTTCGTTTCTTATCAGTTTGTAGGCGATCGAAATTGAAAGTCAAAAGAAGAAGAATGACGTTCGACGGCAGCTCCTTGTTCCTGCTTACTTTTGCTGTTTTTCGCACTAGAAGACTTTCTATAGAAGGCGTATATTGTGTTTTTTCGTGCACTGATCTTTGTTAATTTTAAGGGCATTAAACGGGAGTGTCCAGAAGACATAAGTTGTTTCTAACAACAGCTCCTACTCCATGGTTAATTTTTTGGGCAACGTTATGCTTCGTTTGAAAGAGTTTTTTGCTCTATCAAAGCTTTTGTCGCGTTTCTCTGTTTATGCTGACGGCCGACACTTTTTGGCGGAATATTAACAAAGAGAAAAATGACCTTTACTATTTTTTCGCTCAATATCATCAGCTGTTTGAAGGAGAATTTTTCGTTTTATCAGAATATTAATTTTGTTTTTTGGTCGTTTTGGATTTTATTAATATTAAGGTCACCATGTCAAGGTTCAAAAAATGACGAAATGGTAGGAGCCGTTGGAAAAATAATTTATGTCATTAGGACACCTTATTTCAAAGCTCTGGAAACTAACGAAATCCTGTATAAAAAAAACCCAATGCACATTATTCTATGGCAAATTAGCGTCCTTCGAACGGTATGTAAGTTGTGCAAAAAATCGCAAAAGTAAGCAAGGTAGTCTCCAAATCATTCTCTTTCGAATGGTATATAACATTGTGGCGGAAAAGCCCTCAGCGAAATTCGGAATAAAATGTTGCAACACGGCGGGAACATAGTTGGTTGTTTGCATTCGAACAACTATCTTTGCGAGTCTGTTATAAGGGTGTTTAGCTGCGATCATAACTCTAGCGCACGCGAGACTTCAACCCGGCCCCCTTCTTACGCAGGATGCTACACGGCATTGTTCAATACCACAATAAAGAGCTATCCTTGCCTCTAGAACCTGAGATGGCTATCGAAGGATCTAGTCATCTGTGACATGAACAAAGCATCTTTGGTCCAAAGTTGTTCATCTCAGAATGAGAGCACGAGCCTCGATCAATGAGGCTGTTCTCCATGACAGCCTCACCGTCGTCATTGCTGTGCTTTTTTTTTTGGTAGAGCCGATTCCTTCCCCAGTTTCTTCTGCAATTCGCGGCGTTAGGATCTTGAGGTCGTATTAGGACACCACTATAAGATTTAGTAAATTGAATCCTTTTTCGCACCCAATTTGGCTCTAACTAGGGAAGGGTTTCGACCTCCCATGGAACTTCAAGTTGAGACCAGGATCACTAGAAAGAGTTCGGAATGCTGATTACGAATATGGGTGTCAAAATTGCAAATTGAAACTCCTGAGCGAGTTATGGCCTGCCGAAATTGGGGGCCTTACCACATGCTAGCTGTGCGACGCCCAGGGCGCTAGAGTGGTGAGTCATCACTACTCCGTAAGAAGAGCCAGCCAGCTGCGGAGGTGGCGCAGGGGTAGTGCTCACGCTCGTCGGGTGCGACTCGTTGGTTCGGTTCCCGTTCCTGGTGATCTTTTTGCAAATTAGAATTTATCTTCGAAATGACCTTTATTCTGAATTATGACACGTGTGTGGTTAAATAGCCGGGAAAACTATCGTACACGTTCGTAAAAATGCTTAAAGGCAAAAAACTGTTATGGTGACATTTTTATTTACTATTTTTCACAAATAGAGTCCAAGTCATATATTGAATAATTAGAGGTGTTTCTAACAACCTTGGCATTCATGGAACAAAGCAAAAAATATGTGAAGCAAAAAGGTAAGTGGAATGTATGATGTGGAAGCCCAGAATGTCGTTGATCTACTACTTTTTCTTCACTCACTATGTCATTTTCACCAGCAAAGGTGATGTCCATTGTTCTCGCTGAATTTGAGGTGCCAGAGTAAATAAAAATGTCTCCATAGCAGTTTTTGCCTTCAAGCATTTTTGTAAACGTCTATGGTGCTTTTTCGGCTATTTAATCACACACGTGTCATAATTCAGAACAAAAGGTCATTTCGAAGATAAATTCTGATTTGCAATAAAACCGCCAGGAACGGAAACCGAGCCAACGACCTCGCACCCGACGAGCGTAAGCACCATCCCTGCGCCCCATGCGGCGCGGCATCACGACCGCCATATCGATTTTTCGTGCCGCCCGGTCGATATCTATCTCGACCATCGTGCCGCGCCGCCCAGCGGCGTAAGTATAAACGAGGTCTTTAGGCCCATGCACACTGCTGCGACACCGCGGCACGGCCATGATGAAGGATAGGGCCGCGACGGGCGCGGCGCGACACAGCGACACGTGCCGCAGAGGGGGGCATGCACACTTTTGCGGCTATCGCCGGCGATGCCGCGCTGAGTGCCGCAGGCTGGAATGGTTCAAATCATTCCTGGCGGCGCGACATGCACTGGGACGTCGGTCCCGTTGCCTATAATGATGCTCTAACGCGACCGCGCCGCGACCGCCGGATTTCGCGGAAGTGGCAATCCTCTTGCCGCGCCGCGGTGTCGCAGCAGTGTGCATGGGCCTTTACGGAGTCTCGATGACTCACCACTTTCGCGCCCTGGGCGTCGCACAGCCAGCCTGTGGTGAGGCCCCCGATTTCGGCAGGCCATAACTCGCTCAGGAGTTTCATTTTGCAATTTTGACACAATATTGAATTGCAATTTTGACATATTCGTAATCAGCATTCCGAGCTCTTTCTAATGATCCTGGTCTCAACTTGAAGTTCCATAGGAGGCCGAAACCCTTGCCTAGTAAGAAGGCTTCAATGAATATAGTGAAGCAGTTTGAACGCATGGGCAATGGCCAACCCTTGGACAAGTCAATGTGTCCTATCTTCCCAGGCAAATCTGTTTTCATTTCACCAACCACAGAGGAATGAACCTGCTTGACATGATTCGAACGGTGAACCTCGTTTCGGGGTGGATGCGGTACCTGGCGCCTCTCTCCACTGTGCTACCGCGCTCCCCTTAGGATGTATATCGTTTGAAATTGACTCTCACATTTTGACTCTAACAATTGTTCGTTCATAATTAAAACAAATTATCTGTATAGTATGGATGCGTGGATCGCAGTCGATGAGCTGCCGCCTGTCGCGTGCATCGACACCAGATTATTGGTTCGGATTTCCGGCCCAGGCTAATCAAGCCTTCCATTCCTTCAGGGTCGATGAGTTGGTACCAGGCTTGTTTGCGAATGAAAAAGCACTAATTTTTTCATCAGCTAGCCACCGCAAGGCATTGCATAGGCCACCATGTGGCACATCCACCTTCCCGGAGAAGTGGTCTACGAGACAAGCTGGAGAATATATGTGCTAACATCCGTTGAACTACCTTCAGAACTCCGTGCTACTGCGTTATCCGAGGAACGCTTTCTCACTACCAGACGTTTAGCAATTCCAGTGGTTTTTATTTGCAACAATTTCGGAGCACAGAAAAAATGCAGTTACGCCACGCCTGTATGGTACGCCTGTACTCCTGATACTCATTCAGCAATGAATGAGATAAACGAGCTCGGTTATTATCGAATTGGGAACCACTATACCCAACGATGCTGGAAGGGGTTGAGTTGTAGCGTAAGATCCCACTTCTCGCGAGATCCACCTCCTATTAGACCAGATGGTGTCTCTACGCACTTCTGCGTAGTCTTTTCCGAGGTGATGAGTGTCGTTCTGCGATGAACAACGGCTACTTCGACTCGGATGTTCGTACGGACATATTGTTTTTAGGCGATTAGGAGGCGCTGTGCTCGAGATGAAATGCTCTTTTCTACAGCACTTTCTATGAGCTCACCTTTTTCTTCCAAGCTTTGCATCTCCTGCTTCTACATAGGTATGGCTGTCGAAAGTTGTGGAGATTATGATCTCCACATCACGGCTTCGCGCTTCTGGATATGCGAACGCACAGGTTCTGTCAGGTTTCGCGCGTTGTAAATAAGGTTACAACGAAAGTGCACAATAACATAATCCTACTGGATGGTTATAGAATTTTGTGCGAAACTGAAGCTGTTGGTCCGTAACTGCTCTGCTCGTGAAACCTTGACGGCTGCTGCGCAGTTCACATATGCATTAAATGGATTGTTTCTGCTCCGCAGCCTTCAGCATACACATGCCCTGATTCCTTCGAATATAAAACTTAAACGACGTTTTTCAGTCGTGAGGAGCTGGAAGTGCAAACGAACCGTCTGATACCGACGCTGTGCAAACTGATGTCGGATCCGAACGTTGAAGTGAGAGCTTTTTCTATACCGCTCAATGCTTGACTCGACTTTAGCTGTTTGTCTGGTATTTCGTTCCGACACAGTGCAATTTTTTGTTGCTTTTTCGGCTTCTCTTATGTCATCCGTTGCGTGATGCTGGAGAAGTACGCCCGAGTCCATGCCATCTTCATTGCATTCCTTATTAGAAGTCACATACGTTTACATAAAGGGCTCATAAATATCCCAAAGAGCATCGCTGAGTGAAGAAGCTCGAAAGCTGTGTAGCTGAGCCTGCTTGCGATACCGTGTCGCACGCTTGACTTGCTTGCTTAATGCCTAGAGCCCTTGCTGTGGTACAGATAGGGATGCATCGGCTGAGTGAATTGTGGGCAGCAATGGTGTGGAGAGTTTATTTATTTATTTCATGCACTCATCAAGAGCGTGCGCAAATGTAAAGAAAGACTTTTTATGTAAGAGGAGTGGACGCGTTACTCCCCTGTGTGAGTGCTGCCAGGAGGCGTTTGGGAGGTCTTCCAGACTTAGACTTCAGCTCCGTTTGAAGGTCAGTGCACACGGTCTGTAAACGCTTCTCACCTTTCCCCACGCAATGTTTGTCGTGAGCCACTGCTTCTACACTTCCAAAGAAGGCAGCATGTATGCTCATTGAGATCGCACATGAGATCGCCTTTTTCGGAGGGCCTCCGGTTCTGTCTGGCGACGCTACGAAATCAGTTGGAAGTGGAGGTTTTCTGTGTTTGCTTTGGCGAAGTGTTGCACACCTCCATAGCTTTTCGCCTCATCTACACCCCTTCTATGGCCTCCCCATTCCACCTATTCATCTGCGTTCAGGGGCGTTGCTTCATGCAACCTCTCTGACGAGCACTCGTCCACACCGTCTGCGTTCCTTGTCTTATGCCACCAAAATCGACTGTAGAGAAGTACAAATGCAGAAGCAGGATGCGTTAAGCAGTCGATACTGAGCACAGATATCCGCCGCTATTGTATTAGGTTGTCCGGAAAGTTCTCAGCGTTTTGTATTACGTGTGTATTTTTCATTCGTCTATTACCCTATCCTACTATATATAAAAAAGTAAGCGGTTGTGTCTGTCTGTCCGTCCTTCCGTCGGTCCATCTGGCCTACCATTGACATCGAGTAACAGGCGTCCGGATTCAAATGACGTTCACCGATGTCGCGCAAGGGGTGTCCGGATTCAGACGACGTGTCACCGATGTCGCGCAAGGGGTATCGGGATTCAGACGACGTGTCACCGATCAGTGACCAGTGAAGAGGGAGCAGTAAAGTGGGGACCAGTAAAGGGAGGAGCAGTAAAAGTGGGAGCAGTAATGGGAGACCACTGAAGGGAGGTCCAGTGAGGAAAAAGAGTAGACCAGTAAGAGGGGGCGGAGGGACAGTGAAATGGGGATTAGTACCAGGGGACCAGTGAGGGGAAGAGCAGTAAAGCAGGGTGCAGTAACGGAGGACCAGTTAAGGAGTGGAGGCACCAGCGGAGGGAGACCAGTAAAGGGGCAGAGTGAAGAGGGGAGAAGGGACCAGTGGAGGCTGGACCAGTAAGGGGGAACCAGTAGGGGGGAGGGGGGGGGGGGGGCAATAAAACGGGAACCAATAAGGGTCCAGTAAGAGGACCAGTAAAGAGAGAGGGCAGTAAGCGGGACTAGCGAATAACGGTGGAGGACTACTGAAGGCGGACCAGGGTTTTTTCCTCAGTATCGTCTAGCGTGTATCGGGCTTCAGAACTCTATCTGACTAAACAATTTATGTTTCAACGTTGTTTTATATTTCTGTTCTTGAAGGGCTTGTTGAAGTATGTCGAACGAGCAATTTCGGACGATATTTTATTTCAACTTCAGATTGGGACATCGCACGTACTCTAATAAGCAGGGGAATGCGGTATTTTTTTTCTTCGAAAAAAGCGGAACACGGAATACGGAACGGAATATCTCAAAACTGGGGGAAACCGGAATACGAAACACGGAAGCGGAAATAACTCAAAACTCGTTACTTCATCTAATTTTTCATAAATATATATCCATAACCAGCTGATGAGTGAGATGACAGAGATTCGCCACTCTTGCCACTTAACAAGTTTTAATGAATGTCCCAGATCTTTTCTAATTGGGAGAGGGCAACGCTAAGATTACAGCTGCGTTCAGCATTCCACGACACGACGCCTACTCTCTTCTAAGTTCGCATGGGTACCATAGTGGCAGTAGCTGAAGCTGTGCAACAAACTCAAAGGAGGAGCTGGAGAGGAAAGACACCACATGCCCTCCTCCGTCTTGGATAGATCCAATGTCTCCTATAGTAAGCAATGTTAACAACCCAAGACTGCCTATGGAGCTCTGATCTAGAATTGGTGTTCCAGGCCAGACCAAAGATTATTTAGGGAAAAATGATAAGAGCATTTTCTAAATAATAAATTTTATCCTTGATTCAAAGCTCTTTCTTGAAACCTTTGTAGCCTCATACTGTTCGGCAGTACATCTTTTCAAGAAAAGATTTTTCATTTTTTGTTTTTTCAAGAAGAAAGAATCCAATTTGGTTGTCGCACTGTTCCGACGCAGCTGTTAGGGCGCGTGTAGCGCAGTCGGAGGAGGCGCGACTGTCGCGTGCACCCGATACCAGGTTCCTGGTTCGGATTTCCCGCCCAGGCCAACTAAGCCTTCCATCCCTCCGGGGTCGGTGAATTGGTACCAGACTTGTCTGGGAAGGATAAAGCGCTGACTTGTTCATCGGCTGGCCACCGCAAGTCATTGCATGGCCAAATACGCATTCATGTCGCCTCCACGACATCCCGTAGAAGTAGAATGCGCTGGCGCATCCCAGAAGGGATTGAGTAACGCCGTCCTTTGCCCTTTTACTGTTCGGACATCAAGGTATACCACCGGTTTGAAACCAGCACAATCACAAAGAAGGCGACGCATATTTATTTATTTGCACACAAATGCGCACACAATTCTAGAATACAAGAAATCCATGTGATTAGTAACACAACATGGTAAAAAACGAGTAACCTCAACAAACCAAAGCTGAACAGCGTTACGTGCTAATTGGAGGAAAGGGAAAGAACTGCTGAGAGGAAAAAAACAAGGAGAAGCGAAATATTTTGTCACAAGGCAAAGAAAAAATTGGGAAGTGAGGGGTTGATTTGTGGAGCTGTTGATGGAGAAGAGCAGTGGCCCGCCAAACACTGCAAGTTGTAATCGAAGACGGCTCCGGATACCAACTTAGTAGGTCCGTCAACTTCATCGCTCCATCAACACCGGCGTAACGTGTAGTGTAGGAAGAGGGAAGAAAGCGAGATATTCTAGAGTTAAATAGGAAAGCAAACAGAAACTGGCATTGAAGAAAAAGATAAAAGCAGCAAAGGTGGGCAGGAAAGAAAAAGAAAAACGGAAAAATTTGAGTACAAAAATAGAAACAAATAGGAACATGAATTAGAAACAAATAACATGAGAAAACAAATACACCAAAGCAACATGTTTACTTGTGTGAAGCCAAGGCATGACAGAGCTATGAATTAGAGGCTAAGGAGAAGCAAGGACTGCAATGTTGCCCTTAGGTGATATCAGTGAGGTGTAGTGTTGAAATTAGATCCACTTTCCTCAACCTTTTTCGAAAAACAAAAGTATTTGGTAACTCTAAAAGGGCTGGAGGGAACATTTGTAACCAATGAGCACCTCCGTAAAAAAGAGAGTTAAACACTTTTTCACGATTTTTTCTTTTAATAGTGGGATAACGGAAGCGGTAGCTATTAGGCGGTAGCATTTAGCTATGACCTAATGTAGGCAAAAAGATCCAACACATACAGGGTCTAAGTTGAGACTCTCCTTTAAGGACCTTGAAGCAAAAAACTAAATCGTTGAATACGCGTCTGTAAAGAAGACTTCTAAGGTTGAAAAGTTTAAGTCTCTCTTGATAATTCGGGATTGCCCTCATATCACCCGAACTTGATAGACATCTGCAAAATAGAATCCTAGTGAAAGACTTCTGAACCTTCTCAATTTTGGTCAGGAGCCTTTTTAAGGAAGAACTCAAAACCTGCGAAAGTATTCCAATATAGGGATTACATAAGTCTTATATAAACTAATCAGTACGGAGCTGTCATTGCATTCTATGTTTCTACAAATCAAATGCATAATAGAGAATGCTTTATTACTATATTATTGAGATGCTTCTCAAACTTCAATTTGTGATCAGTGAAAATGCCAAGATCGCGGACACCAGACACAGAAAGAAGCTCGTAGTCGTTGACTTTATAACCCAATGAAAGGGCATTGCCAATGTGGAAAACTGTTGTTTTAGACAGATTGACCGGAATTTGCCAAGCATCAGCCCATTCCAGCATATTGCCAATAGACTGAGTTAATGTGTGGTACACAGATGTTTTGTTATCATCGTTGTATAAATCTTTATGTCGTCAGCATACATCTTCACCTTAACATGAGAGCTTGTGGCTAGCCTCGAGGGCAGGTCAGAGGCGTAAGCAAGAAAAAGGGTAGGCAACAGTACTCCTCCCTGTGGTACTCCACTTTTGCAGTCATAGCATTTTGAAAATGAGCTACCAACTTTAACGCGCATATGCCTCCCACTTAAATAAGAACGTATCCACTTTAGAAGGAAGAAATGAACTCCATTTTGGTATAGTTTGCTCAAAAGTTTTTGATGATTGACTTTGTCAAAAGCTTTGAACAAATCGAAACAAATTACATCAACGGAATCTCCATTGTTCAGTGCAAGGTTCAAATCAAATAAGCAGTCAGAAAGCTGAGTGGCAGTGGAATATACCTTTGTCCTTTTCAAATTTCGAATAGTCGAATTTCGAATATTCGAATATTCGACTATTCGAAGAAAGTCCAATATTCGAATTATTCGTTTACTCGAATATTCGAGAAAGTTCAATATTCGAATTATTCGTTTATTCGAATATTCGAAGGCTTCGAATTTCGAATAATCGAATTTCGAATATTCTTTATCAACCTCTTAACAAGTTAATGGCACTCCTCTTCGAAAACCAGGGAATTGTGACCTTTTGATAAGAACGATGTTTTGTTTCGCGCGTCATTCAAAGTGGCCGAATTGTGTGTATGCAATCTGACAAGGGAAGGGCCTGGAGCGTATGTCTGAAAGGGGAGAGCGAATCATGCAGGGAGAATCCCCACCCCTCAATTAGTGTAAAAATGGGTTTATTTTTGACAAGTCGTTAAGCACAAGGAGTAGGGAGTCTGTTGCAATAGAATTCATGGGTATTGTACGCCCGGCAAGTGGCTCGGAGCGCAGAGGATAGAGACGTTGTTTCATGGGTGGGAGGTCGGGGGTTCGATTCTCCTGCTCTGCTGCGTTTTTGCATTTCATATGTTTGGTTGAGAGTTGAACGATTCTGACATCTGTACCATTTTCAGATGTTTTTGCCTAATTTCCCAGTTGTACGCCAAGAAGAAATGTCTTGCCACTTGTTTATTACTGACCGGTTTTTTTAACAACAAGGCAATGAGAAAGCTACTCAACGATGTATAAACGTTCAACACCAGTAAGCCGTTACAACGATGTTTTGTTGCGATCAAAACTTCTAGCGCCAGGCGGGACTCGAATCCGCACCTCCCTCTGACAGGGCGGGAATGCTCTACGCCATTACACCACCGGCGCTGTTTGATCGAGATGAGCCGGCCGCTGATAGCGGATGTTGCGTTCGATCAAACAGCGCCGGTGGTGTAATGGCGTAGAGCATTCCCGTCCGGTCAGAGGAAGGTGCGGGTTCGAGTCCCGCCTGGCGATAGAAGTTTTGATCGCAACAAAGCATCGTTGTAACGGCTTCCATCCTCGGTACCAGCCAATTGAGGCTTCAAAAAACTGATTTGGATCGTTCAACACCAGTGAAGCACAGGCTCAAAGTGCATGAAACAGAAGCACTGGTCACAATCGGGCAGCGTATAAAACAGGGAAGAGCGGATTAACCGTTATCCGTTATCTGTTATCCGATTTCCGGTGGGTTCTGGCCTATCCGTTTTGTTGTTCGTTATCCGGCGATTTTTCGCCGGATAACGAACAACAAAATGTGACAAGCTCGTGATTACTTAGTAGGAATATAAGTACAATTTTTTAAAATCGTTTTGTGTTTTTTTCCGTTGGCAGTCGCGATACGCTTGCAATGCCAGGCTTTCTCCCATTGTCAGAGTTCTCAATGCAAGAATTAGACTAAACTATCTAACTGCTCATAGCTCGTTTTGAAATGTTGAACACTGCTTTGCTCATTTCTATTTGTGGGGCTTCCACCAAAATTCCTTCTAGCGTAATGTACGATCTGGAATAACCAGTCGATCAATGGAGAAAAGAACAAGCGTCTATGCGAATCACTCCATTTTGAGGATGTGCCAAATACTCCGCATCTACACGACCTTTTAGGTTTTAGGAAACCTTCAGCAGACCTCTGATTTCCAGTTGACAGGCAAAGATGAGGGAAAGAGTGTATCGATGGCCGTTAAAGTCAGTTTGCGGGATCCACAGACCTCGTTTCTTCATTTGAACCACTTGCGACATCACTCTCGACTGGTCTTTGAAAATCCGAGCAGGACGGTTTTTCTCGAGGTCATCGGTCCATCTAGCGAAACAAACTGTGAGGAGCCAGTAGCCTTTACATATACGCCGTTCGTATTGTGATCACTGCTTTTTCTTTATGCACATTGTGCCTGTGTATCACTGATGTTGAATGTTTATACATCATTATGTTGAATACCAAAGCATGCAGCTGGAAAATGAGCAGAAAACCTCTGAAATGGTATAGACGTCAGAATCCATCAAATCTCAACAATTAGTTGAAATGCAGGAGTGCAGCAGCGCAGTAAAATTGAACCCTCGATTTCCCTCGCATGAAGCAACGTCTCTATCCACTGCGCTGCTACCCGCTTGCGGCAGACGCATCGCGGACATACAGACTGCCGAACTCGTGAGGCGCCCATTACATTGTAACTACAACGACCCCGTACTCCTTGAGTTTTAGGGGTGGGGATTCTTCCTATATGACTCGCTCTTCCCGTTCAGGCATACGCTTCAGACACTTCCTTTATTAGGCCTATGTTATACTTCGGCGACGCGTCGCCGACGCTGCGACCCGTCACCGACGTTGCCGACGCTGACATCACCGCCGACTCGCCGACGTCGCCACAGACGTCGCCGATGTCGCCACAGACGCGTGGTCGATGTCGGCGACGAACAGATTCTGTGGCGGCGTCGGGGACGTCGGTGACAGGAGAGCATCAGAGCGCATTTTTAGCATCGGAGCGCGTTTTCAATGTCATCACTCGCATGCCACGTGTCTTTCACGTCACTGTCAAGTTCTAAACATCAAAAAAGCACATCATAGATTAATGTGGCCAAGTAGTAACAAGATTGTAAGCAATCAGACCATGCACAATCAAACAAGTCTGAAATGCAAGGTTTCAGACGGGGCTATTTACACGTTACATAAATCTCGTTACCTGTGCTTTCATATGAGTCTCAAACGTGTTCAAAGGTTTCACTAGCAGCAATGTTAGAACCATTCAAACAGTACCTGTATTTTTTAGGACGCCCTGTTTTTTCGCAAGGCATAGTGTGTTTTTAGGTTTTAAACTTTAAAAGAAGCACAAATCAATCGATACGGTCACTTTGTAAAGAGATTATAACAAGTATTCAAGCGAAACACTATCAATAGATTGTAAAATGCAAAATAACAGACGAGTGCATCGCGCAGTCTATCCCGATAATAACAGAAGTACGGGATAGTGTTGGGCATTTAACGACTGTTGATTTACCAATTTAACGTCTTTACCAGCATTTTCGGTTTAGCAAAGAGCTTTATCGTTAAATCGTATTTGAATTAAATTGGCGCGGAATTCTCGAAGTTCAAAGGAAAATTTAACTCTTAATCAGTAAGAATTCTATCTCGAAAAAGCTCTTCGCAGAGGTGTGCATTACCATTTGAGAAAGCGAGGAAACACTACTTATTTTCTACACAGTTCTATTCGGTATTACTTGCTCTACAAGGAAGCAAATAGGCGTAGAAAATGCGAACAAAACGGCTGAGAAGGATACAAAAAGAAAGAAAAGTGACAAAGTGAAGGGAGCTAAGGTTTAGGGTCCCACTCCCTCCCAAACACTCAGTGTTCTAGTGAATTGCACTTTTTGTGTTCGCAAGACGGCGTCTTTTGCACTTCTCAGTTTCGTAATTCGAAGTACGGTGGTGATGATAGCAGTACCGGGAACGAAGGACCAACCCACAATCATAACACTCCATCGGAGCGCATTTTCTGCCACCCTTGGATGAAGTCGGCGACGCTGACGTCGTCGGCCCGTCTGTGGCGACGTCGGCGACGGAAGTATAACACCCCTTGCGGAGCTCTCGGCGACATCGCCGGCGACGCGTCGCCGAAGTATAACATAGGCCTTAGTCCACGCGAGGTAAGCGCAGGCAAACGCTCCGCTGCGTCCCTGCTTCCTTTGAACGCCATCGAGCCTCCTGCGGCCAGTCACGTGAATAACGAGTGAATCGTGTTATGGCTGTTCAATGACGCTTTTGCCTTCGGTATACTACGGGAGAATCTCCGTTTTGTATTTCTACCCCAACTACAACAACGGAACGATTAAGGCCGAAAGGAGCTGCGGTAGGGCCTTATGGAGCCTGGGAAGCTCCTGCTTTCTGCCAGCAAAGACCTTAAGGAAGAGAGGAGGAACAATGGCTATGGAGTACAAGAGCCAGTCATGATCCGTTTCCTATGAAAGCGAGCCATCCACATTTTGGCAATAACACTGTCCAAGTCGTAGTGTCTTACCAGATTAGATCTCAACCATGGACTTCGGGTCCGTTTGCTTACAAGTGACGCGAAGCTCTTCAACAGAGCCAGAACGCAGATTGAATGCCACTTATGAGCCTCCAATGTGCCTTTTCTGCACCAGATCGTCTTTGTGTTTCTTCTTCGTCCATGGTAGACTTTCTTTTACCACATAGAAGCTTCGGTATAACTTAAGGAGACATTAACCTATGGAGCAAGATGTATAACAATCTAGCTCTGCCTATCCAGGGTGTTTCTCTTTTTTCGGGGCACGAATTCTTAGCGAAGCAAGGGTGCTTCATTGTCATTATACCTTTGTCACCGTCTTTTGGTCTCCTGAAGGAACTGGATGGAGCAGCCTTCGCGGCGCTTGAACAACGGCATCTGACCCGGGACACTGACTTCCACAGCCTCGGTTCGGTCCTCAGCTCGCCCTCGCCTCGCTCGTAGCCTTCAGCCTCAGTAGCGCTTATCACTCACTGGACTCGCCACACTCCACTCCATTAGCCCTGATTTAACGCAAGAGTAGCGGGAGTATGTCGGCCACGGGACAGGAGATCCATTGATAGAAATGAACGTACCACAGTTGATAATTACCAATCCTTTTCGCAATTAACCAACTGGTGTAAGAGTAATGACAATCTGAGCCTTTGTATATGCCTCTCTGTCGAACACAGTTTACAGTGGGTAATAAAAAAATCAGTAAATGTCAATCATTGGGTGACCACAATAAGTAAGGTGTTCATTTGAATATTCGATATTCGACAATTCGAAATTCGATCATTCGAAATTCGAAATTTTGGAAATCGAATATTATTCGATCATTCGAAATTCGAAATTTTGAAATTCGAATATTATTCGATCATTCAAAATTCGAAATTTTGGAAATCGAATATTATCGAAATTTTGGGAATCGAATAATATTGGATCATTCGAAATTCGAAATTTTGGAAATCGAATATTATTCGGTCATTCGAAATTCGAAATTTGGAAAATCGAATATTATTCGATCATTCGAAATTCGAAATTTTGAAATTCGAATATTATTCGATCATTCAAAATTCGAAATTTTTTCCCAAGGACAAAGGTATACAGTGGAAGCGCCTGACATGAAGCCATGCTGTTCGTACGGAATCAAATCACTTCTAGATAGACAGACCTGCAACTTATCTCTGACAATGCTTTCCATCACTTTTATTGGGGTTGGAATAATACTTATAGGCCGAAAGAAAGAAAGCAACTCAGGCCTAGGAGCTTTTGGAATAGCAGTAATGATTGACTCTTCCCAAATTTCAGGAACTTCACTATAAATCAAGGAAACATTGAAAATTATGGCTAAAGGCTTACAAAGGGACTGAGCACATTTTTTGCAAACTATTTGTGGGATTCCGTCAAGAGGTACTGACGTAGAAGCCTTTAGTCGCTTCATTATTTTTAGTACTTCCGAGGCCTGTATCACAAATTCACCGGTATGATATTCTGTACAATCGGAAGTATTTTTTGAAGGAATACCTCGTTAAGATCAGTACTATGAGGGCTCTCCACCTCAGTAAAAACTGACACAAAGAAACCCTGCTAGTGCTTAAGCTTTTTGACTACCATTAATATAAACGGTACCGTCGTCATCCTTTAGAACAGGTAGATCCGCATGAGCTTTGAGCTTAGACCGCATTATAGATAACAATGTTTTCTTATTGCGTGTTTTCGATGCCAGCTTTTCTTTGTAAGCTAAAAACCTCTTCAAGTGGTGGCCCAACTCTTCACGTACTTTTTTATACTGTGGGTGGAAGAGTGGGTTCGACAGCGAGTTGAAAAGGGGCAATTTTTGCGACATAAGGTTCAAAATGTGTTTAGGATATGTTGAGCTGGAATTTTCATGGTATCAAAGGGTAATGAATTGATAACCCGGAATAGACAACGCGACGGAATTTTTTATATAAATCATCAGTATTTTTGGTAACCTTGGAAAACCTTACACCAATCTATGCAGCTGAAGTATTGCTCTAAACCGACGTAATTCGCCTTGTTGAAATTTGGAAGTGGAAACTAACGTTGACTACCTGACGGCATTTGGATCTCGAAGCCGACTACGTTGTGATCAGCTGACACAAAAGGCGGGAGAATCGAAATGTTTCTCAGGATAGGTGCTGAGGTGAGAACTATGTCAAGAATTGAAACACCACGAGTAGCCTTCGTAACATTTTGTGTTAAATTACAGCACTCGAAAATTCCTTAAATTTAACTAGATGTTGGCTGTTAGGCCTTTCAAAATGAGACCAATCAATATTGAAGTCTCCAAGTACTATTAACGGATTATTTGAGAGAAATAGCTGAAGCATTGAATCAATGAGAGAGTCATCTTCATCAGCATTTGAGTTTGGTGGACGATATACTAGAACTATTCTAAATGCGGATCGATATGTTGCCTCAAATGCTTCAAAGCAAGTAATGTCGGACTTAAGGCAAGCAGGTGAGCTAACAGCAGCCAAACTTATCGAGTTTTTTGCTAAATAGCAAACACCTCCATCTTTTTTGTCTAAGCGGTCTTTTCTGAAGGCTTTGTAAGGAAAATTTGCAAGAAATTCGGAGTCAGATATCTTATCCGAAAGCCAGGTTTCAGTAATGAACAATAAATCAGGACTCAAAGCACTTAAAAAAGATGAATGAATGAAAATGAAAGAGATGAAGCAGCTGATGAATTTTGTTCACAAGACTGCGAGAGTTGAACAAAACGCATTTGATCGCTTTGGGTTGCACACCGTGTCCATTCAGACGTTTCCCGAAGGCCTATGTTTAGGCAGTTCCTCGGTTCGTCTTAACTCGCCACGGTACACAACCCAAACACGACTGTTTAGCTGCTTGTTGCGCTCCCTACATTCTTGCCTCAGTTCGTATTCTCGTTGCCGCTCCTCAGGGGTCACGCTGCGGCGTATACGAACTTTGGAGAAGGTGGCAGTATTTCGCAGTCTCCACGAGTTGGAAAGAGCGATTGCCCAACGGGACTTCGATGGCATCACCACCTTCACCTTACGGACGCGTCCGCGTTCATATCTGCCCATGCGGTAGACCTCTAATTGGCGGCACTCATGATTGAACACATCAAAAATTTCACTCACCTTTTCTTCAAAGTCGCGCTGCTTCACAGAAGGGATGAGCTCATCAGCAGGTTCAGGTAGCCACTCTATAATAATGCTCCTCTCTTCTTTCTCTGTCTGAATATGTTCCGACATCTGCTGCGGCAGGTGGGGACGAGGTAGAACTGACCGGTGACCCCTGACATGTCCAGAACTCGAACCACACTTGTAGTGTTCCTCTCTTTACGCCTGCGCTTCAACTCTTCCGGTGGCAGCGATTCCCGAAGAAATACGCAGAAATCAGAGAAGAAGTGCAAGCGACGCGCACTAGTAACCGCAATGCGTTGAAAAACCCTAGCGAGTAACACAACCTTTAGTGTTCTGTTATGAGTAGGAGAGCTCTTCTTTCCTAAGCGGTACACAGAATAGGACTACAATCGATATTAAGGAAATCAATAATATTAAACACATTCACAAAATCATGTGCTACTCTTTCCCTTGATTTTGGCGAGTTGTTTTGAGGCACTCCGAATACTCCATTCGAACGTTGCCGCTCCAGTTCCTCAGCAGATACGTGACCGTGACGTTATTGCTCTGATTGTAAAGTAGTATTCAGGATTGAAGTCAGATGCGAAGGTCGTGCCGTATGAGACGGTCGCCCCACAGCACCGACCGCTGATCTGCACCCTAAAGATCGCCCCTCCGAAGCTGAAGCAGGTCGAGCGAGGCGGTGCTGCAAGAATCAAGTGGTGACGAATGAGAGAGAAGGAAGCAGCTGTGATTTCCCGCGTACGGTTACCGACAGTTACGACTGTTGACGAAACTTGGAAGACGACCGTCGCGATACGGCAAGCTGTACAGTCGGAACTCGGCATTACGAAGCCTGGGCGACGGAGGGTTGACAAGCAGGCATGGCTGTGGACAGATGACGTGAAAGCAAAAGTGCGAGAGAAGAAATCTCTTTATCACTTGTTTCTCGGCCGGAAAGACGGCCGATAACTGGTGGAAGCACCAAGAAGCCAAGAAGGCTGCAAAGAAGGACGTGGCTGTTGCAAAAGCCACTCATTATCGAGATGTCAACGAGAAGCTCGAGTCGCGCGATGGTGAGCGGTATCTGTACCGACTTACAAAGTTTCGCCATCGGCAGAGGATATTGAGAAGTTTTTCGGCATCAATAATGAAAACGGCCATCTTCTTACGGACCGCAAGAAGGCATTGAAGCGATGGCGCAACTACTTTGAGGAAATCTCTACAGCAGAATTTCCTCATCCAGCCATCGCTTCTACGGCTCCAGCCCACGGCCCCGTTCAGAAAATCACTGTGGAGGAGACAGAAGCGGCTCTGAGGAAGATGAGGCCAGGCAAAGCGACTGGGCCGGATGACGTGGCAGCTGACTTATGGAAGTCCAAGTACTGGTACTCTGCTGAGTGGTTGGCAAAGTTCTTTAAGCAGGTTGTGGCGGAGAAGAAAGTTTCTGAGTGTTGGCACCAAAGAACGACGATTCCGATTTGGAAGAAGAGGGGCGGTCCTGCAGACTGCTCCAATTACCGTCCGATTCGCTTGCTTTCGCACAGCATGAAGATCATTGAGCGAGTTGTCGATGAACGAATTCGGGACATCGTCCAGCTTTCCAGCAATCAGTGCGGCTTCGTGGCTGGCTGTGGCACAGTTGATACCATACATGCCGCCCGCTTCCTGATAGAGAAGCATCGCGAGAAACAGAAGCCAGTGCATATCGCCTTTCTCGACTTGGTGAAGGCCTTTGACCGCGTACCGCGTGAAGTGATATGGTACGCCCTGCGTCAGCATGGAGTTCCTGAAGAGCTCATAGAGTGGGTGCGAATTCTCTACTTTTGTACAAAGAGCCGAGCTCAAGCTGCAGTTGGAACCTCGATGGAGTTTCCCATCTCTGTCGGGGTACACCAGGGTTCTGCGCTTTCCCCACTCCTCTTTGTTGTCGTCATGGATGCCATTACACGAGATCTTCAGAAGCCCGTCCCCTGGACGTTGCTTTATGCCGGTGACGTGCTGCTCGCTAGCGAAGATAAAGGTGAACTCGAGCGAGAGGTGCAAGCTTGGTGTGATCGCTTGGAGCGGTTTGGACTCAAACTGAACGTGAAGAAGACCGAATATCTAACGACGGACGTTACTGAGTCCAGCTCCATCAAGGTTAAGGGCATCGAGCTTCCACGCACTGCGGTCTTTAAGTACCTGGGATCAGCAGTCGCGTCTGACGGCAAACTGATGGTGAAGTGAATTCACGCGTGAGTGCAGCTTGGTCCAAGTGGCGCTCGTTGACTGGCGTGCTCTCCGACAAGAAGATACCAGATCCCTTTAAGTCGAAGATCTACAGGGCAGTCGTCCGGCCAGTAGCGATGTACGGCGCTGAGTGTTGGCCTACCACTAAGGAAGTTGAAATGCGCCTCAGCGTCGTGGAGACGAAGATGCTGCGCTGGACGGCTGGAATCACACGCCGGGACCGCATCCGAAACGATGCCATTCGGCAGAAGTTCGGTGTCGCGCCGATAGCTGACAAGATGCGCGAAGCTCGCTTGCGATGGTACGGTCACGTTGTGCGTGGAAGGAAGGACAGCGTCCGCAAGATAGGCCTTAACTTCGATGTAGTAGAAAATCGGCCTAGAGGGCGCCCGAAGCAGCGATGGGCTGATACGTTACATACGGACTTGAAAGCGGCTGGTGTCCACCCTGATCTAGCGCTGGATCGGGAGAGGTGGCGTCATGACACCAGAATAACGGACCCCGCCAAGAAGCGGGACAAACGGTGAAGAAGAAGAAGAAGAAGTAGTAAAGTAGTATTCAGGAATAATGAGGACTTCTCCTGGGAATGGGCTTTCTTACTGCGTAAAGCATCAAGCTTCTTCTTAAGCTCCTCGTTCTGAGCTCGACAAGCACTCAGCTCCGTCGTGATCGCAACAATAACTTTCTTTGCACATACCGGAACTTTGCTCTATCTTGAGATAGCTTCGATCTGATCCATCAGTGCCTTTGAAAGTCTAAGTTCGGCAGTCGCAGGAGCTTGTAGATCCATGACAGTCAATATCAGGAATAGATCAACTCCAAAATCAAATAGAACCAGACCACGCAGCACTGACGAGCTACGGAATAGTACGTTGGCAGGCTTAGTCGAAGAAGAACACACTTCAGAGCCCTTCAGAAGCAGGATCAGGAAGGGAGCTGAATATGGAGTAGTTTCCGGCAGACAGACGGCCACACAAAATCTTGGCAGGGAAGGAGTTGGCAGAGCTGGCGGGAAACTACCGCTCGGGGCACTACTTCTCGGTCCACTACTAGGTGAACAATTCGACCTCGTAATTCGTGGCAAAAATGACAGCAACCGGTTCTGTGCCCATCCATTTCTTAAGTTTCGCTCCCTTATTATAATTTCAGATTTTTACCAAATCAATTTCGGGTGCTCATCTATCTACCCATGCCTGCTGCCCTTTTACGTCTGTCTATGTATATAATCTATTCGATAATACGCTGCTCCAGATTATGGAAACGGTACAGAAACATTATAACAGCAAAAATATCATGATCCTATCTCATTATCCCACCATAATTGTCTCTTCAGTCTCTTCCACAATCATCCCACGATTATCACACACGTTCCACTATTTGCCTAAGGGAGTCTTTTTTGTAAAAAGTTACGATTTAGCAAATTTTGCCTCAAAGAGGGGTCCCAACGAGAAACTCTTCAACCTGCT